>OX638313.1:43119736-43719736 GCA_951812415.1 Beris morrisii | reverse complement strand
TTGGTTGTAATCAACCCCGAACCAATTTTCTGCTTCAGACTTAAGAGATATGACGAATTGTAAAAACATCGAATTTCGAAAAATTATGAAATAGATTTTTTAGCCATTACATGAAATACCCGTAGAAATAATAATTGTATATCTTACCAGAACTATGCGATGGCAAAAAACGTGAAAACATATGCAACCCCTTTACAATTGGGGGTTGAATATCTAAAAACCGTGCAATGAGTTTTTAGCCGATTATATAAAAGGTCTGTGGAAATAAAAACTAATTCGATATCTTATCAGACCTAAGAGATGTGACGGAATTCATGAAAACGTGTACAACTGTTTTACACCCTCTTTGGGGTTGAAATTATAAGTATCATGAAAACGGTTTGTAGGCGATTATGTGACAACCCCGTGGAAAGAATAACTTATTCGATATCTAAACAGACCTTAGAGATATGGTAGAATTCGTGGAAAAAATATTCAACCCATTTACACTCTTTTAGGAGTTGATTTTAGAAAAAACTCCTGAAAACAGTTTCTAATCATTTATATGAAGATCCCGTAGAAATAAAATTTAATATTTCAGAAGACCTGAGATATAGCGAAATTCGTGACAATATATGCACCCCATTTTCACTGACCAATTTTTTTTGCCCAATCTCCGTACGATAGTAGATGCATGTTTTTTTTTAACAAAATTGCTTTTCTAGTTCTTCTACATATATTCAACAAGTTTTAAGTTTCAAGTTTCTTGCATAAGCCGTTCCAGAAATAGGAAAAACACCCCACCCTCGTACCATTTTACCATCACTATAGATCTACATAAATTCCAAGTTTCTGCTATCCATGCTGTTTTTTGAAATATTGAAATTACTTTTTTTTCACCCTCCACCATCCTAACCCCTTCGCCCAATTTTTTTCTTTTTGAGAGGTCAATGAGGCCTACCTCCCGGATAAATTCCAAGGTCTTGCCGTAAAAAGTTGTTAAGTCACCAATATTTTTCGTCTCCCACCTCAAATTCCTCCATCCAAAAAGTCACCACTTAAAAGTAGTGGTGGATGTCCCGATATAAGGTGATATCACCTAAATCCTAGATCTCAGGAACCGCTTATGCTAGGAGGCTGAAAGTTGAAACTTATGTAGAAATATGATAGTGGATCCATTTGCTAAACAATTAAACTTTGGACTACAATATTTTCCAAACCTAGGAAGATAAAATTTGGTTTTTCATTAAAAATATTCGCTATTTGTTGTTGGTTTGTTTAGGGTGGGCGGCGTTGGTGGGAGGGGGGGGGGGAAGGTGGAGCAGGGAAGTGGGCGGATAGCCATTTTTAAAAAAATATATATACATATCTCAAGAGCCATACCAGACATGATCTTAACAATTTTGGAGGAGGTACGCCCAGTAGACCTCTAGCAGAAAAAAAATTTTGAGGGTGCGAGTGTAGGTGGTAATGGTGGGAAGGGGTTGAAACGACAAAATTCTGATTTTTATTTCTCAAAAACGCCAAAAGATAGGAAGCTAAAAATTGACAACTTTATAGAGCCACTGCAGAGACACCCCAGAAAAATACAATTTTTGATAGAGGCAGCAAGGAACGGGGTAGAAAGTGGTTTTTCAAAACCTTAGAAACGGCTTATGCTAGAAAGTCGAAACTTAGTACATATATGTAGATGTGGTGCTAGAGTAATTAAAGCAAACAAAAAAGTTCAGATTTGTATTGGCGTGCAGAGGTGGAGTGAAAAAAATGTCTGTTAAAAATTTTTTTTTCCACATTTTCACGAATTTTGTGAAATCTTTTAGACTTTCGTGGGGTCTTTATAAAAGCGCATAGAAAAATTTTTCCAAATTTTTCGATATCCAACTCCGAAGGGGGTGTAAAGTGATTGTGTACATTTTCACGAATTCCGGTATATTTCTTAGGTCTAATGAGATATCGAATTCACTTTCTCTTCTTAAAGCTTTAAATATAATCGAGGAAAACCCGGTTTAAGTACTTTTCGGGGGTGTAAAGTATTGTTCAAGTTTTCACGAATTCCGAAAATCTTTTAGGTTTAATAAGATCGAATTCGCTTTTACTTCTATTGAATCTTCTATTTAAAAAAATAGGTAAGTAAATAGAAAAAAATCTGCCAACAGTCTGGGGCAACTTTATTATTTTATGGGTAGAAGTCCGGATCGCGTTTAATCTTGAAATGTGGTTTAGATTACAATGCTTGACTGACAACCTAAAGAATAACCAAGGGGCTATTTTGAACGTTATTTTTGGCAGATTTTTTGATTTTTGACACAAGCTACACAGTGTCGTAGAATCATAATGTTTATTTAGAAAGAGGACTCGAGTACACTTAAATACTTAAACAATACTTACTTAAACTATACAAAACAATTATAAGACCTGTGCTATGCTATGGCAGTGAAACGTGGACATTAACTCAGGCATCCGAAAAATTCGTTAACGCCTTTGAAAGAAAAGTCCTCAGAAGAATCCTCGAACCTGTGAGGGAAGACACGATCTGGAGAATACGATACAATAGAGAATTGTATGCCATCTTTGATAATCCAGAAGTATCGATCCTCATAAAATTCAAGAAGCTACAATGTTCTGATCCTGTGGAGCGGATGGATGACGGAAGAATCTCCAAACGCACTCTAAAGGTTAACGGACAAAGACCAGTTGGAAAACCACGGAAGCGCTGGGAGGATTCTACTGACGCAGACAGCAAATCACTGCTAAGATTCTCAAAGTGGAGGACGCGGTCACTGAACCGAGAAGGCTGGAGGCGGTACATACAGGAGGCTGATTTGAACTGTAGCGCCATCGTAAGTAAGTAAGTAGGACTCGAGTGCAAGACTTTTTGTGTTGAGTGCTCAATGTACATTGCTTAGTTCCGTATCTTCCCGATCAAACATGGAACAAAAACGATTCAAAACCTATCAAGAACTACCAGCCTGAACCGGAAGCGAATTTGTCGATCTACCCATCCCACCTCCAAAGTACAGCATCATATTACTCTTGACGTACAAACATGCATCACACCAACAACAAATAGTGAATATTTTTAATGAAAGCTTGAACATCCAGACAAACATGATCACCGACGAGCGATGAACAACATTATTTTCAAATTCTTCCATTGCAGAGAGGAATGCTGTTCGAATCTTTGTCACCTATTTGTATCACGGATATAAAACCCGAAGAAAATCGCATTAAAAGGTAACCGAAGAGATGGAAACGTGCGTAACGAACGATCGGCACGATCATCTCTGTAAATGTTACAAAAGATTTATTTCTTGAGTCGTTTTAACCTGAGCCATGGCATGGAGGTGCCATCTATGTCTCATCTCATTCGAGGCCTCCTCCAACTACGAGCAGTAGTCAATTGAATTTTAACGATTGCACATAGTATGGAAGTGACTTTCTTGACGATCTTTGCTATGGCGATCGTGCAATAATAAAATTGTTACCTGGCCTTACCTGGTCTGATCGCGCGCGCAATACTTTCCAATTCGGTCAGATCCGTACACTGATAGGTTTCGGATCGAGGTTTTTGGCACCGAAACTTTTCGAATAAATATAATACGGTTGCGATCGTGTGTGCGCTTCGACGAACATCATTTGACGGCGTTACAGTTAACTTATTGATGACGATTTTCTAAGTCAAATAAATAAACTTAATATATTTTGATTTTGTTGTTTTTTTTCCGTTCGATTTTCTACCGCCCGATCCGGGATCACAGTCCGATCGCTACGCGGCCATATGTGAAGATCTCGATATATCGACTTGAGAGCTGAGAGCTGACGGAGTTGAGTAGTTCCAACTTTACAAAGTTGATGCTGCTATGCTGCTGCTGGTGTAGCGATCGAAAATATTTTTCGTACTTTCATATCAGTGATCGGTTCGTCAGTCATTTCTGAACACTTGTTGGATTAAAAGCTAAGCTAGCTTAGCTGCGCTAGTAAATCGCTTCGAAAGATCGCAGATGCGAATCGCCTTCATTGACTAGATCGCTTTTAGAATTTCGTTGAACGTTTTTTTTATTCGTGTAAACAATCTCACTATTTATTAATTCATTGTTCAACTAACGACTGATATTTTTCGGTTTGCTTCTGTTATAGATCCGCGACTATTTTCGTTTTTTTGGTACAATAATCGAAAAAAAATCGTATAGTTTATTTTTGATTGTGCAATTAATTTTACTCGTTTGGGATTGGTTGGTGGAAGTTAGGTTTTTTGTGTAACAAAGTGAAAGTAAAAGTGCGACGAAAAATTAATGCAGTTTTGAAAGTTAATGCAGAAATTACATGCCAATGAAAATATAGAAATTAATTGCATTCGAGTGGTGAAAGAAAAATTAATTTTTTAACACATGCCCGACTTATAAGGTTTTTTCCAACATTTTGCTGATATAATTCGGTGTTTTTCGCAATTGGATTATTAAGCTACACACGCTAATGACAAGGATATAATTTTAACTATACTGGCGAATTCTAACATCCTTTTCAAGATGTTGATTACAAGCTACGAAAGTGACAAACTGGTATGTTTTTTTCTTATTTTTATTATAGTTTTACTTTGGGGTTTACCCATTTTTTTCAAAACTAGTGCCATCTATCTTTTTTTCGTATAATTTCTAATCGGTCGCCATATTTAGTGCAGTATATGGTGTTCAATTTCAAAACAAGTCTTAATTTTTTATATATTTCAAATCAAATCCTTTACAGACTAGTTAAGCCCGTGATCTAATTTATGGAGCTCTACATAATATATATAATTTCCAAATTTCAACTTCTTAGCGTAAGTTGTTCCTGATATAGAAACAATTTTTTTTTTGTTTGAAACCATCCTCACCTAAATATTCGCAAAATTTACACTTGAGGAAGGGCACTCAGTCTACCTTTTTTTGGTGAAAATTGGAAGAAAATATCCATGGGTGTTCTCAAGTCGGCTTCGACCTTTTTTGGGGTCTCCTTTCCGAGACGGAAATAAAAACTTTGGGTGACAACATTTTTTAATTTCAGTACTACAATTCTGTGGCATTTAAAAAATAATAAAGTAAAACAGTCTACATGAAGGAACAGTTCTAGTGCCAATGCCTCGAAATTTCTTTGCGAGGCGGGTCAACTTTCGTCCGCCCCTAGAAAACAATTACAATAAATAAAAACTGCTTAATACTGAAAAATTGGGGGATGGGGAAAGCTGTTCCAAATTAACGAATTTTCCGATTTAATGAAAGTTTTTAAGATCAGATTTTAAAATCAAAATATTGAAATGAAATATTTTAACGGAACTGAAGAGCATGAAGCACATATGTCTGCCTGACCACAAAGCAATAGATGATCGGGATCATTTACAAACCTAGATAGTTGGCTTAAATCGTCTTCCCAGTAAAATGTTTGCCAAAAGTGAAGAAAAATTGAATAATACAAATATATCATATCAAAACTGTTCAAGGAATCCAAAGGAAGAAGTGTGCGCGGAAATTATAAATAATACTTTGTTGGAAGCAAATGCGAACGAAGTTTAAAAATGGATTCATTAATGATTCCTCTATCTAATTATTCGAAATCGAAACTTTCACCCGAGTCTCTAGCTCATTGCTCCAGCTATACGCAATGCACATTTATTTACGGATCTTTAAAATGATTTAGAAACGAGTCGATTAACGTTCACCATTCACTTCTGTGAAGATTAGGCGAATCATTTTTTAATCGTAATAAAGATTCATAAATTTAAGTAACACCATGTTCAGCTAGAGACTAAATTTTGAATCGCGCTTTGGTGGAATGAAATTATTTTTGAATAAAAATGTTTACTCTTATTTTTGGAATTAATGTGCATATTAGTTATATATAAAAAAATGTCTTTTCGAATTGAGAAAGTCTCTCTACTTTGGATAAATCCTTGATTTCCGAATTAAAAAGCTTTTCAAATTATTATATATGATTCCAAATTAAAGGGCTTTCACTGTATTTTGTATGTTAATGTAAATTAAACTTATACTTCCTCAGCTTTTGTTTAAAAAAAAAACTACTACTAAACGGCTGTTAGAAGAGATAATATGAGTGAACACTTCAATTGAAGTGACTAGTGACTACGGAACGAAGAGTTCCATTGAGTGAGTGAACACTTCAATTGAAGTGACTAGTGACTACTGAACGATAGAACGATGGAACGAAAAGCTCAATGGAAGTACTTCACTGAACCCGTTCCTTAAAGTGAGTGACTCGAAGTGAAGTACTTCACTGAAAGGAACTGCTTTGTCCATCTCTACTTTGAAATGAGCCGAAACCGTAGACTTTATTACTTCGTCCTCCACACATGTTTTTCGTTATCATTGGAGTTCCCAAGATGGTTGAGAGGAAGGGTGGGAAGAATGATGTAGACCCACCTGAGTTGGCCTTTTGTTCTAATTTAGGAATATGTGTGTCGCTATCATTCTTATGATACAAGCGTATTGAGATCGGATTCTGGAACCAATCATGATGCTATAGATCTTGTAGATTTGGTAACCGTCGATGTTAAAATACCAAAATTTTGATTGATACAATATACATTCGTCTACGAGTACATGTCAATACGTGGGCTTACTTTAAATCTACAAAAATATGGTGCATGACAAATTTCACCATTTTTCAATTCAGTCAATTTTTTTTTTCAAAATAGATAAATAATAATAATGTGACAAACAAAAATTTGACGATTACACTATTTGACTGCATTTGCCGTCCAGAATAGTCAAATATTTGACAGCGTGCCATACAGTACGGAATACAAGTTCTTTTTCAAAAAGTTGAGTCATGACTGTCTTATGTTAAACGATGATATTTCCCTAATTGTTTTCGAGGTGCATTTAAATTTTCTCGAAACTTCGCAGAATTGATATTTTTGGCGAGGATAGTTTCGAATTATTTGAAAGGATGAACAGAATAGTTGAAATCGAAAAGCTTAGTATAAGGTAATGGAAAGCGTTTTATGATTAGGGATGGGATGGGTCACCAGGGTACGAGGGCGTCGAAATTCAAATTTGCTAAAAATATAACTCAGTTGTAAAGATCTACTAATCTAATCTAGAATTAGTGCATTTTTGATTAGAATTATTAAAAAGTCGTAGTCAAGTAGTGGTCATAAGTTCGGATGGCACGTAGTCATGGACTTATCACCAAAGATCTAAGAAAGAAATTATTTAAGAAGCAGCAATATTGCGCTTTTATTGCTTTATGCCCCAGCAGCGATCAGTGATCATTAGAGCAACTGAAAAAATTATAAACAACCATTTTAAAATGGCCATCATTCTTCGTTGACATAATTTGACAATACAATTACTGCTTTTTTGGACTAATTTTCAATTATCCATTGTTTGCTTTATTTTATGGAAGAAAAACTGGCTGAGTCATAGGCAATTGTGTCTTTAATTTTATAATTTCTATCTCTGAATTTTATTCTTCTCCTCATTTGCCATTTATTTGATCGTGGGTTTTTTCAACTCTATGCGTTTCTCGGATGGCTGACTCTGGATTAAATTTAAATTCTTGCTTCTATAGCTTCTCAAACAAAAGGTGACAATTTCCAGTAGTCCCTATTGGCAAGTATGTTCACTTCATCAAATGATAATGGTTTCGAATTTCATAATCCATGGCCTAAAAAATTAAAATCAGAAACAGTCCTCAGTTGAATTTGCTAAATCATAGTTTTACCTTCAATATATTTTTAAATTTTCTGATGCCATTTCCTTCCATTCCTCAATCTCACAACCTTACAATTTGCTTAAAGCCTACTTAATCGTTAATCCCAAACTTTGAAAGTTTATCATTTCCATGCTACAATTCGGTTCACGTCTAAGGCAGATCATAATGACTAGTGTGAAGCATTCTTTTTTCCCATTTCATGTTACTCCGGGCTGCTATTACATCCTGGGCGAAGTTGGATGTAATTTCAAGTCATGTCATGTCGTTAAACTTAAAAGTTGTGAAGAAACAAAATATATTATGTGTTCAAAATTGTCGGACAAAACACATTAAAGCGAAATAAAAACCAAATTCAAATTTCAACAATAGAATACACCAACATCACCGTTAAAACTACTAACTTCGAAAATATAAATTAGTGCATAGATTCTGTGAAGTACATAAGAATTAAATTAAAGAAGTTTGTTTAAGAAAGTCATAGATTGTGTTCGCGATTCGGACTATAGAGTCCAAATTGTTGTACAAATCAAAGTTTTATACAAATTTTTATGCGGATTGAATAAAATCCGGTTGATTGGAGTTTCGAATTTCCGAGAATTTTCTTTTACTTGACTTTTAAATCAATACAAATTTATTAATTTTTTATTTTTACCAAGTCGATTTGTTTTAATAAATGTACCTTTTACTTAGGTGTATTTTTAGAATAGTGAATCTTTTTTTTAATATATGCATGTCAATTGATCAATCAAAACCGCTTATACAATAAACAAGAAAAAAAAATTCAAGTTTAACATCAAACATTAAATTATAGCAAAAGGTCGGATATTTTCAAATCATTAAAAGAGAAACCGGTTCGAATTAATGTATAGATATTAAAATTTTTAAAGATGCTATCTATCAGCTATATTTATATTTGTAAGTTGATACCAGTACCGGAAGACATTTTGACCGCATATTAACAAATAATTTGTTACAGCTATTTCCATTCATCTTAATTTTTTTTTGTTAATTATAAGAGTGACATTTTGTGGGATGAAAATTTTCCAATATTAATTCAGGTTTATGGCGACGATAGCTACATTTATAGCGGTGTGAATTGTTCATTTTGGCACTATTTATGACTATTACCAATATTGTGTACAATAAATTTGTCTAACGAATACAATGTAAGAAAGCTATAAGTTATTATGGCAAAAGTCCAGCAAGGTTATATTAATTTTCTTAGGCTCTAATATATACACTAAATTGGTTGGATTTCAACAAAATAAGAAGGAAATTACTTGTTAAAACCAATCTGCGCGAACTGAGTTGGAGTTAAGTTTGCTTTGAAAATGATCATAAAAAATATAGAACTGAAAGTAAGGACAATTGGTTTATGGTTTGATTGATTTAATATGATTTTTGTACATTAATCCGTCGAGCCGGATAAAGTAGTTACCATCATGTTTACTCTCGCAAAACCGTGGGACGCAGTCATATTTTTTGATGTGATACGTCGATGAATTTGCGAAACCATAGTTGCTTCAGATAGGCGTTCAAGAGTCATTCATGTCTTAAGGTGCTCTTACACGAGCGATTAAAATTGCTCAATATTCGTCAATTTTGACGTCACGAAAATATGAAGCAACGCACAGCAACAATAGCAACAGGCGATGTGGATCAACTTTTCATCAACTCGTTGCTGAATTATGATGAGCAATATTGACCAATATCTAGCAATTCGGCAATAAGGGCACGACCAATTCAGTCTATGAACAATACGAAAGCAAACTTGACAAACAAATCTAAAACTTAAAATAAGACTTTGAAATATTTGAACACGAAACTTGGCAAATAAATGCAAAACTCAAAACAAAACTTGACAATTAAATCCCCGAACGAGAACAATTGCTCGGAATTTTACAAGTTAGTGGAAATACAGAAACTAAAGGGCGAGCAATTCCAGCAATCTGTGAAAACATTGCCATATTGCTGAAATATTGCCGCAACTACCATGATATTGCCCAGTATTGCTACACTAGTTTGGCAATAGTCATCGGGCAATCAATTGCTTGAAAAAATGGTCGTGTAAGAGCACCTTTAAAAGGTTCTCTTTGTGATACTAGAATCCAGAACTACTACTTCTCTACTTTAGTAATGCACCTGAGATAAGAGAAGAAAAGTTATCGCATTTGTACGCGTGTTAGTGCTCCTTTCCTATCCAATTATTGTTGGCATTATGTTTAAATTAAAATTAATTCTTAAATAAATACCGATTAACATTTAAGTATTTATTTCGCAATAAAGGGCAACCGTTTAAAAAAAATCTTTCAAAATGCTAAAAAAGAGTGGGTTTTCTGGAAATACACAGAGCCGAGAACCTGAACTATCTAATATGCTAAGATTGCCGGTTTTTAGTGGTTGGTGATGTAATTTTTGCGACCAGAATTACCATTTGAATGGGAAGAAAAAAATGTCTTGAGAACGTTGCTCTTGATTATTATCTTCTGTAAATTGACTCAGTTTTTTTTGTGACTTTATATAAGAAATACGAAAAGAATTATATTGCGAATTCACACTGGTTGCGAAAAACAACAAGTTTTTTTTCGGAATGAAACACGTGCTGAAATAGTTTTGATGATGACCTAATAACCTCTGTATCTGGAATGTGCGCCATAAAAAAAAATGTGAAATTTTTGTAAAGACTTGAATTTTGGTTCAAATTGCATAGTTTTATGCAGCTCACACACACTAAAATTCCTTATAAAATCAGATTTTTTTTCGCCCGAATTTCAAGTACCTATTTTAATCAATTCAATTCACTTAGTAAGACAAATATTATTTTATTTTCGTCTTTATACTATATTAGAGAAAAGACTCGCGTTTACGAGTGAACTACTCTAAAAGAACACTTCTTTGAAGTGAGTGAGCGAAGTAACTCATTCATTTTGGTGAGCTGCAGTTCAATTCGAGAGGTGAATGAATCAAAGTAGAATCAAGAACTAACAGAGGACGAAGATGGGAAGATGAGAGACAGACGACTAACCAATCTTCTCGTTTCGTCCGTCTCCGTGTTCATCGGAAACACACACATCGAAGACTCAACTTAATTCTTCACAAAGTACAGCTCTTCTCTCTCAGCCGTTTATCATACTTCATTCATATGCATGTAGTATTTTGCATGTTCCATTCTATTATAAGAGAGAGTAGCTGTACATCGTTCTTCTTCCTATTACCCAACCCACAAGCACAATTGAACAACTGACTGATAGTGAGTGACAACTAAGCGGTTGGTTAGAAGAGAGTAAATGCACAGTTCAATGGAAGTACTTTATTGAACTCACTTTTTAAAATGAGTGACTAGTTCAGAAGTACTTCATTCAAATGAACTGTTTGACCCATTGTAATGCTCTTACTTCCGGGGTGCTCCGAGAAGCCCTTGGGCTATACCCGAGAGAGAGAGAAGCCGTTGGGCTATACTCTAAAGTAATGGGGAGAAGCTGGCTAGCTTTACTCCAGGAGAGGATCCTTTGGGGCTATACTCGAAATAGAAGAGCCGTTGGGCTATACTCTAAAATAATACGCTTTGGTTTAGGGCCAAACGACTATTGAGGCTTTATTCTCACTTACCAATTAATTTATAATGAAAATATGCTTACCATGCTAAATTCCTTAATGATATCTATGTCTGTACTTATTTAGAATTATTCTACCGTTAATAATTACACAACAAATATTCTTCCATAGAGTTATGCTGACGTACGATCTTGAGCAATCGTCCAACTGCTCGAGATCGTATGGCATGCTATACGGGAGTGTTGTGTTGTGTGGAACAATAATCATTATAGGGGAGTGTGGTGTTCGGATGGAACTTTTGTATTATTTTACCACACCATCTCTACTCTAACTATATAAATATGTCCATCAAGGAGCTTCAATTTTATTGCCTTAAGAAATTTTTTATTTTTCATTCGCTTCGACAAGAATTTGGCCACCCGAGGCAATGATACTTTACGTCCTTCTCTAAATTCGGCATTGCATCCATCCATTCCGAAAAATAACGGCAAACCTTCAAATTTATTTCTGCATCGATTTAAGCCTACTGTATAGGCATGCTACAGTTCAACGAGTTTTAACTTAAGGAATATTGAATATTGGCAACAGCTGATTGTTTGACAGTTGCTAGAACACAAGCGTTTCGAGTGAAAGTGTGAAAATGAGAAGACTAGAATTCACTCCAACTAAGATAAAAAAACTCCAAGTTAGTTCATAATAGAATTGCGCTTACATTGGCTAACTCATGCTCTTATGGAACCGTCAGACTTTGGGTAATCGATTTCCTGATAATTAGGACAAGTATCAAAGATGCACCGCGTCGTGGGACTCAAAAATATGTTTGTAACACCAGAAAATATTGACAATGTCCGGAAATAAGCAAACTTAGGTGTTGAATAAATAAGACATATAACAGCGAGCCCAGATGACTTTCTTGAGGTACATGAAAATGGGATCAGACATTTGTATGAAATCTGTTAATGATGTCAACTGATAAGAACAGAATTCCAAGCAACTTTTCCCCCTTCATCTAAATACACTAACTATTCATAGCAATAAGCTGACCCTGTGAAATTATTGAAGCTAGTATGCCATGCTGTCAAATATTTGACTAAAAAAATTTGACGAATAGTTCTGTCAAATTTTTCCCCTCAAAATAGACTTTGTGTAGACCAAATAAAATAATGTGGCAAACAAAACGATTACACAATCTTATAGCATTTGGGAAAAAATAGTCAAATATTTGACAGTGTAGCATACAGTGTAATACTAGCTTCAAATATTTGACAGTGTGGCATACAGTGCAATACTAGCTTCAAATATTTGACAGCGTGGCATACAGTGTAATACTACCTTCAAGCAGAATTTCTTGTTGTTATCAATGAAATTTCTCCACTCTGCTCTGGATAGAACCCAAAAAAGGGGACTAATACTACACTAGAAAAATACATAAAATTTCGACCACTATTTAAAAACTCATTTTGCCACTGTTAATTACCTACTTTTTGTGTCAGTACAAATTAATTTATTAAAAATCAAACTACATAATTCAGAATTATACTATAAAATAATCATTTGTATTAAAATAGAACCGGCAGGTGAATGTCTTTTTGAAATGTATAAAATTAGTAATAGATAAATCAATATGAATTATAGAGAGTACAGTAGTATCTACATATGATTCATTTGAGGTGATAATTATTGCTATTTCATTAATGGTACGTAGGTAAATTGACTTTACCTATTAGGTGGTATCACTTAAAAAATCTGGCAAAGTGATGTGAAATATTTTTTATATTATTCAGTAAGTAGTGATGGATGAATTCGTAGTTACACACTAAAAATTACCAGTATTTTTAAGCGGAAGTGTTCTATATATGCGACATGTTTCAATTTTTTATCACAAACCGTTTTTGAGATATAGATAGCCGTTGATTTTGAATTAAACCCTCCGATTTTAAGTATGGAAATTAGTTTTAACTCGATTCACCAAAGTAACAATTGTTTGGGTTTGCCACAAATTCTGTAATATTACTTGCTGATTTTCTACTTTTTTGTAAACTGGAATTGGCTTACAGACATAAGTACACAGTAGTAGGTGTAGCTAGATATCTGGAATTGATTTCTTTACTAAAAAATTTGATATTAATATAGTCGCCAAAATAATATTTTTTTTACAAAATATATGTCTTCAAAATGTACTGCAGATCACTTAACGTACATTTTCCTTGAAGGAATAAGTATCTAAACACTTATTCCTTCAAGAAGTTTTGACATTTGTGTAGATACATTGATCACATTGTCTTTTGAAGTTAAATAAGTAATAATAAGTAATTCGGGACAAACAGCGATACAATTAAAAAAAATAACCGACAAAAAGTTCTTGATCTAGCAGGATTTGAACCGATACTGTACCGATACAGTACTAATTTTAAGAATTCGAAAAAGCCAGACAAACACATATGCCAGGGATTGTGATCGACCTGAAATTTCAAAATGTATTTGCTACCCTGAAATTTTGTAATTTCATGTTTTACGACTAGTATACCCCAAAAAAGCAAAAACAAAAATGTCCGTCTGTCCGCCATACGCAAAAGCGTTTGATGGCGCATAGGTCGTTGAGATATTAAGTTTAAATTTTTTCGGTGGGTAGATTAGATGAATTCCTTTAAGTAGGGACTTTTGGGCTTGTTAGGAGGGAGTGGGGGGGGGGAGCGTTTTATATTTTAACTCTAGAGTTCAGGAAGTGCTTATGCTAGGAGGCTGAAACGGGGAACTTACATAGAAGTATGATAGTGGAGCCAACATTTTTATTATGAGTGAATGGGTGTGCGAGTGGGGGAAAAACATTTTTTTCCGAAATGCTCAAAAGCTGGTATTGAAACGTTTTAAAATTTATATCTCCTGAACGGTTGATGTTAGAAGGTTGAAACTTTGTCATTGTTTGTAGGCATACCAGGAGCGTAGAAAGACCAGGAGTCTATTTAGAACGTTATTTTGTAGATTGTTAATCGCATAGTAACCTACACTGCACCTCAGCATTAAACGCGTTCCGAACTTTTATTCAAGAAATAATAAAGTTGCGCCCAGACTGTTGGCAGATTTTTTTTAGTTACTATTAAATGCAATACTTACATCATCATCAATGGTGCAACAGCCCAAATCTGGCCAGGGCCTGCATGATACATTGTCACAATACATACCCGTACATACAATACCTGTAGTACAAAACATCGCCAACGAATTCCCAGATTCATTCAGTCCTGTTACAGTACTGACTTCTTAAGAAATTGGTATCACTTCTTTACTGAATAATTGATTGGTTCAGAACTAGTTGGTAAATGGTGAAGTACTTACGATCCAGTGTTGAAAATACAAATTGCCTTAGATAAATAAAAATTAATTCGGTAGTCCAGATTTCTTTTTGATGGTATTCAGTACTGAGAATTTTATATTGACTCGTCAAAGTCCGAATTCAGCTTAAGGATATTTATTCTGTCATTATTATTATTTTTTTTTTCAAAACTTTTTTTTTTGTTATGGTGGCAGTCATCCAAACTATGGATTGACTTACTTAGACCATTCGGTTGTTACATTGTGATTGTGTGTATAGGGAGTTATGGTAGTTTTACTACAGGGGAATAACTAGTCGAACCAGCCACATGTACGAATAAATTTGGCTAGCTCATCAATTCGTGTTTCAGCTACGACCCTGAAACTGGAGAAAAAGTAGCTGTCCATGGCTTTGAACCAACAGCTGACTAGCTGGTGACACTCACAAAGTAGATGTCTCTTTTCAAAACTTAGTTCATACCAAGTGTGTGAATATGAAATTGCCGTTCACACATAGATGGCTCTACAGTTAACGTTTATTGTGAATGAGTCATACCCATACGTTTTTTTTTATTGATTTATCATCTGTCAAGAATATTCAGTAGAGCACATTTCAAGTTTTTTTCAATAACATAGTGTTTTACCTCATTAAAAATGGACAATTTTGTAGTGGAAAGTTGTGATTTGCGGATTTCATTACGTTTTTGTTTTTTTCTAAAGAAAAGTGTGTCTGAGGCGCATCGAATGCTTGTAGAAGCTTATGGTGAACATGCTTTAACTGAAAGACAGTGTAGAAATTGGTTTCAACGATTCAAAAGTAATGATTTTGATGTGAGAAATCAAGAACGTGGAAGACCACCGAAAAAGTTTGAAGACTCCGAATTGCAAGCAATATTGGATGAAGATGATACATTAAGCCAAAAACAAATCGCAGATGCATTAAATGTTGATCGATCAACAATTTCCATATGGAAAAGATCCAAAAGTGTGGAAAATGGGCTCCACTGAAAGACACGGAAGAAAGTCTTTTTCTGCATCGAATTGTGACTGGTAATGAAAAGTGGATTTATTTTGACGCACAAAATCATGGGTTACAGTAGGCCAACCATCAACATCGACTGTAAAACCAAATCGATTTGGACAGAAGAGAATGCTCTGTGTTTGGTGGGATCAGAAAGTTGTGATAGATTATGAACTGTTAAAACCAGGTGAAACTGTCAATACAGATCGCTACCGACAACAAATGATCAATTTGAACCATGCATTGATCGAAAAACGACCAGATTGGGCAAGAAGACATGGTAAAGTTATTTTGCTTAATGACAACGCACCGGCACACAAAGCAAAACCGGATTAGGATACGTTAAAATCACTTGGCTGGGATTTGTTACAACACCCGCCTTATTCACCAGACTTGGCTCCTTCTGATTACCATTTGTTTTCTTCGATGGGACAGGCACTTAAAGGGCAGCACTTCAAAATATCTGAAGAAATCGAAAAATGGGTCTCTGAATGGTCAAAAGAAGAACAATTTTTTTGGCGTGGCTTCCACAAATTACCTGAAAGGTAGAGAAACTGTGTAGCTAGCGATGGACAATACTTTGAATAAAATATTATGTACCATTCTTTTTAAAAAAAACGTTCTATTTTCAATAAAAAAAACCGCAATTTCATATTCACATACCTGGTATATATTTTCAGTACTGCAAAATGAGTTCAGGTTCTCATTTTGCAGTACTGAAAATATATACCAGGTATGTGAATATGAAATTTCGGTTTTATCTATCTATCTATCTCAAAATTAGATGAGATGGGCATTCAAGCGTCTTTATATTGTAATAAGCGATATACCAAATTTGTCATTGCTAGGCACCCTAGACTCTAGCTTTCTACGCTACATTCTCAATTTCACCCAACAACATTTGTGCGCTGCACCATCGTTATATAAGCTAGCAACCTGAAACATGTTGAAGCTAACTGAAAGTCATGATTTCATCCAAATGAATTTAATTTTTCTCGATGCTCTTGACCTCGGGTTACTAACTTAAAGTTCTTGCATACGAAACGACCTTGCTATTTTAATGCTCGAAAAAAAAAACTTACCACTCAAAAATTCTTAAGCATTAATTCAAAATTCAAGATAAATAGGCAAAAAAAAAAAACGCGCTAATAGTTCTTAAGCTACGTCTGTTCTATGTGATTCAGGCAAGATTCTGTGACCTCATAGAGTGTTTTAATACCTACACACTATACTTCACCCGCAACTGCAAACAATAATGGATCAACACGGATCTTCAATTATAAATAATAAACAAACATAATGCTGACGGAAGCATCAACTTCTCTGTACACAATGGCGGTAATCTGACTATCTGCCATATTTATACAGCATCCAATATGGCGCGGAAACAGGTAAGTTTAAGCGGTGTGCAGACGGATCGGCGACGTAACGTATAACAACAAATCGTTAATGATCGTCGCGAAACAACTCGTCATCCCGCGTCATCATGATTATTACCAATTGCCATTTATTTCAATCCCGAAAAGGCGGGGATCTTAAACTCGCCAACAAGTGAGAAAATTAAAGTTTTGCCAAATGACTGAGTTAATTATCGGATTAAAAGTGCGCATGCCTAAAGCACTTTAGTAGAAAATATCGATTTTTTTTTTGTTTTTGTTTAATGCTCATGCGCAACGTACTTAACAAACGCGAAAGATCGCAGCTATTGCACGGCTGAGCAAACATTTTTTTGATTGATCGATAAACAAGTAACAAGTGTGTCTATAGCATTACTATGTACATGAAGGTATGTACGAGTACTTCGAAATGCGCAAGATTCAAACGTTACATATCACTACGTAGCGTTTCGAAAACCGGATCTGGAAAAGAGAAAATTTCGCGGTAACATTCCCTTCTCTTCATATGTGATATGATCAGTGGATCGATGATCGCAGCTATTTTTTAAATTGGTGTTGTTTTCTGCAACGATTTACGTAGATTTCCATTTATAAATCGATTCTTAGTAGCACTTAATCCTGTTTCGTATAGGTCCTGCTGCTATCATTCAACATAAAAAGAAAAGATTAACGCTTTGATCGTGCCAAAAATACTGATCGATATTTCGCACAATGTGTTGACGTGGTACGATTCCAGGCAGCCGGAACTTAACATTAAACCAATTCGAACGTTTTTTGCTCATCAAATTAGCAGACACATGATCAAAATACTGATCGTGGGGATCGCGATTTGGCTTCAGTGCGTACGTGGTGTTTCGCACTGTGGTCTTTGTGTTAAACATTGAAGCGCACCAGGATTTTGTTGGTCTTTTTTTTTTTTTTTGATGTAGCCAATCATGTGACTCTCTATTGAAGGTGAACAAAATGAATTCTTATTCAAATTGTATAATAGTTTGGGAGGACAGTGTTGATTTATATGAACCCCTTCTAGCGCTCATCTGATTCACAGCAACTGCTTCATGTATCTTTTTGTAGGTTTCGAACCCTCAAACCTCCGTGTTTTGTAGACTAGCACATTCGGCAACTGCGACACAGGCGATATCTACATGCATGCCATTTACAATTTTGAACGAAACTAGAGATTGGCAAAACAGTTCATTTGAGCGAAGTACTTCACAACTAGTCATTCATTTTAAAGAGTTAGTTCAGTGAAGCACTTCAATTGAACTGTTCATTTCATCTTTTTTCTTCTCTAACCAGTCGTTCAGTTGGTTGGTTGGTTTTTTGGTGCTGGGGTTCACTAATCAGACAGTTTAGTTGTTGTGGGTTGGGAAATAGGACAATTCACTCTGTTAGTCTTCGTTCGCCCTTCACTCGTTTTAATTTTTTTTTTATTCACCTTTCGAATAGAACTGCAGTTCACCAAAATTACTGAGTTACTTACTTCAATGAAGTGTTCTTTTAGAGTAGTTCACTCGTGAAATGCTCATCGCTGTACAAAACTACCCACCGTGTGAAGCTATTATTACACTGTATGCCACGCTGTCAAATATTTGACTATTATCCCTGGTGTTTGCCACATCATATTATTTGCTTTACACAAGGTCTATTTTGACGGAAAAAAATTTGACAGAACTTTTCGTCAAATATTTGAGAGCATGGCATATAGTGTAATACGAGCTTAACAAATTTTCTAGTTACTGTGCAGAAGGTTTAAACACAAATTTTAAGGACGAGTAATTACTCGAAAAAGTAAAGTACGAGTAATTACGTCAAACAATAAAATCAACTTAGTTATCAAATTTTACGCCACTTCCTGAATAGGGTCTTGTGTTGAACGAATTCTACAAGAATATTTGTATGGTAGACACTCAAGGAATAAATTGACTTATTTCTTTCTGTACCTGAAAGTTGTGCAAATTTAAGGAGTTCAGATTATCGTGTAAGAAAATTATATCCAACTGTTCCAACTCTTCGTATAGGATTGAAGGGATTTTATACGTTGATAAATTTGTTCGTAATTTAGGTATAAAAGTCATGTAGAAAATATTTTAGTTTCGTTGTTTACCGCATTCTCGAGTTATCAACAACAATTTTTTAAGGACATCAGTATCTAGGGGGTACGATGATTCTTTCCACTTTGATTTTCGTATGTTTGTTTAACGCGTTCTCAAGCTCTCGTGCAATATGGAAGCTATCGGATAGAGTAGGATTTTTTTGATCATTAACACTTTTGATCTAACTTTTATAGATAGATACCTAGTCTAGATGAAATCTATAGAGTTCCTGTTATGAGTTTAATCCAGCTCCAAAAGTTTAAATCGTAGAGAACGAAAAACAATTTATGCACACATCCTTCAAAGTTTGCTATAACTTAGGAAATTATTTAGTCTGCATTCGTTAGCGAAATCCCTTTATTCCTTCGAGTAGCAACCATACAAAAGTCTTTAAATCTCGTAGTTACACTTATTTCACGATTAACATCAGATCGAATTCTCTGATGTCACCGTCAAACTATAAAATTTAAATTTCGTATACTATATTTATTCATCGTTTGACAATATAACAACAAAACCCGTTTGAATCATCTTCGAGTTGCTACCATACAAATGTAATTTAAAAGTAGAGCCTCGAGAACTCTTTAAGCTTTGAAGTTCAAATTTTATGTGAATAAGTTTAGACGCAAATGAAACTTTAATTTTATGTGAATAAGTTTAGACGCAAATGCGAGTGGTTCAGTGTATTAAATGAATAAAATTTCAGTACTCCCTTGGATAGCGCCATATAAAAATCTGAAACAAATGGTTTTATTGAGCGATTTCTGGAGAACCAGTGAAGTTGGAAATTTAAAATTTGTTTTGACTTGAAAAATAGGTCAATTCAAGATACTTCTTCTTGTAGCGACTGGCAATTTTTTTTAACAAAATTATTGAATCCGTTAGTATAAAGCTAGGATAACTGGAAAATACGTTGAGCTATAAATTTATAATAAAAGTATAATATACCGGTAGTTGTTCTGAATCTTTTCCATGGAATTACACAGTCGATTTCACTCTTTTATTATTTTTGAGTTATCCACTTTTACATAAAATTTCACGTTCGATGAACGAACAGACAAAATGAATTTTGAAATCGCTAGTAACCAGCAGATGTCGTTGTATTATTCGCTTAACGTAAATTTTCCTGGAAGGAATAATTATCCGAATACTTGTTCCTTTGAGAAATTTTGACATTATATTTGGACATATATTTATATAAAAAATTAGTAAATCGTTGAAAGTATTGTCAATCACAAGCGCCTATTTTCTCCCATCTTTCAGGCAGCATAAAAATCGACTCATCTTTTGAAGTTATCCACGAGTTGAGCCATTTTTGGGCATCTTCATAAGCATGGAAGTGCTGCTCAACCAGGCCATTTGAGCGTTTCCAATTTGGTTTTGACCGGTTTTGCAACATGTGGCCTAGCGTTATCATGCTGCATAATTACTTTGTCGTGTTCCTCCAATAAAGTAAAATACTGTTCTTTGGGCACGAAATTCGAAGTGTTCAACGCTATGAAAACATATGTTGTTTACACTTCTGCGGAATGAAAGACAGTATATATGTATGTTATATATATACTGTCATTTCAAGCCTAATGGTGGAGATTCACGTTGAAGTTGACTGCAGTATTGCCCGATGCAAAAAGGTTAAAATAACACCATCTGTCGGGAAATAGCGAGAATTCATTCAAATTACCAATATATAGTAGAGATGGGCACAGCAGTTCCTTTCAGTGAAGTACTTCACTCCGAGTCACTCACTTTAAGGACCGAGTTCAGTAAAGTAGTTCCGGAACTCTTCGTTTCTTCGTTCCATCGTTTCGTCAGTAGATGTAGAAGATGAGGAACAAAAAAAAAAAAGAAAAAAGGTCAGTAGAGTTCAGTGAAATAGTTCCAGAACTCTTCGTTCCATCGTTCCTTCGTTTCGTCAGTAGATGTAGAAGATAAGGACAAAAAAAAAGAAAAAAGGTCAGTAGAGTTCAGTGAAGTAGTTCCGGAACTATTCGTTCCATCGTTCCTTCGTTTCGTCAGTAGATGTAGAAGATGAGGACAAAAAAAAGGAAAAAAGGTCAGTAGAGTTCAATGAAGTAGTTCCGGAACTCTTCGTTCCATCGTTCCTTCATTTCGTCAGTAGATCTAGAAGATGTGGACCCAAAAAAAAAAGAAAAAAGTTCAGTAGAGTTCACTGAAGTAGTTCCGGAACTATTCGTTCCATCGTTCCTTCATTTCGTCAGTAGATCTAGGAGATGCGGATCCAAAAAAAAAGAAAAAAGTTCAGTAGAGTTCACTGAAGTAGTTCCGGAACTCTTCGTTCCATTGTTCCTTCGTTTCGTCAGTCGATGTAGAAGATGAAGACCAAAAAAAAAAGAAAAAAAGTCAGTAGAGTGCAGTGAAGTAGTTCCGGAACTCTTCGTTCCATCGTTCCTTCGTTTCGTCAGCAGATCTAGAAGATGAGGACCAAAAAAAGAAAAAAAGGTCATTACATCTAAAAGATGATGAAAACAAAAAGGTCGGTCAAGTTTTTTGTCACGTGTCCAATGGAACTGCAGTTCACCAAAAGAAGTGCGTTACTTTACTCACTCACTTCAATGAAGTGTTCTTTGGGAACAGTTCACTCCTGAACGACCCGTCTCTAATATATAGTGACTCTAATCACATTGTCTTTTGAGTTAAATAAGTTGTAATTCGGGAGAAACAAAAACACAATTCAAAAAAAAAGCTAAGAAATAACCATCAAACACTTCTTGACTTACTACAACTTTTTTTGGGAAATATGTGGACAAATTTCTATAGCAAATTCCTTGACTCCAGCATACCGACCTTGGGATAGGTGATAGGTTTTTGTGTAAGATGTTGACATATTTGCGTTGTTTTATGGCATCTTTAAGACTATCTGCGATTAACATTCGGTGATATTGACCACTCCAGCTCGTGTCATTCAATGACCGAACGTTCCACAAGGTAATCACTGTCCGTCGTCGATAGCTACAAGTTAATTAGCAGTGCTATTTATCAAAGTGGCATTTCCACTGAAATTCTTTGACCATCATGTACATTTAGATTAGTGTCAGTCGGAAGCAACTCGAAGATATCACCAAACAAATATTTATAAAACTCTTTGACGAAGAAATACCTTGTTCATAAAGCACCATCCACGATGGTTTTTATACCACCTTAAACTTTAAAATGTTTTCAATTAGCTCAACCGCATTAATTTCATACTGTCAAGACAAAAAAAATGCTATCAAATTGTCAATTTTAATTACAACGTGATTACAAATGACAGTCTGGCAGCTTAGTGCTGACAGTTCTGATTACATTCGACTGAGTTCATTTTGAAAACCGGTGATTGCTTTATATTCAATCAATAAAATTATTTTCTTTTAATTAATTTGATTTTATTTCGTTTTTGTTAATTGTAATGGGAATGAGATTTTTCAATCTTCAAGGGAAATTGTTTCTTATGCTCATTACAGGTTTAAGGTGCAGAACCGCACAAGGTTAATTGAAGGTTTTAATTTATATTCTTATGCTAGTGTTAGTTAATTGCCCCATTTAAACTTCAGTCAATCAGAATCTTTGCTTTTTACAAAATAATTGTCAAAAACAAATTGTCAAAATAATTGTCAAAAACTCATGCTCTGTATTTGCTGGGATCAGCTGACTGTAGTGTATTATGAGCTCCTCAAACCCAATGAATCCATCATGGGCGATCGCTATCGACTACAATTGATGCGTTTGAGACGAGCATTGAAGGAAAAACGGCCGCAATTCGAGGAGAGACACGACAAAGTAATTTTGCAGCATGACAACGCTCGGTCACATGTTGTAAAACCGGTCAAAACCTACTTGAAACCGCTGAAATGGTAAGTCCTCCCCCACCCGCTGTATTCACCGGACATTGCTCCTTCCGATTACCACTTGTTCCGATTATTCATTCATGGCCTGGCTGCACTTCCATTCTTATGAAGATGCCAAAAAATGGCTCGATTCATGGAAAACCTCAAAAGATGAGTCGTTCTTTCGACATGGTGTTCGCAGATGGGAGAAAGTAGTCGCTAGCGATGGACAATACTTCCAACGACATGTTCTTTACTATTTTTTTTAAATAAAGCATTTATTTTCTCGAGAAAAAAAACGACTGGAACTTATTCAAATCCCCAATAGCATTTGTCAAAAGTCTACTTAAAAATTGATTTATTGGAATTTGAAAATCATGAGATTTGGAACTAAAAAAAATTCTATTAAATTAACTTTACGCAAGAAACGATTTTAATGTAGATGGAAAAAAAATAAACAAAATTTTTAAAATCATATGACAATCAACAATTTTATTGAATCATATCACCACATCATACACACTCCCATGCGATGAAAAATTTCCCAATCAATCCGCTGTAATTCATCACGTGATACGAAGTCTATTACAGTAATAAAATTTTGATTTTATAATTTGTTACAAGAATATCATCTTAATTATTATTACTAATTTATTTGGCTCAATCAACTTATCGACATCCTTATTTCGACAGGTGATAACAAAATTTGTGTTTAATGATAAATTATTCATGACTGGGTTCTATTCATTCATTGTCTTCTTTTCGTATCATTTTCAGGGCTTCTTATTTAGATTTAACAGCTTAAGAAAAGTGGCGCGAAGAAGATGGAAAAAAACCACACAAACTTGATGATTTATTTATATTTAGCCTTGATTCAGATGAGAATAAATATATATATTTTTTTTTCGAACAAATAATGCCGACAATATTATGAATTTTAATGTTATAATCAGATATCAGATGATGTCCGGGTTCGATGTTTAGGCAATCAATTTTGATTAGAGGTGGTTTCTTAGTAACAATTTATGTGTAACTGTTAAGCAAGTTGAAGTCGAACAGGATATTAAGAAGTTTAAAAAATTTCGTTGACGTCAAAAGCTTAATAATCAAGAAATAATAAATTTTCGCTTATATAACTGAAAGTTTGTTGTTTTTAAAAACACGCATTGTGTTTTTAAGTTTAGAAGTAAAAAAAAACTTTTAAGAAATCTTTTGAAATTCATGTCAAAAAAAATACCACAATTTTTCTATCTCGTCTGCCCACCGTGTCGTTGAGCTTAAGATAATTGTGTAAGATACTGAGCTGAAACCAGAAATCAGCATGTCATCAATTCTATAATCATTACTAGTAGGCGATAGTGGTTCGTTTATGCATTCTGGTATCAATGATTTTAACCTAGGCAGCAACCGTACATTGTATTACCCCCAAACGGTTATGGAATTAATCTTACGGAATGGGCGAAGTAATTGATGCAATGTAATTGATTCCGTAAGTCAATACCCGGAATGTATTGTTAGGTCGAAGCTTAGGATTCCGGTAGAATAGCGAAGCCCCTGTCAGCATAGACGAACTATTTAAACTTTTTGAATGACAAAACTATCTAAAGACAAATGAAATGCTCCGCTAATAAAAAAAATACACTATATCTCTGAAGCTTTTAGATGTACGTTACTATTACTTCGATTTTGCATTATATTGTGGCGATCTAAAATGAACTCCATTATATAATGATTACCCTTCGCATTACCAGTACATTACCCTGTAAATGATTCTTTTGTAATGGATTTATCAATGGTATATCATTCCTTTGAATTAGAATTGATGGTGCGCTCGAAGTTCTTAACATTGGTCAAACCAGATCTGGATTGGACTCTTCGGTGGAGGTTGATTCTATAGTAATGCAAGGGTTAATGAAGCCAAAGGATGCAATGAGGTTGCGGTAACTTCGTGCTTATGTCCTTAGCATAACATTCTATTCGACAGATAAACTACATGTCGGGGATGTAGTTGAGGAAATCCGAGTTTCACTGCAGAAGCTCCTTCTAATGGATGTTTCTGATTCTGATCAAAATGTGGTCAAAGAACACAAGATTGAGGAGTGGCTTGGTGAGATATCAGGCAACACCAAGTTTGAAGCAAAGTCGTTTAACGCTCAGATCATGTCGAAGACTCCCAAAAAATTTAAAGCTTATTCGAATGGAGGCTTTTGAGAAAAACACAGCTTCTTGAAAAATGGAAAAGGTCTGCGCAAATTCAGGGAACCCGAAGTTGGATACTCCGGCGAACCTAAAATCCAAGCCAACACGGATGAGCCTCCGTTAAATTGACTAACCTAAGCCTTAACCTTCTAGGTTCAAGGAGACTATGCCTGAAAACTCTGGAATCCAGTACTAAGACCTTAGAAGCCCAAGCGGTAAAGCGAGAAGGCGAACTGCGATGTATACAGATTCAGGCAAAGAGAATTTAGTTCATGGATGCAGCTCTGTTATGGCAGCGAGACGTGGACATTAACGCGAGCTTCCAAAAAAGCAGTTAACGCATTCGAATGAAAGGTCCTCCGAAAAATGTTGGGATCTGTGAAGGAAGAAACGGACTGGCGAATAAGATACAACCATGAGTTGTATCAACTCTACGAAGAACCAGAAGCTTCAACGTTCATCAAGCTACGTAAACTGCAGTGGGCCTGGCCATGTAGAGCGAATGGAAGATAGAAGAATCCCCAAACGTGCTCTTAAAGGCAAAGCGAGTGGTAACAGGCCAGTAGGAAAACCACGCAAACGATGTGAAGACTCGGTTAATGAAGATAGCAAAGCCATCTTAAAAATTAGCAGCTGAAGGACGCGGTCTTTGGATCGAGATGATTGGAGGCGACGACTTCGGGCCAGGGCCCGATTTGGGCTATTGCGCCATTGATCATGATGCAGCTCTTTGAGGAATATTTTAATGAATGCCAAAAATCCTTCGACAAGGACTTGTATCCCATCGCTCCTGGATAATTGAGAATTGTGAATAGAATCCAGACAAGAAAGTCTGGTGATGGGGTCACACTAACAAGGCTCCTTCTCACAACTTGGGCTTTTGTTTCTGCTGTAGATCCTTGATGGCGACATAGGGCAACAGCAGTGATCCTTCACAACACATGATTCTGGGTAGCACCTTTTATCTGTCGCCAGGACTTATTCAACCTCTGATTTTACCACACGTACTTCTTCCTGATCTCCAATCAAGTGCAAGTTGGGGGACTCGTATTCTAGCTTCCTTCTTCCTCACGGTATGACCCATCACTTTCGTCTATGAATCTCAATGTCTACCTTAAGCTGTCTTCCAAAGTTCTTCCCATCGTCATAAATTAGACGATCGGGTAAAGTGTCCTCTCGCTTCAAGTTACCAGAACTGGATGGTCTAGACGCATTAGGCTACAAAAGATTATTCCACTTTTTGCTCCTTCCTTGTTGGGGCGGGCCTCAGATTTAAAAGTAAACCATATTTTTCAATGTCAGAAAATTCTAAAAGATAAATTTCTAATAAAGTTCTCGTAGCTTAAGAAAAAAATTAAGAATAAATATTTACGAAATAAATAAATTAAACATCAATGTAAAAACTATGATTATCACAACACGTTTCCTTGAACGCTTAGAATTACGAGTATAATATGTTCCTAAATTACTTACTTCAAAAAACAACATTGTTTGCTCGCACAACCAGTTATCTGTATCGAACTAAAAGCTGTGCATATTTCTTTTGAAATTGCTTTAAGTAAAATAGTAGTGACACCACCGGATGAAATAAGTTCAGTTGCACTCTTAAAACAAACAATAAATATTATAAAGAATGCGTCACAACGCAATAATTTCTTGCTTATAAATAAGTATTATGGAAATTACTTGGCGTTAATTGCGTTTGCGTTTTAAATTATATCTGGTATAAATTTAAATTGGCATTTCTTGATCAACCTAATGATATGAATACGATTCTGATTCATGGCGCCTCCAGTCATTTCAAGGCATTGTCTTCTTTTTACTCTACACCGATTTCCCCTCAGAGTTCCATAACTTTGTTATTTTCGGGAGATATGTTAGCATATCTCCAAACCAATGTTTGTGGTATGTGATATCTGTTCTTAAAGGTGTGCCATCTGTGGTCGAAGAAATCATCAAAAGTCCCTTCAGTGCTTTGAACAAGAAGACTTGATGGCATCTTTGGCGGGAGCTTCTTGTTGGCTAGCACGGTCAAAAGCAATGATAGTTGGTCGCAGAACGGTGAGAATATTTTTGAAATCAATCTGAGACAAGGGTGAATTGGAGCTACGGGGAAAATAAGATTTAAATATTAGAATGTGGTGGTAGGTGCTATTGGCCAGACTCTAGTCTATTTCCTTACTGATGGGCTTCAATTGAAAACAACTCAAAAGTGAAAACTACACTACCCCCTCTATTCGTGTGCCAACACCCTTAAAATAAGGGTTGAAATTGGAAATAGGTTCTTGTTTACAAATTCGACAGGACTAATTTCCGATTTCCCCGTCGATAAATGGTATTTATCCATTTATTTTAAATTTAAAACAATTAAATGTAATTTATGGTTTCCAATATAAAAACAAAACCAAAAAGAGTTATCTGAACATCTCCAACGTGCACACCTCGTAATTTATAATCCTCTCAACAAAAATTCTGTTTTTAAAATCCTACATTTGAATCTTAAGATATTGTTATGCCAAAAATAAATTGTTTTTGTTCATGGCTTGGGGAAAAATAATCAAAGTTTGATCAAATAAATTTATTGAATCAATTTGAAATGCATTCAGAGACTCGATTAAAAATAGAGTCTCTTACAATTTTATAAGACAAAAAAAATTTTTCTAAACATTGCAATGATCACAATTAAGTATGGAAAACATACTGCAGTCACGATCGGCTGCAAGCCATTCGTATAATACTCTAGATGAAATACTGAACTCAGATTTATATTGTAGTTGGGGATAAAGTAGAATAAGGTGTGTGCATGTAGTATATCCTTTATTACAGACTCCCATTTGGTTGCTACTCGAATCTAAAAGACAATATCGGTTTTCCTTTTTGAAGGACTTTCACATGGGAGTTGCAGGAAGGACTCTCTGGATTTCTTGCATACTCGTATTTATCCTTTTCCTTGGAACCATTTAAAAATTGATGTGTAAAAAATTTCAAATTCCTAGCTTGAAGCGTTCAAAAGTTATCAAAAAATGTTGTTGAACACGTATCTTAAGGATTTTTTTTATGGAAGCTACCAGAAGGAGAGACTAGTAAACTCGAACTTCGTTTTCACTCAAAACTAATTTGTACAAAATTCCTAATTCGTAGCTAAGCCATTACTTGAGTTATAGTGGGTTCCGTAAATTAAGTGAAGACATTTTGACATGATATTTGTATGGCAGCTACATGAAGGAGTAGTACGACTTTGCCCGTTAACGAACTTAGCCTTACAAATTCGACCAAACATCCTGATTCAAAATTGCAAGTTCCTAGGTCAAGGCGTTCTTGAGTTATCGTGCGTACGGACAGACGTCAAGCGGATTTGGAGTTTTTGGCCCCAAATAAACAAAAAATAATATGGAACTTTTTTTCGTCCAAGGCTCGGTTCTATGCGTTACAAACTTTTGGGCTGGATTAAACTTATAATACTCTCAGATTTGATCTAGAGTATAAAAATAATTTGATCAAACCAATCAGCTAGTAAAAATTACAGCTGTTTCTATGAACTGGTATCGGATCAATGTATGATTTTGAAAAACCTTTTCCTTTCATTAGATCAGTGCATTGAGATATATGTACTGGAGATGACGAGCAGCGACTGTTTTGAAGCCGGAAAAGACCGGCAATAAACACTATGCTACTATTAACATCTTACTCACATTTATGTTATACTCCGGTCTTGAACACAAAAAACGCCAAACATTTGAATACTAGGCTACTATTTGCATTTCACTACCACCTGGCATCAAATGCTCAAAAACATTCAATTTTGTTTAAAAATGCTTCATACAAAAATGGCGTCTTGTCGTCTCCAGTATTTATATCTCTATGGATCAGCGACCTAACGATTAGTTGAATAATTGCGCTGTTAATTCAATTAACATTGAGTTTTTGCACAGTAGTAAATTTTATTATCGAGAACCTTTCTTAAACTTTATAAAACATAAACAAAATTTTTGTTTTTTTTGTTATAAATTTCAGTGATGAATAAAAAGACAATATCCATAATCACTTTTTCCTCCGTTTTATTTTATATACAATGTTTTTGTCCTTTTCTTTTTTATGTTTTATCATTTTTATATTTTATCTTTTTCCTATATTTTCCTCTTTTTTAATTTTTTATATTTTTCTCTTTTTTAATTTTTTATATTTTCCTCTTTTTTAATTTTTTATATTTTCCTCTTTTTTAATTTTTTATATTTTCCTCTTTTTTAATTTTTTATATTTTCCTCTTTTTTAATTTTTTATATTTTCCTCTTTTTCAATTTTTTATATTTTCCCTTTTTAATTTTTATATTTTTTCTTTTTTTTATGTTTTCCCTTTTTTTATATAATATTATTCCTTTTTTTATATAATATTTTTCCATTTTTTATATTTTTTCTTTATATTTTATTTTTATTTTTTTTTTTGCTTTCCTTTTTTCTTATATAATTTTTTACTTTTTTCCCCTATTTTCTTTATCACTTTTGATATTTGAACCTCTGTTTACCTTGTGTGTGCATCTACACGGTTATTACAATATTTCAGGTTTTGAAATTCGAATTCATTCGGTTCTGCAATAAACGGAGCCTGTACTGCATTTTTTACCTTTTTCACTTTTCGTTTACTTTTCTTGTTTTTTTTAATTTTTTATTGAATATTTTCTTTTTTGTTATATGTATTTATTTATATTATTTTTTTAAAAAAAAAATTTTGTTTTGTCTTTTTTAAAAAGAAGTATTTTGTTTTAATTTATAATGACTTCTTCATCACTTTTTTTTACCTTTTCATCCTTTTAACTTTTTCATTATTTTTATAATAAAGTACTGCGATTGAACTGAAATTTTCTGCGCACAAATTTTGTATTTTATTTGCAGACCCCAAAAGCAAAAGAAAGTTCGTCTGTCTGCCGTACGCAAACGCGTTTGAAGTTTCTGAACCGTTCAAAGGTTCCTAGCTTCTGAACCGTTCAAAGGTTCCTAGCTCCTGAACCGTTCAAAGGTTCCTAGCTTCTGAACCGTTCAAAGGTTCCTAGCTTCTGAACCGTTCAAAGGTTCCTAGCTTCTGAACCGTTCAAACTATAAAGTAAATTTTTCTAGTGGGTAGTTTTAAGTGGCTACGTCTTGGCGGTGGGGGTTTGAGTTGAGGGGTAGGTGGTAGGTAGAGCGTTTTAGACGAGAAATGTTGGTTTGATGATCTCTCAGGAACCGTTTATGCTAGAGAGTTGAACTTGGGCTTTATATAGTGCTGTGATAGTGGAGTTAGTTGCAAAATGATCGATATGGGTAAGGCGTGTGTGGGTAAAAGAATGAAAAACAAAAAATTTACAAAAATTATGAAGGAGAAAAAATTCCGAACAATTCGACTAAATTTAGTTTACATTGTATGTCAAGGTGTCAAATATTTGACTAAAAACATTTCAGAAAAAATTTAGTCAATTTTTTTTGTCAAAATATACCTTGTACAGAGCAAATAAAATAATGTGTCAAAAAAATTGGACGATTACACTATCTTACAGCGTTTACCAGGGAAAATAGTCAACGATTTGACTACTACTACGGTAATACTAGCTGAAGGAATGAGAAATAAAAATGTACTCTAGATACAAAATTCTTGAAAAGGTTGGATACCTACTATTCTATGAAATGCAGTACTAATTATTGACTAATTTTTTTACTTAATATAATTCACTTTAAGGTAATAAATTCAAACATTTTTCTCGATTGTGATAATTTCTTTATATAGCACAACCTACTTTTTACTTCTCATGTACAAAATGAAAAGCAGTATAATCAGTCTAAATTGAAACTAAGTTAATTCGACGGGAAATCGACAAAGCTTACTAGAACAATTACGTTGAAATGATAAAGTTGATATGTCGTGTCAATAACTAAGAACCTGCTCAATTGTCACAGATCGGATAGCAAATTGACAATGTTTCTAAACTAAAAGAGCACTTTGCTTCCAACCTTACCTACATAAGCCTTGAAATACCATCGATTGTTTCATGTGACCCGGTTCCCAGTTTGCTAACTTGCAACATTCTCCACATAACAACGTACCAATCTAATGTTTTAGAGATCAATGCCTGTCTTTAAGAGATATCATAAGTCATAGTATGACAATTGAACATTTACCAAATCATATTTTCCGTATACTACCTACTACCCGATTTTTTGAATTATTAGCTCTCAATAAGGAAAAACAAGAACTTGTTTTTTGCCAATGTAAAATTTAAATCAAGTCAAATCTGTAGTTTACATCAGCCTTAATACGACTGAACCTACATAAGTTTATAAATGCGTTTTACTTTACATCCTCAATACGAGCTCTGTTCGTTTTGACCTGATTTTGAACCAATTGGTCCGTATTTCCCGTGGGGTTAGTCGCTTGATAGATTTCGAATTTATCACGATTGAAGCTAGTGTCCTCTATGAATGAAACTTGGATGAAGTTAAAGCCTGGACACTAACCACTGAGCAAATCGTCTAGAATCGATGATCCATTAATTTAACAATTTACAGATACTTCCATCATCAAAACATTCCGGACTTTCATATCGCATTGATCTAAACGGCGTTGTGCCTTCTTCTAGTTGTTTATCCAGTTTAGAAAAATATTTCCCGGTACCATAACCTCTTTCATATGACGTACCCTAGGCATTACATACCTCAATTTTTACTCGTTGATGCACATTACATTAATCTTAATTTCAAAGTTCTTCGACCTCCGCTTTTGGAATGTGGTTAATTTTAATGTGAAAAAAAGTTTTTCGATTTTATTTTCACTTGTTATTTTGACCGTTTCATCAGTTAATTTTTTTTTATGATGTGTTAAAAGCGTGACTAAAATAAATCAGAAACCAGTTCTTAAATAAAAGTTTGCAAACAGTTTTTCATAATAGCGTTTAATGGTAAATAATTTGGCTACTGTTGGTTTTTTGTTATCTACAAAGAAATAAATAAATAATATTCGTGTCAATGTTGACTCATATTACATGCAAATATATCAGCTATGCATTTTGAAATTTATTGATTAGTGTCTATACTTAGTACAGCCACTCATGTGATACTTTAAATAATAAAAAAAATACAGTATACATTTTGTCAGTAAAAAAGGTTAGGACTGTTGTATGGTAGCTAATCAAATAGAAGGGACATCCATCTTTCCCTTGACCCCTAATCATAATTAAACAAAAAACAAGCTTTACTGCGCAATGCCGGCTTGAACCATTCAATACAATTTTGAAGAACTTGCGGTAGCTACTCAAAAGAGTGTCTTACATAAGTATTAATACTGGAGAAGGGGAGGGAGGATGGATTTTAAAGTCCGCACTTTGCAGAACTTTTGCGATATCTGGAGTTATCTATGAATTTAGTTTTTCCATTGCGCCTCTACGTTTCTGCACTACCTCCAAAATTTATTTCTAGAATATTGCTCTATGTGACGCCATTGGCAAAGTTTCATCTTTCTAACATGAGCTGTTACTGTGTATTATAAAAACATGAAATTTTCATTTCCTTGTTCAGAATATTCATTGAAAAAGTGCTGGTATTTTCTTCCTTCGAAGTATTACACAAGTTGCTTCCATGTTTCGGGTCGTTGTCTTCCTGTAACAGCCAGGCTAAGTGGTCGTCTTCAAAGTCTTCTTTTCGACAAATCTCAAACATAAATTGTGCTTTTAAATTATTTTTAAAGATGTTTAACTTTTTGAATCTATTAGAACTGAGGCATCCCCATGGACCTTTACAGGGTGTTTTGCGGTGCGTTGGATTACTGTTTCACCTTTTTTTGAACCAAGCACGCTTGGATGTTCCGAATTGCCAAAAAGAAGATTTATCGGTGAAGATTACACTATTCCAGTTTCTGTTTAAATTTTCATTCGGTCTTTCAACAATAGTTTGAGTGTCACAGGGTCCTGTCCGAGTCCTTTTTGTGTAAGTTCCCGTTTTATAGTCTCAAACCTCTATTCTTTTTTTTTGCTAACAATATTTTAGCCTTCTTTAACGTAATCTGGGGGTTTTAGGTCCCTCAGGGTAAATCAACCAAAAATACTAACTTAAAACGGAGGACCTACTTAGAAAGTTGATTGTTTAGAGTCGACAGAACCAGTGTTACATTTCGACTTTGATGACGTTGCCGACTATAACCCAAAAGTGAAATTGATGTTTTACGGTTGACAGTGCACTTCTGTCGCACCCCGACATTTACCGCTTTCTGGATTCGTACCGAAAAATAATAAAGTTTCGCCCAGACTGTTAACAGATTTTTAAAAAAGTTCGATCGATACACTGCAGTAAAAATCCGAAGGACGTATATCAAAGCGTTCTTAAGTTATGAAGTTTGCTTCTCGAGATAACTTGTTCAAATTTATTGAAACACCTCAAAAACACCTAAACTATTAAGCCTATATACAAATAAGGTAGAACCTCTATATAGTGACCACCCAAGGGACTGTGCAAAACTGGTCACTTTATTCGATTGGTCAGATTATAAAAATAATTTAACAAAAAAAATCCGTTTCTGATTTACATCGAGACCGGAATAAATGGCAACTTTAGGCAAGTGGTCAAGATAGGAAGGTGGTCACTTCTTCAGGCTCTACTGTACAAAAATTAACAATGTCCCATAAGCGGTTCGTGAGATATCAAAAAATAAAATATTCAACCCTTCCAAATTTTTATTTTATTTCATTACCCCCTCCCCCACTGTCATACTACCCCCATCTCGTCCTCCTACCGTCACCTCCAATTAGTTTCTCAGTGAAAGGGTGCACTAAGTCCACCTGTAAAAATTATAAAATATACCTATGAAGGTTCTCTTTAGGGACACCAAATCAGTTGCGGACAACATATACGGCGGACAGACGGACTTTTTTCCGTTTTTTTTTTCTTAAAGTAAAAATAAAAATTTTGGGGTTGGTAATTTTTTTTTGTTGAAGTTTCAGGTCAAACACAAAACTTTATTATTTAACAAGTAATAAAGTAAAATTTAAGGTTAACAGCTCCAGTGATTCTTGGGATAAGATACGTCAAATACGTTTCCATACGGCGTAAATGGCTGACCGATTGCCTTTTGCCTTGCTTTTAAAACATCAAAATGCAAAATTGGAGAGCAGTATATTTTTTGGAAATTTCATGGCTATCACAATACTGTTTTTTATTTTAAAAAATAATAAACTACGTGTCTATAATAGCCAAATTCGTAGCTTTAAGCGTTCAAAAGTTATCGGAAAATATTGTTGAACACGTGTCTTAAGAATTTTTTGTATGAAAGGTATCAGAAGGAGTAAAAGGATTTTGCTGACTAGTAAACTCGAACTTCGTTTTCACTCAAAACTAATTTCTACAAAATTCCGAATTCGTAGCTAAAAGATTACTGGAGTTATAGTGAGTTTCGTAAATTAAGTGAAGACATTGTGACAGGGTATTTGTATGGCAGCTACACGAAGGACTAATAGGATTTTTTCATAATCATACATTTAGCTCCAACTGTTGGAAAAATAACACATACAAAATTTCAAAGTCGCAGCTTAAACCCTTCTGAAGTTATCGACCAATATTCTTGAACACGTGTTTTAAGGACATTTTGTATGGCAGCTACCCTAAGGAGTAAGGCGATTTTGCCCGTTAACAAACTTAGCCTTACAAATTCAACCAAACATCCTGATTCAAAATTTCAAGATCCTACGTTATCGTGTTCACCGACAGACGGACGGACGGACGTCAAGCGGATTTCGAGTTTTTGGCCACAAATAAACAAAAAATAATATACAACTTTTTTTCGTCCAAGGCTTGGTTCTATGCGTTACAAACTTTTGGGCTGGATTAAATTTATAATACTGTTGCGAGCTAGGGGTTCGCCGGGATTTCAAGTAAAACACAATTCGGTTAAAATAAAACTAAGTGATTATTTATTAATCGCACTTTAATTCACAGAATTATATTCGCACAATAATTCGCACTGTATGGCAGTACCGCCCGCTTATTTATATCGCTTTACTCGATCACTTTCGCTCTCTACCAACACGGTCGCGTATACACGCTGGCTGTCACAGCCAACGTAATAAAAATTACTATGTCTTCGCTGAGAGCTTCACCTGCTTATATACTAGACGGTTGCAGTCTAGGATGTACTTGAATTTTCGATGAGTGTTGATTGTTCTAGAAAGCTTTAGAGCTTTCGATTTTGATCTTCGTTCAGTGGTTTATGTACAGGGTTCTAGTACATTGGAGAGCATTCGATAAGAAGGGAGATTGTTTCGCCTTATCTTCAGCTAGGTTTCTGATTGGTTATTTTGCAACTAGGTATTCGGTTGTTATTGTTTTCATTATGTGAAACGATCGAGTTGCACGGTTGCGCGGTTGCCAGGTTTACATGTAACAATACTCTATATGATTTCATCTAGAGTATAAAAATCTGCCAAAAGTCTGGGAAAAAATCAGTTTCTGTCGAAATAAACCTCGTACAGAGCGAATCAAATAATGTGTCAAACAAAAATTTGACGATTACACCGTCTAACAGCATTTGCCAAGGAAAATAGTCAAATATTTGACACCGTTGCATACAGTGTAAAACTAGATTTAGGAGAAGGACACCTTCGCTGGATAAGGATAATAGTAGATGGTGTGTCATACTAATGCTTGATTTGAAAACGATGAATAGGGGGGAAGAAACATTTGAAGGAATACGTTGAATTCTTGAAAAATTCAAGAATAGCTAATACGACAAAGTTAAAACGTGGTCTTATTCTAGTGAAACATTTCAAAACCAAAGTTCGTAGGAAGTGGTCCTAGTAATGAAGAGAAGGAATAATATGCAAAACAACAACCAAAATCTCTTTATCTTCTTCTTAATTTTTAGTAATTCTGAAATATCACCATGATCGTCTACCTGTTAACTGGAGGGATGATGCGATTTATGGCAAATTAAATTAAATTTTAAATAAATATTTCAATAAATATGTCCTAATCGCTGCTTATTAATTCCGATAACCTGTTGATCTTGTTCTCGGTTTCCTGTGCAGCGACAGAGAGACCATCTGTCTGCGAAATAATTTATTCGGCAGTGATCCGTTAGCCGTTGTAAAGGTCAACACAGCAATCCTCACTAATGGCGGTAAATTTAAAATTTTTGATAATCTTATTTTAATTAAAAAAAAAAAAACCTCCACAAAACAACGGCCCTCCTGCTGATTGCTACAAACAAGCTGAAGGCTCCATTTAGTTCCGGTGCTTACATTTATTTCTTTTTAAATTTCACCATGAAAGCCGGATCTACAATGGATCCGTGTACCGTGACAACAAGGTAAAAACATTTTTCCCCATACTGTCTTTATGCCACTCGATCACCGACGCGACCATTGATTTATGGCATGTCTTGTACCAACTTTGGGAACCACCTCATTCGTACGCCTCATATTGTATCCAGCTATAGTTTAAAAAAAAAAATAATAAATAGCTCTACGTACAATAGATCGACTATAAAAATTAACTGGCCTGAATGGTTTCGAAATTTTTATTCGCAACATATGAAATTTCGAACAAAAATTTACCTGGTTATGTTGTTGTTGTTGCTGAGGGGGGAGGGACTACAGCCGATCTTGTCTCGGATCTCGAATCCGACATTTTTCCTAATAACCTCCAATACAAGACGTCGAGGCGGATGTGCTCGAAACCTCAATATGTTGAGCAATCAACAGAAAATGTCAAGTGGAGGTGGCTCGAGGCTAAGCTGAAAAGCAAACCGAACAAGTGAAATAATAAAATTAAAAACTCTACAGGCCCCCCCGATCGACCAAGAAAACGCGCTTTTTAAAGTCATCTTAGCTCGAACTTTGGCGAGAGTTGTCGAGTGGAATGCATTTTCGTATCGACTCTTTTTCTTATGTAATTCGAAAGGTAAGAAGAGAAGGTAGCAAGACGCGTAAAGTAAATTCACAAGCAATCGTTAAGTAATTTGACATTGTGCCGTGATACCGGACTTTTTAAATATAGCGCCCCAAATTACCAGTCTACGGCAATTTGGCTTCTTAACCTCTTGGTTCTGACTCGACGATAAGCCCCATACGCATACGATCGATCACCGATCTTGTCAATTTGTTAGTTTAGTAATCTGTTGGTGTTATGTCTGTAATGGTCTTCGCGGGGCGCTATTTCCGCCTAGTTATATAACATTTGCAATTTTAAAGGTCACGTATTAATACAATCATTATTTAGCGATTAGGAGTGGAATACACGACGTACAGAGGTGACTTAATGTTACTTCATTATTACAAAAAAAACTCCAAAGTGTACATTGCGACCAGATCTTTAGAAGGAACTAACCAACTTGAGCACTTGGGAAGGTTAGGATAGGTAATGTGGGTGGTCGCTAAGCCAATGGGTCCCTTTTGATCCCAAATGTACGGGAAGAAGTACCCGTGTGCCCAAAACCACATCTTAGGTAAACCACCCCGCCAGCCTAACAAACTGCAGCAGCTTGTCTAGCATAATATTTGCGAATTCGCCCAAGTCCATGGCGAAGTGCGTACCTAAAGGAACCCATAGACGGGCACGCATGCATGTCATTCTTCCATGAGTGTATGGGTCTGAAACTTGAATGTATGTGTCTGCCATCATGCGGCATGATGGACGTCTGTTAGATGGTGTAATCGTCAAATTTTTGTTTGTCACATTATTATTTGATTTGCTCTGGACAAGGTTATTTTGACAGAAATTGAATTTTTCGTCAAATATTTGACACCATGGCATACATTGCAGTAAAAGTTTAAGGCGACTCCCAAAACGGCCAAATTCATATTCGGTGTGTGTGCAAATTGGAACAATTTCCTATTCGTAGGCGTGTATTAAAGTTGTAGCGATCGCCGTCTACGTACTGAAGTTCATAGTGTGATATTGGCAACGATGGTATGTACAGCCTGCAAGAACGAAAAATTCCTGGGGGAAGGGGAGGGAGGGTTGGGATACTTCACGTGTAGGCACATCTCTACACTACAGGGTGGGCCATCTAGTGGTTTCTTTTTAAATCAAAGGTTATTTTGACACTGAAAGCTGTTTCCCGCTCGAAATCTTGACAGAAAGTCAGTATCATACCTCCGCGGAACGAAATGAGTCGTTTTACGCTTGAACAACGTTGGGAAATATTCAAAATTTATTTCCAAAGTGAGTGCTGTGTAGCCCAAACAGTGCGTTTTTTGAAAAGAAGTTTTGGCCAAAATGAAGCACCCACCGCGCCTGCTGTACGCAAGTTTGTGCAAAAAGTTCGTGAGACTGGCATGCTAGTAGACAACACTCATGGCCCCCGTCGTCGTACGGTGCGCACAGACGAGAATGTGGCTGCTGTAGCCGAGAGTGTGAGACTCACTCCACGAACATCAACTCGCCGTCGATCTCAACAGCTCAACATTTCACGCACTAGCCTGAAGAGAATTCTGCACAAAGATCTCGGATTATTCGCTTACAAGGTCCAATTGACTCAGCAATTGAAGGCGCACGACCATCCGCTTCGTCATCGCTTCGCAATTTGGACCTTAGAGCAGCTTGAATTGATTGAACGATTTAAGGCGAAAAATCATCTTTTCTGACGAGGCGCATTTTCATCTCGGCGGCTACGTTAACAAACAAAATTGCCGCATCTGGGGCTCGGAAAACCCGCACGTTATTGTCGAGAAGCCAATGCATCCACAGAGAGTGACAGTTTGGTGCGGATTGTGGAGTGGTGGCATCATTGGACCATTTTTCTTCGAAAATGAGGCTGGGAACAACGTTTCGGTGAACGGTGAACGTTACAGATCCATGTTATACGACTTTTTTTTTACTGAAATTGAAGACATGGATTTGGACGACCTCTGGTTCATGCAGGATGGCGCGCCATGCCACACAGCCCATACCACAATCGATCTTTTACGCACCAAATTCCCAAATCGTGTTATCAGCCGTCTTGGCGATGTCAATTGGCCGCCTCGGAGCTGCGATTTGACCCCTTTGGATTTTTTTTTGTGGGGAACCGTGAAGGACCGATGTTATGCCAACAATCCAGAAACGATTCAAGCACTTAAGGCCAATATCATCCAAGCAATCCGTGAGCTACAGCCCGAAACCATCAACAAGGTCTTGGAAAATTGGAGTGACAGAATGCGCTACTGCGCAGCCAGCCGAGGCAGCCACTTGAACGAAGTTGTGTTCCATCATTCATGGGAATGTTTACTCTTACTAATAAAGCCATAATACATGGAAAAAAAATTTTATTTTGTTAATTTTATTGCATTTTTAAAAAGAATCTTGTATTTGGCCCACCCTGTATGTATATAATAGCTCTCGAAAGTATTCGGACGTTTAATGTCAAGCTTCTATAAAGGCTGGAAGGCCTTAACTAGTACAAAACGAAGTGGTTTTTGATCTAGGTTATCGAGATTTTCCCGGAAAAATCAGTACTGTTTCGAATCTTTGATAGAAAAATCAAATGGAATCGGAATGATGATGTACTCAAAACAGTTTGAGGAGAAATCTTTGACTTGGGTCGAACCGCCATAGAAGAAAAACAGAACAAGTAACAGAATTTTAAACAGGAACTTTTTCCACCTGTACAAATATTTTGAAATGTTGACACGTTAATTTATCTCGACTATTGGTTTCGGGTGGAACCGAAAATTTTTTTGCGGCAAAAATTGTTTTTATCTGTAAAAAAATAATAAAGTTAAACTGGACTTTGTATTAAAAATTAAGAGTGATATCATTCCACGTATCTCCTTGGATTGAACAACTTCTGTGGAGCGCAATAATCCTCAACTTCCGTATCTTGTTCTGCTTTCAATTTACCATTAAGAATTATTGCATATCTAAAATAGACAAATCGGTCACCTACTTATTTCTTTGATTGTTCAGTTTTAAACGGTTCTCGCTCTTACTGGGCCCCTCTAAGTAGAATCTACTTGTGATTCGGGGAACAACTGGTGAATGGCTTAATTAGAACAAGTGACTTTACATAAATTATTAGTCTGTTTACAATGGCATTATGCCGAGTATGTAATAGCATAATATATGAATTAATCATTTCCTGAAAGCAGCAAAAACAGACAAAAACACCCTCCGATCTAGTTCTGAAAACACGGTAATAGGCAACAATGTAAAATGCGGGCAACAACAAAGTAATAAACAAATTAATCGGATTATAGTACAAGGTATGACCCACCACTCAATTACTATTTCTGCATATGACGTCAAGTTTCTTATCCCGAATCTTGAATCTCGGCGTACTAACAATGAATCAGACGAGTCAATCAGTGTAGCACTCTAGTTGTCTGTCCAGTTCCAGTTTCACACCTGCAGTCACCATAATATCACTGAGTAATAAATCACCTGGTCAAATTAGAGCATTACGTGCATTAGATATGGAACCGAAGAGCTTAAAGAGTCGAATGATGAATTCAGTAAAGCATTCCACCCACCCACATGCCATACTTTTTATACCACAACCACCGGAAGTGGTCTATTTTCGTCCAGGTAAACTACAAGGTTCATCCTTTGACGGATAATTAATCGCATGTGTGACCAATTCAATGCCAATAGTAAGTTCGTTGTCACGATTCATTCTTAAAAAAAAAATCTTTTAGATTTAACTATATCCGCGGGGGTTAACACGGTTTTTCCCCCGTTTCGTCTGAAGATGACTTCTTTTTTTTCTCCACAGGTACGGAATTCGTGATTAGCTGCTTTTTACATAGGTGCTTTTGCTTTATATTAATTCTTTGGATAAGTGCAGTTACTGGAAGAGGAAAAACCGAGTCTTTTATAGCGATTCCATCGAATTGGCACGTGTATTTAATGAGGGCAGGTTCACTGTGCTTGGCCTAATGTTTAAAAAGAGTGTGCAATTGGAAATTACCTGGCGAGTTACCTAACAAATTCTATGGCATAATAAAAAGTGTTTCGGACGAAGTATGAATAATTCCGGTCACTTGATAGCTTTCAAATAAAACTCAAGTATTTACAGTCTCTGCGGAGAGATTTTGCTTCGACCAGAAAAAAGGTAACTTCTGGTATTTCCAGTGATTAGCAAGTTTTTTTTCTTGTTATTTAACACCTTGTGGAGCTAAAAGAGTAGACAATTTGGCGATTGTTGAAGAAGTTCGCGGAATTGGTTATGGGGAATTACTTGCGTCGATGTATTGGCTACAGAGGGAACACAGTGTTCTGTGACCTCCCACTTAACTTTGAAGACGTATCATCAATTTTGTCAGTAAAGTAATTAATGTTTTCGTTCTGAGTTCCAGTCTAGCAATGTAACATACAAACTAAAAAATCTGCTAATGGTCTGGGCGAAACTTTATTATTTTCGGGTCAAAATTTGGGAGCGGTCAAAGTCGGAGTATATCATCAGTTTCGAGATTATGACGTTTCTATTGGAAAGTTAATTTTGTTCTTCAAATAAAAATATTTAAAATAGAGATTTTTGGCCTATTAAACATTGAAAAAGCCCGTGTAGACTATTTGAATTTTGGTATATTATGTACACTAAAGGCAGGCGTCCACTAGAGGCGGGCCACATCGCAACGGTGCGGCGAGCATTTTTTTTTCTACGTAGTTCGTTCCGTTGCGAGTGTCGTTCAGTGGACGCACTTCCATAACAATGTATGGCAGGCGGATTTTTGCGATGCGGCCCGTCCGCCCTAGTGGACGCCTGCCTTAAAAGCCCATAGAAGTAAAAACGAATTTGTTGCCTTCTCAGACTTAAGAGATATGACGAATTGTTAAAACGTATACAAACCCATTACTTCCATTTGGAGGATCCACGAGGATTTTGAAAAATTTGTGAAAACGTAAGCAAAACCTTTACACCCTCTTGGTTCTTGAAATTCAAAAAATCGTCAAATCGGTTTTTAGGTCATTACATCAAATGCAGTAATAACCAATTTTATATCTCATCAGAACTAAGGGGCAAAAATTGCGAAAACATATACAAACCCTTGGTGGTTGAATATCGAAAAATTGAGAAATGGGTTTGTAGGCGATTATTTAAAAAGTCTGTAGAAGTGCAAAGCGATCTAATATCTCATCAAACCTAAGAAATGTGTCGAAGCTTTGAAAAGCATGCAACCCCTTACATCCCTTAGGATTGAATATCTAAAATTACTGAAATTGATCTTTTGGCGCTTATATAGGAAACCTTAGGAAGTAAAGATGGATTCGATATATCATCAGATCTAAGCAATATGTGAAAACATATGCAACCTCCTTACACCCACTTGGGGATTGAATATCCAAAAATCCTGAAAGGAATTAATAGATAAATATGAAGACAGAACGAGAAAGTAAAAACAATTCAATTTATTATCATTTCTAAAAGAAATCACGGAATTCGTGAAAACTTGTTCAACCCTTTTATATCCTCTTAGGGGCTGAAAAAGGAAAAAACTTAAAAATAGGCGATTATAACGCAAGCCCGTGAAAGTGAAAAGTTAGTCGAAATCTAATTAGACCAGGGGGATAAGGCAGAATTCGTGAAAAAGTATACAACCCCTTTACACCCCCTTAGGGGTAGAATTTCAAAAAATCCTGAAAACACGAATTTTATTTGTCTAGTGCAATTGTTTCGTGAGATATCGAAATCTGCTCCACTCAAAAATTTGTTTCCGATCTATTTTCCTAGTATACCTCCAGATATTCATAAACTTGAAATTTCGTGACATTAACCGTTTAGGAGATATGGATTTTAGAATGTTTCGATCTCGGCTTTCTTGCGTTTCGGACGCATTATTTTTCCCCCCACTCCAATATCCCTTCACCCATATCGGCAATTTTTTTGCAAATGGGTCTACTATCGAAGCTCTATATAAGTTCTAAGTTTCAACTTCCTAGCGTAAGCGGTTGCTGAGATCTAGAGATCTAGAAAGTAAAATTTTCCGTTTAAAACGCTTCCCCCACTTCCCCCCTCACACCCCCAGCCTTCAAAATATGGTCGCTTCAAAAGCCAACCCAGTCTATTCATAAAAAAAAATTCAATTTAATACCTCAAAGGGTTTCGGAGCTACGAGTCTTCAAACGATTTTGTGTACAGCGGTCGACGTACGGCGGACAGACGGACTGAAATTTTTTTTTGGTTTTTTCGTGTCATGAAGCGTAAAAAAAAAATTTCGATGGTAGCAAATTTTTTTTTTTTAAATCGATCACAATACTGTATTATTGAAATAATAAAGTAAAAGTTAAAAACTAAGTTCGAGCTCTCAGCTTTTCGATATTGAACTATCAGCTAGCTGAGAGTAGTTAGAAAGATTTCGTCAGAGACGGAAAGATTCCTCCAAGAACCGCTCCCAGTGGTTTATTGTGCAATATCCAATAGAATCTTCAGTTTCAACCTGGAGATCCTCGTCCAACTTTATTTCTCGCAGGAATTTATCTAGTTGGTGTAGGTCTGTTTTTGCGATATTGTAGGGGATCAACGAGGTATCTAATTGATGATGTTGATCCTTATCGTTGCAATCTTGATTGCATTAATTAAAAGTTGGTGCTGAAGAACCGGTTGATTCAAAACTCTTCTTGTTTAGTTCTTTTAAAATGTTGATTTAAAATTCTTTAAGTTTTAATTTATTAATCACATTTTAAACAATATTTTGAAGATTATAAAACCATTTCCAAACTTAAGTTAAATAAATTAACGATAATAATTAGTTGATTATATTGGAGGTCTCAATTTGCAACTATTTAAATTGATGTTAAAAATTACACAGATAAATCGTTTCGTTCATTAAGATTTAAAAATTAAAAGCTGAATTATTCTTTATTATTTAAATTTAATGAAACTTTTACTGACGTACGTTTCTGAGAGTAGAAAAATATGATCTGATGAAAAAATAAAAATAAATTGCAAAACTGCAAAAACATGCCAACTTCGATTAATAAAAAATAAACATCGAAGTTGAACAAAAAATATCGAATCGACAGTGGCGAAAAACTAACTCAGTTAAAGAGAAAAAATAATTATGACCAGCACCACCACACTATGGTCCACAAAGTGTTCTCCCAGACATTTGTAGCGTTGAATTGCAATAGCCCTACAGCAGCATAGATTGCGTTCAGAGGTTTCTGCCTCCATTTGGCAGAACTTGCACAGGTTATCAGTGATGATTCCTATACTTTTAAGATGATCCTTCCAACTCGAATGGCCTGTGAGTATTCTGGTTAGTACCCCTACATTAGGTGTGTTTTAATGCTCTCCAGAATAGAGCACCTAACCGGCAGACGACAAAAAACGATCCAGGGTATTATGTGGAGTAAATTTCACTGGTAAAGTTTGGCAGCCCTGCGTTGTCAAGTTTGAAGTTAAATGACATTTCCGTTTCGTTGTGTTACACTTATGTAATTCTTTTCCCTTCCTTTGTTTTAAAACAAACGGCAATAAAACTGTCACCGGATTGGAGTTGTGATAAAAGCAAATGCTGCCAATCATTCAAATCGAAACGAGTAAAGCGAATTGAAGCGAAATCATCCTAGACTCACACCATTTCATTCTATCCGGTATATGATTTATAACCACTGATATATAATATATGGATACCTCATCGGCTCATTTCCCTATACGATATGACATATTGAAATAGCCGACGAAATCGTACCCTCTCGCTCCTTCTTAAAAATTCGAACTTCGAAAAACATGGGCAACAACTTAAAGAAAAATCTGCCAACAGTCTGGGCGCAACTTTATTATTTTATGGGTAGAAGTCCGAAACGTGTTTAATGATGAGATACGGTGTTGGGTACTATGCGACTGACAACCTAAAAAATAACGTTCCAAATAGCCTAATGGTTATTTTTTAGGTTGTCAGTCGCATAGTACCCAACACCGTATCTCATCATTAAACACGTTTCGGACTTCTACCCATAAAATAATAAAGTTGCGCCCAGACTGTTGGCAGATTTTTTTTTTTATTTACGTATTTTTTTTATCAATAGAATAATTCATAGTAGTAAAAGCGAATTCGATCACATTAAACCTAAGAGATTTTCGGAATCAGTGAAATCTTAAACAATACCCCCAGGGGGTTTAATTGAGAAAAATACTTAAATCGGTTTTTTCCCGACTACGTTTAAAGCTTATAGAAGTACAAGTGAACTCCAAATCTCAATATACCTTAGGAATATATCAGAATTCGTGACTATGTACACAACCAATTTACTCCCCCTTAGGGGTTGGATATCGAAAAATTCTGTTACCGTTACCGTTACTAGGCGCTTATAAAAATAGCACGCAGAAGTAAAATTGCTTTGATAGTTTGACATGTCTAAAAGTTTTAACGAAATTCGTGAAAATGTGGATTCACGGACATTTTTTTGACTCAACCTCTGAACGCCAATAAAAATCTGAACTTTTTTTTGCTTTAATTACTCTAATAGCACATCTACATATACGTACTAAGTTTCAATTTTCTAGCATAAGCCGTTTCTGAGATATAAAAAACCACTCCTCTCCCCCGTACCTTGATACCCCTATCAAAAATTTTATTTTTCTATGATGTCTCCATAGTGGTTCTATATAATCCTAAATTTTTAGCTTTCTATTCATTATGGTTTTTGAGAAATAAAAATCAGAATGTTTTCCTTTCTACCCCCTTTCACCACCACCCCCTACACCCACACCACCAAAATTTTTTTCCCTACTAGAAGTTTATCGACCCCAACTCCTGTAAAATTTTCAAGATCATATCTGATACGGTTTTTGAGATATAAAAATTAAATTTTTTGAGAAATTGCTATCCCCCCACGTTCGTGCTCCACCTCCCCCCTCAAAAAATTTAGTTTTGCTAGACTCCTCTTGTGAGTCCATATACAGAAACTAAATTTTATCTTCCTGGTGTAATTAGTTCGGAAGATATTGTAATCCAAAGTTTTTCACCCCCCACCCCCACACCCCACCACCCCTCTTAAAAATTTTAGCTCTTGTCTAATCTGGAAGTATCCCTAAGGACAACAACAAAGTTCCAATCTTCTGACATCAATTGTTCAGGAGATATCGATTTTAGAATGTTTCAATCCTGACTTTCATGCGTTAAAGACTCATTGTTTTCCCCCCCACTTCCACACCCCTTAACGAATATCGACCATTTTTTTACAATTGAGTCCATTATTATAGTACTATATAAGTTCCAAGTTTCAGCCTCCTAGCATAAGTGGTTCCTGAGATCTAGAAACCAAAATTTTTCGTCTAAAACGCTCCCCTCTCCTCTCCCCTTGTACCCCTGCCCCTCAAAAATATACCAGTCGTAGGGGTTCACCCAATCTACCCACCATAAAAATTTCAATTTAATATCTCAACGGGTTTGGGAGCTACGCGCCTTCAAACAATTTTGCGTACGGCGTACGGCGTACGGCGTCTACGGCGGACAGACGGAAATTTTTTTTTTTTTTGCTTTTTTGGGGTTTACTAGTCCTAAAACGTGTAAATACAAAATTTCAGGGTAGCAAACTTTTTTGAAATTTCAGGTCGATAACAATACTTTATTATTAAAAAATAATAAAGTAAAATTAAAAACTTTTCAATTTGAATTATCAGTTCTGACAATTGAAATTGTTCGATTTGATGGTGAGAAGTTGTGTTTTGCGCTCGAAATTCATAACACAACTCACAGTTTACTTCAATTTTTTTATTAATAAATTTCTTGGGAAATAAAAGCTTCAGGAATATTTATAATGGTTGAGCATGTAATACATTATTTTTGAATTTGGCGCCATACCGATAAGTACATGGTATTATATTCGTACTGCAGTAGCCAATATTACCTGTACAATTTACACAGCTTAGTTGCAATTTTATGAACTCATTTTCTTTCAATACCTTGCATTGTTTATCCAAAAAAGTATTTATCAAATTCAAATTATTTGGTAATTTTTCAATTCGAAATTACACCTAAAAATTCGGATTTCATTTTTCATGTTGGCTAATCTGATAGTTCTGTCATTGTTTTCCTTCTCGCCTTAATACATGCATACCGTGCTACTAACTCTTTCCTTCTTAAGATTCAGGTCATCCGTGGCTCAATCCTAATTTGTACCCCGGATAACTTTCGAAGTTTCTCTAAACTTAAAATGAATTGAATTTGTGAAAGAAACATAAAGAAATGTTTCAATCAAAAATTATTTTATTTGCATTACCAATTTTAAATCTAATGAATGTTTAAAATCATCAAAATTTTATTCAATAATGCAGAACCTCGAGTTATCATGGACACCTTTTTCGGATATTGACATTTTAAAAACGTCGGCCATGTGAGATAGCAAATCAAGGCCTCCATTTGATATATCTCAGTGTTTATAACCCATTAAAATTAGTAGGTTGACTTTTCTGGATGTTGTTGTTGTTTCACGTATACTTATGCTGTCCTATCCTACTCTGGAGAGCATTAAAACGCACCTATTGTTTCTATCCAACTCTAGAAACTGCTTACTACTTTTCGTCGAGTGAACCGTTCTACTGGATTTACACCTAACATGTCGAGGCGCGACTTTACATTCACAATAAAAATCAACCAATCAGGCGACGAAAAAGTCCAACAGTGCTCGACTTTCTCAGACGAAAAACCAGTTTGTGATGGGTTTGTGGGAGTAAAGTCACGCCGCAACGTGTCGGTGTAAATCCAGCGTTATGAATTTCTTGACCTGTCAAAGTCCTGGCAGGGTGGCACGGTATTGGCATTTTTTTTGTTTCTCCCATAAACTAATGATCCTTTTGATGGGGCAGGTTGAGATTCCATAGAAAAGATCTGGTTCAGTCGTGCAAACAGTGGATACTTCTCTTGCAAGTTGGTCTGCTATTGCCTCATGACTGGGCATCCAGTGCAAGAGAGCTCTGTTTTGGTACTGAAGGATAAGGATATTTCCTTTTTCTTGGCATTGCCACAAATTTTGGGCTTACTGTGTTAGCAGTCAAAGCTTTTAGCGCTGCCTGACTAGCTGAAAGTAAGACACTTCGACACTTATTGAATTTTTTTATACAACGGAACTGGAAAGTTGAATACTTTATGTATAGCCTCCATACAAAAGTCTCTGAAAAATTTCTTAATCGATTTCTTAGTAAGCCAAATCTGATGCTATACAGTAAGCACCTCTGAATACACAGAGAGCCTAAGAACTTCAAATTCTAGGCTTAATCTTTTTTATAGTCTGATAAAAGTAAAAAGAGATTTTTTTCATGCACAGGAAATTCTTTCTGTAGCACACAAAATATTTTTGTGTGCGCACACAAAATCTCTCTCAGCAAGATGAGTTCAAGATCAAATTATAAGAACAAAGCGCTGGATAAGAACAACGGAAGACGTACATGATACTGTCCGGAAGTTTTAGACAGGACTCTTCGACTTTCATATTTTATTAGAGTTCTACCCGTTCGCCGTGAATGCAAATTTCCACGATTCAAAATATGAAATGCCTAAGTATTTTATAAATTTCCCTTGCAACCATTACAAATTCGTTGGCAAGGAAACAAACTATTCCTTGAAAGTAGAGAGAATTAAACCAGGTACTCCTTTGAGTAGCTACCTTACAAATATCCTTACAACGTGGTATCGAATAAATTCGACTAAACTGAAAGACGCCCTTAGCTTTGAAGCTAATATTTTATATGTTTAGACTCAGTCCAAAAATAACGTTCGGTGTATTAATGAGCAAAATTCCTTCACTTCCTTGTGTAACACCCAGACAAGACTCTGGAACACATGTGAGTACACTTATTATACGATTATCAGAGAACCCTCAAACCTTCAAAATGTGCAGGTTGAGGTTCATGTTGAAAGAGCGAGAATAATACAGTGTGTCAAAAAAGAAATTTGTACAGGCCAAGAACGGCGTATCCTGGAAAGTTGATTGTTATAAAAAACTTTACTATATCACACTCATCAACATCGGTGTTTCGAATGTCATAACACCTGGCTGTAAAGTGTTTTGCCAGTAGATTGCTAATTCCAGGCAGCTGGCATTGTTGGACATGATTGTCTACTTTAAATAAATTTGAGCACGCCACAACACTTTTTCATTGTCATTTTGAAACTTTTTGTATAGAAAATTCATTTTCACCGACTCGGGTTAATCTTTGGAAAATCTTTTTTGCAGCCGTTTTTCAAAACAGTTTGCGTACTTCAAATACAATTATTTAATTTCCAACTCAGACCGAGTCTAATCGAGCGTTTTTAATTATCCGTAACAGCGTAGATGAATTAATTCAATCGGTTGAACAATTTGTCATTGAATCGTTCTATTCTCACAGACTAGGCCATTTAAGTATTTCCCTCCGAAAAAGATCCAAGTATAGCTTCGTTCCTGTCAGCAAGTGAACACTTGGTGCGCTTCGGTATAATTTGCTCAACCTTAAGTGTATACTACACCATCCATCTGAATGAAACGACATAACGAACTGAAAATCTAATAAACATTGTAAACTTTATGACGTCAAGCTCAACGTTATAGAATTTTTGCTGCTTTGTACAAAGGAACAAACTAGATGTGTACTTGTTTTTCTGGTTTAACTATTCGATACACGTTATTTAACTTATTTATTGATTTCACAGTTAATGCTTCAGAGCAATTAACATTTCAGATAAGGCAGCAATTTTGTGGAGCAGGCTAATTGAAAGAGGAATGCTAACGAAATACCAGATGTTGGCACGTGCATTTTAACGTATAATTAATACAAAGTTTAATAAATTAATCCCAGAAGAATGACGGACGTGCTGAGTGTGTGCACTATAAGCTAGAGACACAATTATATTGGTCTCATTAAAGCACATTACCTACTACCAAAAATATAAGTGTGAGAACTTGATTTTATTATTATGGTTGGATCTAGAGCTGTTTTCTTCTGAATGATGGTGATACTTCCTCGAGGTCACTTAAATTTGAAACTTCTTTGAGCCCATTTGCTGCAGATAGTAACGTACTAACTTTTTCTGTGATGGATCATGGTATCGCTCCAATCGTTTTGCTAAACCGCCTTCCTTTCAGATTTTAGAATTTAGATTTTGTATGCTACAGCTTCTAAATACCTACTAGTGACGTCCTGAAATGAAAATCTAATAATCGATTCCTCTCTTATTATTTCAGCACTTCATTGAGAGCCTAGCCATCACTGAAGCTGAAGACTCCAGCTACGATTCAGACTGTGAAAACGACGAAATCCATAGCGTACGAAAAAATATCGACCATGAACAAGTATCGCGAACAACAAGTGACACACTTGGACAGGAGTTTGCCGAATACGTAACGACACAATCTCAGCAATATCCATTACAACAGCTCTCATCGACAGCATCAACCACAACAGCATCATCGACGCAGGAACGTTCGCCCGGTTATACGGCCCGCGTTGAATTTGCATTAAAACTCGGTTATACCGAACGTCTAGTCCAGGCTGCACTGACCCGTCTCGGTCCCGATCCAGCACAAAACGAACTCTTAGCCGAACTAATCAAATTGGGCGCACAACATGGCACTAAGGGTGATTTCGCTTGTGATTCACCAACGGCTGATTGCCTATCGCCAATTGCTGGAACGACAATAACGTTAGCATCGGCTGGCGATATTGTCCATCATCAAATCACAACACCTTGTAGTTTTAACGATGATCTGACACAATTAAACGGATTACGTCCAATAGTCGTAGATGGTAGTAACGTAGCAATGAGTCATGGCAACAAGGAGATATTCTCGTGTCGAGGAATCAAATTGTGCGTCGATTGGTTTAAGAATCGTGGCCATAAAGATATTGTAGTATTTGTGCCTAAATGGAGAAAAGAAAGTTCACGTCCAGATAATCCGATCAAGGATCAGGAAATACTCAACGAATTGGAACGCGATCGGATGCTTGTGTTCACACCGTCACGACTAGTTGGAGGCAAGAGAATGGTGTGCTATGACGATCGGTATATTTTGAAGGTAAGGCGGCTTTTTATTCGCACATTTAATATTCAGACTATCCTAAATTCGGAAAAAAAATTTCAGCTTGCAGCTGAAAACGACGGCATCGTAGTTTCGAATGACAACTACCGTGATCTAGTTCAAGAAAGTTCCGAGTTTAAGAAGGTGGTCGAAGAGCGAGTTCTAATGTATTCATTTGTAAACGATCGATTTATGCCCCCTGATGACCCCTTAGGACGATCCGGACCAACACTTGACAATTTTCTACGGATCCAACCGAAGTAAGTCATTTTCTATACTGTAGGGAAATTTCAACTAAAAATAAACTTCTTTCATACAGAAAAGGCGATCCACCACCACCTTGTCCATACGGTAAAAAATGTACTTACGGAAATAAATGTAAATTCCATCATCCCGAACGGGGACTAGGTCCTCATAAATCCGTAACCGAAAGACTATCAGAACATGCCGCCCGTCATCTTTCAGCTCGTAATTCATCAACAGATTCAGCTCGTCAGCCGGTTCAAGGAAAATCATTAAGTGTACCGCTCAGTGGAACTACCGATACGAATTCGGGTGAACGTTTGTCGCGCAAAGCACTGTGCAGAACACGTTCCGGTGCACCAGACTGTACCGCATCGAAAGGTGGTCCGCTCGTACAGCAATCGCAACAACAGTCACCGATCCCATCGTGGGATCCGTCGATTTGTCATCCCGTCGATACGCATCACGTAAACTTTCCAAAATCGCACAGCATTGAAAATATTTCACGTGAAGCTTACACGCATCCGCTGGTCGGTTCACATCAGAATTATGCATCGCTATGGTCCGCGTCCGGTACACAAACCGGAACGGGAAATGTTCAATCTCAACAACAACAAACAACGACAACATCGAATCAGAATACATCGGAACCGGTAGACGAATCGGTCAATCTTCATAAGAAATTAAGGCGTCAGTTAACGCTAAACCCGTCCGGTTGCGATATACGGATATATAAAATGCAACGATGCATTGCACCAACTGGCGGTGGCAGTGGATCAGCAACAAATTCTGCAACTCAGCCTCATTCGCCGCACAGGCCATTGGCTCCATCGTTAAGTGGCCCGCGAACTCATCATCCGACACAGTGGGATCTCCATCAGGTTAGCTATTGCACTCGATCTCTCCCCTATTTCCTTTTCGGTCAATGTAATAAATTCATGAATTTCATTTACAGAGTGTTACACGTATCGCATCTGCTCCAGATCCGTCACGACCATGGCATGGTGGCCCGCCACCAGCATCATCATCCGAACCGCACATAAATTTATGGCCGCATCATGCGCCGCCACCGGTTTTAGCTGCTCAGGATCAACGTCGACGACTCCACTATCACTTAGCTAGCATATTTCCCGAGGAGCAAGTCCAGACAGTTATGCAAATGTATCCGGAAGAGACAAATCCTCAAACAATTTGTGCTGCCATCTTAAGTATGTTTCCGAAAATTTAATTTCGATAAATTTTTGCCTGGATTAAGAATTAGACTTATAGATTTAACGTTATGTGTTCGAAGAATTGCGAATTTGTGAAAAAATTTGTATCGAAATTCGTACGAAAGGATTTACTTGACGGAGAGCTCCTGTAATACCGAGTAAGTGTAAATGTTTTCAATCGTCGCTTAACAGACGGGGTGAAGAATGTAACGTGATGCGATTGAAAGTCCTGCGTAGTTGCCGCTGTAGTCATAGAATACTAACAAAACCGAAAACCGGAGCATAGGGCTTTAGTTGCCGGACTTTTCTGTTCTTCAGTATTCTTTAGTGTTTTACCGTCTAACCGGTGTTTTTGAGGAGGCATTTTGAAGTCGTTTCGGGAAACTTTTCTTTGTTTTTCTTTTTGGCTAGTTGTTCCCTACTTTTGAGTTTATGATTGTAGAACTGGATGACGGTAATATAAAATCATTCACTAAAATATAAGAGAGATTTTCGGAGAGATGCAGCATCTTTTGAATCTGCACCAACTAGATTTTGACCAAATATGTCGAGTGAGGAACGTAATCCCAAAAGAATTCGTACTTTTGAATATCCGGAACGACAGAACAAACCATGTCATGATGCGGTTGTTTCTGTAACGGAAGTTCCTGTGCGACCCCATAGGAGTCATGCTTTCCCATCGGTGGTTACACATGAATCTATGGAGCAATGAAAGACACACAAGCGAATGCATGATATAACTCGAACTTTTCGTTCTCCTTAGGAAATGCGTGCTGCATGCAAGACATGCAAAGTTTTCATTGGGGTATCTGCACTGTACGATGAGAGCAGCAAAACTCATTACTTTAAAAGGACATAAACTCTAATTCATTGTACGCTGTCAGTATAACATTTAGGAGGATGTTGCTCGCTCCAGGATAAAATAAATTTACTTTTTCCGCGTAGTTAAAGGGTTCGTGCTGAGTTCAGCTTCGAGCATGTACTGCTTGCCTTTTACAGCAGTAGTGTGTCGACGGTTTGTTTTGAGGATCCGATGGAACCAACCACTCGTGTAAGTTTTGATTGGAGGTAGCTGGGGCAAATTCATCAGCTAGCCCGATCCCACTATGACCTGGCTTCATCAATTGATTTGAGAGTTCTATAACAGCGTCCAACTAATTTATGGTTCTAAAATGACCATTGAGCTAATTGAGCGCTGTCTGGAGGACAGGGCTGCCACTTAAACCAACCAACCAACTAATTTGAATCTTGTTGGATTGTATATTTCGTTTCATGATGCTCTCTAACCCTACGGCGGTTTAGCAAGCGGCGTGTAGAAGAGATCGCTTTCCACAGTAGACGACTGAGCTTTTATTTTTGGTTAGCAATTGCAGATTGCAGTCCAGATTCCATCGTACACGCTTCAAAGGATCTTTTAAATTAAATCAATATTAAGGTTTTAGAAAGTTGCTATTTCAAGGGCACAGGGGAAAAAACGTTTTAGTCCAATTTTTTCGTTTTGAGAAAAGCGAAAAACAAATTTTTCCAACTCACTCAAAAAAAAATAACTTGTTTCAAATATATTTATTAATGTAAACATATAAAAATTATTATTTATTTCCTAATTTTGAATGAATAAAAATTAAAAAAGTAAAAAATTGCGTCAAGTCTCGTCTTCAGAAATCGGCATGTTATCGACGTATTCTTCCTCGCTTTCATAGTTGTTCCCATCTGATTTTAAATTTAAATAAAAATTTTGGACTCTTCGTTTATTAAAAACTTTGTCAAAGATTGTAAATCATTTTATTTTGCCTTTTTTAAAGGCAACTGGCCGGCATAAGAACGTTTCAGCGGAGGCATGGCGCTACTGGTTTTGCGCTTCTTTTTTTTAGTCGGGTTATCAATGGGAGAAGAAACATAACTCCCATAATATGACTGTTTGTGGTATACGATGCAAGGTTCAGTTTTCGTTATCTTGAGCACTCTTATTCGTCTTGTTTGAAAGGGCCATGTTTTTCGGTAAGAACCCGACAAACACTCCGTCCAATTCTGAAAGAGTACGTCTTTTCCACAGTCAATAACAACAAAAGGTGAAGGTTTTTTTCTGCTGTTTCGTAGGACATCCCGCCAATCTTCGGGAGTCTCGGTGTATGCTTTTTGGTCTACAATCCCCATGTTTCGATCACATTCCTGGTAGGAATGACCTTTGATTGGAAAAATTATTTTTACACAGTCAAATCTATCTTTAGTTGCTACCAGGTAATGCAGGAACCTTATTACAGTGTAATTTTTATTTTGCCCTGCACAAGAATCGCAGACAATATGATAGGTTATTAGTAATATAATGTAACATTGAGCATACGTCGTCTGCCCCTTTCTTTGCTATGGTTTCATCGTACGTGTAAAAATAAGAACTTTGGTTTGATAAAACATGAATATTAAAACTTATAAAGTTCAACTGCCTTTTGTAGTATACATCATTGGTGGTAATGTTGGGAGTAGGCAGATTTTTTTTGGTAGTCCATTACCAAAGCCTCAACTTTTCGTTTGTAGATTGAGCCTGCGCAGATGAGCGTCTGGTCTTGGCTCGTAGACTCTGATTTTTTTTCCCCAGTAACTTTCGGACTAAAACGGTTCTTCCCCGGCACACGGGTTTTTTCCCCCTTATTTCTCTGGAGTGAAACATTTCTTCACCAGAACAGAATGGTAGTTTGAAAGGTTTGTCAAATGCCCGTATGATGGCAGGCATATCTCGATTTTGAAAAAAATGGACTAAAACGTTTTTTCCCCTTTACCCTTCATTTGGTTCCTCTGAGTAGTAAGCAATTTCCGTCGCCTAAATTTGATCAAACTAAGGTCGCGTTTGTTACCGAGCATGATACTTCTCTTGATCTCCAGGTTGATCTAACTTTTGGAGTTAACTAGCGATTCCAAATGCACTAGTTAAATCATTTGCGACAACAAAATTGTAGTTTTCGATCGTAGCATTCTGATTACGTTTTTTCTATCATTTGAGAAAATCCTATATTTGGTTTTATCCGCATTTACTTTAAAACCTGTTGCACTTCCCGCGTTTAAAATGTCTCTCTAACTTTGTGCTGACTTTGCTTTGTAGTATCAACGTGATCGAGTTGCCGTATTTTTAAATACAATACCGGTGGTGGTTATGTCAGATTTTTGCACTATAATTTCGGGGTACGAATTAAATAGGTCGCAAGAGAATACGATTTTGTATTACACATAATAGCCTACCATCCAACAATTGAGAACAAGCCTTCTGCCCTAAAGTTGACTTAAACAGTTTCAATTTGTAATTCTTCGATTTTCCCCAGAACTTGTCCATTCAAGGTGCAAATTTGGCTAGTAGCTGGCTTGCCCTGCAAGTGGTAGTTTACAGTGTACCAATAATGTCTTCGTATAGCAGCCATTTGAAACTCAACGGATTAAAAACAATAAATTGTTGCAAGAAATTTGAAAAAGTTTGAATGCAGATTTATTCATTAAACATTTTTATTTAATTTAGAAACAAAAACAAATCCATTTAAATTATTCAATACAAAGTTATTAACTAAAAATAAAACAAAGTCGACAATTTGCCTCCAATAATGTCTTCGTACACTTACAAAACAGTTCATGAAAAATTTTAAAAACTATAGATACATTTTTTTTTTAATACTTAGTTGGGTAGCCTTTATTTTTAAGCACGGCTTTAAGGCGGTGTGGCATCTATTGGCTCTATTTTCGCCCATTTCTCCAGAAGAGCCTGTTTTAACTTAGGTTTCAAGCTAATATGATGAGTCCTGATCCTTTTTTCTAGCATATTCCACATGTGCTCAATGGGATTGAGGTCAAGACTTTGCGGTGGTGTTTTAAGCAAATGTGGAGTTTTGTACGCCAAGAACATCCTAGTATTATGAGCCATGTGCTTAGGATCATTATCTTGTTGAAAGTAAAAATCCTTTGATACACCCAATTTTTCAGCACTTGGCTCCAAATTTCTTTTCAGGATTTCAATGTACGCCCGATGATCCATGATGCCTTCGATTATTTCCAAGTTTCCAACACCGCTGGCAGCCATACAGCCCCATACCATTACGCCGCCGCCGCCGTGTTTTACGGTTTTAATGGTGTTTTTTGGGTTGTAAGCTTCCCCTGGCTTTCTCCACACTCTAAGTCTCCCATCAGACCCAAAAATGTTATATTTGGACTCATCAGAAAATATAACATTGCGCCAGAACTCGAGAGATGAATTTTGGTACTGCCGAGCGAAGTCCAAAGGTTTTTTGCGATTTACTTCACTTCCCAGTGGCTTCCTGCGAGGTGTACGAGACTTAAATCCGGCATCAATCACGCATTTCCGTACTGTTTCCGGATGAACTTCTTTGTGATTGGAGTGAAGGAGCTCTGCACTAATTTTTGGTGCACTTATAAACGGATTCTTGGCAATCATACGCTTGATTTTCAGCCGATCTGCTTTAGTGAGAATTGCAGGGCGTCCTTATTTAGGCTTATTTTCTACACGGCCTTCATATTTAAAGCGCCCGATTACAGATTGGATAGTGGAACGGCTCCGATCCAGTAGTTTGGCTATTTCCGCGTATGCTTTTTGCTCCTTTACGTGTGAATTCAATATAAGTTTACGCTCTTCAAACGACAAGTGTTTGCCAGGCATTATTTCGATTTATACTGAGCGAAACTCATAAAATTTTCATTTGACAGTAAACACACTTGTTCGTTTGTTTACGGTTATTACAAACTGGTATGTGTGGCAAATAATTATGATCGATAATTAACAGTAAAGAGATCGAAGGCTAAGCGAAACCTTAAATGTACGAAGACATTATTGGAGGCAAATTGTCGACTTAGTTTTATTTTTAGTTAATAACTTTGTATTGAATAATTTCAATGGATTAGTTTTTTTTCTAAATTAATTAAAAATGTTTAATGCATAAATCTGCATCAAAACTTTTTCAAATTTCTTGGAACAATTTATTGTTTTTAATTCGTTGAGTTTCAAATAGCTGCTGTACGAAGACATTATTGGTACACTGTATATTATTAATGGACTCTCGGTTAAATTTTTGGAGTTTTGTAGAGAACATTCAGTAGGTTAATAACTCGGTTTTTTTCGTGGATTGGACAGAGATCACCAGCGTACCATTCGTTTGACATTTTTTCATTGGCTACATTTTTAAATGGTTATTCTGTTGTCAAGTCTAGAATATTGCAAAGATTACTGCTTACTGCCGTAGTCAGATACAATTAGCTACAGTCAACTACACAACTGGGAAGCGCAGAACAATTTCGTTGATGCCTTTGTTTAGAAGCAGTTTTTTACAACCAAAGATTATGACCATTATCAGCATTCTATAGCAAGGAAGTTTGTCCATCTTAAGATTGTAAAAAATTCAGAGCAAATACTACTTCTAAAAACGGAGATTTGTTGTTAAATCTCGAAATTCCTTTATTATATTCTGAAACGTTTGAAAATCGAGCAGAAACTGAGACGTGAGATCATCGACAAGCAGACTGCTACGGAATTGTTCCATACCTTGTCATAAAGATTTATGACAATTTCATTAAATTGTCAGTTCCATCTCTCTGTCGTTAAATCGGTGGAGAAAGCTAATTTACTGGCTCCGAATTTTGCTAGAAAGTTTTCATTACCGGCTACCAATCGCAGTTCTCCCTGTTTGCCCACGGCCATCTTTCATTTCGGCTTTGCTCATTCTCACGTGTTAATATTTAGAATTCTACAGAGCTTTAATGCCATCAATGAGTCCGCTGATCCCGATGGGGATCGTTCAATATTATATCTTTGGGCCAAAAACTCTTCACACACAATTTTGACTCTGCTATTCTACTGGAAGCTTCAAACGAAAACTGATCGTTGCCGATGTCTTTTGCATTAGTCGGTGCCGATGTCTTCTGTTTGCAACGATAAAACGTTCTTCTTTCGTACCTGAATTTGCTCCAAGTTTGTGCGCGGTGTTTTTGGCCTGAGTGGATAGCAACCGCAGTAGATTGGATTAGATTAAATATGGTGGAGAACGGTCTAAATAAAAATCACTATACACTGCGGGCTCAGTATATTAATAAATTGTAATATGCTCATGAGCGAGTTATACCCTAGGCAGACGACGCATTCGAATGATCATTCCTAGTCGAATGATAATTCCGCATCACGTCTGTCCAAATGTAATTGTCGAATTGGTCATTCATTCCATCATTCCAATTACAATTGCGAAATGGTAATTCGGAGATAAATTGATAATTCATTCAAGCGCTCACAACGCCATCTAGCGTCAAGCCTATGGAACTAGTGGAACAAGTGGAAAATCAGGTGTTCTACCGTCCAAATTTTTCTATTTATTTCATGTGTGCATTAATTACGATCAATCTTTTTAACGTTTCGTTCACAATTGCTCACATATTAGCACTTTTCTATCACTCTATTTCAAAAGATAATCCGTAGCCGTGTGCCAATGCAGAAATGCCAACTTTTATTCAGCATTCACACAATAATAATATTTTGACAGATTGAACGTAATTCCGATAGACGTGTGTCAATGTTAAATCTCATTGATCATTGAATGCGAATGATCATTCACCCAATGTACATTCGAATGCGTCGTCTGCCTAGGGTATTAGACATGAGTTCCAATGGTGTTAGGGAGTAATATCCAAGAAGTCGGAGGGAGTGTTTTGTATGCGAGTGACTTAGTGCAGTTTCCTCTTCTTCTTCACACAATCTGCAAATATCGTCTGAAATCAGTCCAATCGTATGCAGAAGCTCATTAAGCTTACAGTGTCCTGTAAATAGCGCAATTAAGTGCCGAACCTGATTCCGGCTCAATTTGAGCAAATTGGAGGTTTGTTTCTTGGAGTGACCTTGCAAGAACAGTTTGAACTATCTGCATTCCACCGTTCCTGTCCAGTAGAGATCAGCTTGGGTGTTAATCCAATCCAACAGCCTTTCTTTTGCCGCAGCTGTTGACAGAAAGGCATTGGTTGTGATCCCACTGCACCATGGCAATTTGAGCCTTTAGCGGCCACGGTTTTTTGTCTACGACGCCTGTTTGGCTAATTTCCAAGAACAAACTAATACCATTGGCCTCGGTATGGTTGGTTGGTTGGTTGGTTTATGTGGCATCTCTGTCCTCTAGACGGCGCTCAATTAGCTCAATGGCCGTTTTGAAACCACAAACTCGTATTAAACCCGGATGTTAGGGTTTGTTGTGACTGGGAAATTTAAAGGATGAGTGCGAGGAAAATCGATCTGTTATATCCATCCTGTACTGTCCAGGAAGAGTAATAACTCTCCATTTTTCTTAACCGAAATCTCCCTTAGGTCCCCGTAGAAGGGTTTGCCTAGTGCTCGCTCTCAGGCTCTAGTTAAAGCCAGACATTCGCAAAGGAAATGAACGAGCGACTCTCGCTCATTTGTGTCCTGGCAGCTGCAGCAGTGTGCGTTAAACAGAATGCCCAATTTGGCAGCATGATCCCCAATTGGCCAGTGACCCGTACTAATCGCCGTGATTCTGGAGATGTCTGCCCGGGTTTGGAATAGAAGTTCGTCTGACTTGGCTCGGTTGTATTGCCTCGATATTGTTCTGTGAAATATTTTTCCGTAATTGATGCGAAGGAGAGGGGAGCAGGAAGGAATTGTGGTAAAATGAAAGGAATACCGAACTGGATCAGTTTTAAGGATGGGAAGATCAGGGTCGGATTCGGAATCTATGACTACATTTGAAACTATTTTTCGAAAGTTATAGCTCTATAGTTGCTGTTGGTTGCATTCATGTTGTTCTACGAACGATCCTTCTATGGAATTCATTGTCGTCCTTTCCGTCCCCTGACCGGATTAGTGTTTAAAGTTTAAGATGCAACGGTCACCATCATGTAAGACAATTAAAAGTGGCACTCTAACTAAGCTTTGATCATCAATTACAAAACTTTTTCAGGGTATCAGAATGTGTGCTATCATTCTGAGAGCAGTTTTTTTCTCCCTCCCGTATTTGTCGATTTTACAATTCCAAAAATCCACAAGCCCCTCGAAAATAGTCTTGGCAATCTCCGCTTTCATAATATTTCCAGTTGGACGATTTCCTTATATGACAAAGCCCAGTGACAAAACGTAACGGTTTTTTGCATAAACTCGCATTTCAAACAATCCAAAATATTTGTTACAAAATTGAACCCCCGATCTAATTGCGCTACATGAAGAAAACAAGCTACACAATTCGATAAGTAAAATGTTTCGTTGTCGACTAATTTAAAGTCTACAAACACAACATGACACATTTTTTTACCTTTCTGAATTAGATCACACTTTTGTTTTATAAAGGCAAAAAAATGATAAAATTATTTCGAAAATAAAAAATTTTTAAAAGCCCTTGCATGTCCTGAATTATTTTGATTAAAAAGTAAACTGTAAAAGGAAAGTAAATGCAAGCAAAGTAAAAAATGCTATCGACAAGCATGTCTGAGTAATATTTTTAAAAAATATTTTAGGTACTATCAACTTGATAAAAAATGATAAAAACATAAATAAATCCCAGTGTTCTAGAAATTTAACAAAACAAAAATCCAAAAAACCTAATATTTGAGCGTTCGTTCAAGTTTTTTTTATATTATTACATAAAATAAAGAAAAATACTTTAAATGTTAGTTAAGAAAAAGAAAATGATTTAAGAGCGTCTAAGTCGAAATAAATAAGATTTCAACTACATGTTTGTATAATGTAAAAAAAAAATTATAGCAAAATAATTTAAACAGTTTAGAGAGCACGTAGTGCTGTAAGTTACTGCATAAATTTAATGAGAGAAGACTACGATATTTCGTTTTAAGTTAGTCCAAAATGAAAAAAAAAAAATAAAACAATAAAAATATTCGATTCATATTCGACGCAATTGTAGAAAGTACTGCAACTGCGACGTTTATGGTCACGGCGACAACAACGAACAGTCCACACAGCATTAATAAATTGTTCTGTGAAATAATTTATAGTAAAATTCAAGATATCGCCGTAACTATTTTATTTGTATGAATCGGTTTTTTGTTTTTCCTATTGTATTTTTGGTTTAATCCATATTTTAATCTAATTGATTCGCCGCTTTGTTATCGATATAATCAAGAATATCTTTGTAGCTTAAGTTAAGCTTTTTTTTTATTTAATGGGAGAGAGATAAATGTTTAAGTTAGTAAGCAATGTATTGTGTCTGTGCGAAGTGTTTAGTGTATTTTTTAAAAAAAAAAAAACATGTCCCTCAATTGTTTCAAACAAATTTAAGATGTTCAATTTTAAATCTTTAATAGTAACACACACGATTATTGTAAGGAAGTCAGGCCAGCTTCAATATGTTTTTCCATTAAATTCCATACTTGTTAAATATGTTTTCAACGTTAATTAAATGATATGATGATAATAGCATTGAAGAGCGTGGTGATGTTAATGAATATAATAATGAAATATAAAATAAATTTAAAAACAACAGTAACATGTACATACAGACGAAGTATGATCGAATATAAAAGTGTATAAGTAATCTACTTCTAGTTAAGTAATAACCCTCCCGTTGTTGTATGTATCTTCATATTGGAGTAAAAATTAATAATCAAAAAAAAAAAAAATTTAAAAAAAACCTCAATGAAAAACTAAATAAATATGTATATTTAATAACGACAATGAAATGCGTTTCAATTAATTTCATCATCATCAATGGCGCGACAGCCCAAATCGGGCCAGAGCCTGCAGGATACATTGTCTGAAGTTATCTCGGTTCAGCGCCCGCGTCCTCCAATTTGTGCATCTAAAAAGCGATCTGCAATCTGCGTCAACTGAGTCCTCGTATCTTTTCCGCGGTTTTCCCACCGGTCGTTTGCCATGTGCTCTACCTTTCAGTGTGCGTTTAGGAATTCTTCCGTCGTCCATTCGCTCGTTGCCGTCTATTACAAGGTGTGCTCCCAAGTATGAGCAATGATCCACATTCTCCAGGTTGTAGTCCCCCCGGTCATATTTTGTCTAGTTGGAACGTTTCTTCTTGTTTGGGTCATGAACTTGGTCTTATTCTCATTGACCCTTAATCCGACATCCTTTGCCGCTGAGTCTAGACAGTGGAAGACAATTTCAATTAATTTACCAAAATCTAAAGAGCCATTCCTGAACCTGGCGCCTGGTTCCAATAACTCAAAAACAAGGTAGGTAGGTATGCACGCGTGGCTGCCCGTGAGAGCACGGACACACTTAGACCTAAAAAAGTCCGTTGTGTTACCACAGGATCATCGAATCCCGGGCGTACTCGTCAAACCATTTAGAACTTACAATAAAGCGTTGGATTCTCGCGACCTCCGTTTCGTCAAGATCACTAAGAGTGTTGAAGAAGTAAGCTCTAAGTTGAGCTTTCCTTCTAGCGGATAGAGCTGGACAGGTACAGAGAAGATGATGGACTGTCTCCTCCTCATCCAGGCAGCTTCTACAGAAGTCGTTTGAAAAGAGGTCGAGTCTTTTAGCGTGCCGACCTATAAGACAGTGTCCGGTCAAGACACCGACTGTGACTTTTGAACAAATTTAGCTTATTTGAGTGCTTTAGATCCAGTTTCGGCCAGATCTGTTTCGTAGTGTGAAATCTGATAGCGTCTGCCCATCTTGAGTTGGTTTTCTCAACTGAGTCCAATCCCAGTAGCAATTTACATGTAGAGAGGGGCATACCTAGATTCCGATGTTCCGGCATAATCTGAAGGGTAGTACCGCGCCGAGCGAGTTCGTCAGCCATACAGTCTCTACTCAAAACCAAACTCACGAAAAATGTGACAATGGAAGCAAAAAATTTAGAGAATGTGAACGCATTATGTCGCTTGCTTCGGCGCCTTTTTTGGGTAAATTAGATTTTAGATTTGGGGATGAATTCGCTACCCCTGCCACTAAGTCTATGTTGCTATATTGGGGCTATTATGATGTGACGTCCCTTAAGCTGATTGTAGTTCTTTTTCGATTCCGGCGTTTCCATTGAAGCGTAGTATGTCTCGAAGAGAAATGGCGGGTATTCTGATGATTTTATGAAACTCTGACTAAAATAGAGAACACAATAGGCCCACTGGACGGTCTAAAAATCCTGATTCACTGTGGCCACAGTGGGCCTATTGTGATTGTCCTACCTTATTATAACTCACTCACGACATCTTTAAACTCGATGACTAAAGGAAGAACGATCTCGTTAAATCGTGAAAGTGAGTTTGCCACCACACTAGTTCTAGTCTGGAAATTTGTCGGACATCTGTAGGGAATTGGCTAATAAAAGCAAGCTGCCTAAAATGGAAGAAACGCCTTTTTTGCATTTTGATTAAGTGCAAAAGTTAAGGGCTTATAGACCGTGAAGACGATGAAGTGTTGACCTTTCAACATGTAACGAAAATGTTTATTTGCTACATAAGCTGCAGTAGCTTTCTATCGCAGGCGCTGTAAATCCGTTGGCCTGAAGTTAATTTTCGTGAAAAAATACAAGAAATTACCAATCAATATTAATGCGTTGTTGCAAAACCGACTACCAACGCTGAATCAGAAGCATCTACAGCAAGCGATAGTATTGCCGATGAAGAAGAATAAGCCGAATCAGATAACTTCTTCAGAATGTTCATTCCAAACAAGAGATTTCTTGTTAACGTTTTCTTTTGCTGTTTTGCGAAATCGTCTAAAATTGATTGCAAGGCTGCGACATGAGGAATAAATCTTCCACAAGATGTATCATTTCCAGGAACCGTCGCATGTCTAAGACGTGTACAGGACGAGTGTGATTTAAAATAACTTCAATTTTTAAAGCACTCGAATGGATCCTATTTTTATTCACGCTAAATCTCAAAAAATCAATTTTACTTTATTATTTCAGTATTGTGATTTTTGAAAGAAATAGAAATTGCTTTTTTTGCGTTTTAGGACTAGTAGACAACAAAAAACCCGAAAAAATTTTCACATCGACTGTCCGCCGTACGCAAACGTGTTTTTAGACGTGTATCACCCTATGAGCTATTAAATCTAATTTTTTTATTGGGTGGGCCCCTTCAAGTGTTTGGTGTTATAGGTTTGTGCAGCTGTGGACAGAGCAAAGTTTCTTCTGTACACTGCCTGACCTTCTCTAAATTGAGTTTGAGCGGCATGCATAATATAACGCCTCCTGCTGTTCTCGAGTGCGCCTTTAATATTCGCCTATGCTTGTGTCCTCACCAGTGGCGGTGATGATAGTTTTGGCGCCAGGCGCACTTTCTACGTTTTGGTGCCCCAAATTTTATATTTATTTATTTTCAAAGGTGATTTTCAAGATTTTGCATGATATAAATAGCGGACAAGGTGGTAAAATGACCTCTGCTGTTAATTTGGCACCCTAATTATTTCTAATGATTCATAATACCATTTATGGTTTGTGTTACATATCGGGTTTTCTGATATCAAACAGATAAACACCGCAGAACAAAACCAAAGTGCATTGCTAATTCATACGAAGGGTTGCCTTCTTGCCACAAGATATGCCAAATTTATTCCATGATTGTATTCAAATGTGCATCTTATAAAAATCAATGGAAGAACATATTAAAAGATCTCAAGGAGCGAAACGTAGCCGCGGTCAAGACTGTGGATGTGATACAGGATGATGAAAAGATCAGTACTGAAAGTGGTGAAAATGAGGCTTCTTCGACTGAATACAATTCGACCAGGGATGTCATTACAGTTTTATCCAGGGGGCAAGATCTTTTTCACTGCATATAAATACATTTGTGTCGATATTAAGACATGTAGTGTATGCATGCGCGCACGCACAGTTCAAGGAGAACGTACATTTTTTAAACTTCTTTGAAAATAGTCTTTCTTGAAAAAATAAACGGTTCCCTTCAATTCTGAAATTGACCCCCCTCCCCCAAATTACGTCCCTTAATTCGGCATCTGATGTTGAAGACACAAATTGTTAAGGATCCTTTCCTAGTGACCAAAGAAGTAAAATATGCATTCAATTGTGATTTTTTGGAGCACAATGAATATCCTCTGGAGCAGAAGGCGATAATTATATGCGAGGTTGGCCGATAAAATTGAATTTTTTAGCTATTGGTTTTATGCACACATTTAATTTGGCTCTCCGGTGCTATATTACACACACATTTTGAGTGATAACCGTATGCAAGCATTTTTGAATTTAAATAATTTTTTTAGAAACTGTGAGACTTTATTCCTATTTTAAGTGTATTTTAAGTAATTAAGTTTGAAGTTTGGATCGACATAACGAAACATTTTAAAGTAGCCTTTGAAACGTTTTAGATATTAGCACTTATTTTTTTTCACATTAAAACCTAGCAATACAAATATCACACTTTCTTCGTTCGTTCAACAGTGCTCCCAACTCGTGGAATATTTGACCGTTCACTGCATAGAAATATATATACTGGAGATGACAAGCAGCGATTGAGTTGAAGGCGGACGTCGTCGCATTCACTTACACGCAAAACAACAACAATTGACATAACGAACCTGTTCTGTCTCACTCTCACGTTAAAACAACAACAACGACCCTGTTTTGTCTCACTTCTCATCGTGTTTTTGGCTTCAAAGCGCTTTATATAAAACCGGTGGCTTGTCGTCTCCAGTAGCTCTATGGTTCACTGTATTGTGCGTGTTGGATGTCGAACCGTGGTACAGATTAAATGTTTGCGTCAAAGAATAAATCAATAGATTCGAACATGTATGATCGAACGATATGATGTAGACATGTCGAATCGTTGGAGAAAAATGTTATTGGTCATAAAAAATTGTGTAAACTAGTTGAAAGAGGGTGATATGAACATGTATTTACGGGGGTGGTCCGACAAGTAATTAGCCTACAAAAGAAAAACGAACATTTTGGAAAAGTGGCGATTTATTTCTCAACATAGTCTCCTTTTAGCTCGATACACTTGACCCAGCGATGCTCCAACTTCTTTAACCCGTCTGAAAAATACGTTTTCTCGAGGTCTGCAAAGTAGGCCTCCTTGGCGGCGATGATCTCCTCATTCGACTCAAATTTCTGCCCGGCGAGTGACTTTTTCAAGTTTGGAAACAAAACGAAGTCGCACGGGGCCAAATCTGGAGAATACGGTGGATGGGGCAGCAGTTCGTAGCCCAATTCGACCAATTTGGCTAAGGTGTGAGCCGGTGCGTTGTCATGGTGGAAGAGCACTTTTTTCTTCGCCAAATGGAGCTGTTTTTTCTGCAATTCGGAGTCGAATCGGCCCAATAATTCGGCAGAGTAGAGCCCTGTGACTGTTTTGCCCTTCTCCAGGTAGTCGATGTGGTCTACATTGTGAATCCCAGAAAACGGTGGTCATCACCTTTCCTTTGTTGTTAAATTGTATTGGGATGGATAGGTATATGTAGGTAGGAGATTCCGTGTTTTATAATTGCAAATTTTACAATCAGTGAATTTAGTGATAATTGCAGGATTGACCGAACAATTGTGTAAGTAGGTGAAACAGTAGGTGTGGCGCCCTAAAAATTTGGCGCCCGGCGCAGTTGCTCCACTTGCTCCTGTAGAAGCTCCGCCCCTGGTCCTCACGGTAGGAGAACTTCTCTGGGACCCAGTTGCAATTCTGTATCACCTAGCGCTTTTAAATGATGCAACAGAGAGTAACCGTAACAGTAACAGAACCTGATAGGGCGAAACTTAGTAGCCTGATAGATTGAACTCCTAAGAGAAATTCCATTTTACTTAAGTAGTCGTCCCTTGGAGTCTGGTCCTCCACGATAAACGGTCGGAGTCAAGCCAAAACTGGCTGGTTGACCCGCTCTAATGCGTTTGCTTGAGGCGAGTATTTCGAGGTGTAAAGCTGTTTAACCCCATACTTGGATAGCAGGGAGTTAAATGTCTCCGACATGAACTGTGATCCAGTGTCGGAGAGAATTGTCTTTAGGCTACCAAACATGTGGAAAAATGCCTATCCAAAAACGTCGTGATCCTATTCGCCAAAATTTTTGTTAGGGGATGAAGGATAGGAAATGTTAACAGATGGTCAAGAAAAGGGATAGCTATTTTCCAACTTTTGGTCCTAGGATATGGTCATAATACATCGAAGTAAAGATTTTGAAAAGGCTTCTGAGTCCTGAAAACTTCTCTAATTGCAGTTCTAAGCGGTCGATTCGGGATCTTCGTTTTTTTAAGTCTCGCGCAAAAGAACAAAAAAGCAGCCACTATGAGCATCGCTTAATGCGCTGTAGCGTTTAGGAGAACCCACTATGAACCATGGTATCCGCTTCATGGGCCTGAGCAATCGCAAGCTGGATGTAATGCAAAGCTCCCAGGACGGACTGTTGCTAGAAGGATTCGTTCGATTGTGCACGTAACCATCTCTAACACATATACTTCAGAAAACCGGGCGGCTTTTGCCACCACAGTGAACTTGAGTTTTTCATTTTCCTGAATCTGAAGAGTTCAACTCTACCATGGCTGCAATATCGATCAGTGCATTCCGTCTTCGTATACACGGGCGGCGGGTACAACATTCAAACTCCCGCGACGATGCTTTATAACAAAGTCAGGCTTGCACTATCAAACTCCAGCGTGCAAAAAGTCCACTGAGGTCCTGTTGAGACATCAGCCACTTGAGACTCGCGTGGTCCGGTATAATCTTAATCAATGTCCCTTCCAACCCAACTTCTGAATTATTATATTTCGAGTTGAACACAGTGGCATAGCATTTAATCTCGGCGACACTGTAGCGATGAGCGGAGTTCAGTTTCTGGGACATAAATGCAACAGCAGATTCCGATCCATCATTGTTCTCTTGGAAGAAAAGAATACTTTTCATTCCAGATTTGATAGCGTTGTATTATATCACAAATGACCTCCGGAAGCCGGCAAGCATGTCGGTCCAATTCACATTTTAGCCACCAATTCGGACGTAGGCGGAATTGATTTATTTGGAATAAGCAAATGAAATTTGTGTTTGAAATATAAAATTAGCGGTTACTTTTTTAAATTCATATCCGTACACTGCAAAAATACTCTCCACGAAATCTCTACAATTCTTAAGAAAAAATCACCCAGACGTTTTCCCACTGCAGGCAACTGAACCGCACGAAATTTTCCAACACTTGTTCCGAGTTCTGTCAGTGTTTATCTCTCGATGTCATTCGATAAAAGTTCCTCTGATTCGGAATCGTTCAGCGATTAGCTTATCCTGCGAAGTTCTATAAATGTAAAACGAAGTGTTTGCAATGGATCAGGACAATTTGACCCCGACGCACAAGGAATCGGAAGCTGAAGGACCCTTCTCACCCGCCCAAATCAATCCCGACATGACAACGAAGGAGGCATATTTTCATTTGCTTCGAGCGTGGGTGAATCAAGCGAATATGTCGCAAAACGCAATGGCCTGCTTTCCCTACTATCTAATGGCCAACTATCCGCAAATGTTTCAAGGTTCTGCCGGTGCCGGTATCAATCCAAACCATGCGAACTTCAATCCGCTCGGAGTAAATGTGCCGCCGAATTTTCAGCGTGGCGATCGTCGAATAGCCGACTACTTTGATAATTTGCGACAGGAAGAAAGTAAGGATTTGTGTGGTTTATGATAGCTGGGGAGGGTGTTCTAATTGACGGTCTGTTTGTTGCTTCTAGTGATCAATCAGAGCGGCGGATACGAGTACGTTATTGCACCGCTGTGGAAGCGATTCGTTGCCGAACTCATCGACGTGTTGATTCTCTTGCTGCTCAAGCTGATGCTTACGTTCACAATCGTCGATTTGTTTGATATCAACTTGTAAGCGTTTCCGATTTATTAGACTTAAGTCCCAATTGTCATTTTTGTTTGGATGAATCTGCTGCATGTCCTTCCGCTTACAAAGGTCAGAAATGACGAAGAAAACTGATCTGCTTTCTTGCTTATTAGACTGAACGGTGAGATCGGAATTTCCGATTGGAACGGCAGGGAGTGTTTGTTTTCTTGTATAATCGAAACACGTGCCAAGTATCGAAGTCATGCAACTTAGCGTTCGGCTCTACTCAAGGTCATGGTATAAATCGATCGATAAGCCAAAGAGACACGCAGGCTTTTCGTTGACTGTAGGAAATCTATAAAGGCTAGTTATGCGTTCATCGTATCAGAAGTTACTCACGAAACATTCTCTTTAAGGGCTTTTAATTCCCGCTAATAATTTTAATATAGCTGTCCAATTTGCTTTAATATTAAAACTGTCATTCCCCGAACAACACGTCTGCTTTACTTTCGCTAATGATAGTAACGCCTCGTGATCATCGGTGGAGCGATAGTCTAGTCGGGCCTTGACAACATCACTTCCCTTCCAAACATTTCGCTTCAGTTAGAAATTTGTAATTTGTTGCACTCCGTAGCTTCTTGTGTCGATTAGAGCTGTTTCGGTGCCGCTTTTTCGCGCCTTTTTTCTCGCCGCTTTTCTTCTTTTTCCCCTTTTTTCTCGTTGCCGCTTTTCAATAACGCTTTTCGTTTAAACGTTTGTTGATCTGCTTTCTGCTTTTCAATATTTTCATTCTGGCGGATGCCTATGGAGCATAGGCGAGGCGAGCATTAGAAAAGCAACCAGCAACAAAGTGTCGTGTTGTATTTGTTTTGACAGGCGAGTAGTGTGATATACGGTGTATATTGGTTGGTTGGTTTACGTGGTGGCCCATCTGCCGAAAACATGGCCCAACTAGCACAGGAAGCGCCGTTTTGATACCACAACTCGTTTAACCTGGTCGTTGAGGGCTGATGAAGTATATACATAGTTTAACAGAGACATGGGGCTTGAACGAATTATCATATCCATCCAGAGCTGTTCAAGAAGGTAATCAGTTCTCCTATCTGGTTTTTGGAGATCTCATCAAGGTTATTGAAGAAGGGTTTGCCTAGAGCGCGAAGTCTGGCTCTCTCGGGCTGGACACTCGCAAAAAAGGTGGATACAAGTTTCCCTCTTATTTGCATCACCACAACTGCGGCAATTGACGTTAAAGGGAATACCTAGTCTGGCCGCGTGGTCGCCGATGGGCCAGTGACTCGTGCTGACTGCCGTGACTCTGGAGACGTCCACACGGCTCCTGCTCAGGAGTTGATCTGTTCTGCTCCGGGAGTAGGATGGCCATATCTTCCTAGATATAACGCAGTTGGTCAGTCCTCTCCATCTCGAGTTTGTGTTTGTGAGAAAGTGGGTGGATTTTTGGCGCTTAACAGTGTCCCTAGTGTGACCTGACCGGATTCTACGAGAGAGCCCTGAAGAGCAGAACCTTGCCTAGCTAATTCGTCTGCCCGCTCGTTACCCTCTATCTTGCTGTGGTCTGGGACCCAAAGCAGAGTAACTTTGACTTGACTTCCTAAGTGGGCTAGCTCCTCTCGGCACTGTTCGACGAGTTTAGAGGAGGTGGTAGCCGAATCTAAGGCCTTGATTGCGGCTTGGCTGTCAGAGAGGATTACAACATTTCGCTTTGGCGTAGCGTCTTGCTGCAAAGTCCGATAGGCCTCCCGGATCCCCAGTATCTCCGCCCGGAAAACGCTGGCGTAGTCCGGTAAGTGGTAAGACCTTGCGATATAGTGTGTGTCTGAGAAAACTCCCGCTCCGACTCCACAGTTCATCTTTGAACCGTCAGTGTATATGACTGTGTCGAATTCATGTATAACTGAACCATTCTCCCATTCCGCCCTGGTGATGTACTAGGCATTTGTTACAAAAGTTGTCGCCCTTTATTCAAATGCTGAAATTCGTCAAATTCCAATATTTTCCTTAACAACGCGATTCGGCACTAGTAGATCTTGGAAGGAAATCAAACACTCCAATTAATATTTTTCTTCGCTCGATTTATTAACTTTTTAGTTGCCTTTCCGTAAAATCAAGTTTAAAACGCTTTAGACTATGCGTTTTAAACGCATTTAAGTAGGTAAATTTAACATGGTAAAAAAGTAGTGTTCAGACTAGTCAACTCGTTTTATTTTGATACATGATAGTGTTGCGAGCTAGGGGTTCGCCGGGATTTCAAGAAAAACACAATTCGTTTAAAATCAAAATAAGTAACAATTTATTAATTCGCACTTTAATTCTGTTCGCACAATTATTCGCACTATATGACAATACCGCCCGCTTATCTATATCGCTTGATTCGATCACACGCAATCGATCGCTTTCCACCAATACGGTCGCGTATACACGCTGGCTGTCACAGTCGACGTAATAAAAATTACTATGTCCCTCGCTGAAAGCTTTATCTGCTTTTATACTAGTTGGCGGTAGTCTAGACTGTTCTTGAATCTTCGCTCGGTGGTGTGTGTGGACAGTACTGAAAAGTTTGAGAGCATTCCATTTGATCTTCTACGCTGTTCTAGTACATTCGAGCATATTCGATTAGAGGGGGAGCATAATCATATTGCTTCGCTCCCCTTATATACTTCAACTAGGTTTCTGATTGGGTTACTTTGTAGCTAGGTATTCGGTTGTTGATGTTTCCATTATGCGAAACGATCGAGTTGCGCGGTTGCCAGATTTACATGTCAGGTTTACATGTAGCTTGATGTGATTTGTTTTGACAAGTAGATATTCAGCTGTGTTTCATTAGCAAATTTATGCTTTCTAAATTGTTTGTAGGGGAATATGGGAAGACTTGATCACCCTTTTCTATTTTGTGATATAGCTCAGAAAATATAAGATAAATTAAAATGATTTTTAAACTATGTCTTAGAGCATTAAATAAAGTATCATATAGAATAGTCCAGGTAAACATAACAAAAAGGAATTACAGTTATTTTTTCTTTTTTAGTATGTAGTCCAAAAGAATCAAGTCTCCCCAATTAAGGGAGACTTGATTATAGGTTAGCGTAGACTTGATCCAAGGAGGATCAATATTATATGGTTGTAGAATGGTATTAGATATTTATTGGATAACAAATTTATTAATTAAATTATCATAAAAAAGTAACAAAAACATAAGTTCTTTTCTTAAAATTAGTAGTTTATTATGAAGAATAGGTTTAAAAATAAAAATTCAGTTCTTTTTAAATGGTGGAATCTCATCTTCATTAACATGTATAGCTTCTTAAGCCGTTTTAGATTATCCATTCTTGGGGCTGCTTTCGGAAAGGGTCTTATATCTTCTGGAGTCTGAAAACTGCACCCACGTGACGTCAATGGCTGAGGTGTACAAGGTGTTTCGAGAACTAACTTCACTTCAAAAATGCCTGAAACACGAAAGCCACTGTGTATATTCTGAGTAAATGCTCTAGGAAAAGCTTGTCCGAAACACGCAGATATATCGTAAATAGTAATGGGCTTTCCAGGATTATTGATCATCCAATTGTCACATGCAGAGTTGTAATATGCTTTTAGTGGCCCAAACACTGTTGAGATGTGTGGGGAGGTATAATGAGAAGGTGTATCTCATTTTGCTTTGAATAATTTAAACATTCAATACTAATATGACTGCTGTGATTATCCATAATTATCAAACAAGGTGACTCCAAAGAACACTTGCTAAATTTTTTGAAATGCTGCAAAAATTTTACGAAATTGTCCACCGTCATCCATCCCGTTGGATGTGTGGTTCCATGTGTGCCTGTTGGGGCGTCCTTAATCATACGATCTTTCCAATTTCTGCGAGGAAAGATCATGAAGGGGGATGTGATTCCCAAGAGCATTAATGGCACAGCATGCTGTTACTAGTTCCCCACGTTCTCCGGATGTCATTTTGCCAACTAGTTTTAAGCCCTTCGTAGCAACTACTTTCCTGGGCTTGTGGACCGTTGTTAGTCCAGTCTCATCTATATTCCAAATGAAATCTGGTTGAAAATTCCACTTTGTCATTAAAGTGCGATGATAGACCATGGTTTAATTTGTTAGCCTTTTCTAGGTAATTTGCTAGCGAGTTCTTTTCCATTTTTGAAAATATTCTTGAATGTTCGTAATTTGATTTATAGCTGATATCCTCGTGTTGTGTTTTTTGCCGTCGATAGTATCGTTTTAATGTCATTATATTAATTTGATTTTTTTTGCTGTACCTCTAATGGAGTTGCCATCCATTACATCCTTCACAGCCTGCTTCAACTGATTTGCGTCTATTGGAGTGCGCTTTTTAGCACCTTCTTTGCGCTTGTATACTCTCGGCATTATCTGCAGTAGATAAAATAATCAAAAATCGAATGTACACATATTCTAGCAGACTTGATCCATGAATCAAGTCTCCCTTGTTTGATGTGGATCAAGTGTACCCATTGTATACTTTTTTTTACTAATATATATATCTAGTTTATAAGAAGCGCTTTTTGAACAAGATCAACGAATACACTTTATAGAATCAACCCATTTCACAAGGCATTAAATACATCTGGCCACCGTACACTATCGCACTCAGTTAACACAATTTAATATACTTACGGAAAAGAATTTGAGCACTAGATATTAGAAAAATGTCATCACACCTTTGTTCGTTCCGTACGACTGTTGAAATGACATTTGGCGCTCTCGAGCGGTGGAATGGAATAGCGTTGCCAGCGTGAAAATAAAATGAATGTTACAGTTGCGGAAATAATGGCTATGAATCAAGTCTTCCAAAGGATCAAGTGTCCACATGTTCCCCTATAGCAGTAATGAAAAGGGAATTTATTAGCTTATGCAGTTGTTGCACAAGCACAGAATTCAGTTTCTGCAGTATAAAGTTGTTTCTTTTAAAGTTTACTTCGATTTCCGCGAGGGTCGCAGTACATGTTTTCGGTTAAAAACGTAGTAGCTACGTGTTTTCGTAAACGCCTTCGGGAAGTGTTTTCAGCGCATTTAACTCGATTTAAACGCGTTAATCTCGTAGTCTGAAGATAGTATTAAACATGTAGAACAGTAACCACTTGGGTCAGCGAGTTCTGATCGACTGTATTGGTTATTTGTAAGAGTGCTTCTATAACCTTACTACCGGCTTTACTGTCTTAACTAGTTGCTTAACGGAACGGCATAAATGAATAATTTTTCATAATTCTAATTGTAGCCGCTGCTGCAAAATCCTACGCTTTTAGCCGCATTGTGCAACATGATTCAAAGTTTGGTGAATGAATGAATTTTAATTTTTTTATTTCTGATTATTTCCGAACACATTATCCTTTTAGATATGTTGCACATTCATTTTTGACCTCCACATCTTCATTAAACAACTCTATTCTTCATTTCATTTCTTTGTGAGTCCTTAATACGTTTTTGTTGCTAAATGTCTAGTGAATCATAGCACAATCTCTTCTTTTCAGAGGAATCGATTTTGATTTAGATGCGCTTAAAAAATCCATCGAAGACGACTATACCGGACTCTTACAATTTTCGTCCGACTTCATTGTGGTGGAAATAATTACCAAGATTGCGGTATGTTTTTATGAGGCACTGTGGACTATGACCGGGCATATATACGTTGGTGGAGCGACACCCGGTAAAATTCTAATGGGAATTCGTATAGTGTATGTCGAAGCTGTTCTACCCTTACAGCCGATACAACCGGGATTAAATATGAACAACAACGGTACGCCGTTACGGGCCCTATTGTTTCCGGCAGCCAATCCGGGCTTTCGACGTGCACTGTTTCGTGCGGTGGCGAAAAATGTCCTGATGGCTCTCCTATTTCCGATGTGTTTCATAATGATGTTTTTCAAGAACAACCGAACCGGCTACGATATAGTAACGAAAACGATTGTCGTCGAAGAGAATCACGCACCTATACTCCGAAGACGATAACTACCTTATTCTAAGACTGCAGGTTGATTTTGTTTGAAGTACTTGAAAACTATTTTTCTGGTCTTTCAACGCCATTTGAATTTACGTTTTTTGAAGCGAGTTTCTATGTGTTTTTTTTTTCGTTAATATTTTTATAAAACTTACAGCCATTCTTTTAACTATTTACATCTTTGTAGTTAAGTGGCGTCATATCTCTGTGTTAATTATTAAAAAATAAAATATTTTGTATATATAAAAAATGTGATGTGGTTAATCGAATGGATCTAATAAAACTAGTGAGACATGTTATGCCTAGTTTTTATTTCGTCTCTACTATATGACAATTCAATAAAATAAAAATAAAAAAAGGAGTGAACTCGAGTTAGCTAAATAAGGAAAAGTGCTAATCATTTATTCGTATAATGTCGCAAATTCTGACTGTTAACAATATGAATAATAAATATTTTTTCGGAATCTCGGGACATGTTCTTCCCCATCCCTATAAGATCTTTCTCTGCAATTGAGCTAGCGAGAAAAGTGCTCTTAAGCATGTGACAATACTTTGGTGGATTGTGCCACATGCAGCATTATAGACAATACTAAATTGGGCGCATTATTGAGATTCAGAGACGAGAGAATCCCGTAGTGAAGTCCAAAAACTCTTTAGCACGGTGATACGCACCAATCTAACCGAAGCTTGGGCCGAGTACAGGAACTCATTAAAAGTGTTTAAGAGGGAACTCAAAAAAGCAAAGCAAGTACTGCGGCCAGATTGAGAGAACGTCAAAAGCCTCAAGGCTCAGGAAATTTATGTCTAAGGATCCTACTATACCCAGTCTGCTAAGTAGGGTGGATGATAGATGGACGAAAGTTAAAAATAAAACACTCGAAGAGAATAACTCTTAAGCACTAATTTTTTGGGCTGCCGGGATTCATACCATAGCAGCAGTAGGCAATACGCATTTATCAATCAACCCAGGACTCTTTTCGGACACCACATTGGTTGGCTATGCGGATGATATCGCACTAGTGGTAGTAGCGAAACATATCCACACCTTGGAAGTTCTGTGCAGTGATGCGATCGATAGAATTATGCACTGGTTAAGTAGTGCGGACCTAGAGTTGGCTTCGCATAAAACGGAGGCGGTTCTTTTGAGCTCTCGAAAAGTGCGCGAAGTTTTCACATTCAGAGCCGGAGAGCACGAGGTCATCTCGCAGCCAAATCTGTGATATCTTGGGGTGTTAATTGACACTCGGATGTCCTTCAAGGATCATCTTCTGGCGATCAGCGAAAAGGCTTCAAAGATGAATGGTGCACTCTCACGCATCATGTCAAACATTGGAGGACCACGCTCCAGCAGACGAAAACTATTAGCAACGGTCACGAGTTCCGTAATGCTATACGCTGCACCGATCTGGGCAGATGCAACGAAGAAGAAATCGTATATAGCCGGAATCCGATCAATCTATCGTCTTAGCGCACTAAGGATTGCTAGTGCCTTTCGAACAGTGTCCGATGAAGCAATCGGAGTAATATCGGCAATGTTACCAATTGACATACTAGCGTGTGAACTTCAGCGAATGGCAAGGACGCTGGGAAAGCGCGAACAAAGGGAGATGGACATTCACATTGATCCGAAACATCGACAGCTGGATAGGCCGCAAACACGGAGAAGTGGACTTTTATGTGACCCAGCTGCTCAGCGGACACGGTTGTTTTAAGCAGTATCTTCACCGCTTTAAGCATGAGGAAGACCCGTTCTGTCCCAACTGCCCCACGAGATTGAGGACGCGCGGCATATCTTACTACACTGCCCGCGCTTCGACGTCGACCGAGCCGAGGTTGCGGAGGCCTTCGGAGACGCACCGACCGTAGAAAACTTCGTTAGTCACATTTGTGACACAGCCCTCAAGTGGCAAGCTTTCCAGACTGCAGCAGCACGGATTATGTCGACACTTCGCCGTTTTGGGCGAATGAGAAACATCCAACGCGACGCACCACAGGAGACGACTGACTAGACTAGACAGACAATAACTGACGGTTTTAGCAATATTGCTATGACGGCCTCTCGACGCAATACCTAACGGTGGTTCCAGGGAGGATCCGTCCGTACGACTGAGGAGATGTTTAGCTTGCTTTTATTCCTCGTTAAAAAAAAAAAAAAAAAACTCAGGACTCTTCACAGCCAACATGCTGCTGTGGGCTATCAGTTCCATCGACGCAGGACCAAACAGAATAGTTTCTAGGTATACAATTTTCTATTTATAACTATGCTATAAATTTATTTATTTTTATTTATTTATTATTCAAATTCATCAAATACTGATTACTTATAACAAAAATTACAAAATATAAAATAATTAGAAAAAATAAAAAATAAGTACAACAAAATAAGTACAAAAATACATCAGTATTATAAATGCCTAAATATAATATTACATTATTTATTTGATAAAGCCGATTTTAACTGTTGAACAGAAATGTTAAAGTCAATTTGACTGTAATTATAATTAAAAATGCGTGAAAGAGATGTGATTGGTTCATGTTGGCCGTAATTTGTCCGATGGTGAGGAATATCCAGCAACACATAGTCTCTCAAGGATCGAAATGGAACTTTGAAAGTAACGACTTCCAGCAATGACGGGGAGTTAATATCACCAGAAATTACCTTGAAAGCAAAAACAGCTCTAAGGACATCTCGTCTATCAACCAACGACTCCATCGGCAGGAGTTTAAGACGCTCATGGTAAGGAGGCAGATGCAGTGGATCATGCCAAGGAAGACCTTTAAGTGCGAATCGCAAGAATCTTCTCTGAACCGACTCAATTCTATTTTTATGAACCTCATGGTATGGAGCCCATACCGGGCAGGCATATTCCAAAATAGAACGGACAAATGTGCAGTACAACATTGTTGTAACATGCGGATCATTGAAATCCTTGCACCATCTTCGCACAAAGCCCCAGACGGAGTTAGCCTTACTGACAACATAATCAAAATGGTCATTAAAAGTAACTTCGTTATTAAAATATGCACCTAAATCGTTCACTTTGTCAGTTCTACATAATGGGTTTCCTTCTAAACTATAATCAAATGTAACTGGAGTTTTCTTTCTAGAGAACGATACAGTGATACACTTACTAATATTCAAAGGCATACAATTTAGTGTACACCAGTCATAAAACCGTTGCAGGTCACTCTGAAGAAGAGTGTAGGGGTACTAGCTGTTCCGTGATTACAGGCGATTTTCAAGGGATTTATCACGCACAATTACCTTCGGCCAGCATGGAGGAACGCTCGAATGGTATTTTTACCGAAAGCGGGTAAAAGTAGCCACGTTAATTCGAAGGGCTAGAAACCCATCCGCAACATCGTTTATCTTTAAAACGCTGGAAAGGATACTAGATGTGTACATCAGAGGAACTATAGACCCTGAGTATCTCTCTAGAGTCCAACATGCTTACACCAAAGGGAAATCGGTGGACACGGCGCTGTATAAGATCGCTGTAACAATTGAGAAATAGCTATAGTACAAAGAGTACACTTTAGGAACTTTCTTAGATATAGAGGCGGCTTTCAACAACGTTTCAACGGAACCAATTGTTGAGGCTCTAGGCTCAGCAAAAGTCAATATAAGCAAATGTATCGAAACACTACTAAGAAGGAGATCTGTAGGGTGTTTCAATAGGAACGCTGGAAATTTGTCAGGTTATAGTGGCCATGTTGTGCTTTAACAATCGAATTTGTTGTGAATTGCTCAGTAGTGAATGGCAAATCACCATGGAAGGTTATAGCGTTGAACAACGTGTGCAAATGATCAAATTTTATTTTCAAAATCAGAGCTCCGTTCGATTGCGTGATTTTTAAAGACGAGGCTCATTTCTTGATGAATGGATGTGTGAACAACCAAATTTGTTGGATTTGGGACGATACCAATCCACACGAGATACACCAGCACCAAATGCATCCCGAGAAAGTCACTGTTTGGTACGGATTCTGGTCTGGCGGAATCATCGGTCCGCACTTCTTTCAAAACGAAACTGGCATTGCCATAACCGCCAAACGATCGATGATAAGCAACTTCTTGTGGCCTAAACTGGATGATGTGGTCGACGACATGTGGTTCTAACAGGACGGCGCTACATGTCACACATGTCACATTCTTTACGAGCGATTTAAGGGCATCGTTATCTCGTGCGGCGGCGACGTGAACTGGCCATCGTGATCGTGCGATTTAACGCCTTTAGACTTATTCCTTTGGGGCTATCTTATATCGCAGGTCGATGCGTATAATCCGCAAACAATTGATGAGCCATCCAGCAAATTCAGCCAGATTTATGCGAAAAAGTTGTCGAAAATTGGACCTCTCGAATACGTGCCAGCAAGCAAAGCCGGGCTGACATTTGAACGACGCTATATTCCATACTTAATGCCATAAAATATTATGTTCATTCAAATAAAAAAAGAATTGGGTGGAAATCTCACACAAAACTTATTTTATTTACATTTAAAAATTGAACGTTCTCGTTGAAAGACCCTATAGAATTCAAGACAGTAACCCCCTTAATGGCCGTGACACATTAAAAGCAGAAAGCAGCGGCAGAAGCAGAATTGGTTTAGAAAGCACAGGATCATATGGCGCCTGTTTAAATGAAAGCAGCGGCAGAAGCAGAGACGAAAACAGTGCTGCTTTTTCGTTCTTATGCTACAAAGTTGAAACTCTGTATGTATATGTAAGTCAACTAAAAAAGTAATTTAGATAAAAAAAAATTTCAAATATTCATTGGCGTTCGAAAGGGTGGCAAAAAAAATTATCAGTGAAAATGGAATACATATATTTTCACGATTTTCGTCATATCTATTAGGTCTTTCCAAATATTGAATTCATTTTTATTCTACGGCTTCTTCATATAAATACCTAGAAAGTGTTTTCAGGATTTTTTGAAATTCTACCCCTAAGGAGGTGTAAAGGGGTTGTATACATTTTCACGAATTCTGACAAAGCCCCCAGGTCTAATTAGATTTCGATTAACTTTTCACTTTTACGAGCTTGCGTAATAATCGCCTAAAACTTGTTTTATGTTTTTTCCTTTTACAGCCCCTAAGAGGGTATAAAAGAGTTGAACACGATTTCACGAATTCCGTCATTTCTTTTAGAATTGATAAGAAGTTGAATTGGTTTTAACTTTCTCGTGCTGCCTTCATATTTATCTATTAACTCCTTTCAGGATTTTTGGATATTCAACCCTTAAGTGGGCTTAAGAAGGTTGCATATGTTTTCACAGATTCCTACATATTGCTTAGATTTGATGATATATCGAATTCATTTTTTTACTTCCTAAGGTTAATTTACCCCCAAGGGTTTTGCATATGTTTTCACAATTTTTGCCAACCCTTAGTTCTATAAAATTGGTTATTTCTATTTTAAATATTTTTATTTTAAGAACAAAATTAAGTTTCCAAGAAAAGTCATAATCTCGAAACAACTGATGATATAGGGTAAAGAACCCAGTTGCGAGCCCTACGCCAGTTCCGAGCCACCATCTTTAATTACACGAATAGCTAAGAATTCATGACAGTTTTTCCTTCACTATCATTTTTAGCAATCACTTTCAACTGTTTTTAATAATTCAGCTATAGGCTTCGTGTGAAATATTTTCAATTGTTGTCAGAATTCGTAAAGAACACATATGCTTCACAAAACGGCAAGTTCCTTATAGTTTTCGTTAAGAAACTTCAGTGACACCATAGTGCTTAAAACAGTTTCATATAATTGGTGTAAGTATTGTGACAATATGGAAAGTGTATGTTACAAATATTATTATGTAATTTATTAAGCATTGAAAATTTTATATTTAATATGAATAATAAGGAGGCTCGGGACTGGTACTGTATTTCTGATAATTTCCATTTTCGAGCCGGGTGGCTCGCAACTGGCATTTATGTATCTTTTTCATCGACCCTGTTGCGAGCCCCAAGTTCTGAGCCTCCTTCGAATTTTAAGACAATTTCCTTAAAAATACAATTTTAATTAAACATATAATTATACCGAAAATATTTTAATATTATATTGCTATAATGAATTATTATAGATATTTTTGGTTACGAAACACACTTCGATGATAAAGTTAAAAAGTATTCACTTGTTTTAGATATAAGGTAATTGAATATGCCACAACCAAAATATACACAGGAGCAATTAGTTGCTTTATCATACATTCTTCTCCAATTTGGGTAGGGGCTCCACTCTGGACCTAATCATTAACTCTGGAGTTAACATAACTCAACCAACTACAATTAATGACCTCTCTTCGCCTCACCTTCCGGTTGAGTTTTTTATTATTAACCAACCTAAATCTCCCGACGATACTCTTAATTTCCCCAATTTCTTTAAAACCAATTGGGTAAAATACAAACGATTGGTAACCGATAAACTTTGTCTTAACGAATTTGATTTACGTTATACCTCCCCAAGTGTCATTGACCAAATGGTTGATGTATTTTCTAGCACAATACTGGAAGTTGCAAAACGATGTGCACCTAAAGTTAAGACCCTCCGCAAAGAAAATTTACTGCCTCCGTATATAAAGGAACTTATTATAAAGCGAAACATCAAACGACGCCAATGGCAAAGAACTCGGGACCCAGTATTCAAAACCGAGGTCAACCGCCTTCAAAAACTAATAAACTTCGAGAAATTCAAGGACATGAACTTAAGCTGGAACAAAATGTTATCCGAAATCGACAAAGGCTCTAGAAAACTCTGGAAACTTAACAGAGTATTCAGGAGAGGCAGGAAAAATATTCCGAAATTGATTTCAGACAACCATACCTTTTCAACTGATGAGGATAAAGCAGAAATACTAGCGGATAAGTTTCATCTCGCGCACCGAATTTCCGAAAACCTCGGTGATCATTCCACCTCAGAATTAGTTAAGAATAAAATACAAAGCTTTAACTCTCATCAAATTAAACTCGGAGCAAACGATCTGTGCAAGCCAAAAGAAATCAAGCAAATTCTCGGGAGTCTGAAAAATGGAAAATGTCCAGGATCAGATCTTATCCCGAACATACTTCTAAAAAATCTTCCCAAAAAAGGACTGACATACCTTAATGCAATATTTAATAGCTGCCTTTCAACTGGTTATTTCCCGAACAAATGGAAAAGTGTCATAGTAATCCCTCTTCCCAAAGTCGGAAAAGACTCATCCAATCCGAAGAACTACAGACCAATAAGCTTGCTCTGCGGAATCTCAAAAATCTTTGAAAAAGTAGCTCTCGGTCGACTCCGCAATCATGCTGAACAAAACAATATTATTCCGGATCACCAGTTTGGATTCCGGCCTTCATACTCTACGAATCACCAACTTGTAAGAGTAAAATCCTACATCAAAGAGGCACTCCATGTTAAACAGTCTGTCGGAATGATAACGCTAGATATTGAAAAGGCATTTGACTCCGTGTGGCACGACGGACTCCTATTCAAACTTTTAAACAATTCTTTTCCCCTTTATCTCATTAAATTAATTCAGTCCTTTATTTCAAATAGATGCTTTTCTTCAAAAGTTTCATCATCATTCTCCAAAGTGCGTTCCATCCCAGCTGGCGTTCCTCAAGGATCTTGTCTCAGCCCCTTTTTATTTAACGTTTTTACTTCTGACATGCCTAAGGACCCCACATGTGAACTCGCTACATATGCTGACGATACCGCTGTATTCACTAGTTCTGCAGACCCGTGCAAAATTATAGATGTACTCACTAGGCAATTGAATAAATTGTCACAATATTTCAAAACATGGAAAATTAAAGTCAATACTGAAAAAACCCAGGCCATTTACTTCACGAAAAGACGAGCCCATAAGTACCTACCAAACCCCTCGATCAATATTCTCGGAGCAACAATCCCTTGGGAGAACTCAATCAAATATCTCGGAGTTTATTTCGACGCTAAACTTACGTTCCACAAGCACATTTCGGAAGCCTGCTCGAAAGTATTGAAAAGCATCGCAATACTCTACCCACTAATTAACCGAAACTCCAAACTATCAGTACCGAACAAACTGCTAATTTACAAGTCTGTCATGAGACCAATTTGTACGGTGCTCCTACTTGGAACTGCTGTGCCTCATCTCACAAAAAACGCATGCAAATAATCCAGAACAAATGCCTAAAGATCATTCTAAATAAGCCATGGCACTTCTCAACTCGCGAACTACATTTTATTGCGCAACTACCAACAGTAACTGAAGTAACTTGTAAACAAGAAGAAAATTTTAAAATCAATTGTGAAAAGTCAAGCAACCCGTTGATTCTCTCTGTACTCTACAGATAATCCTTTCATTTACTTATTTAGTTGTACCTTAGTTTAAGTTTAGTTCTAAGTTTTAACACATAAAAATAAGGTTTTTGTTTCCCTTTTCCTTATAAACTGTTCTAATTATTTCAATCAGTATTAATAACTGCTAGTAGCTACATTTGTAACTATGGATGTAAAGTTTGCTAACTGACCACCTAATCAACCAATTTACCAGCAATGTCTAGTTTTAAGTACCTATATCATGGAAATAAATTTATTTGAATTTGAATTTAGTTGCTTTAGAGGAAATAAGGAAATTCGTTCTGTAGCTAAGAAATATGGGATTCCGCGCGGTACAATACAAAGCCGTTTTTTAATAGAACGCATAAACCAATCAGTGGCCCTTCATCTATTTTAACTGATGAAGAAGAAGAGAAAATTGTCGACTGGATATTACAGTGTCATCTCAAAGGCTTCCCTAGAAGAAAAGAGGATATTCTATTTGCTGTAAAGGAATTTTTGGATGCCCTGCCTAGAGGAAATTCATTTAAAAATAATACCCTCGGGAATAAATGGTATAAGAGATTCCTCCAGCGACACCCTTCTTTGTCAGTTAGGACACCTGAAGCAATTACTGATGCCAGCTCGAAAGTTGTATATAGTATATTTAATTACTATATAAATGTGATCTTAACATTTTTCATAATTATAGAACGTTGAAAACTTCAATATATCTGAAATGCCAATTATTTTTATGGGTGATTCAAATGTATCGGACATTACGTCGTTTCTTACGAAGCCTGATACTCCTGCGCGGTTAGCGATACGACAAACTGAAAAACAAAGTTTTATTATTTCATCAACACCCTTTTTTTGTTAAAATGAAAAATATATTTAATTTTATTTAAAATCTCGGCTTCTTTAAATAATGTTAGGTACTATTTGCTATAAGAGCACGTGAGGCTCGGAACTGGCACATGATGGCTCGGAATAGGGATCAGAGCGGCTCGGAACTGGAACAAAGGCCATTTTAAACTTTTTATTGATTTTCTTTAAACTATTATACCAATTTTTTGTTGAATAGGTATTATAACAAATAAGAATAAAATATTAAATCAGAACAGTAAAATATCAGATTGGTAACTGTATATTTTGATTTTTAGCGATGACTCAAAGTCAACATTTGTCTTAAGGGGGCTCGGAACTGGGGTCTTTACCCTCCTTCGACTTTGACTGCTCCTGAAATTTGACCCGAAAAATAATAAAGTTTCGCCCAGACTGTTGGCAGTTTTTTTTCCTGAAAATACTAATTTAAATATTCACAAAAAAAGAAAAATGTTACATTCTCTGAATAAGTAATAAAATTTTTGGCGTTTGACTGGAAAAATTGAAAACCAGCCGTTAATGTTACCCGACCTATTAAATCGCTAACCAGAGGTGAACACTACAATTTTATAACCAAAGAAATTAACCAGTGATTAAAGTTAATGTCCCGGATAAGTTAAGAGCTGGTCAAGGCGAAAATAACCCGAACTGAACAATACGACCCTAAAACTTGCAATCCAAACAAATTTAAAAAAAAATATTCATGGTTATTTGTGACTCCTTAACATCATCCCTCGGGAATCTTCCTCAAATACAGCATTTCTTGACTTATTAAAAAGATATGCTACGCCACTTTTTCTAGAAGAAGCTAAAGAAAAACTATTGATCCGTTTTATATCTAAATAATTTATATGAAACCACAATTTTCTTATTCATTTCACTTAAAGCTAGAATTCGTTTCCAATTCTAAAAGTATTAGGTATTTGTAAAGTAAAGTATATTGCACCAACTACTAAATAATATCACTTATCAACTTATTTCCTAATTCGTGTCTGTTTTGAACAGTTCACTATCCATTCAATAGTACGATCCATGGCGACCTTTCAACTTTCGTTCTTCTCTCAGCTGATGTTTAGCAGCTAAAAACATGAGCTCGTGAAACGATCCGTTATCGTAATCATTGCCAAAGGACTTTCTAGGACGAATATTTTCGTCATACTCGTAATGATCATCGTAGACGTAATCGATTTGCTGACCGTCCACATCGAAATAGTCATCGTCATCAATTTCTTCCGAGTTTTGTCCATTCGGAAAATGAATAGTGCGTTCGTTCAGTAGCGTCCTTAATAAGGCGTCAATACGTTCGGCTGGCATATCATCAAGGTCTGTTGGTTTTGCTGCGCTTCGTTTCAGTCGGAAATTTTTCTTCGTTGCTGCACTAGCTGATTTCGAAATCGAAGATCCCCAGCTGGGCGCAACTGCCTTGTAGAATTTGCTATTACGAATCCGATCACTTTGATCATCGGCATCGTCCTCCTGACTTGAATCCATCGATCGGATTAAAACTGCCGCCATATTCAGTAGTTTCTGCGACGGATGATCTGCTTCAGTTTTCTTAATGTTGAGTTTTCGTCCTGATGGTTTGGGAATTATTCGCACTGTGTTTTCTTTGTAATCGCTGCTGTAGTGGGCTTCTTTCGATGTTAGAAATCGAATTGCATCGAAAAGGGCCGTCAAAAGAGGATTCCTGTTCGTATGGGATTCGCGTTGAGCCTCCTCTTCGATCATTGACCACAGGTTGCCATAAATCTCGGACAGGATCTTTTTATCGGATTCCGTGACTCGTCCTTTACGGTAGTGATCGGTGATCAATGGAATTAGGAATAAAACCTCCAGTTCGTTGAAGATCACCTGTTTGTTTTCTTCAGCTGCAAGTAAAAGAAAGGCTTAGTAATTGATTAAAAACAAATCGGCTATTTAACGGACGTACCTTCTGCAAATCGATGAATAATTTCCGGGATATGAAATTTTCGTTTGTAATTATTCCACGATCGCAATAAACGATCGTGTTTCTGATCTTGCACCGAATCTTCGTACTGCCGCAGGTAAAGACAGTTTACACCGGATAAGATCGCCAAAAGGCTTAAAATTACTTCTGCTCTATTCATTTTAAGATTCACGACTTGTTCACTGTCTTGACTTCAGAACGTTTCTGTGGCTCGATGTTCTTGAGCCCGTCTTTAAATACATGATTGTAAGTCCAGACGAAACTTTGAGTCGCCAAGAACCCGTCGCCAGTAAGAAACTAACAAGCACTTGACTCGATCGTCGACGGTATATTGGCGGCCCACGAATCCCGTCTACAGGTAGTCGGGTCCTACTTTAATTCTAATGGGTTTTTCGAAGATTACCAAATTAGCACTTAATCTGTTTTTGTAGATATGAAATATTGGCAGGTGTCCTGATGTTCGGGACAATGCATTTAAAAAGATCAATTCAAGCAGACACACTTAAAGGTGACGGGTAACGGGGCACAAAGAGCGACTTAACCGAAGGCGTCACACTACAATAAAAGGACAAATTAGGACATTTGGCCGAGTCCCCCGAACGGTGTGTTTTGCAAACAGACTTATTGTTGATATGGTCATTAAAGTACGGAACAACGATCATGTGCGGTCATCGCCATAGAGCGATGACCGCACAAAGGAGCTAATGATTGAACTTCACGATCGATCTTTTGTATGGGATTAGTCATGAGAGCTACGAATTAATTAGGACGTTTTGGACGACAAAAGCCGAATTGAAATAATACCACCTCCCAAACTATACGAAGTCATCGTTCAAATCAAGGTTCAACGAGGATTACCGAATGTTGTACTGAAGAATTAATCATTGAGCAGTTTAGTTTTGGAAATACGAGCCAGCACCCACTTTATTATAGACATTATTGCTGTTCTAATACCTACCGATCATATGTTAGGGTTTTTGGAAACCGCCATATGTAATTCCCGACTGGAGTAGAATGCAGCTGTACCTATTGCTAATAAAAGTAAAATTAAGCCATTGAGGATATAACAGACGAAAACTTTGTTGGACATTTTACTCTGAGAGTTTTCTGCTTCCCCAACATGTCTTATGTTTCTGACTCATCCATTGGCGGGTATTAGAGGGTGGACGAGGCTACAGCCCCCTTTCAATCTAGTGGCGGAACATTACTGTTAAATACACTGTACAATATGGGCTCTATTCTGAATGGTGTATGCTTACCATTGCTTTCGTTCTGTAGTGCAAAGCACAGAACACAGCAATAAGCATTATGAAAAGTTCTGAAAATTCTTCTATTGTGAGGAAATATTCGAGCTGTAAAAAAGGTGGAAAGGTGAGAAACATACATACATATTGTTACATGCTACCCTGTACATATTATTAAATGCTACTCTGGCAACCCGCACAACTCGATCAGTTCCCAGTAAAAAAAACAACAACCTCCCAACTAACTGGAAAGCGGAAAAAAACGATTCGCCACTTTCCAATACCCAATGAGAATGGCGTGGAAAAATCTGCATAATTCAACATTCTTCTCGAACACTTTTTCCTTCTCGATTTTGCCTAACATTTCTCAAATATGCCGGAAAACTTTCGACTCAACACATGCAGTATATAAGAACGGCAAAGTCTGCAGCCAAACACAGTTTTTACTACGGTGAAACGAGATGACGATTACTTTCTATGCGAAAGTTTTTGTAAAGCAGTTTGATTGGTGGCAGCAATCAAGTTGTCGGACAGCGTTGCTAGTAGAGCGATTATTAAATGCGAATAACAAAACGATATTATTTCTATTGATTTGAAAAGGATTTGTGTTTTACTTAACGTCTCGAGGAACCCTGATTTCATTCGTTATTATTGAAGTAAGGAATTCAAAACCGCCAAGGATTCGAGCTTTTAAGAAAGCTTTAACGGAATAGTCGATTTGTACAGGGTGCGACAAAAGTAACTATATGATTTACTCTTTAAATAAATGTTGAATGGAATGAACAAAGCCAGAATTTAAATTAAAAAAAAAATCGCCCAACAGTCTGGGCGCAACCTTATTATTTTATGGATACAAGTCCGAAACGTGTTTAATGCTGGGATGCGGTGTAGGCGACTATGGGACTGACAACCTAAAAAAAAAATCTGCCAACGGTCTGGGCGAAACTTTATTATTTTTCGGGTCAAAGTTCGGGAGCGGTCAAAGTCGGAGTGTATCATGAGTTGCTTCGAGATTATTAGATTTCTTGGAAAATTAATTTTGTTTTTAAAATAAAAATATTTAAAATAGTGATTTTTAGCCGATTAAACATTGGAAAAGCCCGTGTAGACTATTCGAATTTCGGTATATTATGTACACTAAGAGCCCATAGAAGTAAAAACGAATTTGTTGCCTTATCAGAATTAAGAGATATGACGAATTGTTAAAACGTATACAAACCCATTACTTCCACTTGTGGTTTGAATTTCGAAAAAATTGTGAAACAGGTTTTTAGACGATTTCATAAGAAGCAACTTGATATCTCATGAGACAAGACGGATTTTGAAAAATTTCTGAAAACGTAAGCAAACCCTTCACATCTCCTTGGTTCTGGAAATTCGGAAAATCGTGAATTAGTTGGCCGTAATAATCAATTTTATATCTCATCAGAACTAAGGAATGGCAAAAATTGTGAAAACATATACAAACCCTTGTGGGTTGAATATCGAAAAATTGAGAAATGGGTTTGTAGGCGATTGTATAAAAAATCTGTGGAAATAAAAAGCGATCTAATATCTCATCGAACCTAAGAAATATGTCGAAACTTTAAAAAACATACAACCCCCTTACACCTCTTAGGATTGAATATCTAAAATACTGAAATTGACTTTTTGGCTTTTTTATATAGGAAACCTTGGGAAGTAAAAATGAATTCGATATATCACCAGATATGCAACCTCCTTACACCCACTTGGGGGTTGAATGTCCAAAAAGCCTGAAAGGAGTTAATAAATAAATATGAAGACGGCACGAGACAGTAGGAACCAATTCAATTTCTTATCACTTCTAAATGAAATGACGGAACTCGTGAAAACGTGTTCAACCCGTTTATACCCTCCTAGGGGCTGAAAAAGGAAAAAACTTAAAAACAGGTTTTAGGCGATTATTACGCAAGCCGATGAATGTGAAAAGATATTCGCTATCTGATAAGACGTGGGGATATAGTAGAATTCGTGAAAAAGTTTACAACCCCCTTTGCACCCCCTTAGGGGTCGAATTTTAAAAAATCCTGAAAATACTTTCTAGGTATTTATATGAAAAAACCGTAGAATAAAACTGAATTCAATTTTTGGGAAGACCTAATAGATATGACGAAAACCGTGAAAATATATGCATTCCATTTTCACTGATAATTTTTTTTGCCCCCCCCCCTCCGAACGCCAATGCATATTTGAAATTTTTTTTTATCTAAATTAGTTTTCTAGTTAATTTACATAAACGTACCGAGTTTCAACTTTGTAGCATAAGACGTTCTATAGATAGGAAAAACACCCCCCACCCCCGTACCATACTACCATACTAATTAATTATATTTTTCCAAGATGCTACTAATATAGCTCTATCTAAATACCAAGTTTCAGCTTTATATCATTATAGGTTGTCGAGATATTAAAATCGGAACTTTTTCCTTTTCACCCTCCCGCACCCTCACCCTTTACACCCTCACTTCCAAAATTTTGTTTTCTGCTAGGGGTCTATTAGGCCTACTTCTGGTAAAAATTTGAAGCATCTATCTTACACCGTTCTTGAGATATGAGACGTGATTTTTTAGAAAAATTCTTATCCCCTCCACTTTCATGCTCCACCGCCCCCTTGAAAAATGTTGCTTTCAGCAAACTTCGTTTGTCAACCTTTATACAGAAACCAAATTTTATTTGTCTAGTGCAATTGGTTCGTAAGATATTGTAATCTAAAGTTTTTCACTCCCCACCCCCGTACGCTACTGCCCCCACTCAAATTTTTGTTTCCGATCTATTCTCCTAGTATACCTACAGATATTCATTAAGTTTCAATTTTGTGACATTAACCGTTTAGGAGATATGGATTTTAGAAAGTGTCGATCTCATCATTTTTGCGTTTCGGACGCATTATTTGTCCCCCCACTCCCAAACCCCTTCACCTATATCGGCATTTTTTTTGCAAATGTGTCCACTACTGAAGCTCTATATAAATTCCAAATTTCAGCCTCTTAGCATAAGTGGTTGCTGAGATCTAGAAACCAAAATTTTCCGTCTAAAACACTTCCCCCTCCTCCCCCCTCACACCCCCACCCTCCAAATTTGGCCACTTCAAGGGGCCTACCCAGTCTATTCATAAAAAATTAAATTTCAATTTAATAGCTCAAAGGGTTTGGGAGCTATGAGCCTTTAAACGATTTTGCGTACAGCGGTCGACGTACGGCGTACGGCGGACAGACGGACTGAAATTTTTTTTTGCTTTTTTCGTGTCTACTCGTCATGAAACGTGAAAAAAAATTTTGAGGGTAGCAAATTTTTTTTTTTTTAAAATCGATAACAATACTGTATTATTGAAATAATAAAGTAAAAGTCGTGAAAAGAAGTGAATAGCGATCTAATATCTCATCAAACCTATGAAATAGGTCGAAGCTTTGAAAAGCATACAACCCCCCTTACACCCCTTCGAATTAAATATCTAAAAATACAGAAATTGACTTTTTGGCGGTTATACAGGAAACCTTAGGAAGTAAAAATGAATTCGACATATCATCAGATCTAAGGAATATGTAGGAATCTGTGAAAACATATAACAGAATTCGTGAAAAGTATACAACCCCTTTACACCCCTTTAGCGGTCGAATTTCAAAAAATCCTGAAAATACTTTCTAGGTATTTATATGAAGAAGCCGTAGAATAAAAATGAATTCAATATTTGGGAAGACCTAATAGATATGACGAAAATCGTGAAAATATATGCATTCCATTTTCACTGATAATTTTTTTCACCCCCCTTCCAAACGCCAATGGATATTTGAAAATTGTTTTTATCTTAATCACTTTTCTAGTTAATTTACATATATGTACATATTCAGTTTCAGCTTTGTAGCATAAGCCGTTCTATAGATAGGAAAACACCCCCCACCCCCGTACCATACTACCACTATATAAAATTATATTTTTCCAACATGCTACTACTATAGCTCTATCTAAATACCAAGTTTCAGATTTCTATCATTATAGGTTCTAGAGATATAAAAATCGCAACTTTTTCCTTTTCACCCTCCCCACTCTCACCCTCTACACCCTCACCCACACCCACTGCTAGGGGTCTATTATGCCTACTTCTGGTAAAAATTTGAAGCATCTATCTTACACTGTTCTTGAGATATGAGACGTGATTTTTTAGAAAAATTCTTATCCTCTCCATTTCCATGCTCCACCGCCCCCTTAAAAAATTTTACTTTCAGCAAACTTAATTTTTCAACCTTTATACACAAACCGAATTTTATTTTTCTAGTGCAATTGGTTTGTGAGATATCGTAATCTAAAGTTTTTCACCCCCCACCCCCGTACGCCACTGCCACCACTCAAAAATTTGTGTCCGATCTATTCTCCTAGTACATCTACAGATGTTCATAAAGTTTTAATTTCGTGACATTAACCGTTTAGGAGATATGGATTTTAGAATGTGTCGATCTCGGCTTTCTTGCGTTTCGGACGCATTATTTTTCCTCCCACTTCCACACCCCTTCACACATATCAGCAATATTTTTTTCAAATGGGTCTACTATCGAAGCTCTATATAAATTCTTTGCGTACAGCGGTCGACGTACGGCGGACAGGCGGACTGAACATTTTTTTTTGCTTTTTTCATGTCTACTAGTCATGAAACGTGGAAAAAAAATTTTGTGGGTAGCAAATTTTTTTTTTAAAAGTCGATCACAATACTGAAATATTGAAATAATAAAGTAATTCATTGTTACAATGAACGAGTTCATAATATTGATGAAATCAGTAATTTGTATTAAAGTACTGATTCATTAATACTACTAACTGTGTCACGATTATCTACTCGTGTGTGGGAACCTTAACAAAAAATAGCAGCCAACGGAGGGAGGGTTGTTTTCTTCAATTTAATGATTGTGTTCATTATTACTATAAATATAATCAATATGTTTTACGAATACCAAGAAAAGATGCCTTGTTTACAAGAACTTTTTAATCAATATGATGAAGGCGTGCATCAAATTCCTAGGTGTTGATTTCTGAGAGTATATGTACCCTTTCTATTTTTTTTAATGAAATAAGATTGATAGTGTTAATGTACGGTTCATATATCATGAAAAATATTTAATGATTTTCTACATTGTTGTAACGATTTTTTTATTAATCCGATGAATTTCCTTTAATGAAAGGCATTCATTAATATTAAGAACAGTATTTTTTTCAGTGCAGTCTCGAATTAGCAATGACTAGATTGATTAGTATACGACTGACTAACAGTCCAGGCAGTAAATATCTGTACAGCTACGAGCTCATCACTATCTAGCCACGATAATCCAGCATCTAGATTCAAAATTAATTCATTTTCCATTCGAGTACGCGAGCCATCCCTCTCGATATCTACACAAATCCTAACAAAAGTGCAAAGGTTATTCATTATCAAGGCATAAATTAATGTAAATTTGTAGTTGGTGGCATCAGAATCTAAGTCAATTTTGAATTGAGGATGTTATTTACTTGGTGTCTCCTTTCGAAAGTCCTGGATAATTTCAATGTGGTTCAGTGCGTGTTATAATCTAGTTTTTTTTTGTACTGTTTGCATGCACTCAAAATTGCTCAGGCGCCAATGACATACAAAGCTGAAGTATGAGCCACTTTGCAAGTCTCGTCGAAAATTCTCAGGACGAAAAAATGGCAGATAGGTCCTTCATATCGAATTGGTTTGGCGACTATTACATTAAAAAAGTAGTCGAACAAAAGGCAAGGATATGGCGATTTGAATACCGACTCTAAGTGAAATTTTTTTTTGTCCTTTCTTTACCTAATAGTTTTATGATTTAATTGGTCACAGAGTCTATTCTTCTTCAATCTGAAGAATCCAACGTCCTGGTGGCGAAACGAAAATACGATTGATATTTTTATTATCCAGGACTAGTCATTAGCAGGCAACATGCTTACTGCCAGTCAGGATTGTAAAAGGACTACCGCTGGATTTGTCTGGAATTGTAATTGAATTTCGCTATAAAGTATTTGGACGTGTACAGCCTTTTTTCCATTTGAGATACCTACGAAAAAACAGGTAAGTCTCGTTAAGAAAAAGAAATGTTCTTAGACGAACTACTCGCAATAAAAACTTTATTATTTAATAATAAAATATTGTAATCGGCCGGAAAATCAACAAAAAAACAAATTGCTACCATGAAATTAACATAAAACAAAAAAAGGCAGGCGTCTGCCGTATACGCCGTACCCAAAAGTGTTTGCCACTTCATAACGAAGAGATGGAACATGCAAATTTGCATAGTAGTTAGATTGGGTGGTCCTCTATTGGGTCTAAGTTTTTTCGGGTGTGAGTTCAAGGGTGGAGCGATTTTAAAGTCTTATATCTTTCAAACGAGCCTCGTTAAGAATTTGAAACTTTGTAGACACATAGAAATATGCTAGGAGTACATCCAAAAAATTAAATTCGTTGAAGAGGCTTCTGTTCGGTGAGAGGGGGCTTCACAAAATGTACCAAGCTGCTGCAGTTTGTCAGACTATCAGTTAGTTGAGATGGTCTTGGGCACACGGATATTTCTCTTCCCGTACATGTGGGATCACAACGGAGCCATTGGTGTTCCATGTGTTTAGTCGCCCCAGTGGCCACCCACCTTACCAAATCAAACCATAGTAGGGAGGGTTTCCTATCTCTGGAACGGCTTATGCTTGAGACTTGGACCTTGATGGGTATATGTAGATCAACTGCAAAAGTAATTTAGATAAAAAAATATGCCAATTGGGCGAAACTTTATTATTTTCCGGTCATAGTTTAGGAGCGGTCAAAGTCGTTTCGAAATTATGAGGTTTCTTGGAAAGTTAGTTTTGTTCTTAAAAAAAAAATTTAAAATAGAGATTTTTAGCCGATTAAACATTGGCCCGTGCATTGTAGACTAATCGAATTTCGGTATATTATGTACACTGTACACTGGCACCTGGTACCAGGTTCGAATCTGCTTGGCGACATGTAATTTTTGAGAATGGGATTGGGTGCCGGACTACCAGTTCACTCAGCTGTAAATGAGTACTTGAGTTAAAATCGGGGTAATAATTACGGACGAGCGTGTGGCTGACCACTTCACCTCCTAGTGTTCCGTTGATCTAGTAACGCAGTAACTTTAGCATTACTTCAAGGCCTAGGGCCAATTTGGGCTGTTGTGCCATTGATTATTATGTACACTAAAAACCCATAGAAGTAAAAACGAATTTGTTGCCTTATCAGACTTAATAGATATGACGAATTGTTCAAACGTATAAAAACCCATTATATCCACTTGCGGTTTGAATTCCGAAAAAATTGTGAAACAGGTTTTTAGACGATTTCATAAGGAGCAACTTGATATCTCATGAGACAGGAGGGATTTTGAAAAATTTGTGAAAATTTTGGTTCTTGAAAATTTGGTTCTTGAAATTCGAAAAATCGTGAAATTGGTTTTTAGGTCATTGCATCAAATGCCGTAATAACCAATTTTATATATCATCAGAACTAAGGGAAGGCAAAAATTGTGAAATCATATGAAAACCCTTGGGGGTTGAATATCGAAAAATTTAGAAATGGGTTTGTAGGCGATTATATAATAAATCTGTGGAAATGAAAAGCGATCTAATATTTCATCAAACCTAAGAAATATGTCGAAGCCTTAAAAAGCATTCAACCCCCTTACACCCCTTAGATCTAAAAATACTGAAATTTATTTTTTGGCGCTTATATAGGAAACCTTAGGAAGTAAAAATGAATTCAATACATCATCAGATATGCAACCTCTTTACACCCACTTGGGGGTTAAATATCCAAAAACCCTGAAAGGAGTTAATAGATAAATATGAAGACAGCACGAGAAAGTAAAAACCAATTCAATTAATTATCACTTCTAAAAGATATGAGGGAATTCGTGAAAACGTGTTCAACTCTTTTATATACCCTCCTAGGGGCTGAAAAAGGAAAAAACTTAAAAACAAGTTTTAGGCGATTATTACGCAAGCCCTTGAAAGTGAAAAGATATTCCATATCTGATCAGACCTGAGAGATATGGCGGAATTCGTGAAAAAGTATACAACCCCTTTACACCCCGTTAGTGGTCGAATTCCAAAAAATCATGAAAACACTTTCTGGGTATTTATATGAAGAAGCCGCAGAATAAAAATGAATTTAATATTTGGGAATAATAGATATGACGAAAACCGTGAAAATATATGCGTTCTATTTTCACTGATCATTTTGTTTGCCCCCCTTCCAAACGCCAATGGATATTTGAATTTTTTTTTATCTAAATAACTTTCCTAGTTGATTTACATATGCATCCTGAGTTTCAACTTTGTAGTATAAGCCGTTCTATAGATAGGAAAAACACCCTCCACCCTCGTACCATAGTACTCGTATAAAAAATTATATTTTTCCAACATGCTACTACTACAGCTCTATCTAAATACCAAGTTTCAGCTTGATATCATTATAGGTTCTCGAGATATTTTGGAACCTTTTCCTTTTCACCCTCCCCCGCCCTCACCATTTACACCCTCACCCACAAAATTTTTTATCCTGCTAGTGGTCTATTAGGTCTACTTCTGGTAAAAATTTTAAGCATCTATCATACACTATTCTTGAGATATGAGACGTAATTTTTTAGAAAAATTCTTATCCCCTCCACTTTCTTGCTCCACCGCCCCATAAAAAATTTTACTTTCATCAAACTTAATTTGTTAACCCTTATACACAAACCGAATTTTATTTGTCTAGTGCAATTGGTTCGTGAGATAACGTAATCTAAAGTTTTTTACCCCCAACACCATACGCCACTGCTCCACTCAAATTTATTTCCGATCTATTCTTCTGGTATACCTACAGATATTCATTAAGTTTCCGTTTTGTGACGTTAACCGTTTAGGAGATATGGATCTTAGAATGTGTCGATCTCGGCTTTCGAGCGTTTATGCATTATTTCCCCCCCCCACTCCCACACCCCTTCACCCATATCGGCAAATGGGTCCACTACCGAAGCTCTATATAAATTCCAAATTTCAGCCTCCTAGCATAAGCGGTTGTTGAGATCTAGAAACCAAAATTTTCCGTCTAAAATGCTTCCCCTACTTCCCCCTCACACCCCCACCCTTAAAAATGTGGTCACTTCAAGGGGCCTACCCAGTCTATTTATAAAAAAAATTCAATTTAATAGCTCAAAGGGTTTGGGAGCTACAAGCCTTCAAACGATTTTGCGTACAGCAGTCGACGTACGGCGGACAGACGGACTAAACATTTTTCTTGCTTTTCAGAAATTGTTTTCAATTCTAATTCAACCAGGAGTTTTTGCTTTTCAGCCCCTAAGAGGGTGTAAAATGGTTCTATAGGTTTTTCGGAATTCCTTCATATCCTTTAGGTCTGCTAAAGTATCGATTTGATTATTACTTCCTCGGACTTTTTATATAATCGCATACAAACAGTTCTCAGGATTTTTTGGTATTCAACCGCCAAGAGGATATAAGGGCGGTGCATACATTTCCACGAATACGAGCATACTGTTAAATAAACCCTGGCAACCCACAGAACTCAATTACATCAGTTTCCAGTCAGAAAGCCATGCCTTCCAATATCCAACTGGAATACGGAGAAACTTCCGCATACTTCTCGAATACTCTTCGTCTCACTCTTTTCTCGCATAATCTGCAACCCTCTTGAACATTGCACATACACAACCGAATATGCGGGAAAGCTTTCGACTCAACACACGCAGTATACACAGTGCGACAAATAAGTTTCGAGATAGGCCATGGAAAACATCATTAAAAGAAAAAATCTGGATATTTTTCATTTTTTTATTCAAAATATTCTCCTCCAGTTTCAATACACTTGTTACAGCGATTCAACAGTGATTCAAATGCGTGTTCTAGCTCATTTTGTGGAATTGCCTCTAGTGCTCGTTTTGAAGCTGTTTTGATGGTCAAAATGTCATTAAAAAAACATCCTTTCAACTTCAATTTCAATTTCGGGAATGGAGAGAGATCGCATGTGGCCAAATTAGGTGAATACGGTGGATGATTCAAAACACAGACTTGATTCTGAGCCAAAAATTGACTCGGTGCATTATCCAGTTCTCTGGATTACGATATTTGGGTCGAATACGACGGATTCTGGCCATTACACGCTTCAAAACTTCGAGATAAAATGCGCCAGTAATTGTTTGGACGTTGGAACGAATTCCTTGTGGACAATTCCTTTGCTATCGAAGAATATTGTTGCGAGCTAGGGGTTCGCCGGGATTTCAAGTAAAACACAATTCGGTTAAAATAAAAATAAGTGATTATTTATTCTTCGCACTTTAATTATATTCGCACAATTATTCGCACTGTATGGCAATACCGCCCGCTTATACCATATATCGCTTGACTCGTTCACTTTCGTTCTCTCTCAACACGGTCGCGTATACACGCTGGCTGTCACAGTCGACGTAATAAAAATTACTGTCTCTTCGCTGAACGCTTCACCTGCTTATATACTATCCGGTTGCAGTCTAGGATGTACTTGAATGTTCGATGCGTGTGGATTGTTATAGAAAGCTTTAGAGCTTTCGATTTTGATCTTCGTTCAGTAGTGTATGTAGAAGGTTCAAGTGAGCTTGAGATCTTTCGACTTTGATTCTAATTGGATTCTAGTACATTGGAGAGCATTCGATAAGAAGAGAGATACAACCGTGCTGTTTCGCCTTATTTCTGATTGGGTTATTTTGCAACTAAGTACTCGGTTGTTGTTGTTTTCATTATGTGAAACGATCGATTTGCACGGTTGCGCGGTTGCCAGGTTTACATGTAACAATATAATGAGCATTATTTGAGCAACATTTTAATATTTCAACATCGACAAAAAAGTTGTTTTGGGAGAACTGTCATAACTTTGCTATCTATCAACCGATTTAAACAAAATTGGTATTACCGGGAAGAGGAGTGTCACAGCTTTCAAACGCCGGTCTGTACACATAGATGGTCCTACTAGTTACTCAGATATGGTTCGAGTCTCGGAACTTATTTGTCGCACTGTGTATATGCGTCTCAAAGCTTGCATACTGAGCATGTTTTACTACGGTGAAGCGAGACGACGGTCAGTTCTACGCGAAAGTATTTGTAAAGCGATTTTAATTGGAAGATCCGATCGAGCAGTGATCAAGTAGTACATAAAATCGGACAGTGTTGCAAGTAGTGCGATTATATAAATATTATATACCAGTTGATTTCAGAATTTGTTTTCGGTAGTTTTACTTCTATGGGCAGTTTATTTATTTTAATGTTTGTTTAAAGAAATTGTCAAAAAAATCTTCTTGCCTCGAAACAATCGATTTTACAATTCGATTTTGACCGCGTTACGGACTATGACCTAAAAATGTAGATTATGGGTTAAGGATCGAGTTTAACCGCTTCCCGGACTTTGACCCGAAAAATAATAAAGTTTTGCCCAGAGTGTGGCCATATTTTTTGTGTTTTTTTAAATTGTGTTTTTCAAGGAAAGTGTAGAGTGCTCGAAAAGTCTAAAATACATATTTCGTCAACCGTTTATGCTACATTGTTGAAACTTTGGTATATTAGGAAAGTATATTAGAAATAAAAAATTTAGAGGGGGTAGTGGGGAGCACAGGGAAGATGCAATTCAGTTTGGATGCTGTACTGAATTCAAACCATACACCTCTGCATACTACTGCCTCCCCCATCCTCACTTTAAAATTTCATATCTGATATACTCCTGGGCATCAGCTTACAATCGTGAAGTCTGCTTTTTCTGCGTCGTGGGGAAAACTTCTAGTGTATTCAGAAAAGAAAATGTTTTTCATACTTCCCTTCGTAATGTGATAATCATCGAATCCATTTCTTTCCAACGTTATGGCGTACTAAACACAAACATTTTGAATTTCCATAGGAAGTAACCGTCCATAAAAACGTTCTCTAATCGTCAAACTGTACATTTCACCCGCATTATAACTCAAAGCAATTGATAAAATCCATTGCAGGTAAAGAAATTTCACCTGTAATGAAAAGTATCAAAATATAGTTCAAGTTGTTGGCTCCGAACAGTCTGAAAGTGTTTTCCTTGCAATGAAGATCGCACCCTTAGTACCTGTAGTAATTGAAATTTTATTACTTTTGAAATTTGGAGACTGCGATCCGGTATCGGAACCGTGCGATGAAGATCGTCATCCGAAAATCTTTGGTCTTCTCGGCGTCTTAACAGGTAAGTTACAATAAATCCAATTAGTTCGGAATCTAATCGTGTAACCTCTGTAGGTGTGCATTTGACCCGCAAATTTAATATGCATACGTCTCAGTACAACTTTTTCGGATCCGATTGGTCCAGTTTAAGTGTTAACGTTGGTCACCATATTCCCAGCACTACGTCTGTATTTGCCGGATACTATCACCACGATGATCCCAGTGAATCTAGTGATGAAGATGACGATCATGATTCGCCCTTCAGTCATAGCAGTCTGAATCGGAAGTACGGACGTAGACTAGGAGAAAAGGAAACTGTACTCGGCTCTAGTAGTCAGGATCAACTTCGGGCCGTAGATGTTGAGAATTCAGAGAAGAATTCTTCTGGAGGTCGTTCGACGAGGCAGGCAACCACCCCAACTGAAGATACCACAGAATCAACTGATACAACTATTGAAAGCTCTGAAGAAACTACTACCCTAACAACTGATTCAACTTTGGATCCTACTAGTACAACGACTGTTGAACCGCCTACTTTACCTTCAGTGCCGACAGATAGCTATGGACCACCGCCCTCTGGAATACCTACAGAATGGGGAACTTCTTCATCCCCCAGCTATACACCACATCAATCTTATGGCCCACCAACGAGTTATCCCACATCAGACTATGGACACTCTAAGACCCGAGACGTTCATGCAATTTCGTTCACTACTTCCCCAAAAAGTTACCCTCATCACAATTACCCTCATTCCTATCACCATTACGTTCCACATTCAAACTATTACTTATATTACGATCCGCACTTCTCTCATTATTCCGCTTTCAAACCGAGCATTCCCGATCATTATCGCAATAGCTGGGACCCTCATGGAAACTATTTCGTTCCACTACATTTTAACAATTGGCATAAGAAATAATATGCTACTGATGTTTTTTGTATTTTAAAGTTTTTAATAAAATGTAGTAACTGAAGTGTCGATTTACTTAATTGTCCGTATTTTGAGGTATACGGGGCGCCTAATATTTCCGAGTATCGTAAATTGCGCGAATATGTAAAATTCGCTAACAACATGTACAATCAGCAGTCATGCAAAACAGAATACGTACACAGCGAAAGAATATTCCCACATCAATTGTTGTTAGTAAGCATCCTGAATTCGCGTTGCATAAATAGCCGCAGCAGTTGACACGCAAATACAGATCAAAATTATATTTCTCTTTTAACTTTATCACCTAAAACATGCATTATGTATGTATTCATTTATTATCCGGACAGAATGTATGTGGAGTAAACTCTCAGCATCTGTCTTTTGTAGCACATATAACGAAAAGAGTTGAACGAAATGTTCATCGTTATCTGTTGTCCAACTCTCTCCCATTTACCTCCTGATACCTTTTCTCCTTCATTGCCATTATGTTTGGGATTCTATTCCCTTTGTACTGAAAAACATAATAATGGGCGTAACTTTTATTATTTTTTAGTAGAAATTCACAACGCGTTTTAAGCTGAGATGTGGTGTAGGTTACTATAAAAAAAACATTTTAAAAAATGGAAAAAAAAGGTATCGGGTCCAACGAAAAGGGATGATATTCACAGAGTCGGTTTTCTTTCTATTAATATTTCCACTTACGCTTGTATACAAATTTGTGATATTCATTTTTCCAAGAAACCCGACAATCGCTCGGAGAAATATCACCCCCCAAATTTTCCAGATTAAAAGCAACCAAAAAGTAAACTTTGTACATCATCTTTTTGCCATACGACGAATTCTTACCCTCTCCACTCCCATGCTCCACCTTCTCCTTCAAAAATTTTACTTTCAGCAAACTTTGTTTATCGATCTTTATACAGAAACCGAATTTTATTTCTCTAGTGCAATTGCTTCGTGAGCTATCGTAATCTAAAGTTTAGCATATACACACGTTAATCGCGTGTACTGCCATCTGGTGGTAGTAATTTTCAACGGAGAATTCAGTTCACATAGTGACGTCATCGACGTCTGACTTGAAAATGATCAATGAAATTATAAATTCATCTGAGCTTTTGCCAGTTTTCATGCATACACATGCGTGAAATGTATGGCGAGTATCTAGAAAGCTCTCATGTACACAGCATACAGATGAAGCCGCCGTGTACATGTGAGTTCTGTACAGTAAAGAACGTCCGGTCGGTGCTTGGGGTCTTAAACCCGACAAGCATATTCGACGGAACGTCCTGATGTGACTGATAATCTGAAATAATAACGTTTCAAATACTCGCCTGGTTATTTTACTTTATTATTTTTTAATAATAAAGTATTGTGATCGACCTGAAATTTCAAAAAAATTTGCTACCCTGAAATTTTGTATTTTCACGTTTTAGGACTAGTAGGCCCCAAAAAAGCAAAAAAAAAAATGTCCGTCTGTCCGCCGTAGACTCCGTACGCCGTACGCAAAACCTTTTGAAGGTGCGTAGCTCACAAACCCTTTGAGATATTAAATTGAAATTTTTATGGTGGTTAGATTGGGTGAACCCCTACGACGGGTATATTTTCGAAGGGTGGGGGTACAAGGGGTAAGGAGAGTGGAGCGTTTTAGACGAAAAATTTTGGTTTCCAGATCTCAGGAACCACTTATGCTAGGAGGCGGAAACTTGGAACTTATGTAGTACTATGATAATGAACTCAATTGCAAAAAAATGGTCGATATTGGTTAAGGGATGTGGAGGTGGGGGGGAAAACAATGAGTCTTTAACGCATGAAAGACGGGATTGAAACATTCTAAAATCGATATCTCCTGAACAATTGATGTCAGAAGATTGAAACTTTGTTGTTGTCCTTAGGGATACTTCAAGATTAGACAAGGGCTAACATTTTTAAGAGGTGCCGTGGGGTGTGGGGGTGGAGAACATTACTGACAACTAAAAAATAAAGTTCCAAACAGCCTCCTGGATATTTCTTAGGTTGTCAGTCGCATAGTAACCTACACAGCATCTCATCATTAAACACTTTTCGGACTTCTACCCATAAAATAATAAAGTTGCGCCCAGACTGTTGGCAGATTTTTTAAGTTGTCATACGCTTAGTAACCTGCACCACATCTAAGCATAAAACGCATTCCGGACTTCTCTCCAAAAAATATTAAAGTTGACTATTCCAGATAATGATTTTTGAAAAATTGATTTTTTCACACCTTTGGTAAAATTGACTATCCCAGAAAATGGTTGCTAAGGTTGGCTACTCCAGATAATGGAAGGGGGCTCTTACTTAAGGCCACTATTCGAGAAAATAGTGTTTCGGAAAATTGATTTTTTTACAAAGTTGACTATTCCAGGAAACGGCTTTTGGAAATCTTATCCTCTTAGCCTGAGCAGGTTCTGAAATCTAGAAACCACAATTTTTCGTCTAAAACACTTCCCTGGGCCCGTTTAGTCTATCTATAAAAAATAAATTATAATTATAATAAATTTGACCTTAATAGCTCAAAGCGTTTGGTAGCTAGAAGTCTTTAAACGATTTTGCGTACGGCGGACAGACGGGTTGGTATTTTTATACTCTAGATGGAATCTGAGAGTATTATAATCCAGCCCAAAAGTTTGTAACGCATGGAACTGAGTCTCGGACGAAAAAAAGTTATATATTATTTTATGTTTATTTGTGGCCAAAAACTCCAGATCCGCCTGACGTCCATCCGTCCGTCCGTCTGTCTGTCCGTTAGCACGATAACTCAAGAACGCCTTGACCTAGGATGTTGAAATTTTGAATCTGGATGTTTGATTGAATTTGTAAGGCTAAGTTCGTTAACGGGCAAAATCGTCCTACTCCTTCGGGTAGCTGCCATACAAAATGTCCTTATACCACGTGCTCAAGAATATTGGCCGAGAACTTCAGAAGGATTTAAGATACGACTTTGAAATTTTGTATGTATTGATTTTCCAATAGTTGGAGCTAAATGTATGATTATAAACAAAATCCCATTAATCCTTAGTAGCTCCTGTCAAAATGTCTTCAATTAATTTACGGAACTCACTATAACTCAAGTAATCGTTTAGCTACGAATTCGGAATTTTATACAAATTAGTTTTGAGTGAAAACAAAGTTCGAGTTTACTACTCAGCTAAATCCTTTTACTCCTTCTGGTACCTTCCATACAAAAAATCCTTAAGACACGTGTCCAACATTATTTTTCGAGAACTTTTGAATCCTTCAAGCTAGGAATTTGAAATTTTGTACACATTAATTTTTAAATGATTCAAAGGAAAAGGATAAATAAATAATAAGAAATCGAGTGAGTCCTTCCTGCACCTCCCATTTGAAAGTCCTTAAAAAAGGAATTTTTTTTTCGGTGACTCACCCAGTTCAAGATTTGAAAATAAACACTGACGATATTGTCTTTGGGTTTTGAGTAGCAACCAAATGGTAGTCCTTAATAAAGGACATACTATATGCACACACCTATTTCTACTTTATCTGCAACTACAATATAAATCTGAGTTCGGTATTTCATCTAGAGTATCATACGATTGGCTTGCAGCCGATCGTGACTGCAGTATGTTTTGTAATGGTATTAATGTTTATGGACTCATGATTTACCAAAGACTGTTTCAATATCATACTGGTTAAAAGTGTTAGTTACTTTTCGAACATTTAGGGCACAGAGAGCAGTTCATTAAGGCTAGAAACACCTGCAAAGTTACAACACGATCAAAAGTTGAGACGAAGGATCCTGGAGTGCCCCAAAGGATCGAAAATCTTTTGGTCATTCGCGGAAGCGGTTGATTTATTTCATCGTCCATATCTCTACTTTTTGAAGGTAACCGCATAGTCCTTGATCCCATAGAAAAACCAAATCTTCTGGCCTCGAGAAACTCTATCCTTCCACCTAGTGCTCAGTCCCCCACAACTGTACTATCTATCTCCTTCCATCAAATTTCGCACACGTGTTGTTTCGAAAATCCTTGAAGATCTCAATATTAATAAATCCTTTTGTCCAGATGACATTCCCCCCATTACCCTTAAAAAATCTACTCTTCTTTGGCTAAACCTCTTCGCAATCTTTTCTACCGTTCCTATTCTTCCGGAAAGTTTCCTTATTTATGGAAACTAGCTAATGTTCAGCGTATTTTGTCAAAAGTGATGGAAACTGAAAACGTGCAATACCTGTCAATATGGGTTTCGGTCACGGCGATCCGTTGGTGAATTGTTAGTATACCTGACTGAACGTTGGAACGACTGTATCCAAAAATTCGGGGTGAAGTACTTGCACTTGACATAGCGAAAGCATTTGACGGAGTTTGGTACAAAGCCCTACTTTCTAAACTCAATGCATTTGGTATTAACGCTCCTTATATTCGAAGGATTCAGAACTTTCTTTCGGAACGTACTATGCATCATATCCATTCCCTATCAACAGGGTCACTCAAGAAGGCTCAGTTTTATCACCTACCTTATTCCTAATTTTTATAACCGACCTTCTGTCGTCCAATTTCAATCCTATCCAAAGCTTCGCAGATGATAGTACTTGATACTCGTACACTTGACAAAACCTACAGCTTCAACTCGATTACAGAGGCGGTGCGTACCCTTTCAACGTAATCAGTTATTTGGTTCTTTAAACTCCGACTTCTTCTCAATCCTGGAATGGGGCAGGGTATAACGCGCTAGTTATCTTTTCCTTAAACATGACACGTCAGTACCTAATCTCATTTTTGATGGTGTCACATTGGACACTTCTAAAAATGAAGATTCGTAAAAAACTTGATTGGAGTCAACAGGTTTATGATGTAGCTCTTGACGCCTCCAACCGCCCAGGTTTTCTCCGGAGGTGCAAGAAATTTTTCACACCATTAGAAAAATTTACAAGGCCCATATCGGGCCTCGACTTGAATACAATTCATATATCTGAACTGGAGCACCCAAAAGTTATTTCTCTCTGCTCGACCGTATTCATAAATTTCCGTTCCGACTTATTGGAGACGATTACGGCATTACGGCATCTATAGACTCCTTGAACATCGTTGAAATGTCGGAGTACTCAACATCTGTTACAGTGAAATTTAGAGAGTCGTTTCTCTCTCGTGCAACTAGAATGTGGAACGCACTGCCTTCGATTGTGTTTCCTAGCGAGTATGACTTGTAGTCCTTTAATTGTAACATCGACCGACTATTTTCCTCCGATCCCTTCTACTTTTAAATCCTTTCCTAAACTGATTGGACTGTACATGGCTGTATTAAAGGTTGACCCCAAGTCCAGTTCGGTATTATAAAAAAAAGTAACAGCAATTCTATCGACATGTAAATCAGCGAAAATTTCGTATATTGTCCTTCTTTTTCGAAAAAGGGAAGAACTTTGTCGGTGAAATTGTATTCAAATTGTAATTTTTTTCAATTAATACTTTTTGTCATTTCAAGAGAATATTGTTAGTATTTTATTTTTCATAAAAGACTACATAACATAAAAAAAACCAGACCTAAAAGCTATTAAATTAAGCAGAAAATAACCAATTCTTTATAAAGAATTATTAAATAGGTACATAACAATTTTGAATTTTAATAAAACCGCGCCCTTAAACTTTTTTGCTTGTCTGTCAATTTATAATTAATTTTTTTATTTTTTATTTTTATATTAATTAGTTTAATTTTTTATCGTGAACTTGAACGAGCAACGCTAGGAAATTATTCTCCGATTGGTTTCTGCAAAATTTTGAAGAAAATCCTCAATTTCATCGAAAAATCATCTTCAGCGATGAAGCTCATTTTTGGCAACCCACATGTGCTTCAATAGACTCCACTGCATCCACAAAAAGTGATCGTATGGTGTGGATTTCATGGCGGAGGTGTGATTTGACCGTATTACTTTATTATTTTTATACTCTAGATGAAATCATATAGAGTATTATAAGTTGAATCCAGCCCAAAAGTTTGTAACGCATAGAACCAAACCTCGGACGAAAAAAAGTTATATATTATTTTTTGTTTATTTGTGGCCAAAAACCTCAAATCCGCTTGACGTCCGTCCGTCCGTCCGTCTGTCCGTTAGCACGATAACTCAAGAACGCCTTCACCTAGGATCTTGAAATTTTGAATCTGGGTGTTTGGTTGAATTTGTAAGGCTAAGTTCGTTAACGGGCCAAATCGTCCTACTCCTTCGGGTAGCTGCCATACAAAATGTCCTTAAAACACGTGTTCAAGAGTATTGGTCGATAACTTCAGAAGGGTTTAAGCTACAACTTTGAAATTTTGTATGTGTTATTTTTCCAATAGTTGGAGCTAAATGTATGATTATGATTAGTCCTTCGTGTAGCTGCCGTATGTATAAATATCCTGTCAAAACGTCTTCACTTAATTTACGGAACTTAATATAACTCAAGTAATCTTTTAGCTATGAATTGGAAATTTTGTACAAATTAGTTATGATTAAAAACGAAGTTCGGGTTTACTAATCAGCGAAATCCTTTTACTCCTTCTGGTAGCTGCCATACAAAATGTAATTAAGACACGTGTTCAACTATATTTTTCGATAACTTTTGAACGCTTCAAGCTACGAATTCGAAATTTTGTACGCGTTCATTTTTAAATGGTGCCAAGGAAAGGGATAAATATGTAAGAAATCGAGTGAGTCCTTCCTGCACCTCAAATGTGAAAGTCCTTCAAAAAGGACATTTTTGTTCGATGACTTACCCAGTTTAAGATATGAAATTAAACACTGAATATTGTCTTTTAGGTTTGAGTAGCAATCTAATGGCAGTCCTTAATAAAGGACATACAACATGCACACACGTAATTCTACTTTATCCCCAACTACAATATAAATCGGAGTTCAGTATTCATCTAGAGTATTATACGATTGGCTTGCAACCGATCGTGACTGCAGTATGTTTTAATAATAAAGTATTGTGATCGACCTGAAATTTCAAAAAAGTTTGCTACCCTGAAATTTTGTATTTACACGTTTTATGACTAGTAAACACCAAAAAAGCAAAAAAAAAAGTGTCCGTCTGTCCGCCGTAGACGCCGTACGCCGTACGCAAAATTGTTTGAAGGCGCGTAGCTCCCAAACCCGTTGAGATATTAAATTGAAATTTTTATGGTGGTTAGATTGGGTGAACCCCTACGACTGGTATATTTTCGAGAGGTGGGGGTACAAGGGGAGAGGAGAGGGGATCGTTTTAGACGAAAAATTTTGGTTTCTAGATCTCAGGAACCACTTATGCTATGAGGCTGAAACTTGGATATTATGTAGTACTCTAATAATGGACTCAATTGGAAAAAAATTGTCGATATTGGTTAAGGGGTGTGGAAGTGGTGGGGAAAACTATGAGTCTTTAACGCATGAAAGACGGGATTGAAACATTCTAAAATCGATATCTCCTGAACAATTAATGTCAGAAGATTGAAACTTTGTTGTTGTCCTTAGGAATACTTGAAGATTAGACAAGGGCTAACATTTTTAAGAGGGGTGGTGGGGTGTGGGGGTGTGGGGTGAAAAACTTTGGATTACAATATCTTCCGAACCAATTACACCAGGAAGATAAAATTTAGTTTCTGTATATGGGATCACAAGAGGAGTCTACCGAAAGTAAATTTTTTGAGGGGGGAGGTGGAGCACGAAAGTGGGGGACAGCAATTTTTCAAAAAATTTAATTTTTATATCTCAGAAGCCGTATCAGATATGATCTTGAAAATTTTACAGGAGTTGGGGTCGGTAAGCTTCTAGTAGGGAAAAAAATTTGGTGGTGTGGGTGCTGGGGGTGATGGTGAACAGGGGTAGAAAGGAAAACATTCTGATTTTTATTTCTCGAAAACCATAATGAATAGAAAGCTAACAATCTAGGATTATATAGAGCCACTATGGAGACATCCTAGAAAAATAAAATTTTTGATAGGGGTATCAAGGTACGGGGGAGTGGGGTGGTTTTTTATATCTCAGAAACGGCTTATGCTAGGAAGTTGAAACTTAGTACGTATATGTAGATGTACTATTAGAGTAACTAAAGCAAAAAAATGTTCAGATTTTTATTGGCGTTTAGAGGTTGAGTAAAAAAAATGTCCGTGAATCCACATTTTCACGAATTTCGTTAAAACTTTTAGACATGTCGAGCTATCAAAGCAATTTTACTTCTGCGGGCTATTTATATAAGCGCCTAGTAACGATCTTCAAAATTTTTCGATATCCAACCCCTAAGGGGGTGTAAAGTGGTTGTGTACATATTCACGAATTCTGATATATTTCTTAGGTATATTGGGATTTGGAATTTACTTTTACTTCTATAACTTATATTAAACCCCCTGGGGGTATTGTTCAAGTTTTCACTGATTCCGAAAATCTCTTAGGTTTAATGTGATCGAATTCACTTTTACTACTATGAATTATTCTGTTGAGAAAAAAATACGTAAGTAAATAAAAAAAATCTGCCAACAGTCTGGGCGCAACTTTATTATTTTATTGGTAGAAGTCCGAAACGTGTTTAATGATGCGACTGAAAACCTAAGAAATAACCAGGAGGCTATTTGGAACGTTATTTTTTAGGTTGTCAGTCGCATAGTAACCTACACCGCAACTCATCATTAAACACGTTTCGAACTTCTACCCATAAAATAATAAAGTTGCGCCCAGTTTTTTCGTCAATGAAAATGATCGCCATGATACGGTCAATGGAGTTCGCTATCATGCCATGTCATATTTTTGACCAAAATTGGATGCCCTTGACAGCAGTGATATTTGGTTCCAACAAGATAGTGCCACATGTCACACACCTGGTCAAACAATTGATCTATTGTTCTATGATTGATCCTTGTTATGTCCTTATTGAATAAATCTTACTATGTAGCTGTTTCCAAGGTAATGCAAACTCGATTATTGTGAGTACGGGCATTCAAAGATTCTTTTGAAACCTGTAAATTTCTTTTTTACATTCGCTGTCGTTTTAATACCAAATAAATATATGTACTTTTCTAATGAATTTAAATTCAACTTGTATTTCAATTAAAATTAACAACAATTAAAATTCACAGCACGGTATACGCTCACACAGAATGAATTTCGCAATAAAAACCTTACAAATGTTGGCAATGTCCATACTCAAGAATCAAGATAGTAGGAATTTTGTTTAGTGCGGTTAATACAATTATATTTATTTATAGTCAATATCGTAAGGGGATAGAATCTAAAAAAACTAAAAAAATACCGAAAATCGGGATTCAATTCAGCATTTTGTATTTAGGCTTATTGTGTTCAGAGTTTGAACCCGACCTTCTAAGTCCCCAGCCTCTAACTAAAATTCAAATAGGAATTTATTATATCATCCAAAGTATCTTATCGTTGGCTCTGATCCAGTCTTGTTTTAATTTTTATTTAAATATTTTATATTTAAAAAATCAGCAACTTCTTAACATATAAAGGAAATCATTTAATGAAAGAGGTCAGAAATGCCCAAATAATTTATTTTTTTACTATTCTAAACCTACCATAGCAGTATTTATGGTAAATGAATTAATTTTCATTATTGTTTCTTATTTTAGTTATTTCTACTTACGTTATATATTAATACTAATTACTTATGAGCCTAGTTTAATTGTCATAATAATAAAAATGATAGTAATGCCGTATACATGGTATCTGAAGAATTTAGTGAATTTACTTAAAAAAATATGATTTTAAAACTAAGGTTATTCTTTTATATGAGTATTAATAAAATAATAGAAAAAGTAAAACTAGAAAGGTTAACTCTAATATTGTGTTATTTCTTCGTAATCCTCGGATTCAATTGATTTGAGAATCGTAGCAAGAAACTGATTCATTTCTTCATTGGGCTTACGATTGACCTCTTCCTGTATCAATGGCCAGAATAAATCACCCATAGAATTAGCCAGTGTTTCTTCTTCGTCCTTCGAAATCGATCCACGTCGATATTGCTCGATCACGAAGGGAATTAATCGAATCATATCGGCTTGTTGTTTAGTTTTCGGTTCCAATATTTCATCTGAACCTAAAATGAAGTAAAATGAGGAGAATGTTTATAAAAATTACAATAATTTGTGTTATGAACCAATTACCTTCAGCAATATTTCCCATAAGGGAATAGTCATCAAAGTCGTCTTCAATTAAAATATCCGATCTTCGCTGATCTTCATTTTTGAATGTAGGTATTTGATCGTTGCCAAAATTTCGCTGAAAACCGTTTTCTGTATTGTCAATTGCCTCTTCGTCATCGCGAAGAATTTTTGATGGTTCGTAGAAATCGTTTGTTGCGATCCTTTTGTCGTGATCTTCTTCGAGTTCTGAAGATTCTGGATAATCCGTAAGAAGTTTTAATTCCGATGATGCCGACTTAATTTCTTTGGCATGATCACCTTCATCTTGGATTCTAAGTATTGGACTGTCTTTTTCTTCATCGAACTGATCACTTTCGTCGTCAATGTATGATTTTATTGGAGTATTACTGCTACTCTGTTTTTCAGCTTCGATTTCTTCTATACTATCTTCATAGGTGTCTATGTCTGGCTGTAGATTCTGATCTAAACTGATACGATTAGGAATGTCCTCGATGAGCAGATTCTTATTTTCGAAAATATCCGGACTTCCAATATCAGTGCCGTTATGCTTTTTATTTGGATTTATTTTGATATTCGAATCATTTGAGGATAGTTTACTACCATTAATACGGTTATGGTCCATTTCGTCGTCGTGACTATTCTCGGCAATTGAATATTGAGGTGAATCATCTATAGACGATTGATCAAATTTATGTCCATTATTCATAGCCAGCTGCAGATCTTCAGCCTCAATATTGCTGATCTTGAACTGTGCAATTTCATTAAAGTCAAAAACGGGTTCGAATTCGTCAAATATTTTTGGACTGTCTTTATTTTTCTTCAAATCGTCCGCAATCATGTACTCAAGATTTGCATTGGTCGCCAACAAGTTATTGTCAATTTTGATGATCGTGCTTTGATTTGTTGACTGATCTTCAGGTTCACTGGACTTATTTGAATTTATTAACTTCGGCCGTTCTTGATAAGCTATAACATCATTGGTGTGTTCACCAACAGAATCCTCCGAAATAGCTTCGTTTTCAAAGTTTCCAGATTTTAAGTTAGTTGCAGCATCTGATTGATCGTGATCATGTCGTCCAATGTCGTATTCAAATCGATCTTCATCGTCCTTGCTTACAATTTCTCGGTCTTCGGGAGTGGCGCTTTCACTATCATCGGAATGATCGTTTATTAATTTCCGATCATATTCCTCGATTGCCTGATTATCTGTAATAGTATAATCCGTGACTGAATTATCCGCAACAAGTTTTAAATCCGGTGAAACGTACCGTGATTTGTTTGAGTCGAGTATAAAGTCGGCAACTGATGTTGTTTTAAAGGATGATCTTGCGAGATCATCGTTATGTAGGACATGTGCAATAGTCGGTTGATCTATTTCCTCATTACTTTCGTTCCCAATGTAAATTTTTATGGGACCATTACTGCTTCGAAGATTTTCAACTTCTTCAAGATTGTCGTCAAGATTGTCTTCTCCATACTCATAATCTGGCTGTAGATTCTTATCTAAACGTAAGCCATACGATAGGGTTTTGTTATGATCAGGAAGATCCTTTACAAGTAGACTCTTCTTTTTCAAAATATCCGGGCTTGAAATAGCAGATTCATCATGAATCTTATTTGTTTTGGTGTACGGATCGTTCGATTCACTCAATATAACTTTGTCATTGTTACGATTATCTAATACAATTTGCTTACTAGTATTAAATTCATCTTTTACACTCTCATTAATCACGCTGTGGTCTATTTCCTCGTCGAAAATAACCTCGTCACTATTCTCGATCAATGACTTATCGCCCGAATGATCACTTATATTCACCAAATTGTCAGCACTTAAATTAATTTTATAATTTGGATCACTTTCAAATGCAATTGAATATTCAGGCGAATTCTTTATAGAAGATTGATCAAACGTATTTTCTGTAATCGTTTGCTGATCGATTTTGAACTGTCCAATATCCTTAAAGTCAAATACAGGTTCGAACTCGTCAAATATTATCGGATTGTTATTAATTTTCTTCAAACTCTCCGTAATCGTATAAAGATCTTGAATTCGAGTTTCACTGCCATCAAGACGATCGGTGAATTCAGTTTCATCTTCTGTGATCTTTACTAATTCATCCATAGAGTTAATAGCAAATTGATCTTCGATGTTTGACGAATAATTGTGTTCTTTATTTTCCCCTACAATCTTTTCATTTGTCAAAGGATTTTCTTCCAATTGATCTTGCTGAGTATAGTCCAGCTGATTTGCATTACTTGTGATCTTTAGCAAGGGATGGTTATTATTTTCAGAGTTAGTACTGTTTTTGGAGTAAGAATGAACTTGATCACCAACATTCAAATCGTTGCTAGGTACCTCATTTAACTGATCTTCACTCTCCCCATCAACGTTCAACTTCTCGAGAAGATCGTTCTGATCTTCGTAGCCAAGATCAGAACCAGTGTTCAGTTGACCTTGCACTACCTTTTCCAACCCATCTTCGTAGCCAAGATCAGAACCAGTATTCAGTTGACCTTGCACTATCTTGTCCAACCCATCGTTATTATAATTTGATTGATTTTCCTGTGATGCTGTTTTGTAATCGTTGTTGAGATTGCTTTGAACAATTTCTTTCGGATTCGAATTAGCTGGAGCTTGAAGGTCTGGCATCAGTTCAAGTCCTGTCGGATCGTCGATAAACTCAAGTAGTTCTGCGGGTGAAATAACACCATTGCTACTACCATCTTTAGAGAGAACATCTATCAAAGGCTTCTTCACGATTGTATTACTGCTGGCTATTTTCTCTGCACCCAGAAATTCTGAAATATAATCAAGTGGAATCATGTCTGCAAAATTGGCAATTGTGTCCTTTGAGAGAAATTCACTACTGCTAGTCGATAAATTTGTGTCATGTTCTTCTGCCAAAATTTCACTTTCAATTGGAGAAATGTTAAAATTAGCTCCGACAGCATTCGACATTTGCATGTCAACTTGATGTTTAATAGGTGCGAATTCAATTTCTGTAGTTTCAAGATGATCCTCATCGTTATTAGCTAGGAAAGCACTTGGTTCCGGGGAGTATCTCCCCGGTTCACTTAAGGTACTTATCAACTTCTCATCAACAGCATCGTTGACCAATTCTAAGGACTCCTCGTCTTTGTGTACTAGCTGAGATTGATCGAGCTCGTCTTGATCGATATTCAGATCAGCGATGTTGCCTTCTAGTAGTCCGACTTCAGCTTGAACTATTGCAACTGCGAGACCGCTGTTCAGATTTATGTCCTCTAATTTCTGAACGCTTTCCTTTACCACATTATCTTGCTTGTTATAAGAGTTACCTGTATTTCTGATTTCGACACTTTCGCTACTAATTTCTTTCTCAAAACTGTCGCCACGATCACTTGATTCTCCCCGATCGGTACCGGCTTGCTCGATCTTTTCATTCGATTCGACATAATCGTAATTTGCTTGCTGTTCTTTGTAACTTCGAAGTTTCGCATCCGTCACAATCGGATAAATTCCCAACAATTGAAGGCGTCTTTTATAGAGTGCGATCGATTTTAAATACTCGGAGTAACTGTCCGTTTCTGGAAGATTACGTGTTAGATCAGGGTACCGTACGTTCAATAAAAATTTTAAATAATAAGCACTTGACACTGATATTATCAGAAAAACACAAAACACAATTATTTTCATTTTGTCCAGAAAATTCTTCACTATTTTGCCAAAAAGACCGACTTAAGCGGTAGAAACGAGATCTTAAAATAAAAAAATCCCTTTCATTGCCAGAAATATTACAGGTCGATATTTTCGTGATATGCGAAAACCTTTTTCGTTTTAGTGCCGGTAATAAGTTTTATGATTTGCTCTAGACCCGAATTTTATAATTTTAAATGTGGGATAGACAGTGAATTCCGTATCGTTCTATTTATAACAGGATTGTTAAACATATTGCATAGTTGTTAATCTGCACAGTTTTAGATTTTTCTAAAATTTGGATTGCCTGATTTAATAAAAAAAAACTCTTTTTTTCAAAATATAAGTAGGTATCACTGGTTGGAAAAAAAAATCGGCTAACAGTCTGGGCGCAATTTTATTGGTAGAAGTCCGAATCGTGTTTAATGCTGAGAAGCGGCGTAGGTTACTATGCGACTGACAACCTAAAAAATAACGTTCCAAATAACCTCCTGGTTATTCCTTAGGTTGTCAGTCCCATAGTCACCTACACCGCACCTCAGCATTAAACACGTTTCGGACTTCTACCCATAAAATAATAAAGTTGCGCCCAGACTGTTGGACGATTTTTTTTTTAGTTTTAATTACTCTAGTAGCACATCTACATACTCGTAAAGGTACTAAGTTTCTAGCAAAGCCGTTTCTGAGATATGAGAAACCACCCCCACCCCCGTATGTTGCTACCCCTATCAAAAATTTATTTTTCTGGGATGTCTCTATAGTAGCTCTATATCTTTCTATCCTTTGCGGCTTTCGAGAAATTAAAATCAGAATTTTTTCATTTCCACCCCCTCCCGAAATAACTCCCTACACCCAAATTTGTTCTCCTCTAGAGGTCTACTGGTCCTAACTCTTGTAAAATTTTCAAGAGCATATCTGATACGGTTCTTGAGATATAAAAATTTAATTTTTTGATAAATTATCTACTGTTCCCTCACTTACGCGCTTCACCTCTCACCTCAAAAATTTTACATTAAGTAGACTCCACTGGTAATTCTATATACAGAAACCAAATTTTATCTTTCTGGCACAATTGAATCGGAAGATATTGTAATTCAAATCTTTTCATCCCCTCCATACCTCACTAACCCCCTTAAAAATGTTAGCCCTTTTCTTATCTCCTAGTATCTCTTAAGACAACTACAAAATTTCAGCCGTCTGATTTTAGAATGTTTCAATCCTAGCTTTCAAGCGTTTTGGCAGCATTGTTTCCCACTCCCCCCACCTGCACACCCCTCGACAACTATCGACCATTTTTTTGCAAATGGGTTCACTACATAAGTTCCAACTTTCAGCCTCCTAGCATAAGCGGTTCCTGAGATATGGAAAGCAAAATATTTCAGCTAAAACGCTACCCCTCCTCCCCCTCCCCCAACACCTCTAAAAGATAACACACGTAGGGGTTCACCCATTCTATCTACCATAAAAATTTCAACTTAATATCCTAAGGGATTTATAGCTACGCACCTTCAAACGGTTTTGCGGACGGCGTCTACGGCGGACATTTTTTTTTGCTTTTTTGGGGGTTTACTTACAAAGACTGGCATGCCTGGGTATTACTGGGGCGATGCGTACCACTCCCACAGCTGCCTTAGAGGTGCTTCACAACCTAGCACCTCTACACTAAGAAATACAGAAAGAAGCCAGATTCACCACATACAAACTTTTGAGCTCGGAGGACGAGTCAGAGCGCAAAATAGCTTGCACAACTCTTTCCGCGGAACTCAACAAGGACCCGATACTAGCGATACCTCTTTCTGATTCAATGGTACCGAAATTTAATTTCACAAAGCCATTCAAAGTTGTCCTACCTGAAAGGGAGAATTGGGCCACAAACAAACCCACTCCAAAACCAGGATCCATAATCTGGTACACAGACGGATCTAAAACGGATCAAGGTGGAGGAGCAGGAGTTTATGGTGTTTGCCCAAATGTTAAATTCTACGTAAATTCAACTGTTTTTCAGGCGGAGGCTCATGCTATTGAACTATGCATTAGAGAGAGTATCAGACGGGGCGACAAAAACCAACAAATATATATTCTCTCGGACAGCAAGGTTGCAATAATGGCCCTTCAGTCAGTTCAAATCTACTCCAAACTTATTTGGAATTGCCTCCAATGCCTGATTGAACTCGGAAGTAAGAACAGAGTTAGTCTCATTTGGATTCCGGGACACAGCGGCTATGAAGGTAATGAAATGGCCGACTTAATGGCTAGGAAAGGTTCAGAAGCTGACTTCATGGGACCATATCCATTCTGTGGGATACTATTAAGCACAGCCAGAATGAACATCCGAATGTGGCAAAAATCGCAAAGTGCCATTCACTGGGACTTGGCACCGGGCAACAGGCACTCAAAGCTTTTTATGCCAAAACACTCGGAAAAAAGAACATCTGATTATCTAAAATTAAGCAGATATCAGACCCGAACCCTAGTGGGAGCTCTGACTGGACATTGTCACATAAGGAAGCATTTCAATAGGATTGGTCTCTCTGAGACTAAAATTTGCAGAATATGCAATGACGAAGACGAAACACCAGAGCATATCCTCTGTGAATGTGAGGGTTTAGCTCACAAAAGACTTCGGTCAGGGTTTCATGGACCCATCGGAATTCCTGACCATTCCTCTTCGCAAAATACTAGGCTTCATTGAAAGCGCAGGGATTGAAGAGGAATCATAGTCAAACCGGGGGGACGTCACTATAGGCCCAACTGTGGCTGCAGTGACAGAGGTTAACCATACCAACCCCTATTTCCAATCTATCTATCTACTTTGATAAGTACCGCTGGTAGATTGCCAAAACGAAGCAAAGACGCGCCTTATTGTATTTCAACTTTGACTTTAACGTCTGATTCATGAAGCAAAAAGGTAACTACTCGTCCGGCTTAGCTTAGCTTTTTCAAAACTAGTATAACAGCAATGCACCTATTCGAAAATGAATTCTTTACCACGCAAAATATTATATAAAATTATTCTTCGCTAAAAGACGATTCAAGGAAGTATTAAATTTCGCATCCTTGCCATCAGATAGGAAACATGTTCATTTTAATATGGAGTAGAGAACAGACCTCTTCATCATATTCAGTAAATTGCAAGTGTGCTATGCACTCCTTCATGAGTGTAACGCCCTTCCAATGGAAAATTGATACCAATCCTTCAGTATACAAAAGACATGTTCACTTTTAAAAGAAACCAAGGAATCACAAGTGTTTTCAAAAGCTTTGATACATGGGTGTGTGTCCGATTAATAAACATATGAAATTAATTTCTTTATGATACACATATGCATACATAGATACTTGCATATGGATTTCTGGTAAAGTGCATTCAGGTGCAGCAATATAATTATTTTTATAAATTTAATTTAACCACTTGGAAAAATACAAACAGTGAATATTTTAAATTGTTTGTAACAAAATATGTGTTAGATAAATAGCTAAAAAATTGATTCCCCAGTTGCATGTTTTAAGCGTTCTGAAGTTATTGTCTAGTATTCATAAACACGTGTTTCAAAACTTTTGTGTTAGACCTACTCAAAGGAAACGATTATGTAAAAACCTACAAAAATACGACGTTTAGATTTGTAAATTCTAGGAACTCTTACCCACCCATTTATGCATCATAAGTTTCGATGGCGGAAATAAGCAATAACATAATTATACAATTCAATTTGTTTCCAAATTATATTTAGAAAGGTTCAGTTACTGACTTTACATCCATGTAGTTAAACACTAGACACACGACCACCTTCATTAACAATTTACTAATTTCCAATTAGAACTAAATTGGCAATTAGAAAGTTGTCTACGGTGTTTTTTTAGGTGCATGAGAACTATCGATATCGATAACTGTGGTTTGACAGTTGAGAATGTCAAACTGTGTTGACATTTCTGTTCAGTAAGGTTTGGCAAGTCATCATGAATCGTTTAACGCCAGAACAACGCTTCCAAATTGTGGAAATTTACTTTGAAAAAAATAAATCTGTTCGCGAAGTTCATAGAGCACTTCGTCCATTTTACGGTCAACATAATCGGCCTAGTGAGCAAGCAATTCGTGCAGTTATTGATCGTTTTCGCACTAATTTTACTCTTCTCGATTCAAAACCATCAACAAGACAAAGAAATGTGCGGTTTACACGCTGGCGGCATCATCGGTCCTTATTTCTTTCGAAATGAGGAAGGAGCTGCCGTTACGGGGAATCGTCAGCGCTATCGAGCCATGCTGACTGAATTTTTGTTTCCAAAAATTAATCAGCTAAATATCACCGACATTTGGTTCCAACAAGACGGCTCAACTTGCCATACAGCGCGCTTAATAATCGATTTAATGCAAAATCAATTGGGTGACAACTTGATTTCCAGAAGTGGTTCTGTTAACTGGACCCCTCGTTCGTGCGATTTAACGCCTCTGGATTACTTTCTATGGGGCTATATTAAGTCATGCGTTTATACCGACAAACCAGCAACTCTTGAAGCATTGGAAGCCAATATTCAAGCCACTATTGACGCCATACGGCCAGATTTATTGGAAAAAGTAGTCAAAAATTGGACTGATTGAATGGACCATGTAACTCGTAGGCGCGGCGGACATATGACGGAAGTCATATTTAAAAAATAAATGCCATGAAATTATCTACCAGAATGTAATAAAAAAATTTCATTCCAACAATATTTCTGTCTTGTATTATAATTTTAAGTTCTCATGCACCTAAAAAAACACCCTTTAGTACTGATGAAGAAGAAGATTATGTAACTTGACAGATCTACTTGAAAACTGGGCGGAATAACTCGGTAACTTGAGCACCCTGTTTTCTCGTGTCAAGCCGAGTTTACATCGCATCAATATATCAGCGATGACTCGTAAAAGAAAGACTTATAGCATAAATGTGAACAGCATAAAATGAAAGCAACCTAGAGTTGGACGGGTGCAGAGAAGGTGAAGGAATGTACCCTTCTCCTCATCATCCAAACAGGTTCACTCACAGGATTCCGTTTGAAAAGAGACCGAGTCTTTTATCATGCCGGCCTTCTGAACAGTGTCCGCTCAGGACACCAACTACTGATATTCATCCTTTTAAGCGAAATCAATATACATACTAGAGTGTTTCAAATCCTGCTTGGGCCAGATCTGTCTCGCAGTGTAGCATATGTAATGCCCTCCAGTTCCATCTGCAGGCAAGATTATGGCGTCAGTTTTTTGGGATGCGCGTGGAATAATTTTCATTGATTATTTTGGAAAAGGAAAAACAATAGACGACAAGTATTATGCGAACTTATTGCAGCGTTTGAGCGATGAAATCAAGGAAAAGCGGCCGCATTTGACGAAAAATCATCAAGACAATGCACCGCGGTTCACACATCCATTATCGCGATGGTCAAAATCAATGAGTTACAATTCGAATTGTTTCCTCACGCATTCTATTCGCCAGATTTAGTCCCATCGGATTATTTTTTCTTTTCAAACTTAAAAAAATGGCTCGTTGGTAAAAAATTTGCCAACAAAGAAGAGGTGAAATTGAAATCTACAATTGACGGTTATTTTGAGGAACTCGAAAGTTCTCACTATAAAGAGGGTATCAAAGCTATCCAAAATCGCTGGGAAAAGTGTATCTTCCTAAAAGGAGACTTTTGAGAAATCAAATTTTTTTTCTGCAATTCTTTGTGTTTTCTTGGTTAAGTCCTGTGTGAATATCGTGAATTCAAATTCATTCGGTCAGGTATAAATCATAGCTGCGATGGCATTGCAAAACAATAGCTGATTCAGCTCTGAATCATGCCTAGTTTTCCTGCAGGGATCTATCTTTTGCGATTTTCATATCATCTTACAGCTGTTTAATTTTTTTTTTTGCGCAGGAAGGTGAAAATCTTGGAAGACACTAAGACACCCGCGCGAACATCTTAGTAGTGTGTGGTCCACCCCCACTAAAAACACCTCCCTTTGTGGATTAAACTAGTCTGCAGACTAACCATTAATTTTCTTCTGAATTCTTAACACTATTCAAATTAGTAGGTCATCCAATGATGCTCTACATATAGAATCTAAAATGTAATACAATACAATACAACATTCCATTACAAATACACCAAATCAAGAGGTTTGGTTCTATTCTAATGTTGACGTGATGCTGTAGCCTATTTTCATGTTTAACAGCATTCTTTTTTATTACACTAGCTACATTAAGGATCCCTAGGTCCCGGTGTAGATCCTTGTTTCGTATATACCACGGAGCATTGACTATATTACGAGTACGTAGTGCTTTGTTCTGGAAAGTTTAGATTTTCTGAATGTGAGTATGTTTAGCACACCCCCATATTTGACTACCATATGACCATACAGATTTTAGTGTTTGAAATATTCTGTCAGACAAATACGATGTTAGCAATTCTACGTATTGTCTTGGCAACATTTTATTTAACTTGTGTATAAGACCTTTGTGCCATACTTTATCAAAGGCTTGAGCCAATATTGCAGAGCATATTCGCTTTTCCTCAAATGCCTTTTCTATAACATTCGTTATTCGATGGATTTGGTCTAATGTTGAATGTTGTTGTCTAAATTCAAATTGGTGGTTTGGTATTCGATTTTTCCTTTCTATCATGGGTTTGAGCCTAGTTAATAGCAGTTTTTCGAACACCTTTGAAATTGTCGGCAACAGCGAGATGGGTCTATACGATTTCACTTCGAGCTGTTTAATATTATAAATGAATTTCGGTTATTGAGGAATGTACTGAATGCTCTAGCGCTGTCGACTATAGGCTTCTACAGTCACATTTTTTTTTTGGAATTTGAAGTTTTGTCAATATAATTGGCATTTTAAGTTTTAATTTCAACCCAAAATTTGTTGCATAACAAATTACAGCTCGAACAATATAAAATAAATTAATTGGATTTTTTTTGGCTAAATTTTTTTTGTGATATTAAATAATTATGTAGTGAAAATTAACGAAGTTATATTAAACTTTAAAAAAATGGAAATATATAAACTTTAGTCAAAAATATGTTTATAGTCGTTCCAGTAAGTGGTTTCTCGTAAATCCATCATCGGCTACCGTCTATAAGTTTTAAAATCGCAGCCAGTGAAGATAAATAGAAAGTCGAAAGCAATTTTTTTAAGTTTATTTAATTCTAAGAGGATTTCTTTCATCAGATGAGGCACTAGGCTGATCCATCGTTTGTCTCGAAGCATTAAGCTTAGCTGGAAGCAGCATAAACACTCAGTTGGAGATTTAAGATCATTTTTATGGATCCATAAAAAACATTAAAAAATATTCAGTTTTTTCTGTATTCTAGTTACAATATATTTACATTTTCGGTCAAAATTCTAAAACTGTTCCCTCACTTTCAAGTTCCTCCAAAGATGTTCGACGGGATTTATTCGGGTTGTTGGGGTAGGTTGTATCATTGTATCACCCTAGTACCAGTGGCAGCTTGCAGCTTTCCGAGAAGGAGAGGCGCACAGATCAACTTGAAAATTTTGACGTACTGAAAATATCCGAGCACAGGTAATACATCTTATAAGATATCAATTGCAATAAGAACTACGGTTTTCGTAAAGTAATTTACTGAAATTTAAAATTCCAATTTGAAATGTCTCTGAATTGTATTCACTTGTTCTGATATGGGCATTATATTTGGGCTCTTAACCATAATTATTTTCTCACATCTGAAGCATTGTGTCCAAAAGGTTGCTGCGGTTGGGCAAATATTATTAAATTTTGGTTATGGTTATGTAGTAGAAATGATGTCCATTGCATTAAAAAAAAATATTCCTTGCATTGTCATAGTGAAAATGTCGTAGTGATAATGGTGATACGATTACTGTTAATTCTGATCGAAATTGCAACATGATGCCCAACTTTTTGTGGCCTAAACTTGAAGTTTACGAACGACATGTGGTTTCAACAAGACGGCACCACTAACCACACAATACGACGAATTTTGGCTTTATTGCTTGAAAAGTTCTCAAGGAAGTGATTTCGAGATTTGTGATCTCAATCAGCCTTCAATATCGTGTGATTTAACACCATCAGACTTTTTATTGTGGGGCTACGCTAAATATCGTGTTTACGCAGATATCCCCAAACTGCATACAAATCAAAAAAACAATCTGTTAGTGACAGGTTTTGAAAGTTAATATAATAATAATTATGATGCATTTTGCGTTCCTACATATATAAAAATTTGTTCCTACTTATATTACTTTTCTAGTGCAGCTACATACAAACCAAGTTTCTAGTTTCTAGCATAAGCCGTTCCTGAGATAGAAAAAATATTTCGGCTGCGTACCATACTACCACTGTAGCAGCTCTACATAAATTCCACGTTTCAGTTCAAGATGTAAAAATTTGATTTTTTTCCTTTTTACCTTACTCCACACTTTCACTCCCTATATTCACCGCTCTGTGGGGGTCCATCGGTGCTATCTCCTGCATAAATTCCAAGATCTAAGAATGGAATTTTTTCATGGTAAGCTACCATAGAAGCAAATTTGATTAAATGTTAGTTGTTTTCCGGCGTCAGTAGGGTTTCTGGTGTGAAACCTCAACACAAAATCCCCGACTGTTGATTAATCGCTGTCCTTGAGGACATGACAGTTGGAAAAACTTCACTGGATACGCTAGTTTTATAAGATTGTGTTGGACTAGGTCCGAAGGAGCTGTTTCGTCATCGGAGGGCATAGACTCGTCAGAGGGTGTATCATGCCTACTATCCGAAACACCCTTACAGCTGGTGGAATTGCTGAGCATAATTTCTATATAGCGAACTCGAAATCAAATTTACGATCCGCGAATTTTTTAATTTTTTAGCTAACTTCCCGCCATCGCAAACCTATACTAAAGGAGGTGGCGCTGAAGGTCACCTAATATTTCAACCAATTTGGTGAAATTTTTTGGTTGTACGCCAGGATATATAGAGCTAAACGCTAAGAGCGCGACATCGAAACCCGTCAACAGCAATTTTTTATTTTTTCGCTAATTTTAAGAATGGAATTTTTTCATGGTAAGCTACCATAAAAGCAAATTTGATTAAATGTTAGTTGTTTTCCGGCGTCAGTAGGGTTTCTGGTGTGATCTATCTCAAACAATTGCTGACTTGACTTTTTAAAAAATTCTTAAAACGGATTTGCATACGGCGGACAGCCGGACTGAAATTTATATACGGCGCAAAAATTTGTAACGCATAGAAGCAAGCCTCGGACGAAAAAAAGTTATAATTATTTTTTGTGTATTTGTGGCAAAAAACTCCAAATTCAGATTCAGATTCAGAAATTTTTATTGAGACTTAATAATACATGAAATACAAAATGATTTGAGGTTATGAGCTTGACAGCGCAAAAACTCCAAATCAGCTTGACGGCCGTCCTTATATCCATTCGTCTGTGTGTCCGTCCGTCTGTCTGTTCGTAAGCACGATAACTCAAGAACGCCTAGACCTAGGATCTCAAAATTTTGAATCTGGATGTTTGATTGAATTTGTAGGGCTAAGTTCGTTAATGGACAAAATCATCCTACTCCTTCGAGTAGCTGTCATACAAAAAGTCCTTAAAATGCGTGTTCAAGAATATTGGCCAATAACTTACACCTTACGCTACGAATTTGAAATTTTCCAATAGTTGCAGTTAAAGGTATGAAATAGTTTCGATGAGTCCTTCGAGTAGCTGCCATACAAAAATCCTGTAAAAATATCCTCACTCAATTCACGAAACTCGCTATAACTCACGAAATCATTCAACCACGAATTTGAAATTGTGTACAAATTAGTTTTGAGAGAAAATGAAGTTCGAGTTCATTAATCAGTAAAATTCCTTTAGTCCTTCGGGTAGGTCCCATACGAAAAATTCTTAAAACACGTGTTCAAGAATATTGGCCGATAACTTCAGAACGGTTTAAGCTACGACGTTGAAATTTTGTATGTGTTGATTTTTTAATAGTTTGAGCTAAATGTACGATTATGAAGAAAATCCTATTAGTCCTTCGTATAGCTGCCATACAAATATCCTGTCAAAATGTATTCACTTAATTTGCGGAACTCATCGGTTAGCTACGAATTCGGAATATTGTACAAATTACACTGAACAAAAAAGGTACATCCAACCAATTAAAATCTACATCATCATAATGAAAAAATCATTGTTTTTGAGCCGATGTAAGTATTTATTAATATTATGCAAAACCGTTCATTAATTTTCGGACTGCTTTGGACACTCACACAGTAACAGAAATAATGTCAAAATATCACAACGCTTTTCAAAAAATATTAATGAAATCAGTAGTTACTATACTGATTCATTATTACTATTAACTGTGTCACTCTCAGTATAATATGATGAACAAATTCATAATATTGATGAAAAGAGTAATTCATGTTACTAATGTAGTTCCTCATATTAAAGTATAAATTCATAATTGCAATTAATCATGTCCCTGTTATCCATACTGCGTTCATAATATTAATGCACATATTGGTATCAATATGATGAATTTGAACATTAATATTATGAACATGGAACTGGCTATAATTTCGGCTTTTCATGCCATATGAAAACGAATAAAGGTTCCCAGACACTTGTGCGAAATTTTTGCTGCTGCTGTGACTGGTAGCCTTAACAAAAAATAGCAGCCAACAGAGGATCCGAAACCTTGAGCAGTGCGATTGTCGTTTTCTTCAATATAATGAATGTGAATGATCTTACCCAAGAATTACATCAGTTGGATGTCAACTGCATTGACATCAAAAAATTTAATATTAAAAATACCCGCTATGACAAACAAGCAATATACCTGCTATATTTTAACTGTGGCACAGTCAAAATTTCGGACCTGAGGAAAATCAAGGCTGTCACCGGCATAATTGTTCACTGGAAATACTACAGTAAAAGGCAAAACCAGCTGACTCAATGCCGCAATTGCCAACGCTATGGACACGGGTCAACGCACTGTTACCTGCCAACGAAATGTTTACTTTGTGGAAAGCAACACAAACACGATGATTGTCCTACCAAAACGGACGCAGAAATCAAATGCGCGAATTGCGGAGGAAATCACATCGCCAGCCACCCAACTTGCCAGAAACGCAGCGAATATATAAGCATCAAAAATCGATACACAAAACAGAGTAAAACGAAAGGAGTAGCTGCATTTTCTTATAGAAACGAGGAGTTCCCATTAATTACGCGTGGACCGAACAGCAGACCTCTTCAGAACCAAAACAACTACAGCAACAGCAGTAGCATTAAGCCCAGTAATGTAAGTTATAGTAATATTTTAATTAATAATGGTAACAAAGATTTGTTTAATACAAATGAATTAATAACTCTTTCCCATGAACTAATTTCTAAGTTATCCAATTGTAAAAACAAGCAAGATCAGTTCAACGTTGTTGTAGAATTGGCAGCCAAGTTTCTTTATGGATAAAAAAGCAAACATCAAAACAATCATCTGGAATGCCCAGAGTATACGTAACAAAGCAGTAGAAACCATTGACTTTCTTAAAACTAATGAAATTGATATTTTAGTCGTAACAGAAACTTGGCTCCAAGAAAGTGACAAGATTTCTGATCCTTGCTATAAAATATACCGCAAAGATAGGAGTGATAAAATAGGTGGCGGGGTTGCTATCTTTATTCGAAGTGGAATAAGACATTCGCTATCTCAAGCAATAAACACCAGCGTGATCGAATCATTAGCTATTGAAGTTACGGACGCTAATTTAAAAATAATTGCAGCTTATTTTCCTGGAACAAAATTAAACAACGCTAAGCTATCTGCGTTCAAAACTGATATAAGATTATTGTTTAGGGGTAGTTCAAGTACTTTGATCTGTGGAGATCTAAACGCCAAACATAGGCACTGGAACTGTTTCAGTGCTAACCAAGCCGGTAAGATACTGTTTGATGAAAGCGCTAAATCTAATATGGTAATACATCCACCCTCTAAAGCGACATACTACCCTCCTAAAGGTAGATGCTCCACACTGGACTTAATAATAAGCAATGGGCTCTCAGTGATTTCACCACCAATAACACTAGATGAATTATCATCTACTCATCTTCCAGTATTCTTCTCAATACAGCTGGCTAATGCCAGGTTCCCAGGTTTATCGCTAGTAAACCGTGCTTCTCGAAAACCAATTGGTTAAAATACAAGCACCTACTAAATAAGGGCTTTTCAAACTCATGTCTCAATCTATCGAAACCTATTACTACCGCGGAAATAGATGCCATGGTCTCTCATTTATCGAATTTGATTACTGATGCCGCCAACATATCAACACCACGCATCACATCAAACGATTTTAACTTGCCGCTCGAAAGCCATATCACAAATTTAATACGGCAAAGAAATCTTGTGAGACGACAGTGGCAACGAACTAGAAATCCTGATTTGAAAACGTATGTTAACAAACTTAACAAGGAAATCCAGCAGCAAATAAATTATACTAAGAATAGGAGATGGAGTGATATGCTGTCCAGCTTACCAAAAGATTCAACAAAACTCTGGCAGCTCAACAAACTTTTTAAACGTGGGCGTAATATCCTGCCGCCACTCCACATGAACAACACGACGATATCTGGCGATTCATTAAAAGCTGAACTGCTTGCTGATAATTTTCGCTCCTATCACAATACACCTCAAACTTCTGGAAACAGTGAATTTGAGACGGAGGTACAAGATAATCGTCTACGAATTTCCTCGATGAATATATCCAATCTGCCACCATCAGTACTGTGTAAGCCTAAAGAGATCAAGAGAATTATCCGCACGCTTAAACCAAAAAAAGCGCCTGGCCACGATGGGATAATCGTGCCCATGATCAAAAACCTGACAAACTCAGCAATAATTTACCTGAATTTTATTTATAACTCCTGCCTAAAACTAGGCTATTTTCCGCAGGTATGGAAAGTAGCAATCGTCACACCAGTACCCAAACCAGGTAAAGACCTTACTAATCCAACAAGCTTCCGCCCAATCAGCCTCCTACCTATATTATGCAAAATATTCGAAAGAATAATCCTGAAGCGAACATTAGACAAAATAGAAGAATACAAAATCATTCCGGACTTCCAATTTGGCTTCCGCACCAAACACTCTACAGTTCACCAACTACTGAGAGTCAAATCAAAAGTTAAAGATGCTATATCCCGAAAAAAATCTCTTGGCATGGTAACTCTCGACATAGAGAAGGCGTTTGATAGAGTGTGGCATGATGGTCTTATATATAAACTGAGAAAGTTCAATATGCCACCATACATATGCAAAGTTATAAGCTCATTCCTCGCCGACAGATCGTTCAGAGTAAAGATTAAAAGCAAATGTTCAGAAAGCAGAGACATACCCGCAGGAGTACCACAAGGCTCTTGCCTAAGCCCAACACTTTTTAATTTATACACTGCTGATATGCCTAAGGCTGTCAACTGCGACTTAGCAACATTCGCTGATGACACCGCAATTTTAACTACAGCATTGGAACCACAAATTATCATCAATAACCTCCAAGAGCAGCTTGAAACCTTAAATATATTTTACCAAAAATGGAAGATTAATCTTAACACCTCTAAAACTCAAGCAATATATTTCTCGAAACGTAGAGCAACTCGTTTCTTACCACCCCCAAATTTAAACATATTAGGTGCTTCAATACGTTGGGCAAAAGCGATCAAGTACTTGGGACTACACCTTGACACTAAGTTAACATTTCAGTACCATATAGAACAAACCACCTCAAACACCTCGAAAAGTATAAGAATTCTATACCCACTTATAAACAGGAAATCTAAGTTGTCCCAGGAAAATAAGCTTCTATTATACAACTCTGTAATGCAACCCGGTCTAACACATGGAGCGCCAGTTTGGATAAACTGTGCAAAGGTCCACAGACAGAAGCTTCAAATCATACAAAACAAATGCCTCAAAATTTTATTAAACAAACCATGGCATTTCTCGACTCGTCTATTGCATGAGATATCTGGATTACAACAGATCAATGAACGCATCGCGAAACTTACTAGCCAATTCCGGAGTAATTGCGCCAACAGCGAGATTCCACATATTTTATCACTAACAAATAATCTGTAAGTTATGTCCACATAATTAAATTACGTTATACTAAATTCAATAGAATTTGTATTTAGATTTAAGTATTAGTTTTAGTTAGGATTAGATTAGGTTTAATTGTAAAATTAAAGTTCAAAGGGTTTTTGAAAAAATTTTTTCCCTGAAAATGTCAAAAATAATAACTAAGAATTAAACTAGTCTGCAAACATACTAGCATAAAGAATTAGAACTAAGCTGTAAAGATAATTTAATCTAAACCCTTCACTGTTATGAAAATGTAAAAGCAAACTTGTATATAATCATGAAATATAATTATCTATCTATCTATCAATATGTTTTACGAATACCAAGCAAAGATGCCTAGTTTATAAGAATTTGTTAATCAATATGATGAAGGCATGCATCAAAATTCCTAGATCTTGATTTCTGAGAGTGCCCTTTCCATATATACAAATTGATAAAATATTTTTAATGAAATGAGATTGATAGTATTAATGTACGGTTCATTCATAGTTCATTTATTTCAATAATACTTAAATATATATATAGACACAGTTTGTGTAGTTTGCAACTACAATATTGCGTTAAGTGACAAGAAAATAATGTGAAACTTTTTAAAGACGGAAATATTGTTTGATTAAGGAAAAATTGAATCAACTAAAAAACCTTACATACAAATTAACCTATTTAACCTAACTTATAGTACCTACCTTAAAACTAAATAAAAACAAATAAAATACATTCGCAGTTGTGTATGCACACACAATATGAATAGTAGGAACTTATAGGATAGATGTAACTAATGTACGGTTCATCCCAGTCGGAACAGTAATGTCTACGGAATCGATTCCGTACAATATACTAGCAGCTCGTACACATTACTCTTTCGAAGACAGAACTAATTATTTTAACCCGCATAGGCCCTAGGGCGTAATCGCTTGCAAAGCACACGACAAGAAAAGCCTTATTGAAGAGTTGAAAATAGTTACAAAGCATATTACATGTAAGGCCTTGTTTCATTAGAGAGTGGTAGCAACATACAAATTACATGAAAAGTAAGGCATTATATCAATAGTGAGTGGTAAATACTTTAAATGTATGAAAAGTAAGGTCTTGTAATAGTCAGATCAGTAATGTGTACTGAATTGATTCCGTACTAGCAACTTGTACCCACTACTCTTTCGATAACAGCTCTAATTACTTTAACCCGCATAGGCGCTAGGGTGTAAACGCTTAAAATCGCAGGACAAAAAAAGACTTATATCGTTGTAAATACTTATAAAGTATTGTGTTCGTCTCCAATTTAAACTATCCTTTACTTTGTTGAGTTGCAAATAACAACAATATGAAAAATCGAAATTGTTTTAACAGTAAAAAAACCATTTATTCAATATAAAATAAATTAAAACACGTAAACAATACATCAGAATTCATTCAATCTCTATATATAAAAATGAATGTTTGTCTGTCTGTTTGTCTGTCTGTTTGTCCTGTATAGGCTCCTAAACCACTCATCCAATTGCGGTGAAACTTTGGTGATTTGTTGAGGGTACGCCCTCGATGGTTTCTGCGTTAACAAAATTATTTAACAGTTGGTGGTTCGCGAGTTATTTCAACATTTGAGTGTTTTTCATATGATTTAACGGCAGTTCGTTTTTGGTGTATTAGTTATGCCTATTCCTATTACTAAATGGTAAAGTTGGACGATGGATGTTAAATAGGGGATAGTGGAGGATGGTGGATAGAGGATGGAAGATGGAGGATGGTGAATGGTGGATGGAGGATGGTGGATAGAGGACGGAGGATGGTGGATGGGGGATGGTGGATAGCGAATGGAAGATGGAGGATGGTGGATGGAGGACGGTGGATAGAGGATGGAGAATGGGGAATTGGGGATGGTGGATGGAAGATGGTGGATATAGGATGGAGGATGGAAGATGGAGGATGGTGGATGGAGGATGGTAAGTAGAGGATGGAGAATGGTGGATGGGGGATGGAGGATGGTGGATGGGGGATGGAGGATGGTGGATGGGGGATGGAGTATGGTGGATAGAGGATGGAGTAACGGGAGCAACGACGCGACGGGAGAAATGGGGGATGGGGGATGGTGGATAGGGAATGGTGGATGGAGGATAGTGGATGGATGATGGTGGATAGAGGATGGAGGATGGAAGATGGAGGATGATGGATGGAGGATGGTGGATAGAGGACGGAGGATGGAGGATGGGGGATGGTGGATAGCGGATGGAAGATGGAGGATGGTGGATGGAGGACGGTGGATAGAGGATGGTGGATAGAGGATGGAGGGTTGTGGATGGAGGATGGAGGATGGTGGATGAAGGATGGTGGGTAGAGGATGGAGGATGGTGGATGGGGGATGGAGCATGGTGGATAGAGGATGGAGTAACGGGAGCAACGGCGCGACGGGAGAAATGGGGGATGGCGGATGGGGGATGGTGGATAGGGGATGGTGGATGGAGGATGGTGGATGGAGGATGGTGGATGGAGTAACGGGAGCAACGGGAGAAATGGGAGCAACCGGAGTAACGGGAGCAACGATAGTAACAGGAGTATCGGGAGAAACAGGACCAATGGATCAACGGGAGCAACGGGATCAACGGGAGTAACAGGAGCGATGAAACAACGAGAGCGAAGCGAGCGTAGCCGCGGTACGCGGCTAGTAAACAAAATAAAAAATTAACAAGAATAAAATTCATTAAGATAAGAAATCTAAACTAATTGTTTACTTCGTTTTAAATAACACTTATTGGAATTTATTACAAATGAACAGCACTTCGCAACATTTGAAACACTCAGAACGAACTGAATTTAATTATGGGCCCTTTGATATAAAATTAAAACGAAACGTTAATGATTGCATCATCGCTTTACTTATCCGCTTCTAGGACTTACTTTCGTAAATTGTTACTAAAGCCAAGAGCATTTGGCAAAACTATAAGGTTTCAGATTGTACCATCTCATAACTTACTCGCTTCTAAACCATTACTTCCGTAAGTAGATACTAAAGCCTGTACCGTTGGATAAAACTGTAACGTCTCCGATTTTTTCCTCTTATTACTTACTAGCTTCTAAGCCACTACTTCCGTAAATAGTAACTGAAGCCAAGAACGTTGGCCATAATTGTATAGAGAGAGCATTCGAGAATATTTTACAGCAATTACACTCTGCATTACTTTGGTAAGGCCTTACAAACTCATTCCTTGCTCATTGATTACAAATTCATCTCTTACGAAAAGTCCGACTGGGATATATCATAAAAATATTTGATGATTTTCTATATTGTTGTAACGATTTTTTCATTAATTCGAAGAATTTCGTTTAATGAAAGTGTTGGCACGATTGTTGGATATCGATAGCACCCAAATCCCCATTAGACGCACCCATCGCGATTTCGAATTAACACGAGATAAAATATTCCTAACCTTTTTCATTCCTTTCCTGAATCACCAGTGGACGAGTGCAGACCGTAATTTTCTATAAGGTAAATTGATAATTTAATTTTTACTTTATTATTTTTTAATAATAAAGTATTGTGATCGACCTGAAATTTCAAAAAAATGTGCCACTCTGAAATTTTGTATTTTCACGTTTTAGGACTTGTAGACAACAAAAAAGCAAAAAAAAAATGTCCGTCTGTCCGCCGTACGCAAAACCGTTTGAAGGCGCATAGCTCACAAACCCGTTGAAATATTAAATTGCAATTTTTATGGTGGGTAGATTAGCTGAACCCCTACGAGTGTTATCGCTTGGATGTGTTGTGGTGTAAGGGGGGAGGCGGGGGGCGCGTTTTAGACGAAAAATTTTGGTTTCTAGATCTCAGGAACTGCTTATGGTAGGAGGCTGAAACTTGGAACTTATGTATGTAGTACTATGATAATGGACCTATTTGCAAAAAAATTGGCGATGAGGGTGGAGGGGTGTAGGATTGGGGGGAAAAACAATATGTCCAAAACGTTCGAAAGCTGGGATTGAAGCATTCTAAAATCCATATCTCTTGAACCGTTGATCTCAGAAGTGTGAAACTTTGTAGTTATCTTAAGGGATACTAGGAGAGTAGACAAGAGCTAAAATTTTTAAGAGGGGAAGTGGAGTGTAGGGGTGGGGGGTGAAAAACTTTAGATTACAATATCTTCCGAACCAATTGTACCAGGGAGATGAAATTTGATCTTTGTATTTAAGATCATAAGTGGAGTCTACTGAATGTAAAAATTTTGAGAGGGGAGGTGGAGTACGAAAGTGGGGGGATAACCATTTTTAAGAAAATTTAATTTTTATATCTCAAGAACCGTACCAGATATGATCTTAGAAGTTTTACAGGAGTTAGGCCCAGTAGACTTCTAGTAGGAAAAAAAATGTTGGCGGTGCTGGCGAAGGGGGTGACAGTGGGAGGGGGTGGATCGAAAAGAATTCTGTTATTTATTTTTCGAAAACCGCAAAGCATAGAAAGCTAAAAATTTACGACTATATAGAGTCACTGTAGAAGTATCCTAGAAAAATAAAATGTTTGATAGGGGTAGCAAGGTACGGGGGTGGGGGTAGTTTTGCATATCTCATAAACAGCATATGCTAGAAAGTTGAAACTTAATATGTATATGAAGAAGTACTACAGGAGTAATTAAAGCAAAAAAAAAAGTTCAAAATTTTATTGATGTACAGAGCTGGAGTAATGCTATTGATGAAAAAAATACGTAAGTAAATAAAAAAAATCTGCCAACAGTCTGGGCGCAACTTTATTATTTTATAAGTAGAAGTCCGAAACGTGTTTAATGATGAGATGCGGTGTAGGTCACTATACGACTGATAACCTAAAGATTAAACAGAAGGCTATCTGGAACGTTATTTTTTAGGTTATCAGTCGCATAGTGACCTACACCGCATCTCAGCATTAAACACGTTTCGGACTTCTACCCAAAAAATAATAAAGTTGCGCCCAGACTGTTGGCAGATTTTTTATATTCATTTGTTACAACTTTTCAATACTAGATACTATTGTTTATTACAGAAATTGAAATAAATTTGTAGAGTGGAAGAAAAAGAAAAAGTAATTTCACTTCACTTTCTCACAAATATTTCAATAGAAAGGCATTCATTAATATTAAGAACAGATTTTTTTTCAGTGTAGTTTTGAGTGAAAACGAAGTTCAAGTTTATTTTTCAGCAAAATCCTTTTACTCCTTCTGGTAGCTTCCATACAAAAAATCCTTAAGAAACGTGTTCAACAATATTTTCCGATAACTTTTGAACGCTTCAAGCTAGGAATTTGAAATTTTGTACACATTAATGGTTCTAGGTAAAAGGATAAATATGCTAGAAATCGAGTGAGTCCTTCCTGCATCTTCCAAAAAGAAAAATAAAATTTTTTTGGTAACTCACCTAGTTCCAGAAATTCAAATTGAACACTGATGATATTGTCTTTTAGGTTCGAGTAGCGATCAAATGGGAGTCCTTAATAAAGGACAAACTACATATGCACTCCTTATCTTACTTTATCGCCAACTACAATATAAATCGGGGTTCAGTATTTCATCTAGAGTATCATACTATTGGCTTGCAGCCAATAGTGACTGCAGTATGTTTTTTCATAGTTTTGAGGTCTACTAAATAGTACTAAAACGAAAAAATACAAAACATATCAGGGTAGCAACATTTTTTTTGTCTTAAAAGGCTATCACGACGTAATTAAATGAAATTAAATTGTCGTATGTTTATCAGCTATCAGGATAACTCTATCATAAATCTATTCACATCAACTATACCATACCGATTGACCAAGATTTCCTGATCGCCATATTTATACGAGAAACTGATTAATTGCGTCGATATTTTGTATTTGTAGGTAGGTACTAACAGAACCACATTACAGGTAACTACATACATCATGTGAACAAAAATAGCGACATACTCGCAGCTTAAAATCTTTTTTATAGTGGATTTTCCCGTTTAAACGTTCGTCCGTCACGGTCCGTTTCCGACAAACATTTTTTTAGTTTTAACCGCCCGGTAAAGTTCAACTTTCATTGTTACTGCTGAGCTGATCTTTTTATTTATTTATACAAGTGCAGGTCTAACGTAGCGCCCCTTGTGCTGTCTCTTCCTAGGCTATTGTTGGGCGCCACGATCAGAACTAGTCTAGTTGTCTAGTCCCAGGTCCCAACTTCCAGGTTCTGTACTCACGTCATACAACAACAAACATTTTAACAACAACAAAAAAACAACTACATCGTCACAATAGAATGAGGTTAACTATGGCAACATTAATGCTTAGTCACCTTGATTAGTGATTAATTCATCATTTGATGATTTAGTTGTAGTTAGTTTAGTCATAGCCATTAATGGTTTTTTTTTAAATTACGCGCAATTTGTGGTAGGTGTTACATTAAACAGTCCGCATGTAAAACATGAGATCGAGAATTGGGCACGACCCACGACGGCCAGTATAATCCTTTTGGATTACCCGATAAAATTATCGGTTTCGACACTAGCACCATTTAATGGACGAAATTAACAACTGTTTTTTTTAAAGAGCAATAGATGGTGGCCAATAAACACTCACCCGATGTTGTTTTGCTATATCTTTAAAATGAAACGACATAGTGTACAAATAAGTTCGTGTCGTTTTTTTTCTTCAAAATTTGAGCCTTTATTGTGTGAAATTGGTTACATAATTATGTTTTAAAATATTGTCCATCGCTAGCCACAATCTTTGCCCATCTTTCTGGCAGCATACAAATTCCGCTTTGAAAAAACTCCACGTCCTTTGAGGCGATCCACGAATCGACCCAATTTTTACTTTATTATTTTTTAATAATAAAGTATTGTGATCGACCTGAAATTTCAAAAAAATTTGCTACCCTGAAATTTTGTATTTACACGTTTTAGGACTAGTAAACCCCAAAAAAGCAAAAAAAAAAAAAAATGTCCGTCTGTCCGCCGTATACGCCGTCCGCCGTACGCAAAATCGTTTGAAGGCGCGTAGCTCTCAAACCCGTTGAGGTATTAAGTTGAAATTTTTATGGTGGGTGAACCCCTACGGATGGTATCTTTTAAGAGGGTGGGGGTTGAAAGGGGGATGAGGGGGGAGCGTTTTAGATGAAAAATTTTGGTTTCCAGGTCTCAGGAACCACTTATCCTAGGAGGCTGAAACTTGGAACTTATGTAGTACTATGATAGTGGACTCATTTTTCTCAAAATTATCGATAAGGGTTGAGGGGTGTGGAAGTGGGGAAAAAAAAATGAGTCCAAAACGCTAGAAACCCGGGATTGAAACATTCTAAAATCCATATCTCCTGAACGATTAATGTCAGAAGATTAAAACTTTGTGGTTGCCCTTAGGGATACCTGAAGATTAGACAAGCGCTAACATTTTTAAGGAGGGTGGTAGGGTGTGGGGTTGGGGGGTGAAAAACTTTGGATTACAATATCTTCCGAACCAATTACACCAGGAAGATAAAATGTTGTTTCTGTATATGGGATCACAAGAGGAGTCTAATGCACGTACATTTGTTGAGGGGGGAGGTGGAGCACGAAAGTGGGGGGATAGCAATTTCTCAAAAACTCTAGTAGGGAAAAAAATTTTAGTGGTGGGGGTGTAGGGGGTGATGGTGAAAAGGGGTAGAAAGGAAAAAAAATTCTGATTTTTATTTCTCGAAAACCGTAATGAGTGGAAAGCTAAAAATTTAGGATTATATAGAGCCACTATAGAGACATCCTAGAAAAATAAAATTGTTTATAGGGGAAGTAAGGTACGGAGGTGAGGGGTGGTTTTTTATATCTCAGAAACGGCTTATGCTAGAAAGTTGAAACTTGTTACGTATATGTAAATGTGCTATTAGAGTAACTAAAGCAAAAAAAAGTTCGGATTTTTATTGGCGTTCAGAGGTTGAGTAAAAAAAATGTCCGTGAATCCACATTTTCACGAATTTCGTTAAAACTTTTAGACATGTCAAACATTCAAAGCAATTTTACTTCTGCGGGCTATTTATATAAGCGACTAGTAACGTTCTTCAAATTTTTTTGATATCCAACCCCTAAGGGGGTGTAAAGTGGTTGTGTACATATTCACGAATTCTTATATATTTCTAAGGTATATTGAGATTTGGAATTCACTTTTACTTCTATAAGCTTTAAACGTAGTCCGGGAAAAACCCGATTTAAGTATTTTTCTCTATTAAACCCCCTGGAGGTATTGTTCAAGATTTCACTGATTCCGAAAATCTCTTAGGTTTAATGTGATCGAATTCGCTTTTACTACTATGAATTATTCTATTGATAAAAAAAATACTTTAATAAATAAAAAAATCTGCCAACAGTCTGGGCGCAACTTTATTATTTTATTGGTAGAAGTCCGAAACGTGTTTAATGATGAGATGCTGTGTAGGTTACTATGCGACTGACAACCTAAGAAATAACCAGGAGGCTATTTGGAACGTTAGTTTCTGTAATCATTCGACGCGCCTCAGACGCAAATTTTTTCGAATTGTAGCGAAAAAGCAAAGCTTCCCGCAAATTACGCTTATTTTGCTCAAATTTCGACATTTTCACAGGCAAAAAAACAAATGACGCCAATACAACTTGAGAAATGTAATGAGTTGTTGCCAGATATCTAATATTGCCATATTACGTTTCTGATCCGCCATTTTTTGCCAGTATTTTGCGTTAGCGCCATCGGAAAACGACACGAACTTATTTGTACACCTAATAATTTCATAATTTTTTTTACCTTAAAGTTTCTTTCCATTACTTTTTGAAGAGGATATCGGTCAAGTAGGCGCCGCCATTGTTGATGATCATTTGGGCTCTTTTTAGCGCATTTTCAATCGTTTTGGCAAGAACTTCGGGCGATAAGTTCTCACACTCTTTGAGAGCGTCCAGGGTCTGTGGCTTGTTCTGATAGACATATATGACTTAAAAAAACTCCAAAGAAAGAAGTCTAAAGCGGTCAAATCGGGCGATCTTGCCGGCCAGTGCGAATCGCGAAAACGAGCCATTAGAAGACCGTTAAAAGCATCCTTCAAAATGTCTATTGTCGCGCGAGCTGTGTATGCGGGTGCACCGTCTTGTTGGAACCATATGTCTCGTTGATCAAGGTTCTGTATCGCTCACCAGTCACAGTAACCGCGTTACCCACGGCGTCCTCGAAAAAATGAGGCTTGATGACACCTTCGGTGTAACTGGCGCACCATGCAGTGACTTTGAGTGGATGTAATGGCTTTTCATGATACGTGGATTCTCAGTGTCCCAGAAGCGCAAATTTGGTTTGTTTACGTATCCGTTCAGATGGAAGTGGGCCTCGTCCCTCGTCGCTCATGATGAATTTCAACCGAAAATCGTGCACTGCGTCGTTGAAGTTCAGGAGAGCGTGAGTATAGTTTAGACGCGATTGACTGCCTGCAGGGAGCAGCTGATGGACTAACTGCACTTTGTAAGGAAACATCTTCAAGTCTTTCACCAAAATGCGCTGCAGAGACGAACGTGTAATGGTGCATTTACACTCAACGTTTGAGGCGCGCTATCCCCACTATAAAATCAACCAATCAGATGGCTCGTGGAGTCGCAAGAGTCTAACATTCTTCAACTTTTCTCCGACGCACGCTTCCATATGTATACACACATCCAATGAACTGTAGCAGCACACAATTCGTAGCTCATCGTATTTCTGTCGTTTTGCACTTACAGGCAAGTTGCGCCGCAGAGGCATGTTGAGTGTAAATTGCTTTCAACACAGCAAAGAACATAGCCGACGAAAACCGGTTTGCAATGGCCTGATGGGGGTAGAGGCGAGCCTCAAGTTCGAGTGTAAACGCACCGTAATGCCCAATTGCGTGGCCCGTCGTCTGGTCGACGTTGACGACTCATCCGCGAATCCTCAGCCACAGCGGCGATATTCTCGTCGGAACGAGCACTACGAGGCCTTCCAGGGATTATTTTGTCACCTGCTGTTCCAGTCTCTTCGAGGCGAGTGTTTGACCAGTTGGCGTTGGACGTTCGGGAAACCTGCTCCGAAATTCACTTTGCATCAAAATCACTGTCGAATTATTCCGTAAAAAAAATAGTCACGAGTATTCCGCGATCTTGAGGAGTATAGCGTTCCATAGCTTGTCGACGTGTATTCCGCCATTTGCAAAATTTATAACATCTTCCAATAGGGAAATTCATTTTGGGCCACCCTGTACATACCGCACTGTCAAAAAAAGGCGGAAGCGACTGGAAAATGGAGCACGCAATGGATTTTTCTTGGATTGTACTGCTAGAACGTTGCAAAGCACTGCACGAATGAGCCATGTTTCTATTTTTTTTTTACAGTTTGGCAGATAAATAAAAGCCTATTCCGAGAGATGTTCCCCATGGATTTAAATCGTAGCAGGTTAGGTCACACCGCCTGAGCACGCTGGATGTGAAGAATACACTCCAGGGCAGGAATAAATTTGACGGGGAAGAAGTAAGGTCTTGTTAGCCCTGCTATAAGCACTGGAATTCTAAATCCATAAAATTACACATATTTTGCTATCGGTTTGTTTCCATCTTCTCAAGGAAGTGATCCACCTACGACGAACAAATAAATCAAAAAAACCGATACTTCCGTCACTGTGCACTATAGACACTATTGGTTCCTCTGGACTAAATTCTAGTGAAGTACAGCGGTAACAAAATATAAAATTAAAATAGTTCTTAGTTTAGATGTTTGCACGTTGCACCTATGCGGCTCGCATCTTTCCGCATGCCAAGACACGCATATGATGAGGTCAGATCTGGAGCAAAATTAGCTACAGCTAGATTAGTTGCTCCGTCTCATGAATAGGATTGCAAAACGAACGTCAGAGCTCTGAAGGCCACCACAAATCGTTGGCTAACTAAATCTTAACGGGCTCAGATCGCCTAAATAATGACGCGCACTATGAGATCCGTCCCACCTATGTGAGATCTGAGATGGCTAGATCAGAGAAGATCATCCCTCGAAAGAACACTGCAAGTAGTCTAGATTCTAGAATTGTGTAGTTTATAGTCGCATGTGAGATGTGAAAATAATCTTCCACTACTGTCGTGCCTGTCTAAAAATAAACAGACTTATTTTTTATTCTTGGCTACGTTAATGGTGTTTTTCTTTTCGTTTATAAAAAAAAAACTTAACTGGGAAACATGCGACGAGCCATTCTTGGATGACTTAAGAATCATTAGAAGGCTCCGTCTTGGAATAATTGCCTTTGGCTTCGAAAAGGAAAAAGGCCCACACGATTTAGTTCACGGAATAAAATGTTGATGCTCCGACATCGAATTGACAAAAAAAGAACAGAACAACAACGGCAAAGATTTCTTCATTTTTGTGCTAAATTTAGATACCTGGGTCTGAGACATTTGCGTATGCGCAGATAAATGAGTAGCTGTTTTCAGATTGGGCTTCTTAAAGTTCGTTAGCTGCTTTCGTTCTTCATATGAAATAATTTTGCTGTAATTGAAATGGGTCAGGAAACCCGCCTTGCACCTTATACCGCAGCTTGCAAAGTTACCTGTGAAGTAAGGTCAATGCTTGTAAGATTCTAGCTAAAATCCTTGTGTATAGTAGGCTAATATAAATATTCATCAAATGTACAGAAAATTTAATGACGCTGACACCAAAAATCATTTCGTTCTGTTTGTGGTAATGCGGTATACCTATACTCTAAGGGTATACCGCTCTGATGTGTCTCAGCTAATTTTTCATCAATAGAATCCCCCTTCGCAATAACATTTATAGAAACTGGAAATCTCCATTCTATATGAATTAAGTTTTTAAAACCACCATCCATAATCAATACCTATAAACTGAATTGAGACATCGCGAGTCAAAATAAATAAAACATAACAAAATCATAAAGAAACCCGAATTAAATTTTGTCACTTTTTCTATTGGGTAATTTGTTTTATTAGTACTGGATTGTAATTGCGTAAGCATTTACTACCTAGTTCTGAAAAAATTCCGTTTTTCAGTATCGAAACAGAACGTTAAAAATTTGTTGAGAAATCAGTACTGTATCGGGTCTCAATAAATCTAGGAATTCGTGACGTTTTGGAGTTCATCACAACTTTATGCTATAAATAATATTTAATTAGTTAATAGGAGCGTATTAGTAGCAATCAAATAAATAAGTACATGTGTCTAAGAGAATTGAATGAAACTTTTGAATCCCTGACATTTTTCTGGACTCTTTCATTTTATCGTGTCTTCTTGAATTTCTATTGTATCGAAGTGAAATTTAAAAAAAAAAAATTGAAGATCAAAAAATGGAAAAAAATGTCCGTCTGTTCGCCGTAGACGCCGCGCCGTCCGCAAAAGCGTATGAAGGCGCGTAGCTCACAAACCCGTAGAGATATTAAGTTGAGGTACGAGGGGGAAGGTGAGAGGAGCATTTTAGATGAAAAATTTTGGTTTCTAGATCTCAGGAACCGCTAATGCTAGGGGATGTGGGAGTAGGTGGAAAATAATGCGAATCATTCTAAAATCTGCACACATCCCCTGAACGGTTGATGTTAGAAAGTTGAAACTTTGTGGGATGCCAGGAGCCTAGACAAGGACAAAATTTAGAGGGGGAAGTCGGGGGAAACTTTCGGATTACTACAGGGTGCGCCATCTTTTATATCGGTATGTAAACATTAAATAACTTTGAAAAAAAAAACTGATTTTTATATGTGAGGTATTTTTATTCAATTTGGTCCTTTAGAATTTATTTGGATTAGTTTTTGAATACAACATCAATCAAGTGGCTGCCTCTATTGGCCACAGCAAAATGTGCCCTTTTTGCTGTGCTTTCCATTACTAGGGCGGTATAGCGATGATTTCGGCACGAATGTTTGCTTTGAGCTCGTCAATGGTCTTAGGCTTGCTGGCGTAAACTGCTTGCTTGCTTTTCAAATAACCCCATAAAAAGAAGTCCGGATGAGTCAAATCTGGAGATCTCGGTGGCCAGTCAATGTCGCCTCTTTTTGACACCAGACGTCTAGGGAATTTTCGTTGCAGAAACTGAATTGTTTCATTTGCAGTGTGACATGGCGCACCGTCTTGTTGAAACCAGTAACCATTCAGAACTTTTTCACGCATTTGCGGGCTGACATAATGAGTTAACATCCACCGATATCGTTTTCCATCGACTGTTTCGTTTTGTCGGAAAAAAATGGCCCAATAATGGTTTTGGCGCAAACGCCGGCCCAAACAGTCATTTTTTGATCATGCAATGGCGTTTCATGGATCTCGTGTGGATTCTCCGTTCCCTAAATGCGGCAATTTTGCTTATTAGCGCCGCCAAAGAGTGTGAAATGGGACTCGTCGGTCATCAAAATTTGCTTTCAAAAATCAGGTTCAGTGTCAACCATTCGAGCGACAGTTAGGCCGTATTCCAAGCGACGTGGACGGTCTGTCGGCAATATTCTTCTGAATTGACGTTTTCAAAACTTGTCCAATCAAGTCAATCTGTTGAAAAATGTCAAAGTTATTCAATGTTTACATTCTGACATAAAAGATGGCGCAATTGGTGAACCAATGATGGTGAACCAATTGTACCACAAAAATAAAATTTGGTTTGTGTATATAGGATTACAAGTGGAGTCTTATGAATATAAAGCTTTTGAGGGGGGAGGTGAGCACGGATCTCAAGAACTTTACCAGATATGAACTTAAACATTTTAGAAGAATTAAGCCCAGTAGACCTCTATCGGAAAAAAAAAATTGGGGTCGTGATTTAGGGGGTGATGGTGGGAAGGAGTGGAAAGAAAAGAGTTCTGATTTTTTTTTAAAAAACTGCAAGTGATAGAAAGCTAAAAATTGGCCACTATATTTAGCTACTACAGAGGCATCCCAGGAGGCTATTTGAAACATTATTTTTTTAGGTTATCAGTCGCATAGTAAACTACACCGCATTTCAGCATTAAACGCGTTTCGGTCTTCTACCCAAAAAATAAGTTCCTCCCAGCCTATTGGTAGATTTTAAAAATTAGTACTGCGTAAGTACTATGTTCAAGAAAGATTGAAACCCCATCATATTAACTGATTAGCCTCGATGGTAGAGTATTGTCTTTAAAATTATACGGTCTTCGGTTCAAATTTTTGGTTTTAAAAGGTTAGGTTTCAAATTTGAAGGATCGAGTGCTTTAATAGACTTCGTGATAAGAATAATGCTATCAAACAAAAAGAATTACATATATAGACATCCAGTTTACAACCCCGTTATTTGAAGGAAAATGGTCATTCCAATGATATTTAGTTCTGACAATACCGATTGAGTCCTCATTTTCTGGTAAAATTATCAACAGCTCTGCTAAGATACTGAAGAACGGAATTAATTTAAAAAAAAGTCGCCAGTACTGGCGGTTCTAGTTTTTACAGTACTGAATATTTTACGAATGGTGAAATTCAAATTCTCAGTAATATCTTCGAACTTCAAAACAAATTTGATTTCACATGTTAGCACTGATGCACTTTTGATATTTGAATTTGCATATTTTCGCACCACAAGGGTTTTTTTTTAAAAAAAGTAGAAAAAAAGTGAAAAGTAGTTCAGAAACTCAGGCCTCAAAATAATTCCCTACAGTACTTAATATTGATATTATTTGGCATAAGATACAATTCGTTTTGACGGCATTCACTTTGTTTTGGGATCTTCGAAAAATTAGTACAAAAAAATTGTTATGCGGGTAATGGTACGAAAATTATTACAATTGAATTGAATAGATTATTTGCAATCAATTTAAATGAGTTAAGTGCCTCTCGTGTCGTATGGCTAGGACCATTGTCCTGATGAAAAACGAAGTCCCGATTTCATGGAGTCCACTTTACGATTGATGGTGGTTCCAAATAGGTTTTAAGTGTTTCCTCGTAAGCGGCTATCACTTGATGATTTCTGAAGCCTTATCTATTTTGTCATGTCCCGAGAAACAACCCCAAACCATAATCCTTTGTGGCTCCTAGTTCTAAAAATCGATTTGCAGTTTTCTAGGGCGCCCAGATCCTTTGGAGTGGTCTCAACTTCCAGTTTTCCGAATAAGGAGGTAGACTGCAAGCACCATACTTTTCGACTTATTGCTATTGTAAAAAGATTGTACCCATTTCGAGCAATATTAGCACTCTTTTTATCACATAGTTGAGGCATTTTTCACAATTTCAGGAATACTTTAAACTTACAGAACGACTTCACGATAAATAATGGCTGCAACTTTCTATAAATAGACATTTATATTTTTAATTTTGTCTTAAAATTATGTACCCATAATAAAATCGTCAAATTCCCAACTCCACGTTATTATGTTCTGAGTCCACCACTATACATACATATTTCAATCATTATGTCATTCTTTCTTGCATTAATGCTGTTATGACACTGACTATTTTCAAGTGCAATAGAAGTCAATCGTGCGACAAGGCGACCAATATTGAGAGAAAGAGATTACCGATAAAAATTTGCTAGCGGCATCTAGTAGACGAAAATAACAACTGATTTGTTATGAAAAATACTGGTTTTAGCGCGTTTCATAACATAACATGACACTTTCCATAATTTATACATAACAAACTGACAAAAACAAGACTGTAGCGGCTGGAAAATCTAGTCACCAGTGGATATTTCTTGGATTAACTGCTAGAATGTTGCGAAACACTGCTCGAATGCGCTATGAAGTGGATTTTTTCCTGGACAGTTTCTCATAGTTTTGCTGTTCGGACTGTCTCTCTTACGCCAATGTCTATATTGTATGTTAAAGTCTCTATCTCTCTCCATTTGGATTTTCTAGCCGCTTTAGTGCCGCAAAAATAGCCAGTGTCATAACAGCATAAGTATTTGTGAGAAATGTCTCGTTCCCGAGACTAAGGCCATCTTGATATTTCAACTTCTTAATATAAGTCAGTATTGATCCCTCCAAGTTTTATTTTAGTTTCAAACCATTCATTCATCCAAGACTCGCTGCTGGCAAACATTTGCCAGCTTATTTTACTTTATTAGTTTTTAATAATAAAGTATTGTGATCGACCTGAAATTTCCCAAAAATTTCCTACCCTGAAATTTTGTATTTTCACGTTTTAGCACTAGAAAGCCCCAAAAAGTTAAAAAAAATGTCCGTCTGTCCGCCGTAGACGTCGTCCGTCGTACGCAAAACCGTTTGAAGGCGCGTAGCTCACCAACCCATTGAGATATTAATTTGAAATATTTATGGTGGGTAGATGGGTAAACATGTTCGAGTGGGATCTTTTGAGGGGTGGTGTGGGAGAGGGAGGGGGAGGGGCTAGCGTTTTAGACGAAAAAGAATAACCAGGAGGCTATTTAGAAGATTATTTTTAAGATGTCAGTCGGATAGTAACATACACCACATTTCAGCATTAAACGTGTTACGGACTTCTACCTAAAAAATAATAAAGTTGCGCCCTGACTGTTGGCAGATTTACATTTCTAGTATGGCATTGTCTGGGTTTAATTTTGTTAGCGATGTTACCGAGTAAAATGTTAAAATTAAAATTGTACTATACAATTTAAAATACACGTATGATCTAGAACAAAATTGTAGAAATATGAACCTATGTATTTAAATATATTTTTAAAGTGGCATTTTTGTACTGGTAGATTCATTCAAAGCATGAAAGCTTAATTGTACTATAGTTTCAAACGACCACATACCTATGTCTCGCTAGCTGACAAACATTTGCCAATTTTTAAAAACATAGTACATATGTATTTCTAGTATGGCATTCGTCATCTAGGTATTCTAGTATTGTCTGCAGTATAACGTCCCAGCATACCATTGTGGTGAACTTCAGCGAACGCGAATTCGCTGTGAATTCGCTTTAGCGAAATATACGCGAACATTGTTTGGAATTTTATGACCTCACTCTGCATTTATATATGAGAAAAAGAGATGTCAATAAAAATTAAATATTCTTCTAAGAAATATTTGAACGCGCACTGCTCTAATTCTGATCGCGTTAGTTTTTTGTTATTAGAAGTGTTTGGACGTTCATTGTCTTGTGTCAAGTGTTGTGATTATTTTATAAGCAATTAGAGTGAGTATCTATGTAATTTGCTATAGTTTTTGTTTTGTTTATTTATGAAAAGCTGATAACAGAAGACAATATAACCATTGCAACCGAATTTCCTGCATAGAGTATTTTAAAGCGCCCTTAATCAAGGATCGTAAGGTCCTGAATTCGTGATTAGAGGTTCCGTTAGGATTATGTGTAGGATTTAATATAATTATGTAGATTGCTTTAAAATGAACCGTTTTCAAAACAAATCGTACTAACATGTAAAAAATATTTTCAGTGTTATTTTTATTTTTTTCAAAGTCAAGATTTTAATGACAAATCCGACGCAAAACAAAATGTTGAACAGAGCATCGTTATTGATATTCCAGAGTTTAATATTATGTGGCAGAGAATTCTGCATCCTGTGCTACAAATTCTATTGCATTGGTTCTGCTTCTGCATTAAAGGGTCAAAATAACATAGTTTTTAATTTTAACTTCACTTTAGAAACTTATTATACATAATGTCAAAAAACTGAAGAAAACGGCAATTATAGATGCAAAGGCAATTGTTCAGAGTTTCTCTCATAGTTACGAACCCGCTTAGCGAATTCGCTGTGACTTGACTTCGCGAATTCGAAGTGATAGACCTTTTTAGTACATAGGGCGATTCGCAAGTGAACATAAAGCGAATATTTAGCGACTTTTAAGCGAACCTGATACTTCGATACCCGTTCGCTTGATGAATTCGCTTTGAACTCGCTTAGTGAATTCGCTGCGACTTTACATCGCGAATTCGTAGTGGCGGAACTTTTTAGTACATAGGGTGATTCGCAAGTGAGCAAAAAGTGAATCTGAAGCGAATTCGTAGCGAAACCGGTAGTTCGCGGGACACGTTCGCTTGCGGTTCGCAAGCGAATGATTTGGTTAGCTGGGCGTATGCGACTACTGACCGATATGCCCAATATTTAAACAATTTCAAAATATAGTTATTACACAAATCTAAGTAAAATGTTTATTGTAAGTTCGATGTAAAAACGTGACTACAAGTGCAAATCAAAAAGCTGTACGACGAACTTGAAAGTCCTAAAAATAGTTTAGTATGCCCAATTTTTAATAATTCAACATACACATCTTAGATTCATTTGATGAACCGAACTTAAGGCATTGTATTCATAAATTTTTGAACAAACCTTGTCTAATTTCTTACTCTATGTGCCAAACTCGTGCAGTTAAATTTTCTTCGGATGTACAAATTAAAAATCCGAAATCGTTAAAATATTAGACGATGAGCCAGACGTTTTGCACGCTCAAATCTTTAGTCCAGTTTACTTTGTATCTGTTCAATGGGGCGACAAACTGACCGTAACAAAACTAAAAATAGTTTCATACTTTTTGAATTTATTTTTATGCCTTTGGCAAATGTGTAGAATTCATATATTAATTATGTGGTATTTAACTCAGAGCCAATTTGGAGACTGTTGGTGCTATGTTTAGAATGACATAAAAAGACTTATACCTTTTTTTCGTTACAGCCCAAACCGGGTTTGTCCTGTTCTCCATTTAATAATAAAGTACACAGCAGGATCTCGGGAAGGTGACACATATGAAAAGATGACACATGCGGAAACATGAACATTTGATATTTTGATCAGTGTATATAACGGTGTTTTCTGCGAAAAAAAAAATTTATCAAAGAATTTTTAGGATCACAGTATTTTGAAGTAAATTTCTCAAGATCGGGTACCGCTACAACTTCAACGGTTACATGAAATGATAGGTAACGCGATTCCTTAAGAAACAAGCTACAACGATTATTATAGCCTAAACACAATAGCACGGAAAATTTTGATTTTTAAATTTGCAAACTTAATGAAAATTTTGTTATGACATTTGTTATTGGCAGCCGTTATTCTTTTGGTGGGCTATTCCTGGCGTTTTAAAAGGTAGAAAGATCTTAATTGCTTATATTATCTTCACCGAGATAACTATCGAGTTGCAAGATTCCCGCCACACGTACTCCTTCATAGACTCTCTATATCGACCTGTGATACCTCAGAGCACCCTGAAAAATGCGTAGTTATTAGCATCTCCGAAGTTTGATTGCAGGACACCGTCCAACCCTCCGTCGGGTCCCGTTGGGAGCTCGGTGCGACTGAGTCCTTGGATAAGACTCTTCTTAGCCTAGCTGCTTCGCTCGTCTCACCGATTGATTCACAGAAGCGTCCCCAAGAATCTCGCTTGATTCGTTTGACTACTAAACATTACATCATCACAACATTTTGTTTATCCAGTAAAAAAACGTCATCTATCAGAAACCGAGAGTGAATTTATTATTTTCGGAATGCAATTATGTGGCCCATCCGAGAGGACTTTAGTATTGTGAGCGGAGGCCTTGGGCAATCAGGGCCCCTGATTGCGATTTCCCTTCAATGGCATTATAAACGGACTCTACTGTATCTCAAGAACCAGATACGATCTTAGAATTTTTACAGGAGTTAGGACCAGTAGACTTCTAACAGGGAAAAAATGTTGCAGGTTCCGGTGAAGGGGCTGATGGTGAGAGGGGGTGGAAAGAAAAGAACTTCGATTTTTATTTCTCAAAAATCGCAAACCATAGAAACCTAAAAAGTGACTATATGTATAGAGTCAATATAGAGGTATCCTCGAAAAAATAAATTTTTTAAATGGGGGTGGTCTTTTATATCTCAGAAACGGCTTATGCAAGAAAGTTGGAACTTAGTAAGTATATGTACGTATGCTACTGAAGCAATTAAAGGAAAAACAATCAGATTTTTATTGGCATAGCGGTTGAGTAAAACAAATGTCCGTGAAAAGAGATTTTTCCACATTTTCACGAAATAATATCTGTAAATACGAAAAAATAAAAAAAAAATCTGGCAACACTCTGTGCGCAACTTTATTAATTTTTTTTGGTAGAAGTCCGGATGAGATGCATTGTGGGTGACTGCGACTGACAACCTAAAACATAACGTTCCAAATAGCCTCCTGGTCCCCCTTCGTGATTACTGGGTGCTTTTATATTAATAATGTTAAAAGTAGCTAATGGTCGAGGTGCAATTAATACGCAGTAAATTTTTAGAAAGAATATAATACCTATAATAATAAATTTTTGATATTAACCAATTGCTTCCCCTTGGTTGAATTATCACTCCACGCCCCTGGTGCTTCTATTCGGATTCTGTAGTGTCCTCTGTGGGAATTGGCATGGAAATCAAAGAATGTGTGTGGCATTAGGTCTGTTCTTTTTGGCTACACCTTCTACACTTTTCTACACTAACTCTTGAGTGAGTGCAGAGAGGTGAAAAGGGTGAATGAAAAAAGAACAAACCTAATAGGTTTGTTTTTTATTCATTCATCCTCTTCACCTCTCTGCACCCGCTCAAGAGTTAGTGCAGAAAAGTGTAGAAAAGTGTAGAAGGTGTAGCCAAAAAGAACAGACCTATTTAAGGTTGCCAGATAGTTGGCTGCAGAACCCGCCGAGTGAACTGATGAAATAGCGCAAAACCCGCACGACGACTTGTAGCCCAAATACCGCGCTCAACTTTGAAATTTATCAGACCTACTTAAATGTGTTGAACATAATTGCGATTCCGACGACAAACTGTGCTCCAGAATTCTTAAGAAACACTGTAATGTAAATATGTGCGTGAATATATAAATTCGCATTTATTACAATTTTAAAAGTCTTCTCTAAAAATATTAGGTGCAATAATCAAATTATTCACGAAAAATAGTTTGTAATTTTCATAATTCAATGGGATCAAAATCTTAAGTGAATTATCCTACATGTAAAAGCCGGTTTACATGCCGGTTGCAAACAATTTTTACTGAGATTGTGAGGGAGCTAGCTTATCGAATTTTCAATGGAGTAGAAGCAACCACTGCAAAAAATGTTGGCACAAACAAATTCACAGAAATATCGTCAATATTTTTTGCTGGATATAATATCTGTTTGTTTCACTCCTGATCAGTTTCTCATTAGAGATAATCCTTCTCCCTCACAATCTCAGTAAAAATTTTTTACAATCGTCATGTAAACCGGCCTTAAGTTATCAGCCAAAATAAAATATGGCTTTTTGCTTTTATGAATAATAATATATACGAGTATTAGTTTATGTTACAAGATGAACATCAATATATAATAATGTCAGCAACTCATAATCACCTTTGACTAAGCGATCAGATCCTGAGTCTAAACAAGATCAAGCCGCCTCCCGATTAGCGTCATACAATGTTGCGAGCTTGAGGTTCGCGGGATTTCAAGTAAAACACAGTTCGATTTCATTTACTACTTGATCGCTGCTATCGATGAAAATCACTTTAAAAATACACTTTCGCGTAGAACTGACCGTCGTTTCATTCTCGCAGCAGAAAAACATTTCCCCGGGCTTATATACTGTATGTGGTGAGTCGAGAGATTTCCAGCATATTCGGTTGTTTGTGTGGAATGCGCATGAAGTAACTATTAAAATGTAAAAAGAAGGTGTCGGGTTCAACAAAAAGGGATGATATTCACAGAGTCGGTTTTCTTTTTATTAATATTTCCACTTACACTTGTATACAAATTTGTGATATTCATTTTTCCAAGAAACTCGACAATCGCTCGTCGTAGCATAAAGATGATGTGCAAAGTTTACTTTTTGGTTGCTTTGGGGGGGGGGATATTTTTCCGAGCGATTGTCGGGTTTCTTGGAAAAATGAATATCACAAATTTGTATACAAGTGTAAGTGGAAATATTAATAAAAAGAAAACCGACTCTGTGAATATCATCCCTTTTTGTTGAACCCGACACCTTCTTTTTACATTTTTAAAATGTTTTTTTTATATATATATCATTTCTTTTTGTTGCTATAGATTTAGGAAAAAGTATTATCTACACTAAAACTCCAAAATGAAAATTTACATTTTTCATTTGTGGTATTTCAACTTTTAAGCCAATATCAATTTGTTTCATTCCCCGTTCGATCTGAAATTAATAGATATCGTTATCTAAAAATTTGCAGGGTTAAAGAGATTAAAACTCGCTTTCGCGTTCATATTTGGCTGACGCGCGCTACGCTCCAACTAGCTTTTATGCAGTACTGCGGGGCTAATCTTTAATCTTTCATTTTTAATCTTTAATCTTTAATGTTTAATCCTTTATTCTTTATCCGTTATCCTTGATCCGTGATCCTTGATCCTTGAACCTTGATCCATGATCCTTGATCCTTGATCCGTGATACTTGATCCTTGATCCTTGATCCTTGATCCTTGATCCTTGATCCTTCATCCTTGATCCTTGATCCTTGATCCTTGATCCTTGATCCTTGATCCTTGATCCTTGGTCCTTGATCCTTGATCCTTGATCCTTCATCCTTCATTTTTCATCCTTCATCCTTCATCCTTCATCCTTCATCCTTCATCCTTGATCCTTGATCCTTGATCCTTGATCCGTGATCCCTGATCCTTGATCCTTGATCCTTGATCCTTGATCTTTGATCCTTGATCCTTGATCCTTGATCCTTTATCTTTTATGTCTTTAATCATCTCTAATCTTTAATCTTTAATCTTTAACCTTTAATCTAAATCCACCATTCTACACCCTCTATCTTATATCCTCTATTCTTCATCCTCCATCCTTTATCCTCCATACTTCGTTCTGCATCTTCCTTCCTTTATCCTCCATACTTCGTTCTTCATCCTCCATCTTCCATCCTCCATCCTCTATCCTCCATCATCCATCATCCATCTGCCATCCTCCATCCTCCATCCTCCATCCTCCATCCTCCATCCTCCATCGTGAATCCTCTATACTAAATCCTCCATCCTCCATCTTCCATTTTTCATCTTCTATCCTCCATCCTCCACCATCCATTTTCCATCTTCTATCTACATCATCTCAAAAATTCGCAAACCTTTAAGATCCACGAGCCGTGATGATCCGCGAATCGCAAGATCTGCCGTGAAGATCTGCAAACCACAAAGATTTGTAAAGATCTGCTGAGCCGTCGAGATCCGCGAACCGCGAAGATCAGTAAAGATACATCGTTTTTTTCAATAGTGATCTGATCCAGTTGAAAATAACACACCTAATAAGAAATTAAATTCATTTGAGCTTTGCCAGTTTTCACGCAAACGCGCGTACTACCGTCTAGCGGTAGTAATTTGAAACCCAGATTTCAGTTCTCAAAGTGAGTCATCAGCGTCTGACTTGAAAATTTTATAAAAATTCATATGAGCTTTTGCTAGTTTTCACGCATACACATGCGTGAAATGTATGAGGAGCTTTTAGAAAACTCTCATGTACGCAGCATACAGATAGAGCAGCCGTGTCCATGTGAGTTGGCTGCAGTAAAGAACGTAGTCGGTGCTTGGGGTGAACCCGACAATCACATTCGACTGAACGTTCTGACATGCGAAAAATGTCTAGAATATGCGAGAAGTACATGGACCTATCTACGACATTACAAGGTTGTTGTTTTTCTCTGGAAACTTTAATACCAATAATAAGTGAGTTGTTGGCATTGCCGGAGTACACATGTAACAATAACTTGAATTTTTGCAACACATGTCTGTAACCCACCAATCAAGCAAAAATAATGTTTAATAAATTATGAAAAAATGGAACTTTACGACAGTCATCAATATTGGTAAATCTATAATCTCTTGTATGTTACATTTCGATGGGTGTCCTTAACTTGAAAGAAAGTGGTTCATTTGTAGAAAGTCAACATCTAATGAACCGATTCTAAATGAATTTTAGTTTGCAAACACCAGATAGATATCGTGTGAAGTATTATTTTTCATTAGAAAGAACCGAACATTCAGTGGCAACAGGATTTGTGATATGACATAGTTTGCCAACGTTGTATTTGAGCCGGTTACACTAGCAGATTTAACCCAAGAGACGACTAAAATTAAGTTTTCTAATTTTTATATTTCTATTTTTTCCTCGTAAATTGGCTCTGTTGTAAACTAACACTAAACTAACTAACACAATTTGCGTTGGCCGAATAGCCCAAAAAGCTATAAGTAGCTTTTTGAAATTTGTACCCGCGAATTGAATATTTAAATAGCCCAAATCGCGGTAAATAGCCCAATCTGGCGACCTTAGACCTATTACTAGATTTCCGTGCTAATTCCCCCACAAAAGAGCCGTTGAAGATCAGCTGGTTGGTAAGTTGGGTGTCTGAGAGGAAAAAAGGAGGTTAAGTTGGGGTTTTGACGCAAATAGAGTTTGTGACCGACGAAAAAAGGAAAAGAAGAGGTAAATGAAGCAGTTCGTGTAAGCAGAAAGCGAGAAAAGCGAATGCAGTGCAGTCCAGAGTGGGGGAAAATCGTCACGCGTGATCCCTTTAAAAAGAAAACATGGTTTTCCACTGTGCGGTCAATAGACGAACGGTCTGAAGTTTCCGTGTGTGTTTTTGGTGGATAAGGTGATACCTTAAACTTACAAGTTTTCGTCCACAAAAGAAAAATGAAATTCAGTAAAGAAGATCAAGAAAAAGGAACCAAATAATCAATTCATATAAATAAAGTGTATGTAAAAAAGAGTTAAAATTAAAAGGAGCAACAGAATAAAAAAAATAAATATAAAATAATGGGAAGAAAAAAAAGGCATGAATGATTAGAACAAGTATAAAAGTAAGTAAGTATAAAAAAATTGATTAAATAAAATAATTGCAACAAATAAATTAATTTAAAAGATATAAACGTAAACTACAAAAATGACCAGCGACAACAAGACAGAAACAGACTGCATAGACATATGTATAAATAAATAAAACATAAAACATACGGAAGAAAAATTAAGTGAAAAAATTATCATATTAAGAGATATCAAGGTAATTTTTTTTTATTGTTTTTTTTATTTATTTATTTTTTTTATTTAGATTTACTTATTTTTTTTTAAAAAAAAATTTGAAATGGTAGAATTAAACACCATTAGGATGGATCTTTTCGTCTAGAAACCTTCCAACCCCCCCATCCCTATCTCATATTTATAAATTATTTGAGGATAAGTATGGCTTAGGTAGGGTGTGCTAGACGGCGCACAACAACAGCGTCAGTCGAGTTTAGGGTCACTTTTTCTTGGTCTCTCATTACCGATTGGGAATCTTATCGCAATTTTTTCACCCGGGTAAGTTGGTGTGAGATTTTTGTTGTACAGTTCAAGGGTTTATAGTCTGAAATGTGAACAACGTACGAGTACACCCCCCCTCCTCCACAGCTGCTGCTAGCCCGGAAGCTAACAAGCACGTCGCTCCAGTTCATATTTTAGCCACCAATTCGGACGTAGGTCGTTTCCCGATCTTCAACCTTTCCTTCGGTTATTTGGACTTTTTTAAGTCAAACTAACCTGCCCAAGGCCTCCGCTCACAATACTAAAGTCCTCTCGGATGAGCCACATAATTGCATTCCGAAAATAATAAATCCACTCTCAGGGCATACTAACCGGACGTCATATAAAGCAGACGTTGAATGTTCATGAAAAATGTAGGTGCAATGAAAACAGCCATTTCGATAGAATCGTTTTTATATATTATTATGACAAAAGCAACAGGAAAACTAAGATGTACATATGTATTTAGCAAAGATTAGGAGTGTGAGTAAAAATGAAAACAATTGAATGCGAACGTTATAATAACCGGACTAATTTGTAAGAAAAAAACACGTCATTATAAGAAAAATGCGTCCTTATGACCAGCCGCTTGGTCATATTAACGGAAGTCATGAAGTCATTCTAAGCGAATTAAAATGCATACTTTTTATATGAAAACCAAACTTCTTAGCGCAGTTGCGTCATACAAAACGGTTTGTCATTATAAGCGAAGTCATTATAACCGGATTTCACAATTTTTTTAAAAATGGCTATCGCCCCACTTTCGTGCTCCACTTTCTACCTCAAAAATTTTACATTCAATGGGCTCCACTTGAAATCCTATATACACAAACCAAATTTTACCTTCCTGGTATAATTCGTTCGGAAGATATTCTAATCCAAAGTTTTTTACCCCCACCCCTACACACCACCACCCGATTCAAAAATTTTAGCTTTTGATTAATCTCCTATTATCCCTTAAAACAACTACATAGTTTCAATCTTCTGACATCAACCGTTCAGGAGATATGTATTTTAGAATGTTTCAATCCCAGCTTTCAAGCACTTCGAACACATAGCTTTCCACTCCACTCCCACACTCCTCAACCCTTATAGCCATTTTTTTGCAAATAGGCCCACTATCATATTCATAAGTTCCAAGTTTCAGCCTCCTTGCGTAAGTGTTTCCTGAGATTTAAAAACTAAATTAAATATAATTCAACGATTTACCACCATTCAATTCCAAACTTTGTTCAGAATTCAATTCCTATCCTAGCACTTCTGTCTTATAAGATCTCTGATTGCTGAAAGCTTCTCCGCTGCAGCCAAGAATGTGTTCTACAACCCGTGGAAGCAATTTCCTTATTGCATCCACGATACGTTGTACGAAAAATTTTTTTCATGACGTCACAGTGGGTTTATTACGGAATGAAATGAAGGTTCATAGATGCAACTTTCAAATTGCTTCCATGTGTCTTCCTCTTGGTTCCTTTTCGCTTGCCTTTTTCGTGGTGTCGCCAATTCGGCTGTGTGAGATATTCGCGAGTAGTTTCTTGCGAACTTTTATTTAGACGGTGCCAAAGAAAATGTTTGAAACATGAATTTTTTTCGTGATTTTTCTGCGCGATTTAGAAAACGCATTTTAGATATTTTTCAGCAAAATGTAAGCAATGCTTCCCAAGCCCCAGGTCTCTGTAAAACTATATATATACTTCGTCAGCCCTCAACGACCAGGCTAACCGAGTTGTGGTATCAAAACGGCGCTTCCTGTGCTAATTGGGCCCTGTTTTCGGCAGACGGGCCACCACGTAAACCAACCAACCACCAAGCAATGCTTCCCTTGCTTCCATGGATGTCACGCCACTGAGAAACATCGTATTTATTCCACTTATATTGCTCGTACAAAGCATACGGCTACCGTGGACATCTTTTCCATTAAAATACTTGAATACAGTCTCGACACGACCCGACGTGTAGCATACGAAACTTTCCCTGCTGGGTATTTTCCTCTCCCGGTCATTTAACCGCCGCAAATATTTCCTGTTCCACCATACGCCGATGAAGTGCGTCACCGTAACGTCACATGACAAAAATAAAATTACAAAGAAGCCACTGAACGATAATTTCGCGCGCTTTCTGGCTTTAACGATAACGTTACGAGGAATTACGATTACGAAACGAAAACGATCCGCTGTTTCTTTGCAGTCGCTGTGTTTCGGTTCATATTCGGTACGGATCGTACGCTGCAAAGTGCAGACTGCATAAAAACACACCATCCATCGGTAGTTGTCAGCGCACCGTATGTGTGTGATGTAAGTGTATACACAAAAAATAAATACCAGCGCGCCGATAAATGGCACCACTACACACACGCTCAAATTAAAAATAAACGCCGCGCGCTTTTCACGTTTGTTTCTCGTTCTTGTGCCGCTTTTCGCGGCAGTTTTCTGTCATTTTCATTGAAGCCACACGCACACAGTCGACAAACCGTTGTTTTTTTATTTTGTGGCGCGCGCACACAACCACAACACAATGCCATTCTTGCAGCGAACACGAGGGGCCGTAGGAAATTCGGTTTCCACCAGCAGCGAGAACCGAACAGCCACAGCCAGTCGTTCGCTATCAGTCCGTGTGAAAGGTGTTAAGTTATTTTCGTAGTCGAGTTGCTTTTTGTTCGCACGTTTCGTTTGTGGTCCACGGATTCGAAGTTTCTACGAAATTCGAATTTCGCAACTGGCGTGTCTCGTGCCGTTTGTTCGCCTGCAAGAAGTCGTTTGAAATTTCCGAAAATAACAGAAGAAAGTGAAGAGTGCTTCGGCTCTGTGGTGTTTTTCCGAGAATTTTCCCAGTGCATTGGTGCAAAGTGTGAACAGGATCGCAGCCGTGTAGCAGTCCCCCGAAAGTGGATTAACTCTCAGGCCAAAAGGTAAATTAAATTTCAAACGAAAAACACAGTTCGGAAGCTCATACACGAGCGACCGTAAACTCCGTAGTTGCATAATAATGCGAAAAAAGAACAAAAGCGGCGGTGCGGGGTCACCGCCAACTAATCTGCGTGCGCATATGCCGCCGCGCGGGTCTTGCAATTTGATCTAAAAAGCAAAAAAAAAAAAACTCGAAAACTGGCCTGTTCGTGGCCACAAGCCGCCTCAGCTGTTTGTCGGAAATGAACTGTAAAATTGGTCGTTTCCAGGTTTCCACGAAAACAACAAAACAAAAGGCCAACAAAAGTTACTGGATTGTCACCCCGTTACGGTTTTCCGGACTGTGACGAAACGGTGGCCCTGACACCGCGACGACACGACACTCGGAGTCGCCGGGACTGTACCACAGCGCGCGCGCCTTCTAAGCCTTGGATTTTTTCAAAAAAACGAACGAAAAAAAAAAATTGCTTTTCGGATGACGAACAGATGTGATGAGGTCTGCGATGTTCCGGGCCGGGGATTTATGGAGCTCTGGCTCGGCGATCGACCTGAAAGCAAAATTTACGGCAGAACCGTTTACCGCCGCTGGCGCTCGCTTTTGTGCTGTGCAACAACGAAAAGTACTTGCCGAGTAATTTCGCTTTTTATTACGGAGCCGTTAACTGTTCTCTGCTTAATTCCGACGAAAATTCGTTCGGTTTTGTCGATTTTCCCAGGCCGATTTTGGCCAAAGACCTCGCCATCTTCCACGAAAAATCGCTGCATTTCGAATGCATCGGCCGGACGCAATTCTTGCACAAGTTGAACCCCAAGCGTACGATCATCGAAAGACGACATAAAGTCTCACTCGACCAGATGCCGATCGAAATCGGATCAGCTGTTCGAAGGAGGAACAGAACAATGACCTGAAAGCAACCCTCCGCGGCGGGGTCGTGTTGTACCTTTTGTTTGCGCGCTCGGCGCTGCCTTCTCGAGAATGCACCCAACCCTAGGATTAGGTGCTGCTCGACTGTTCTGCATCTGCTCGTAGCAATGGTTCGAATCCGGTCGAGCCAATTTCCAATAGAATTACAAACGCTTGTGCAATAAGCCGCAATGTTTCCTTTTTGTCAAGGTATTTCAAGGAATCAAAATCTTGGCTTTAATCTTGTTGGGTGATTCGTTCTCCTGACGATGACAGTTTAATTGCTCAAAAGATCTATTGAAAACGATCAGGCGTAGTAATGAAAAGGTGATTGAGGTTCTATCCAATTCAATGCAGTTGTCGCATTCAATCGAGGACATAGTTTCCATGAGAATGCCTAGTGACCTAGGGTAGGGTCAAGTCCGCTAGCCTAGCAATCCTTAGGAAGTTGGTGGCTAGCCCCTCCTAGCAAGAAAAGAGTGTGGTTACTGCCCTATAGGAAAAAAGGGATCATGCAGGACATGTTCTTCTGTGTGTTCCCCGATGATCAGTGCTCCAGAAGACATGATCCTGGATTCACCCCCACCTTGTTTCGAGTACATACCATGTTATGCTGCAAGGTGCAAGTCACGAACGATAAGCATAACCCTAATATCTGTGGTCACAGTGAATAACTTGGTAAGTCGAAAAACGAAACTTTTCAGGGCAGCACTTTGTTACTATTGAACTATTCCTGTAAATCCATTTTTTTGAAAAAATTAATTTTGTTGACATCAATGTGATCAAATAACGTTCGAAATCTAGTGGTTTGAAAATTATTAATTTGCTGAAATTATTTTTAGGATTTACGTTTAGTTACCTGATTTTGCACCAGATCATCCCAACTTTTTCACCGTACTTACCTAATTATTCCCCATACTTGTTATATTAATAATATTAAGTTTCTTTGCTGTTATTTCTCATTTATTTTGTCAATTAGGTGTATTTTCATTTAGTTAACAAAAATACCATTAAAACAAAACGTTACAGTTAAGAAAACTTTTACTACGAAACAATAGCAAAAAACAACGTAAGCATAATATCCACTACAATTGGAACAAAAATATAAGCTACAAATAGAAAAATGAATGGAAAAATTCATAAACAATGAATATAAATGAATCCCTCAAATGAAGTTCCAAAAGGAACTTAGGTAATTATTATTACCTAAGATTAAAATTACCCCTTGAGATTAATCGTCAATCTCATCCTGTTCGATTTGAAACAAATCTATAGAGAATGTGTTTTTTCTTTTCTAAACTGATGAGGTCCCTTGGTCCGAGTGAAACCAGGGGAAGGCGATCAAAATTACAATGTTTTCCATTTTTTCTAAAATTTATCATTTTGAATGGTTAATTTTTTTTAAGGGTATGTTAAAAAACTACATTTCCCGGTCCTTGACGGTATTGCAACCACTGCACTTGTTTCCATCAAAATTTTTGATTTTCGGTATCCTGTTTTTTTCATAATGAAATGACCGCCTTTTTTAGCATAGCTATGCATAGAAACAATACACTTCACTTGGAATAATCTGGCACGATAAATAAATGGATAAATGCAGTTGACAACACAGATACACAGCGAAAAACTAGGTAATTCGACTTATCTGGTTTTTCCCGTGAATGATGACTCGGAAAAAATTATGGTAAGTCGACTTAGCAGATAACAAACACAATTTTACCACATACCAAGAAACCCCCACCCTTATAACTCAAAAACCATTAGGGTTGTGAGTTGCTAACTTCCTCACAGTGCGTATAAGGCTTGGAAGATGACCACAGTACACTTATCCCATTTTGGCCATTTTTCGACTTACCAAGTTATTCACTGTGACCACAGATATGACGGCTTCGACTTTTTGGGGTGGTGCACAAGATGGCTATGTAAGATGTTCTTCTTCAAACGGGCATCGTCCAATTTTCGAGGTTTGCGCCTATGGTTTTAATGTGATGCAGGTGAAAGGAGTATGTACTCCTGTTCTGATCCACAACTTATTTCTGCCCAGATGTAGAAGTTGTGGTTTGGCAAGAATTTCATGGCGTGGCGAAGTCTGAGAAACACGTTTGCTACTTCCGTAAATTTATTCCTGTCTTGATGGAATAAGTTGAGAGCCACAAATGTTTTTGAGCGAACCGTTCTCTTGCTATTGCGTTGCCTGGGACATGGAGAAAGGCTGGGAATACCCTTGGCTGATCTGTGTCGCTGTGGTGATGAGAATGTTGAGCCAACACTGGATAATCTAGTGTGTGAGTGTGAATGCCTGGCACGTACCAGATATCGGTACTTGGGGAAATTCTCCTTGACCGATCTATCAGAACTTGCGATGATTCCTTTATGGAGAAATACTCTCTTTATAAGGAAGAGCAATATTTGGAATCAGTAGTTTAGAGCCCGGTTTTATACGAGAGGACCACAATGGATCCACAGTGATCTCTCGTGATGGACTGTGGCACATTGCTTTAGTCCACCCTTCTCAACCTAACCTAACCTATTGCGTTGCTTTCTATTCACTCATGACCTGCCATTCAGTACAGAAGGACTTTCCCTTTGGTGCTAAGGGGACAATGTTAATGAGTTACTTGGTCGAGCCAGCGCATCTTTTCCTGGCAGATTCTAGTTGGGATCTTCTTTGACCTGTTTGAAGGTGTTTTGATCTAGCTTCCTCAAAGTGTGACTTGCAATCAAAGCACCAAGAAGAATTTTCTGACATTTTAATCGAGCCATTTGGAAATAATCTGAATTATTTTTTTGATGATTTTTATTGAAACTTTTGTTTTTTATCCAATGAATAAAGCCTGCAAAATCATCGAGATTTCTTTAAGCGGAATTCAGTTCTTTATTGACCATAACTTGAAAAGAGTTGAACCATGTCATGGTTTACCAAAGATTCAAGTCTCGATGACTAAAAGTATTGGCTTTAGGTAATTTAGGACACACTTCACTTACAGTTATTAAGCATTAACGAAAGAAACGTTGAAACGAAAGAGCGGAGAATTACTCTTTGGGTCGAAATTCTTTTGGTTATTCGCGAAATTAACTAGTAAGAACTTTAATTTGTAACCGCACGGTAGTTGGTCCCATAGAAAAAGCAAATCTTCTGACCTCGTCCGTTTTTGGAAGTAACTTAACACTTCACTTTTATCTATCAGTTCCTGAGTGATCCACGATGGGGATGCCCTATGACAGCAACTGGTCCGCCCATCACCACCATCAATGGCTCGACAGCCCAAGTTGGGCCCTGGCCTACTGAAGTCGGCGTCTCCAATCGTCTCGATCCAAAGACCACGTCCTCCAGCTGCTAATTTTTAAGATGGCTTTGCTGTCTTCATCAACCGAGTCTTCCCATCGTTTGCGTGGTTTGCCTACTGGCCTGTTACCACACGCTTTGCCTTTAAGAGCACGTTTTCGGATTCTTCTGTCTTCCATCCGCTCTACATGGCCAGCCCACTGCAGTTTACATAGTTTGATGAACGTTGAAGCTTCCGGTTTCCTTGAAGAGTTGATACAACTCATGGTTGTATCTTATTCGCCAGTCCGTTCCTTCTTTCAAAGGTCCCAAAATTTTTCGGAGGACCTTTCTATCGAATGCGTTAACTGCTTTTTCAGAAGTTCGCGTTAATGGCCACGTTTCGCTGCCATAACAGAGCACAGGTCGTATAATAGTTTTATATATTCGCAGCTTATTGTTCCTGTTCCTGTGGACTTTCTTGGATTTCATTATTGGAAGTATCGAATAATACGTTTTATTTGCTAGCATGATCCGTCGTTTGATTTCGTCCGTTTCATTGCCGTCTTTTGCTAAATTAGCCCCAAGATAAATGAAGTTGTCCACACTCTCCAAATTATACTCCGCAATTGTTACATTCTGTCTGATTGGCGTTCTCTTTCTTGTTTGCGTCATTATTTTTGATTTACTTTCGTTTATGCGTAACCCTACTTCTTTTGCGGTGGAGTCAAGAATGATAAAATGCTTATATTGTCAGCGTATGCTACTAGTTGGGTGGACTTGAATAGTAGTGTCCCATTGGTGTCGACTGGGGTTTTTCGGATGACATACTCTAGTGCCAGGTTGAAAAGAATGGGGGCTTCAGTTTTCGTCATTGTGAGTCTCGTTAGTCGAACTAATTTTGATGGAATTCCAAAATCAAGCAGATTTGGTACAGTACCCTCCTGTCGATACTGTCATATGCTTGTTTAAAATCTACGAAGATTTGGTGCACATCTGTGTTATATTCCCAGCATTTTTCAAGCACATGTTTCACCGAGAATATCTGGTCTGTTGTAGATCGTCCGGTTCTGAATCCACCTTGATATTCGCCAATTGTTTCGTTAGTATAAGGCTTAATGGGTAACACCACTGTAACGGCCTAAAAAAAAGCTCTTTTCCGATAATTTTTTTTAATGGAAGGAAAGGAAATAGACTAATAATATTTAGGGAAGTTAATAAGCATGTATGTATTTAAGTATACAATAAAAAAAATATGCAGTTAAAAATTTTACAAAATTGCGGCACTAAAGCCATTCTCCCGGAGCATGTCAAATTTTAGGCGCTCTGCGGCACGCAGTTTAACTTACGTAAATTTGAACCTGGCACAAAGAAAAAAAATCACTTAATCTTCATGAGTATAGCTAGAGAAACACGTAGGGGAATTTAGAAATATTGAGTTTTGTGTGATTGACGAGTATTTGAATAATTTTATTCAATTTTCGACCAAAAACAGGACAGTTATTTGCTAATAACTAATTTTTAAATCAACGTATCGAAAATCCCTACGTGTTTCTATTCGAAATGTTATTTTGAAGATATGGTGAAAAATTCGAATGAAAAGAATGAAAATTGTTCGAGTTATGCTGCGTGCCGATTTCAAAAATCGTGTTTCGAGAAAAACGCGTTCAAAGTTTTGAAATGTGTTATAAAATCTTAATTTTACATACAGCGATATCCGTTGCTATATTTAGGATTTTGTTGCCACTTGAATAAAATGTTGACCTTTTGACATCCACTGACGCTACACTAACGTAATTCTGTGTGAAAATGCATCCAATGGAACACAAAAACTTTCTAGCGATATCTATTAGTGTATTCGAGAAGCTAGAAACCAACAGGTAGGCAGTATCTTCTCAGATGGATACCTGATCCGACGCTGGTAGTCGTTGCGAAGCAGCCTGACGCGCTTGGTAAAAGGCTCGAAAATCCAGGAAAAAATTGTTTTTCATGTATTAAACTTTTTTCCCCATATTCTCTACGGTTCAAACAATTTGTTAAGCAAAAAGAAAAAAATCGATTTTTTGAAAATTTTACAGTGGTGTTACCCCTTAAGACGAAGTTCAACTATTTTTGTCAGTATTTTGTAGGACGTACACAACAATGATATTCCTCTGCAGTTCTCACATCAGAGTTTGTCTCCTTTCTTATAAATTGGACATATAAACTGCTCCGCCCAGTCGTACATAAAGCCAGGCCTGCGTACCCGTGGTCTTGTGAGCTGGAGCGGAGTCCTTTTGGAACACGTAGTCTGTTCCAGCGCCCACTTCGTCGTTAATGTAGCTGTCAGTGTTCCGCTTTAGGCCCTGTTTGAACGGCCACTGCTGGTACCAGTACAGGCTGGATTTTCTGTATGTTGGAGGCAAATGTAGTCCTTGTCAACCGCGTCTTTAAATTGGTTGGCTAGGACGTCAACTTGTGTCTTCCTGTAGCCAAAACACGTAATAGAATCATTTGGTAATTTTTTAGCGCGAAACGATTCGAATGTTATCGTTCTTCGATCGTATTCTTGGTCTATTATGTTATTTGATTACAATTGTTCAGCAGTGTTCACTGCTTTGCTGTATCTTCGATTTCTGTGTTACTTGCGTTGGAGCCATATTGCTTCTTCACATGATACTGTTGCGACGTAATAAAAATTACTATGTCCCTCGCTGAAAGCTTCATCTGCTTTTATGCTAGTCTAGACTGTTCTTGAATCTTCGCTCGGTGGTGTGCGTGGACGGTACTCGAAAGCTTGAGATTATTCGATTTGATCTACATTGGAGAACATTCGATTAGAAGGAAGATACAATCGTGTTGCTCCGCCTTATATACTTAAACTAGGTTTCTGATTGGGTTACTTTGTAGCTAGGTATTCGGTTGTTGCTGCTCCCTTAAGGCAGGCGTCCACTAGGGCGGACGGGCCGCATCGCAAAAATCCGCCTGCCATACATTGTTATGGAAGTGCGCCCACTGAACGAGACTCGCGACGGAACGAAGTACGTAGAAAAAAAAATGCTCGCGCACCGTTGCGATGCGGCCCGCCTCTAGTGGACGCCTGCCTTTATTCGTAATTGATCGAGTTGCGCGGTTGCCAGGCTTCCACGTAACAATACGATCCTGAGCAATGGGCTTTACCTGTAACCAGAACTTACTCATTTCTCAAATGTCGATTTGGATTGACCGTCTTCATGTGTTTCTTGGACGATCCACCAAACACCGTCCTTGTGGATTCCAATACATAGCCTGTTTGGTTATGTTTTGCTTTCCCCAAGGTGTAACCGATCCATAGTCACTTTCGGCTTCGGAATCTCACTACTTATCTTGGTCTGCTTAGTCGTCCTACAATGATATTCCTTGAAGATAACGTCTGGCCAGAATATCCCTATTGCGCGGTGAAAACATTGTTGAAAGTTTTCCATTTTCTGATATTATAATTTTATCGGTTATTTTCCTATTGCATAACCGCATAGATACACGTACCCAAAGTAAGATTTGAACACTCAGAAGTTTTGTTCGAAGGACGATACACTTAATCCTCCAGAAAGGTGAAATAATACCCAAGTTCTGGCGAGCTATGTTAGGGTGCGCCTCCACATCTTTTTTAAGCCCATCATCAATGCTGATAATACTTAAAATTTTTGCGTCTCTTCCATATTTTCCTCATATATGGTGGTACCAGTGTTCTACTGTCGGGACACATTTAAAGACATACACTCCCAATCAATAGGGTAGATCCATCCCAAATTTTCTTCTAATTGGTAAAATATTAAAATCAGATTGTACTCGATACGTATTTATTCATTTCAGTGAAGAATTAGATGCTAAAACTATAAGTCCCGTCACATTTAAAATGTTTAACAAGTCAGTGTAGTGTCATCTCTCGTTCATCACGCAAAGAGCTTAATTCGTTATATAACTGATTTAATTCAAGCCAGTTCGATTTGATCTGACTATAAAGTTATTGAATTTAAAACTAACAATTGTTAAATACTGTTTTTTTTGAGTTAATCAAAAATTTGAATTGTAATAATTCATGAATTGTTTCGTGGGTTCATCCTTACTCTGCTTTTTACAATCAAATCTATAATAAAACTAGCTTCCATACACTTTACAATGCAGGTTCAACCCAGTTCCGGTGAGTCAAGGGAAAATGATGAACTGGCTTAAGGATAAAGTAGTTAAAATTTGAAACCTTCAAAACCGTGTGAAAATTTCAATTATGTATTGGGATATACCTAGTAGTCGATTCGGTTTATTTAGCACGATAAAAGGGCAGATGTAATTTTAATTCTAGTGGTATTTTAGTGGTTTTGATTTAACACTTTGAGTGCCAAAAAATTCGACACTGTTATTTAAGGGGTCAAAATTTTCGTTGGACGCTGAGCCGCGTCGCTACACTGAACGTGTTATTTCAATTGTTTGGGATGTAGAAAATTTTGTTGAATAGATGATATCGTAAAAATAGAAACTTTCAAAGAATGAAGGCTATTCGAATCGCCAAAAGCATTGGTGGTCATAACGTGGTTAATGTTTTCATTACCAATCCCGAAAATTTTGGAAAAAATGAAAAAAGTTTAAGAATTTTTTCAAAATAAAATTTTCTTATCTGCTTACTTTTTCTTTTATTTTCACTGAATTCTAGTGATCGATTTTTTTAGCTGTTTTAGCAAATAATCACATTAAATCGCTACAAGATGAAATATATTTCGGTTTACACACTAATTGCTCAGCAAGATTCTATCTAAGCAACACACGAACCCGTCGTTTGTGAAAAAGTCGGATGGGACCTGGACCGATTCCTCCGCCGAGACTCTGGAACTCTTGATGAACACTCACTTTCCTGGGTGTCAAAACAGCGAAATGGAGATGTCAAGCATTCAGAGTGTGCGGCGCATACCAGAGGAGGACACAAGTTCCGTCATCAATGAGGAAAAATTTCCTGGTGTATCAACAGTTTCTCTCCCTACAAGTCGCCTGGCATGGACTGCATACTTTATTATTATGCTGCAAAAACTACAAGATGTGGTAGTTCCATGGCTAGTGGATATCTTCAAAACTTGCATCCTACTATATCATGTGCCCTATGCCTGGAGAAGTGTTCGGGTAGTGTTTATCCCGAAGGTTGGCAAGAGAGGTCATGAACTCGCGAAGGATTTCAGACCCATTAGCCTAACATCATTCGTGCTGAAGACACTGGAGCGCATTATAGATATACATGTGAGACAAACCCTGGAAAGGTCACCGCTATCCAAATCTCAACATGCTTACCTCAGGGGGAGATCCACCGAGACGGCTCTCCATGAAATCGTGCGCACGATTGAGCATACGATAAATAACAAGCAATACACGCTAGCAGCATTTCTAGACATAGAAGAGGCCTTCAATAACGTCCACACTGAAGCTATCCAAGAATCCCTCACCGAACTGGGGGTGGACGAAAGCTTCAGCGATTGGATAATATACATGCTACGAACCAGAATTATCCATTCAAAGCTAGGAAACAACAACTTGACCAAGCACGTGCGTAGAGGAACACCACAGGGAGGTCTTATCTCACCTCTACTTTGGCTATTGGTTATGAATAAAATCCTGGTGAGACTAGACAGAGAGGGAATCAAAGTGATTGCGTATGCGGACGATCTGGTGATTTTGGTCTGCACTGGAATATGCCCTTCCGTGATCAGTTAGATCATGGATGGAGCTCTGGATAAGGGCTACCGGCTGTGGCCTCAGTGTAAATCCGGATAAAACTGAGTTGGTGCTATTCACCAGGAAAACCAAGATCCCAGACTTTAACCTCCCCCGCCTCAACGGTCAACCGCTCCAGCTCTCCTCCAGGGCAAAGTATCTTGGTGTTATCCTCGATTCAAAGCTGAGCTGGAAACTCAACATAGAAAACCGGGTGGAGAAAGCCCGTCTGGCCTTCTACGCCTGCAAAAAAACCTTCGGCAAGAAGTGGGGACTCAAACCTAGGATGGTTTTGTGGCTGTACACTGCCGTAATACGTCCAATTCTCAACTACGGGTCGCTAGTCTGGTGGCAAACTTTGAGTAAGGATTTTAACATAACTTAGCTCAGTAGAGTTCAACGAAGTGCGGCAATAGGCATCACAGGTGCTATACGGTTATGCCCGACCGATGCTCTAAACGTGCTACTCCACCAATCGACCTTTAAATAAAAAACACCGCATCAAACAATGCCGTCAGACTCAAAGAATCTGGGTGCTGGACTGCGAAACCGTACGGGGATAGCAACATCCTGGGACAGTTACCAAAGGAATTGGTTACGTCACCGACTGACTACATCACCCCCAAACTGAGCTTCACGAAATGCTTCTCTGTTGGTTTCCCAACTAGAGAGGAGTGGAAGAACTAACAGACTTCGACACGATAATATTTACCGACGGTTCATAAATGGACTGCGTGGTCGGGACAGAAATATTCTCTGATACATAATGTCGCTAAGTCCTACCGCCTACCGGACCACGCTAGCGTCTTCCAGGCAGAGATACTGGGGATCCGTGAGGCTTTTCGGACATTGAAACACGATTTATCGCCAAAACGCAACATCGTTATTTTCACCGATAGCCAAGCCGCAATCCAAGCACTAGATTCGGCTACCATCTCCTCTAAACTGGTACAGCAATGCGGTTTAGTGGAGCGGCTCAAAGTTTCTGTGCTTTGGGTCCCGGGTCCCGGGCATAGAGACATAGTGGGAAATGAGCGAGCTGATGAACTGGCCAGGAAAATCCGCTCTTCCCGGTTCTTTTGCAGAACTAGTCCACGTTCCTTTAGGAGTTGTCAAGAGACACATACTCTCCCACTTCCAATCAGCGGCTAACTCCAGATGGATCCGTCTAGAGGACAGAGCTGCCACTTAAACCAACCAACACACTAATTGTGCTTATACAGTTTATACTTTCCAAATTAAAAGAAAATTTGATGCGGATCTTATCTTGATTGGAAGTGGATTGAACAATTTTTAGCCTGGCTTTCTTTTGCACTCAATCCAAAGAGCGGAAATTTGGTTCTAAGTCTAACTTGATATATGGAAGTATACACACCCCATAGACATAAGTCATAGAGAATTTCTACGGTTGGATATTAACAATAGGGTCAGTGCTGTTTGTATGCAGACATCAAAGATTTTGTCCGCAATCTACATATCCCACTACCTCTTCCGCACTGGAGAAAATAATGTTTTAATTGCCTCCACTTGGCGTCCAATGGAGATACATGTTCTTGTCTATTACATTGCAAGCATATGTTAAATATTTGACTATTCTGGCTGGCAAATGTAGTCAGATAGTGTAATTGTCAAAATTTTGTTTGTCACATAGTTTGATTTGCTCTACACATAATCTCTTTTGACAAAAAAAATATTGACAGAACTTTTCGTCAAATTTCTTTAGTCAAATATGTGACAGCACGGCATACATCATAAAACAAACTTAAAGTTAGTATTACACTGCCATGCTGTTTAATATTTGACTAAAAAATTTGACGAAAGTTCTGTCAAAATAAACTTTGTGAAGAGAAAATAAAATAATGTGGCAAAGAAAAATTTGACGATTACACTATCTGACAGTATTTGCCACTGGCTTAAGGGTCGACAAATAACTTATATCGGGTCTGTTGGATGTGACGAATCGCCACAAGGAACACCACGATATGTTGAATTTATCACTGAAAACATAGAAAATTTGATCGAATGATAAGACGACGATGTCCCCAAAAACGATCGGAGGAATTCATCTAGGATGCCAAGGTCAAAAAGAAGATACCACGAATAAATAAGTAATGAAAATTTCAGATTTTTAGTAAAGTTTTCAGCCTTGTATTGTAAGCAACTGCACCCTAGGACAGCTAAAGAGAAAAATGTTTGTAGAGCTAGTGCTCCTCTTCGGCACTATATAAAATTTTACGAAAGGTTCCCAAGCAGTTCTCGAAATGACCGAAGCCTACTGGTAAGCAGTGCATCTAAGCTTTGATTGGATAAATTATAGGAATCTGGCTGTAACTTCCGCTCTTTACAATTTATAGAGCCAAGACCATCAACATTTGATGATGTGAATATCTAGTTCCATAAGTTCAGAGACGGTTTCGTCGATTTTTGCATCGGTCTGTTGGCGGATTTGGGAGGATTGTACATATTCTTTTATTTATTGCATTGACATTGATAATTTCCCTTTCTAGATCATACCAAACCTATTAAGTATTGGTTGGTCCTAAAATTGGTTCGAAAGTGAGACTGTAAAAAATTCAGCTCCTTTAATATCAACGCACTTTACTACCTCATGTGAATATTTCCACCAGAAAAGACTGAGAATTATGGTATCATCCCTTCTGATACTGTAGGACTGTGGCCACGGAAGGTTCGAAAGAGAAGAGTGCTTTCGTGACCGATCAGGATGAAATATTCGCCAAAAATTAATAGTGCGGACAACGTACGTGGAAAGTGAAAAAACCATCTCTGTTTGTGGATGATATTCAAGGCTGCGTTAAGATCAGTTGGAGTTCCCATAAAATTAAATTATGGTTTGTGGACGCACAATATGCTGGACTGTTGTGACTTCGCTGACAATGATACGGATAAGAGCTTGCCTGAAGACTTCGGGGATCGAATGAGCATCGGTCTATGAAATGTTTCTATGTTTCATTGAAAGTATGAAGGTCATGATTGCCATAGAAACACTCATTCACTTTGCTCAATTGGGCCAACAATCCGGATGTCGACAGTTACGAAATTAGGCAGGAGGAACTCAAGCGTCCCTTTGTCCCTTGTCAGAGAATATGCAGGGAACATGGAAGACATGCAGAAATTTAAAATCCTTTGGTGTTTCGCGCCAGATATCGGTATTTAAACAAACTTTTTTTTGACTGTGATGATACCTCTGTGAAGAACTCCTCTGTTCATAAGAACCATCAGTATGTACTTAGAGACAGTAACTCTGTTCAGACTCCAGTGCAGCCAGCCTACCCTAAATTAATAATTGGTTTTACTTTCACAATTAGCTCAGCGCAGGATTGTTGCGGAGCGTGAATCTTGTCATGGAGGTTCCCCAACCTACTGTTTCCAGTCAAGACTCAAATCCTAGTAAATGAAGAACAAATCAGAAAAAGGATCGTGATGGGCAACTATACTGCAGAAATATCACCAACGATAAAGGAAATTTTTTCGTTTTGGACATTGACAATAAAATTGAAGAATGTTGCCGTTCACCACCAGAAGAAATCAAATCAGATGTAGGGACGTTCATAAAAAACGTTCAAGTAAAATTAATCGAGGAGGCTAAGACTCGAATTGGACAAAGTCTTTAATTTTTAAAAGAAGTCTCAGGTTCAAATTGACGTGGACAGAAAACAGAAGAGGGGAGCTTGACCTTTAGAAACCAGAACAAGGCAACTCTCACTTCTAAATTTGCCTATTGATGATTTCCAAACAATAAATAATTTGCAAAAAAGAGTCATTCGGTCCAGCGACATTTTCTCTTAACAACAGAAAATTTGATTACTCATGGACGCGCAATAAAGCCATCGTTTTTGGGTGACTACGAAACGAAATGGTTAGAATGAAACTTAACAAAAAGATTAATTATTCTATTGGTTTCCTTTAATCATCGGCTGCGAATCTTTCCGCCACCCCTTGATTAATTTGATTCATTCGTTTGAGAAGACTACAACAAGTGCACCCCTGTCTTGGTTCCCCAAAAAGAAAACCGCCACGTTCTGCTGTATATTCGCAGTTATTCTCGTTTTGCGTTGTTGCGAAGCTTGTTTACGTTTTGGACTACTGTGCGGAGTATAGTGTGGGGGCCCTGATTGTATAGTCATTCTCGCTTTGTACGCCGCGCTGTACGGAGTTGCTCACTCGAACGTTCTAAAACACACGTGGTGTAGAACTTAATGGTACAACACGCGCATGAAACAAACACAAACCACGTGTACTCTTGAGATTCCTAGAACTTTTTTTCTGAAACTGTTAACTAATTTTTCAATTTCATAAATCATAACTTAAAACTTCAGGATCCATCTGCGTAGCAAATTTCGAACGAAATACTGAAATGAAATTCAGCATCCCTCAACCTCAGCAGGGTGAGACCGAAAAACAAACCTCTTCAAACACTTGGTCCCTGTGTGTACCTTGTCGAAAATTCACCCCAAAATAAAAACCTATAGCGACCAACGCAGCTCCCTAATCCCTTGCTATGTGCGATTGTAGTAGTGCAGAAGTAGCAGAATATGCCGAAAGGAAAGTAACAGCAATGGGGTGCAACCCCTGCCACGAAATAAATCCAAGAAAAGTGCATTTAAATCGGCAACTCGATTAGGGGAAGTTCACGAGTCCTGGTTTCTGCTCTGGACAGGACGCGGACACGGTCGTGAACGAGCACCAAAGTACCAATCTTCCCTTTTATACTTTTCGCCCCTTAACGTAAGACTGTTCGTTGCTTGGAGTATTAGTGGTGCGTATATCCACCATTTATCCTTCTTGCTGGCTGCAACTACTACCACCTTGCATGCACGTGACGGGAAAATTGGTCGGAGTAGTTGGTCGTGGTGGACCATATGCGACGCGATTCTTTTCGAGAACGCAAACAGAAAAAACAACACAACAAAAACACATTTAACCACAGAGAGGCCGACGAAACGAGACCAAAATGCGTGGAAATTGACGCACCTCCTCGAGGAGAGATACCGGACGACGACATTTTTATTTTTAAATTGAACGCGTTAAGGTCCCGCCAAGGGTCGTTGACACACAGAACTATTATGAAGACAAAAATTTCACATCGAAGGGGGGTAGTACTTAATATATATATGGAATGAAAATGGGATGCCAAGCTGAGATCATCAGAAAAAGAATACCCTAGTCGGGTGCCGTCTAAGCAGATTTTCCTTTGAGGTAAAATTCGATGATATCGTGACGCAGTTCATCGTCATTATTTATTTTTATTTTAACGATTCTAGCGAATGTGATGAATCATTTCGAAAGTAAATGAATATAACTTAAAATTGCAGTTTTAAGTAGCATTTAATCGCTTTTATTCAGTTTCAGAAGTATAAACACAACAGAAGGTTGGCAGGTGTAACAGAATTATAGATTCCACAGTCTGCTGAAAGTGGAACGGAGTATGAATGGTGCTAACAAGAATTGTTTTCCAATTCATGGTGTTTGTTAACGCACTTGATCATCAGTATTATTTCGTCTTAACTCACAGGTGATATATCCATCATTGAGATTTGAATCCACAATTTCTGTATGAGTAGATTATCGGACCCAAATCCTCATCTTTAGAGGACCTCTGGACCGGTGGACTATCGCTCACAAAGTGTCATCTTAAAAAAAGATGTGCAATGAGCTAACTGATGAAGCTCATATTGTCTGCTTCATGATGTTTTATATTCTAATGCCGCGTTTCCACTATCGCCTTCATATGCATTGGATGCCGCGAACTAGCGCGTATGCGTATATGGAAACGGCACATTCGCGTTACTTTGCAACTCAAGTCGAGAATCACATACATTTGCGACGATAGCGGCGTTTGGACGCACATCAAAGGGATTCGCAATGAACACGAATGTAGCGTTTCCACTATCGCCTATGCAAAGAAACTACCCCAGCGGAAAAAAGAATGCTGGAGAATGCATTTCGTAAGCATTCCGATTCAATGGATGGAAGAATTACAATACTATCCATATTTAATTTTTTCTGGAATGTTGAAGGAATGATTCTCTATACATTTTTCAGAATGCAAAAAAGACATTGTAATAAGCTTGCATAAAACACAATATTACATACAGTACATAATACATTACTTGTATTCCCACTGGGACTGAATTGAACATTTGCTAGCCCCTACCAGTGCCACTAACATTCGCATTGGACATTCGTGTCGATGACGGTTTTTGACGCACATCAAAGGGATGTGCATTGAGCACGAATGTACTGTTCTGTTTCCACTATCGCCTAGACATTCGCGCTCATCGCACCCAATGCACATGAAGGCGATAGTGGAAATGCGGCATTACAGTTTTCAGAACCACCGGTAAAAAACAGCGATATTTATTTTCCTCGATATCGAAAAGCGTTCATCATAGTTGGGCACAATTCACGGAATTCACGGTTAAAGTTACAAAGATGAATCTTACCTTAAATGAATGCCGTGTACCGCAGGGTTCAACGTTTGCACTCCAACTCTTTTCTTGACAGATGCACCTAAAAATACACTGGTTAGCTGCAGCTCACAGCAATCAAATTAAAATTAATCGTGCAAGGTTCGATCACACTGCACGTACAGAGAATTAGAATTCATGTAATTTAATAGATTTTATTCATTTTATTCACATTTCTGTAGTCTTCATTAACTTTTGAATTAAAACGAAAGATTTTGCGCAATAACTCGGAATTTTAGTGCGCACACTGTCCAATAGTTAAACGACGAGAATTTAGAGAACATACTCAATACAGAATACAGATGAGATTTCGGGACATGATGGTAAGATTCCTACAATATCCAAACTTTCCGAATATGCAGAAGAGTTAAGAATTTATCAATGAGATCGATGTTTCCGTTGTTCAAATGTTAAATAGTCGAGGATACCAACAAAGAAGCTGACAAAAGCACAGACTGTGAAATAATTAGTAAAAATTTTGCTTTAAAGTATCTATAAAAAATTGGCGAATACCAAGGTGGATTCATAACCGGACGATCTACAAGAGACCAGATATTCTCGGTGAAACAGGTGCTTGAGAAATGCTGGGAACATAACACAGATGTGCAGCAAATCTTCGTAGATTTTAAAGAATCATATCACAGTATCGACAGGAGGGTACTGTACCAAATCATGCTTCATTTTGAAATTTCACCAAAATTAGTCCGACTAACGAGACTCACAATGACGAACACTGAATTCCAAGTAAGAATACAAACTGATTCTACAACCAGCTTTCGAACGGAATGTGGTTTAAAGCAGGGAGATGGTCTAGCCCCCATTCTTTTCAACCTGGCACTAGAATATGTCATCCGAAAAAACCCCAGTCGACACCAATGGGACACTACTATTCAAGTCCACCCGAGAAACTTTGCTAGTGCTAAGGAGGTATTTGTCAATCTTGACTCCGCCGAAAAAGAAGTGGGGTTACGCATTAATGAAAGTAAAATAAAAGTAATGACGCAAACAAGAAAGAGAACGCCGATCAGACAATATAACAACTGCGGAGTATAATTTGGAGAGTGTGGACAACTTCATATATCTTGGGGCTAATCTAGCAAAAGACAGCAACGAAACGGACGAAATCAAACGACGGATCATGCTAGCAAATAAAACGTATTATTCGGTACTTCCAATAATGAAATTCAAGAAAGTTCACAGGAACAATAAGCTGCGAATATATAAAACTAATATACAACCTGTGCTCTGTTATGGCAGCGAAACGTGGACATTAACGCAAACTTCCGCAAAAGCAATTAACGCATTCGAAAGAAAGGACCTCCGAAGTATTTTGGGACCTGTGAAAGAAGGAACGGACTGGCGAATAAGAAACAACCATGAGCTGTATCAACTGTTCGAGGAGCCAGAAGCTTCAACGTTCATCAAACTACGTAAACTGCAGTGGGCTGGTCATGTAGAGCGAATGGAAGATAGAAGAATCCGAAAACGTGCTCTTAAAGGCAAAGCGTGTGGTAACAGGCCAGTAGGCAAACCGCGCTAGCGATGGGAAGATTCGGTTCTTGAAGATAGCAAAGCCATCTTAAAAATTAGCAGCTGGAGGACGCGGTCTTTGGATCGAGACGATTGGAGGCGACGACTTCAGAAGGCCAAGGCCCTATTTGGGCTGTCGCGCCATTAATGATGATGATAAAAATATGTCGCATCAATGAAGTTCATCAACTCTTGCATACTTTTTTCTGGAATATAAACGTTATTTATTTATTAACAGTTATATCACATGAAAGTTAACGATAAATATACCTCGAAATTGCAAACTTTCGGAATAAAATGTCTGCGAAACATCTTGATGGAATTCTGGCGAATTTTAGACAGGCAAAAATCAGATTCAGATACGAAAGCAGAATTGGATCCGTCCTATCTTGAAGAGGCCAAAGAAAAACCTTTTCAAGTAATCAAGAATCGTCGAAGATAACCTTTAGAACCAGGACAGATTCTTATGTAGGTGAAAATACCAACCACGATCTAAAGAAAATCTCCTAGCAACGGAGAAATATTCTACGAAGTAATAACCTCCTGGAATTGAAGATTGAACATGTGCAGAATAGTCGGTAACAAAATTCGAATTAAAATATATTGATAAACTTTTCGGATGATTCATCTATTTGCAAAGCGGGACAAGTCATTTTCAATGAAATTTTGTTAAGCTAGTTATAGAAAACTGATTGGTACGTTTACACCAAAAACACTATCGCATGAAGTGTTTATTTTTTTTACAAAAATAATTACGGTCGTGGCTTTGTTGTTTTTAGTTCCTGTGTGACCCACGATAGAGCATCAAGCTCCTCCACGAGTCACGATTTTCGGCGATAATTTGTGCTCTTGTCTGGACGTTCATTTCACGTTCGATCACTAATTGCTTTGATATGGAGCGAATTACAGCGGATCCTGCTGTCATTTTGTGACCGAACGTTTCAGAATTCAATTATAGTCCCGATGTCAATAGCCATTCGTATCCGAGTCACTGTTCCTGCTTCTAATAGCATGACCTAAAGATCATTTGCCATTTTGAGGGTAAACAGGCCAGGCCGTGGGTGTTTTCTTTAGCCTCTATTCCATAGGGGTATAGTAGGAGTAATCACATTGTCATGACTGGACAACATTTTCTTGAAGTCGCTTTGTTATTTGGTATCTCAAATGCAAAACTTCAATTAATTTGCACTGCTAATTTGTACAACAATAATAATTATAACTACAGAGGAATTGATTCTTTAAAAATTTCTAACAATTCTATCGCTGCAATGCTTGTAACCCGCTCAGGTCAAGTGTACCTACCTATTTTCATCGGGTCTAAGAAAAATAGAGGAATTCATGAAAACAATCTTAACCCCCCTTTAATCCTTTGGGGGTTGAGTATCGAAAAAACTCGTTTGTATAACATAGCCTAATGAAGGAAATCCAATTAGATATTTCACTCGGTCATCCGGCCTGAAAGAATTGTGAAAATATATCTACATCCTTTATCAAAAAAACCGTAAATTATAATACTTCTTAGGCTATTTTTTAAGTAGCTGTAGAAGTGACAACTTGATATTTTATCTGAGCGAGATATTGAAGAATTCTTGAAAACATGTTCAACCCCTTTTCATCTCCTTAGGGGTTCAAGAACAAGAAAACTCTGCAAATGTGTTTATACGTTTCTATATGTAATCTGCAGCAATGAAAATTAATTCGAAATCTCATTGTGCTTAAAAGATATAAGGGACCGGGGGCAAAATATATTTGAATTGTTTTAACGTCTTAGTTCTGGAATTGAAAAAAAACTAACTCATGTTTACGTAATAGAACGGTGGGTAATCGGCTTTCGAACAGTTCGGACCGCGAACAAGTTGGACAATAAAAGATTTCGTGAAAAAGTTTGATGTTCGGACAACGAACGCATGTTCGGTTAACAAACACTATGTTCATCCTTCATTCAGGGAGACAAAGATGATGTCCTCGAAATCGTGACAACTGCTGAAGATCTGGAATTGGAGGTATATGGAAATGACATTGAAAAGCTCATAATGGAATATGAAAATGGTATGGCGGCAGAAGAGCTCCAAGAACTCTTAAATGAAGAACACCAAAAAACTCAACGAGATGTGCTTTCTGAAAAGAAGAAGACGAAAGAGGACATTGGCCAACATCTGCTATTTAAGATCTTTTGAAGAAGTAGGAGATGTCAGAACAACGGTCTGAGAATGGCACCCAAATCATGTTGAGGTCAATATTGTTGCGAGCTAGGGGTTCGCCGGGATTTCAAGTAAAACACAATTCGGTTAAAATAAAAATAAGTGATTATTTATTAATCGCACTTTTAATTCACAGAATTATAATCGCACAATAATTCGCACTATATGGCAATACCGCCCACTTATACCATATATCGCTTGACTCGTTCACTTTCGTTCTCTCTCAACACGGTCGCGTATACCCGCTGGCTGTCGCAGTCGACGTAATCAAAATTACTGTGTCTTCGCTGAGAGCTTCACCTGCTTATATACTACCCGGTTGCAGTCTAGGATGTACTTGAATGATCACCGGTGATGTGGATGTTTCTCGAAGGCTTTAGAGCTTTCGATTTTGATCTTCGTTCAGTGGTTTATGTAGAAGGTTCTAGTATATTGGAGAGCATTCGATAAGAAGAGAGATACAATCGTGTTGTTTCGCCTTATCTTCAGCTAGGTTCCTGATTTGCAACTAGGTATTCGGTTGTTGTTGTTTTCGTTATGTGAAACGATCGAGTTGCACGGTTGCGCGGTTGCCAGGCTTACACGTAACAATATGCTTGGGGATCGCTACAACGACTATGCTATTAATCACTTTGAAAAGAAATCGACATTGGACAGATTCTTTAACGCCCAACAAATGAAAAAAAAACAATATAAATTTAGTATTAACAATCATTTTTATTTACTTCTTGTATTTTCCGAACGAACTAATCAAATTCCTATAAAAACGATAACGAACAATTCGGGTAGCGAACATCGTCTTTGAGCGGATTATGTTTTTTAACCGATAACCCACTGTACTGTTTAAATTTTATGCTTCTATATTAAGAGGTTTGAGCTAGGCGCTGATAAGTGACCAGGCTCTTTAACATTTCACATCAATTTCAGAATTTTTGATCGCGAGGAATTGCTTTTAAGTCAGACCGTAAAACGTAAAAGGTATTAATATCGGATTCCCAACCGCGCATTTTATTTAATTTTTACATTGTAAATTGATCAATATTTTTAATTCTTGATGCTATTTTCAATGTCGACAGGTTTAAATCGGTTATTTGCCAGAAAATATGGAACTACTATTCTTGAGAAAAACAATCTGCAGTGCAATGCAGTGATGTATAACTATTTTTGGTCTTATTATTTTTTTTGGTATGGTGACTAGGCGCGTTAGTGTACTAACTCTCAAGTCGTGAATTCGAATTCTCCCAGTAATGGGCTTATCAGTTCTCACCCGTGGTCTAAAAAAGAAAAAAAAATATTATTAACTTTCAGTTTTTATATAATAAAATTGAGAAATAACATTATTCATTCAAATTTATCTTCTGTGTGTGTGGCTAGTTGGAATTCGAATTCACGACCCATCTCAACAATTGCAACTTTGTAAATAGAATACAACTTAATTGCAATTCCTTGCCTACAAGTTTTTTTTTAAACAGCAAAATTTCCGATGCCTTCAAGTTAGTGTAATGCAATAGGAATTGTCACTGATTTCGCAAGTCAATCAAATTCTTTTTAAAGAATCAATTTTTTTTTTATTAATTTTTCGAAAATTCTTTTATTTTTTTATTTTAAAAATATTGTAACATAACGGTGAATTTCGAATATTAATAAATTGTAAAATCTTTTCCGTTAAATATATTTTTATATGTTCAACGCCATCTAGATGTGAAAAGCTAAAACAGCATCGTTCTTTTAAACTCTTCCCATATTCTTGACAGCCCAAATCAGGCCTTGGCTTCATGGATCTCATTTGGGACATTAAGATATGAATTTTTTCTATTGAAGGCTCTCAACGTAGTGTTTTCTCCCCAAATAGGCTGTTAGCCTATCGTCCAACCCCACCAGATAGGAGAAAGGCTGTCAAAGGGAATTAATATTGTTCGAATCTCTGGCATGCTGAACTTCGACCCACTTCGGCTATCGATGCCATCAATACATGTTAAGCGCCGAATAATTGGTTCGTTGCATTCCGAACTTTCTTTTGTATTTTCCAGACGATTTTTTTGAGTTAATGAATTTTTTTTGCTATTGTTCAGAATACTTTTGAAGATTCTGTAGTGGGTACAAAGAAAGGATAACAATTCCTGCTGCATAGGTTGTCACCTTTTCGATTGGGCATCAGTTTTTTCTGTATCACTCTTGCTCGTGAATAGAGCATCATATGGGGATGCAGTAGTTTCCTAGTTCAATTTTATAGTTAAATAAATAGCCATGTAGGCGTGGTTCGAATCACGACCTGTATTGGTGAATTACTGACTGAACTTGTCCTTTATCGAGCATTCTGTGTTCAAATCGGTCTGTGATCTATTTGGTATGTTCCAAGCGTTGACATTTCAACAATGCAGCTTGTGATATGGTTTTGTCTACAGTGGATTCACAAAATTCGATATATGGGGCGAAATAATTTCAGAATGGAAGTGTTTCAATCTTTTCCAGGACATTCAATACCCTCGGTGTCAAATTTATTACACATCGTAAACACTATCAGATAATAGAACTCAAAAACAAGACTCGCACAAAAACAGATAACAAATCGATATGGTATCCTGTTCCTACCCGGTATACACTCTCCTGTATTATGTAGGCTGATGAAAAGGGAAAGGACCCTTTTATCGTAAACTCGAAATGTAATGAGGTTGTGTGCGCACTGAGCATACACTCTACTTCTATCCAGAGCTCTATGCACACATCATGCACGCAGGATCGCTTCTGATCTCCTATCAGCGAGGGATTGTACGTAATGCCAGGCGCATATGAACAATAGTTAGATTCGAATAATATTCGTCCAGACTGTTCGGCTCGCCTCGAAGAGTCCTTTTTATGCTACTATTGTGTTTGTGCGTTACTCGTGTTTGGGACAGCTGCAATATAATTTCGATTCCTATATAGTGTCGCCTATGTTCGTACATGCACTCGTGCTTAACGTTTTCCGTGCAGGATATTCGAGAGTTACCCTTATTTTCGTACCAATTGTTGTTTTTGTTCGACAATAAAATACGTACGAATGTTGGGAATAGTGTGCACACAGTTTTTGGGGTAGTTCGTTACTTTTGCCTAGGGTAAGGATAAATTTTGGAATTTATAATAAAGTAAGGAGTGCGCAAAAGTGGGGGGTATCATTTAGGGTAAAAAGGGTAATTTTATTGTTATATCTAAAGGGCGCAGGACAAGATTCAATCCGTAGATGATGCGCTTAAATTAAGTATGTCACGACGACGTTAGATAAATGGCGTTTCTATGGTAATATGGTAGATTCTGAATAAAAGACTGAATATAATTTCAATTAGTTCCGCTTTTCTGATCGCAAATAAGGAGTACGATAGTCAGCTTCCAGTAATTGCATCCGAAATATATAGGGAACATTTTTAATACAACTTCTTACTATAGACTCCGTTGATGAGCACAAAGAACAGAAATATAATTCTGTGAATTTTGATTATAACCTGATCATCACAAGATATTCAGTTCTAATTTTGATACCATCATTAGATTGGAATTGCTGGTAGATTTAAATTTGTGTACATCAGGTTCATTGAGAGAGAGATTTGATCTCTCTGAAAATATATGGACGTCATATTTAGTGTAATAACGAGATATCGACGCTGGAAGGTACTAAAAAGCGGACATCATTCTCTTTTTCTTAGACGCGACGCTGGTTCTATCCTAATAACGTTTTTTTTTCTTCTCTTTGTTACAGATTCAAAACAGGACTAGCAATACCAAAGATATTAAAAAAATAGATCAAGCTACGCTTAAAAAAGCGAACAGCGATACAAATTTCTTTTACGCCAAAGTTTTCAATAAAAGCCGCCAAAATTCATTTCAAAATGTTGATGCCCGGTGCGACCGAAACAGATGCAGCCGCACTGGCGGCTATTGCACAAGCCAATTCACAAGCGGCTGCTCTTGCCGGCGCACCTGGAAGCGGACTACAAGCACAATCAACGTCATCAGTACAACAAAAGGACACAACATGGACGAAACTTTTCGTTGGTGGTTTACCGTATCATACGACAGACAAAAGCTTAAGAGAACATTTCGCAGTGTTTGGAGAAATTGAAGAAGCTGTTGTTATAACTGATAGGCAAACGAATAAAAGTCGGGGTTATGGTTTTGTAAGTACATATGATTTTCATTATTATGCAATAAACTTAATCAGACAATTATATTACGTTATTTTTATTTATTTATTTCTATTAACAGGTGATAATGGGCGATCGAGCAAGTGCCGAACGGGCGTGTAAAGACCCTAACCCTATTATTGATGGCAGGAAAGCAAATGTAAACTTAGCAATATTAGGTGCTAAACCACGTGGCAATATTACACCAGGTAAGTTAATTAAAATTGAGTACAGTTGGGCAGGTAGTATTGGCACTATACTATCATTTTTCTGAGAAAAGGATTATCCCTGATCTGACCTTTTACTTCTTCCTCCCTTTCATGAATCAAATAAATTTGTTTGACTTTCTCGAAGACAGATTTTAAATAGTTTGGCTTGCAAATCGGTGAGAAACTAATATTCTATTTACGGTGTAATGTAAGTGACTAATCATATCATATTAATGGTTAACCTCTAAGTACTCGTACTGTTGGCCAATCAATCGCTTTGAATTGAGATCCGTTCCTATTTCTTCATCGACCTTTTACCTAAAACGAAAAAAATTTTTCTTTTCCCAAATTAAGTGTGACGGTGAGTTGTTTTCATGAAATCATGTCGATTTTTTCGTAAAGAACCGATCTTTCAAATCCATCCAAATTGTCAGAATTTACATCACCTTGTGGATTGAATTTCGAAAAATCGTGAAATCAATTTTTAGATGATTACATAAGATACCCATAGAAGTAAAAACCAAATTTTTATCTCATCAGATCTAAGAAGTGTGTTGAATTCGTGAAAAAATTTCCAAAAATTTTAAAATTGTAAGCGATTATAAAAAAAGTTCGTGGAGGTAAAATCTTATTTGTTATCTCATCCAACCTAAAAGATGAGGCGAAAATCGGATATTGAATATCCAAAAATTCTGAAATCAAATTTTCAGGGTAGCAAAAATATAAAGCCCGAGGAAGCAAAAAAGGACCTAAGAGATATGACGGAATTCGTGAAAATGTGATCAACCCTTTTACAGTCTTTTAGAGGTTGAAAAGCAAAATTCTGAAAACGGCCTTTAGACGATTATATGAAATTACCGTGGAAGTAAAAACTTATTCGATATCTAATCAGACCTAAGGGATATGACGGAATTCGTTAAAAGTATGTATACAACCTCTGTGCACTAGAAATGTGCAAAAAGTAATTATTCGTTATTTAGTATTCGATACTTTAAACAATTACTAGTATCGAATACCACTTTTGAGAAGTATTCGATATTGCCTCATTTCAAATACCACTTAATAGCACATCTCAAATCGAACACAACATATTTTTCTCAGCTTGGTAAAGTATTTGAAGAAGTATCGAATACCGAAGTAATTGAATACTAAACCACGGTATTCAAATAGTTGTGAGTAAATAGTCAAATGAATACCTCATGGTTGGTAAAGTATTTGAAAAAGTATCGAATACTGAAGTTGATGCATTCAGTAATTATTCGTTACTGTAAAGTAATTGAATTGCACTGTGCACCCACTTAGTGGCTGAATTAAAAAAAATCTTGAAAAAACTTTCTGGGCATTTATCTGAAGAACCCGTGAGGTAAAATTAATTTAATATTTCAGAAGACCAAATTGACGAAATTCGTGAAAATATATGCGCCCCATTTTTACTGACCATTTTTTTTGTACCACCTCGATACGCCAATGGATCTATGTTTTTTTTAACTAAATTACTTTTCTCGTACATCTACCAAGTCTTAAGTTTCAAAAGCACCCCGGACTCCTTTTAAAAATTATATTTTGAATATATGCAACCACTTTAGGCTAGCTACTTAAATTCTTCAGCTTTTTATCATTAGCGGTTCTTGGAATGTTTTCCTTTTGACCTTCTTCCACACTCACGCTTACCCCAACATTTGTTTCCTTTGCTAAGGGTATGCCAGTCCTTCTTTCCGTATAAATTTGGAGATCCTCCTACCTTAAACAGTTCTTGAGATATGATTTTGTTTTTAAATTCATGTACCCCCTCCCATGCTCTACCGCCCCTAAAAAAATATACAAATCAAATTTCATCTTTCTGGAAATTTTACAGGAATTAGTTTTGAGTTGAAAGTAAAATCTCGTTTGCCATTGAGTGATCCACTTCACTTTTTCGAGTAACTCCCATACTAAAGTCTAGAAGACATGTGTTTAGAAATATTGGCGTTCGAAATGTTCGTTCCATGCTCGAAGTTTAAAATTTTGCATACATTAATTTTGTTATGCTGAAGGTAAGCAGAATACTATGCAAAAAATTAAGTGAGTCCTGACTCCTGACCCTGAATAATTCGCGATTCATTTTCCGTAAGCCACTATAATTCAAGAAATTGTTGAGTCAAGAAATTTTTTAATCTGAATTCGTTTTGAATTAAAGGCATCGTCGAGTTCGACTGTTGACGGTATCCCGTCACTTCTTTGGGTAGCTCGCAAACAAAAGTTCTTTTTTCACATAGTGACACTTAGTTATTCCATGTTGAACACAAAATCTTTGAATCGAGCAGTTTAAAATATTTCCCCATTACGGGAATAAGAACAAGTGAAAATCGGGTTAATTCAGTTTAGGGCACAAAGATTGGTTGACAAGCAAATAGGATGTGGTCCTTGCAGTATTTTCCATAGAAATGTTCTTAAATAATAATTCTCCTAATGACTTCAAAACCTGATAAGAAAATCATCCGACAGTTTTCATACGGTGATTTACCTAAAGTTCTAGGCATGGAATTGTCGTCCTCCTTCGAGTAGTAACCAAACGATGTCCTTTATGCGCACTTCTCACTCTGCTTCCGGAGTTGAGTATTTTGTTAGGGTGTATTACGATTGGCTGCGGTCTATCGTGACTGCGATATGTTTACCTCACATCCCTGCTTCCTTCGGAGGTATAATTTCGAGATTTGTTACTTTAAGACCTAGAGCTCTTGAGAGTTCTTCGTTTTTGTTAAGACAGTAATTAAATCATAAAGTTATAAGAAAATTATATCGGTATAACTCGAGAACGTTTTGAGCTATGAAATTAACATGGTTAATGTGTATGGCAAAACAGAGATGACACACAAAGGGCGTATTATTTTATTTTTTTGATTTGAGAAAAATCGTGGGCATCGAATACAATCTACGCTTCAATGTTTCGGTCCAAGATCAGAAAAAATGTCTCTTGACGCCTGTAAAAAACAATATTTAAAAATTGCAAAGTTCGACTCATATTTAATAATCAAATTGTTACACAAAAGCCAAAGCATTGCCCAATTTCTTCGGAATCTGGTCTGATAACTTCGAACGTCAGCATTCCAAACTTGGAATTGATCTTCAGACTTGGACGGTTTCTTATTTTATAATGAAAATAAACTTAAAATTCAGTATTCAATGAGTGTATGCATTAAAAATAACCAACGCTATAAAAATACTCGGTGGTACCTACAAACATTTGTATGTTAATGAAAAACCAGTTCAGATCTTGTGTCACATTATTATGATCGTGCATTTGTTGCGTTACTGAAAACCACTGAAACATCGAAAAACAGAGAAAATAAATTTTTTGTTGGTTTTTTTTGTACTAGTAATCATTTCCGGTCGGAAATCAAACGCATACACATGCCAAAAAGGCTATAATAATATCGTGAAGCCGTAGGTATATGTAATGTAGATCGGTGCTCAATCTAACCAATGAGAACCAACTGATTTCAGCCAGCCTGCCACGATCAGAGACCTTTGGGGTTTCGGTTGCTGAGTTTATGGCCGATGTTTGTATAGTTTCAACGGCAGCGCTACTTATGTTCCTTATGAAAGCCGTACACAAGAAAGTGAAATTGAGTGCAGTTTCCCCGAGTTTTAATGATAATTCTTTGAATTAATAATAAGCTTCGATATCGCTAAACTGTGTGAACTATCGCTACGTTGTAAATTATACCGCAGTAGGTTGACCGTTGACGACTTTAAACCGTACGTTTTTTTATAGATCATTGTACTTGGTATGTTATTATGCGTACGTTACGTACTACACTCGTATGCAGTGTTTTTGTACGACGCGTACTATGTAGATTTTTAGATAGGCCTCCTGTGGTTTGTCATGTTGCCATGTTCGCACATATCGGCGACATGTGCACTGTTCTTTGTACAAAGTAAAAACTAAATAAATTTGTCAGGTTTTCAAATATCGCCGGGGTTAAATGCGCTGTGGGCTCCGAAATGGTTCTAGAACGTCTTATCTTTGTGGTTTTGATTTTTTTGTAAAGTTGTGTGTGAAGAACTGTTGTAATTTTTGATTTATATTACACGATTGTTTGAAACCTTCGAATATCATCATTTTTGTAATTTTGAAAATTTTGAGAGAATTTCTTGATGAACGGTAGGATAATGCACTTATTTGACTTATAATTGCAATAACTGTGTCGTCAAAATTGCATAATATTTCTTTCAAAATACTTCTTTCCTCTGTGCGACTCCAAGAAATATCTATCGTGTGAGCAGCTCTCCTAGTTGGCGGTAGTGCCTACTAGCTTGTAGGTAACTGAGTAGAAAATTACAATCTACCCACTATACAAAAATTCAAAATAGGCAAAATAAGCATATTGAGGCGAAAATCGATTAAAATTTATTTAAAGACTGAGAGTTGGTAGTAGGAGGTAGCACAGACACATTTAGACCTAAATAGTTCCGTTGTGTTATCACAGGATCATGGAATTCGGTCTTACTCACTAAACCCCTTATAATGAAGCGTTTGATTCTCGTAACCTCCGTTGCGACAGGGCTACTGATACTGTTGCAGATGTTGGTTCCTAGATGAGCTTTCCTCCTAGCGGATAGAGCTGGACCGGTACAGAGAAGATGAAGGACTGTCTCCTTCTACAGAAGCCGTTTGAAAAGAGACCGAATTTTCTAACATGTCCGCCTATAAGACAGTGTCTGGTCAGGACACCGACTGTGGTGCTGATACTCGCGGTTTTGAGTGAAATCAGAATTTTAGAGGGCTTCAGATTCTTCGGTCAGATCTGTCTGGCATCATGAGACAGATGCCATCTGTCCATCTTGAGTTGGTTTTCTCAACTGAGTCCAATTCAAGTAGCAGCTTACATGTAGACAGAGGCACATCCAAATTCCGATATTTCGGCATAATCTGAAGGGTAATACCGCTCCGAGCGTGTTCGTCAGTCATACAGTTATCTGGAAAATATTTGGTCTCTCTGAGACCAAAATATGCAGAATTTGCGATGACGAAGACGAGGCACCAGAGCACATCCTCTGTGAATATGAGGGATTAGCTCATAAAAGACTTCGTCACTTCGGTCAGGGTTTCATAGAACCATCGAAATTCCTGACTACTCCTCTTCATAAAATAATATGCTTCATTGAAAGCGCATGGATTGAAGAGGAATCATAGATAAACCAGGTGGACATCACAATAGGCCCAATTGAGGCTTCAGTGACAGAGGCAACAAAACCAACCCCTACACGAAATCGGAATATCTCTGTCCCTAGCACCCAGCACAGATGAATATTGAACTGTTCTACAACATTTTACGGTGACCTTAAATGTGTTGGAGGCCTGCAAGGATTTGATATTGGCGCTTGCCACATTGTCTATGAAAATTCTGATAACCCTAGTAGATATTCCATTACACATCAGCCAGGACAAGGGCTCCTTGCTCGCCATAAGCTCCGCCTGATAGACACTGTAGTGTTCCGGATGCGGAAGGTGCTGCTAGTGTTCACCATATCAGAGAAATCACCTCCACCCACACCGCCTTCAGTCTTGGAGCCATCCGTATGTATGTTGACGAATTCTTCCCCTCGTGAGAGTGGTTAAAGTCCAGCACTGACTTAGGCTTTCAATGCTTTTACTCCTCGTCAAAAAAAAAATGAAAGCTTCAAGCTAGAGAGTGTGTCAGTGATTGCCTCTGGTCTAACGTTGTTGAAATCTCCCTCGATATCGAGAAGGATAACCATGGTGTATTCTTTAATACTAAAATTTTTAGAGTTTCGACCGATTTTCCCTTTTAGTACGCGTGTTGGGATGTTGACAACAAATGCTTAACGTTTTTGACAGTAGGAAGTCCAGAAGAAACTTTAAAACAAGTTATAAAATGAGGCAATCTTTAAATACTGGTTCCTTGGATACTATCTAGTATATATCAGTGCCGCACGAAAATAAATAGATACAGTGATCTTTATTTTTCTTGTATCGGTTCATTCTTTCTCATTCTCATTATTCGCAAGCACCTCCCTCAAACAGGCATCATTTCGTTCGACGCGAATTAAAAAAAAATCTCAGAGAATAAACAGGTACATATTATATTTTAATTTTTGGAATAATGTTACTTAAACTTACTTTTAATCTTACTACTTTATTATTTTTTAAATAATTTATATAGTACATTCGATGATGTAGCGCACAGATGTGTTAAGAGCAAAAATTATACTTTTGCTTAAAAGTTGTTTTAATGTAAACTTTAACACAAAAATATAAATTTTGTCTTCCTCAAGTGATCATGTTTTGCGTTTTGGACTGGACACTGCGATCCACACTTAACACCATGGTAGAGAAATAACGTTCAAATCATTCTGCTTCGATGATGGCTTAGTGGAGTGTCATCGATCCATGTGAGAAGTGGGTTGAAATTGAGTTAAAAGTTTAATAACACGATTCCCCAGAAGGGGTTGTGAAAGGATTAACCAACTTTTCGGTGGAGAGCGATAAACTTTTCAACAGGGTTGTTCTTCGCCACACAAAGCCTTAAGCACCCAGGAGAAGTAGCTAAAGATCAATATTCTGGATTTTATAACATCGATGGGGCTTCAGTAATCCCGGCTTTGAATCATTGAATTACTGTTCGCAGTTCGTGTAGACCCCTATTTGGGGAGTCACTAAAAATAATCGCCGAAGAATATCAAAAAGATGTTAGTTGCGTTAAAATTAGTCTTCCAGCATTGTTTCCTAAATCTCTTCGATAAATCAAATGCAAAAAGTCTTGACCTATTAATAGCCTTCTGATCTGGTCTTGTAAAAACAGTTTTATATCCCAAAAGTTTTATGGGTGAAGAAAACTCGTTTTAATGGCATAATTATCTCCACAAAAAACTTATCGAATAATTATGAAATGTAGGAACGAATGGAACAAAATTTAATGTTCGTGTTGTTTGTCTCCATTACCGGGGACAACCCCTTGAAATTTACCGAAATGTCTCATGAAACCAATCAAACAAAACGAAAGGGGGCAATGTCTCTACCATTGGACATACTCGTTAAAGGTGTAGAAAAAAAGTATCAAAGAACTGAGGCCTGACACGATGGAATTGATCGCGTCATCAATACGTGTGGGCACTAGATATCTACGTAACTAACTACGTGTACCTTCAAGCCAAATTCGACAGCAAACCACTCAACTTGAACAAAATCGAAGTGAATCGACCAACAGCGCCTACCCTTAAATACTCAATTTTCCTTTTATTTTGTTTAATTTTTTTTCAAGAATATTGAACTGATACCGCTTTTTTCTTTACAGGATTCCCCTTCGCTGCTGGCCTGCGTGCTGGAGGATATCCGGTTATACCAAACCAGTTCGGGTAAGTACCTTCTCTTCAATTTAACTGATACTTATTTTTTTCCATTATCATACCGTTCGTTTATTTTTTCTTAATTGTAACGTGTTCTCTACACAGAAGGCTTATCCTTCGAAAAAGAAAAGAATCAATCGATGCTATCCAAATCTTATGCAATAAAAACCAAATTGTCAAATGAAAATTTTCGTTAATTTTGAAAATAAATTAGTTTGAATCTTTCAAAATAATTGACGTGTTTCGTCCAGGTGTAGGTTCTAAAATTAGTCACCAAATGGGACACGAATTTCATAATGTTTGTTGGGCTTTAATTGAGACGTGAATTATAATATTGGCCTAGTTTCAAAATTTATTTTAAGATGTCGTTACGTGAAGTAAATCAGCAAATAAGAGAAAAATAAATGTTATTTTTAACATTAAGAAAAAAAGTAGTGAGCATCGTAGCGTGTGTCGATAAAGAAAAAAAACTAGAAAAATGTTTTCAAAGTTGAACATTTCGTATTTCGATTTTTATGTGGTGTTGATGTGGATTTTTGGCATCAAAACAAATTTTATTATATTTCATTCGTTAGTTTCAAAAATTGACAACTCTTAAATTTGCCTACAATGATTTAGTTACGTTCCTGGGAAATCGAAAATTGCCAAATAGCCAGGTTTAAAAAAAAATGTTTTGCGTTTTAATTGGGACCTTGGACGAGCTAAGTTCGCTGGTTTATGGTAACAGTCGCCGTAAGAGTAAAGCAGCTAACATTTAGTTGAATTTCTAAAAGAGAGGAGCTTAATTTTTCAGCAAATGTATGGTACAGTGCGTCCGGTAATTTTTACGGATGATTGCTTGATATATTTTGAGATCAATTTTCAATAATTAAGATAATAATATTTGGGAATGAAAATGATTAAGTAGAACCAGATTTTTTAACAGTTTTGTTTAACGAGGGTCACTTTAACGCATATTAAATTTTTAACTGTTACGAGTTTAGTTTAGGAGCTGCAAAACGGTAAAACCCAAGTCATACATATATCTGCAGCTTTTGTCGGTAATAATATGACACATACAAAAATGAAATTAAAATGTCATTTTAATATTGGGGTTTTCTGAGAAAAATTACATTGATCAAACAATTTTTGGGTCACAGTAGCAAAAATTTTGTATATTGAAGTAAATTTCTCAAGATCGGATACAGCTACAATATCGACGCTTACATCAAATGAAAGGTAATTCCCCTAAAAATCAAGATAGAACATGTTGAATTGCTATTATTAGTTTCGAAGATATAACAGTTTACGTAAGTGAGGGTACATGTTGGAAAGACTTTCAAACATCCTGTATATAAAAAATTTATCCACCCTGTAGAACATTTATTTTCTCAAAATGTATCAAGGAATTAATCCCGAAAAGTTGTCAACCAATTACCGGACACCTATAAGGTGGTTTGTCTCGATAGCATGGATTTATACTGCAAGGACCAAAGACCAAATACAGCATCATAGTAGTTCCCACCCAATAAGTGTGAGCCAATGAAGCTTTCATTTTTCTGAAGAGTTTATGCTAAGAAGTTAAAACTTTGAAATTACACATATTTGGGATAGTGGAGCCATATGCAAAAATATGGTTGACCTATGCTGTGGTATGTGAGATCGATGAAGGTCAATGTAGCACTTAGGCTGTTAATCGAAGACTTTATAATTTTCATATTTCGTTGAAATGTGGTTATAGTCTTTGTGTAATAGCTGATCAAGATGATGTTTCGCAGAATTCGTAATCACGTAAAATTTTTGCTCTTTGTGTTGTTTTGTTAAACCGTCGTTCATGATAATAGGTGTTTGATACGACTTACAAAAAATTTCAGACTTTCGTGTACTTTTGACTTTGATTAGTCTTGGAAATATTCTGACTAGATGCTATCTACTGGAAATTCAGGTCGCCGGAGCCGATTGATCATAACTCGAGGTATTCAGTTTGAATCTTCAAACAGAATCTGAATTCGATCTTGAAACAGGCTCTGGACTAGAACTTAAAGGTGGTGCAGTGGCTAACCGCGCTGGTCTATAAACACAAAGCGATGACCTAGCTTTGTATCATATCTTGCTATGATATTTTAAGCAGTATCTCAGAGAGTACTGTTGCTGCCCTATGCCCAATAAGGGTCATATGGGAACTGACCACAAGACACTTTCGAGTTGTTTCTTTTTTTTGCCGGGATGCGAACTGTTCCAATGAGGGTACAGCTCAGTAACCCCCGTCACCCATCCTCTTTGTATGCGTTCGAAAGCCTTTTTCAGCTGAATATATTGGTATTTTCAAAATTTCCATTGGTTTTTAGATTTATAATATTGTGGAGAGATCTGCCATAGTCGATTGTTTCCCATGTGATTTGGCTACTTACCGAGTCACATCTAAATTTAGTGCCTTCTTGTGTTAAAAGCCGCATGCGCCACCTAATATAGGTGAAATTTCGCGTAAGATTGTGGACTATTTGCTTATAGGACCGTCTCAATTCAGTATACCTATCGTGTTGCTAATAAGTACCCTTCTGAGTGAGCGTTGCAGTGATGCGTAGTGCCTTCTGATCAATCAACAAACTTTCATGCAAATAACTCGCCCAACTTTGTGTTGTCAATTCTAGATGTAAGGATTAATCAGTGCACACAGCAAGGACTCCAACTCCAAAGATGAAGGGTAGACAAATTTACGTTTTCCAGCGGAATCATCGCAAATTGTCGACTTTTCTGGGGATTGGTTGTTATCACCCATCTGCGCATAAGAACTTTGCTGTTTTTGGCCTTGTTAAGCAGTTGCCTGCAGCACTTTCTAAGAACCAAGAATTTTGCTTTCTTCCACCATGGCAACTTTCGCTTGCCCCTCAGTTTTTTTTCCCAAGAGACAGGCTACCGAGACTGCTTCACGGCGCCGCAAGATTGCCATTTCGTCTTGCTAGTTTCTGCTGGTCGGTTGTTATGGCAGTTTAAAGCGAAGTTGAATGCTAAAGAATTTCCTGCATTTCGACGTATTTGTCGTCCTGCAATTCTAGAAGATCGGTCCAATTGATCGTAGATCAAATTTCAGATATCGGTGATCGTAGATGCAATTTTCAACGTTCACCTTCCAGTTCCCCCGCTTTCATCCTCCTTCCTAATCTAGGTCGTTCTCTACTGTTGCGGAACAATTATCCTGAGGAGCCAATGTCCATCGTTGATACGACCACATTCAACAAGGTTCGTGTCATTGTTTAGTTCGTCTCCCAGTACTGATTCAGTATCCATTTTTGTTATGTTATCTCTTTTATCTCCAATAAGTCAACTTCTGCTTTTCTGCTCGTCTGTTTTATATATCCAGAGAGCATTGACGAGTAGATACTCTCAATTACCATCAGGAGTCAGGAATTTTTTGTAGATCCTGATTGTCGCGATTCTAAAGTTTCTAAGAGTCAATAGGATCGCCTTTCTTAGCGATCCTCCAATTATGCAGGATTATCATGGATTGTTTGGTATCCAGATTTAATTAAAAATTATAACATTTTCTAATTTCTGTAACAATTACAATGTGAATTTCCATAGTTTATCAATAGGCGCCAGTTGCAAATTCTAATAGTCCATCACATCAGATCATAAAAAAATCACGATCAACCGTTTCTTGAAGTTCTCATGCATTTAAAGAGTTTTTTTAGGCCATTAAAACGCAATCAAGCACCAAATCCAAATTACCGCTACACAATTATGCTCACTACTTCTACATATTAAAATAAAAATTTTGCCTTCTGATAATCCTAAAACACATAAAAAAAAAATAAAATCTTCTTTTAATTATAATTTCAGAATTAAGATTAAGTAGAAATTTACGCGATCTTTAACAAGATTCATGCACACGGAAAATAATGTACCTGAGGGAACAGCCACTTGTTCCTTTTGTGCTTAAAATTCGAGACAAAAATATAGGAAAAATACACAAACTATATAAAAAAAAAAAGAAATAAGAAAACAATAAAATTGAAGCGAATGCTCGACGCAAACGAAAAATGCCAAAAATAACACAAAAATCTCGTTTTATACCTCAGCTTAACGTATTCAAGAAAACAAAGTAAACCGTCCTTTTTTTAATTTCTTTTATATTTTTCCGATTTTCTTTTCTATGAGATTTGCGTTGTTTTATTTTTAATTTTCTATCTGATCCTTACGATAAAAGAGTTTTTTAATATTAAAAAAAATTCCAGAGTGAACAGTAAATTATAAAAGCGAGAAGATATTTAGAGTTTGTTTTACTATTTTGCGGTTTTACGAGAGTGACGATTTTTTTTTACTTATTATATTTATTTATTTATCATTTTATTTTTGTTGCTACATTTTTTATTTTATTAGTTTATTTATGTTATTAGTTATTTTTGTTTGTTATTATTTTGTTGTATTTATTTTTTTTATTTTGTATGTATTTTTTATTTTTATTTATTTATATATTTTTTATTTTTATTTATTTATATATTTTTTATTTTTTATTTATTTATATATTTTTTTTTAAAAAGGATTTCACGATTTTTTGTCACACGGGTTTCGAGTTACTTTTTAACACGATTGTCTTTGCGTTTAATGAAAGAATTCACTAAAACACCGGATGATTTTGAAACGTTTTATTTTAATAATATTGAGGAAATTTTGTTTTAGGAGTTTTGAATCAATTGTTTCGTTTCGAAGTGCTTTAGACTGTAATACAAGTGTTACAAGTACAGAAATTATTAGTTTTTTTTGTTACGTTTAATTAGATGAACGTTTCGAGCAATTTAGAACCATTTAATTTCTATTAGCAATTCCAATAAAGTGTTTCTTTTGTGCAGTAATAATTAAAAACATCAATAATTGTGTATTCTCGTATAGTAATCATTATTTCTAACAAAAAATTACCTTCCTTTTAACTTTTTTGATGCTCATTGCGCTTTCGCATATTGTTCGTATGGATTTACGACTATGAACTCTTATCTTAAAAATTTTTCGACAGTAAAAAATATATTTTTTAAATCTGTATAATGTTGTTCCTTGGATAGGTATGTAGTTCCAAAACAGTAGAATAACTAGATTTGTGAAAGCGGAAGATGTTAATTATCAATTTTCGTCGTGTCATAAATTTTTGTATTGTATTAGTTATTAAGTATTTGTTAGTACGGCAGGCATCCGAAAAATGTAAATTTTACATAAGAAATAATTTGCAATGTTAAAACTTTAACAACATAGTTAAAATACTTCTAGACCTTTTTCAGAACTTTTCCTCGATATCTACTTATTCAAATTTAACTGCAACCGCCGATGAAAAAAACAGCTCTTTCGGAGTTTAGCCCAACAAAATTTTCAAAACTGGCTTCTCCAGTGACGGGTTCTCAACTGTCACGCCCAATTGATAGAGCCAAGATTGATCCCGGTTGTGAAGTTCGTACTACTCTGACACCAAAAACCAACTCGAAAATTCTTTAAGTTTGCTTCTATGGCAGCTTTATCATGAAAAAATGCACTGTCGTCAAATTTAACTGTTTAAAGCGTTTGTGGCTTTCAATCGGTGACGCAGAAAGCGATTATACAGTGTAGACTCATCTCACTTCATAATTATGGTATCTATAATAAAGCTTTATTCTTTCGTAAACATTTGTTTTCCCTAATATTAACGACTTACTTTCATCTCCATCCAAATTTATCCTTCGTTTTGATAGCACTCTACACTTTTCTTATAAAGACCCGGTTCACTTACTTCATAAGATGTAAAAAGCTCATAGATGTCGTCCTTACCGAGATGTGAATTTTGTTAAATGGGAACGGCTGAGGTGAAAAATTAAGAGTAAGCGTACCCGCAGACTTATGATTTCTATGGTAATAGGGTGATTGTTTAGTTGAATGACTACTGACCGAATGACATGAATGACATACCGACCAATTCGATTTGTCCAAACTAAAAAGTGGGGCATTCAAGAAAATTCCCTTTCGATCGAAGCCCAACTAAACTATCGGACAAGAGCTCTATATGCACAGCGGCTTATGGCATTCCGCACACGCAGCAAATTAAAAATCGCTTACAATCGGTTTTTTATCTGCATTTGGTCGTGTCTGGTGTACAACATGTAAATAGATCTGTCTGGTATGATGCAGATTTCATTACATTACATTACTCTACCAACGGTGGTTATACTCGTAGGTACGAGTACATACCACGATACAGCACAAAACTATCTGAAGTTACAATCGACTGTCACTACCGGTCGAGTGGTTTGAACAATGTGCGCATGAACATCGGCTAAGGCCGCGGTCCGAATTATGCTCATGGTGCTTACATCACTAACACTGCTTACGTTCGGTCCGAATTGTTGGTACGCTTATGTCGCTTTCAATTCGGACCGATTGTGTGCACAGTGTACTCACAGTGCCTATCCTCGAAACCGTGAGCAGTGTAAGCGCGAAAAATTACCCCTCCATGCAAATTGTATGCGTGTGAGCGCAATTCGGACCAATTGTAGGCGCGCCAAAAGCGCAGAAAGCGAAATTCGTTTAATCGGGCAGATAAGAGTGTGCGCAGCTCGATGCAATTAAAAAGTTGCCCAACTAAATAGTCCAAAGTATGCGCTAGTCACAAGTGTTGCTTCTTGGGAACGAAGTAGCTCACAGGTCTGAATCTATCCAAGGTGTGAATTTTGTTAAGTCGAAGCGAACAATTGTAGTAGATTTAACTAGACTTCCATTGTTGCATGCAGATCAGGTTCTTAGAGTCCTGCCATACAATTAATTCCACTTTGGTCTGATTTCTTACGCTGTAGTGGTAAGTCATTCAGTCTAGATTCCAATCTAACTCCAGGCCATTGGTTTCCAATCAGAGCCTTGATTAAGGCTCTATGTTTACCTTTTATTTTAAAGGGGAACTGAACAAGACTCTTTTTCTTTAATACGTCGTACACTCTAGATGGACTGGTCCCAGGAACTGATGTCGGTACTTGTATTGCTCTCACATTCACGTTCGCACATTGTTCCTTTTCTTGCCCTTTTTTAAATACTGGATTTAAATCTTATAGCAGATTGGGTCCTTAGATAAAGAGTTATCCCATTATCAACGTGCTGTTTTAGTCCTATAACTTTTGACCCTTTCGTCACTGTAAATATATCAGCCGGTATCATACTTGGTGTTATCACGTAGCTCAAACGTTTTTGTGAATTGGGAGTGTACACACTAGCGACCGCTCCAATGTCATCTCCATAGATGGTCACAGATTCACGTAGACTACCTTTTCCGGTATAAATCACACGAGTAAGTGCGTTTCGCAATATCGGAGCCCAGAATATCTGGTCAAAATCCTTGAACGATCCACCCTATACCTTGTCTTCAGTAGTCCGTCTACTTCAAATTTATTTTTATTTTCTGACAGCAGTAGTAAGCATTTCGTACTTTCTAAAACATGTCCTTAATTGTTACACCTGTAAGGGATGCATGTTTCTAAGTACACAGTCTGAGCTTGCAAATATCGATATTCTAACCATTGCTACACCCCAATTTTGCAGGGAGTGTCAAGAAACTTATCTCTCACCAACAGATTAATATCATATGGCATAGGAAACCAACTACGACTTGAACCCCAGAGAAAGAGAGAGAGTTCTTGCAGAGTTTCATACATCACTACCCATAATAGGGAAGATAATACATCCCCTTGTTATTTTCATTCTAAAATATTGTTACGAGCTAGGGGGTTTGCCAGGATTTCAAGTAAAAATACAATTCGATTAAAATTAATAGAAACACAAATTTGTTTTATTCAATCGCATTCAATGATCACACTATTGACAACTCTTCTGGATTTCACAACCTTTGAAACTAAACTTTCTAATAGAACTGACAGAAGGAAACCTGATCCCGTGTATGAGCCCTGCTGTGCTTATATAATGCATGTGTTGTGTCGAGAGATTTCAAGCGTATTCGGGTGCATGGAACATGCGAGAAGTGTGTAGAACATGCGGGAAGTGCGAAGATCTTTCTACGATATTCTAATTGGATATTGAAAGGTTGTACTTTTCTCTCGAATATTTGATGTTTGTACTCTTGTTAGTACGTGCGACTTGTGCTATGTCAAACTATTCACTTTCAGTAATTTCGATACTGTCTACGGTTTTCTTCCAGCCTCAAGAGAATGTTGTGAATCAGCTCCGAATGGTAGGTGGTTTTTATGGCTTAACTACAGGCATTTGAGCCGATATATCTTCCTCACTACATTCAGATTTTATTCGATTCCGCATAAACTTGAATATGTAACCAGCAAAATAATATTTAGCCAGAATTCACTTGAATGTAAGGAAACATACCGGAATGCTTGGTAGTTATTCCGGCAGGAATAACCCTCCCCTCTGATCTTCCAACTTTAGTGTATGTAACCTATATCCTTTCATTGAACTAAATCAGCAGTTTTGACTTAAGCCTGAATATGTAAAGAATTCGTAGATTCCGGTTATTCACTAGGTAATGGATAGCATGATTACTTCAATTTAAAATTATATTAAAAAAATAAATCACGCTCGGCTCAAAGTTTCTAATAATACCAATATTTTATTTATTACGTTAGAAGTTTCAAAAAAAAATTGAAATAAACTACAATATCAGATTTACAAAAATTCTACTTGTTTTAGGACGAACAAATTCATTCACTGGCTCGAAGAAACATAGAGCACAAACCAAGGGTTTGTTTTCATAAAGTAATTATGTGTAAAAAAAACATAATGAATTTTGTGTTTTTTGAGAGATTTTAATACAACAAACATTTTAAAATTGCGTGTTTGAACAAAAGTTTTTCTTTTATAAACTATGGTTTTTCGTATCGAAAATATTTGCTGTGGAAACTATTTTTATGGTTGTGGTGACTTTTTAAATTAACCAAAATGTTAAATATAAACTGTAGGGGTAAATTTCATAATAACAAAACTTTGCTGTGATATATTTTTATTTTATTTTTTTAATTTTTATTTATTATGTTTTCTTTTTGTGTATATTTCGATGTTGTAATGGCTTCATGTAAGACAGCACGTTGATGTATAAACTAAAATCATAAAATATATATCTATATATTTTTTTAAAGAAATATATTTTAACGGCTGTTATTCTTTATCAATTTTTATAACTTTTTCTTGAGGTTTCAGTTAAATTATGTTGGTTGTGTGGTCACGGTATCAGACGGCTAATGAGAAGGTATAATTGCGATAAGAATTATAGTTTTGACTGTTATTCTCCAATGAACATATTTTAATTCAATTACTACATATTGTAGGTTTTGAAGAAATTTAGCAACTGTAGCTTAAATTTTTGGAAATTAAATTTAAATATGCATTTATTACATTATAATTTTTGAATAGAATCTGCGTAACTGTCTACTGTTAAACTATTTCGTCACAAAATTAATAAAATTTCTCCGGGTTGCATGTATTTAGTTCAAATTCTTCAGATCTGAAATTGCTATAAAATTTGTGGTCTTCGATTATATTTCTTATTAAACTCCATTGCAATAGTCGCCGTGCAGTTACTGCTGCTCTTCTGTCACCCGATTATAAGAGAATCATGTCCGCCAATGACAAAAATCTGTACGGCAAGCGTCAAAATTAATGAGTAGTACCAACGAATTAAATGACATGTTGTTTTACAATTCATGCTCTTGAAGAGCGTGTTCAAGTGCCTTCATAATACCAACTCCCTTGACGGTGACTTAAACTGTATGCTATGCTGCCAAATATTTGACCAAAACAATTTGACGAAAAGTTCAGTCAAAATTTGTCTGTCAAAACAGAGCAAATAAAATGTGACAAACATTATCTGTCTGCATTTGCAGCCAGAATAGTCAAATCTTTGACATAGTGGCATACAGTGTAATACAAGGTTTAGTGACGCGACAATCGAAAAATAAAACTAGCGGAACAAATGATTGTAAACGAACAAAATAAAATGCCGGATAGGATAAATCGTTCCGAAAATCAAGTGTATAAAAAATAAATTGCAATCAAAAATATAATTGGTCATTTTAAAAACCTGGTACCAATCTGGGAAATTACAGAAAAATATTCAAAAATTTCCGATATTTTCTTTTCAAAAGTCGAATATCAGATCATGATCCATCCATCGAAGCAGAAAATTCGACCGGAAATCATTATCAGTGCAAATGGCCTGAATAATGTTCAAAAAAATCAAAATTAGAAATTTTTTTTTGTTGTACCTCTTCCTACTGAAACGTTCATTTCCTTTCGCCTGCATGTTATCGTAATACTTAATCCCCGGTGGGATTATAAACAAAGAAAATCGAACTGTAATTAAAATGTACTCAGTGGCTGCGGTCTGTAATTTGATAGCACCCCCGCACATGTGTGATATTTCATACTTGCTTTACCGGACTGATCTTGGGGAAATATGTGGCTTATTCGGCCGTATGCGTACAAGGATATTTTCTAGGGGAGTATTTTCAGTGTCTCAGAATGAAATCAAGCCTGAATTACTTTTGATATAAATAAAAATGCAGCAGGCTGTACTACCGGCATATTTTAGATCGAGCCATGTGCAATTGAAATGTTAATTCACTCGCTAGAAGTTAATAACCACAGGATCCTGTGGTTCATATATTTGACTTTTATTTACTATCGATAAGTGTTCATTTTAGAACGTAGGACCGCATGGGACTTCTGTGAAGCTATTATTACACTGTATGCTATGCTGTCAAATATTTGAAATTTTAATCAAATTTTTTCTGTCAAAATAGAGAGGAAATAAAATAATGTGGCAAACAAAAATTTTACGATTACACTATCAGACGCATATGCCAGCCAGAATAGTCAAATATTTGACAAAGTGGCAAATATTTGATATAGTGTCATACAAGCTTATGTACAGTGTAGTCGCTCAGTCAGTATCACTTTTTCTTAGAGCACGGGTGGGTGTTAAATTTCACAATTTAAGTTAAATTTCACGTAATGACCTCTGGACTGGTAGCCATCGCAATAATCCTCACTACATAAGTGTTCATATTATTGATGCCTCTAACTAATCCTAGTACCCAAGAATTAATTCATAGACTCATTCATAATAAATTTCGTGATGAAAGTTATCGGGTAATGATTTTCATCGTGAAATGCCTGATGAAATTCATGACATATTATTGATGAACTTATAACAGTTGTGGGGGTGCAGGCGTCGACATCTGTCAAAGTTTTAATGAGAAATTTGTCGAATGTTCATCGATACGTTCTCCAGGAATTTATTGATGAATTGTATTAAGCATTTCATTAAAAATTTGGAGCATCGAAAACACCTCGTTAAAGCGACGCGAAATTAGTGGTAAATGTCAATACTTTTTCTCCCCTAATTTTGTGGTCACGAACAAAATACGAATTAATACAATAAACAAAATCACACTAATGCAATTTCGCGCGTTTGGAATTTATGTTGATTCTATGTATGAATTATTGTAACTTGGCTACGAGGAAAGTATTGCTTAGATTGGAGCGATACTAGTATATCCAGTAGAATAAGGCCCAATGCTAACGAAAGAAGTACTTACAAACTTCAAACATTAAAAACTCAGAGAGCTGAGTATTCCTCTGTACAGCTTGTATTACACTGGCCAGATAGTGTAATCGAAAAACATTTTTTTCCCTCTATTTTGACAAAACTTTTCGTCAAAGTTTTGTTTAGTCAAATACTAATGTAATACTAGCTTAATACAATTAATATTTTATTCGAAAAGCCACTCATACCCCAGGTAGCGCTATTCTCTCTCTCTCTTACGATTATCTAGTTTTAACTTTCTGCTGTTTTCGTCCTCTCCTAAGTTTCAACTTTCGGGCATTAGCTATTCCTGATATATAATTTTTTTTAAGTTTACGCTACGATAGCCGTCATACAAAAGTCGTTGAAAAATTTGTAACTTTTGGAACTTAACATAAAACATAAACTTGACTGGTCAAAAAGTGGAAATTTTATACACTAATTTAGTTACAAGTAAAAAATAAAGCCTTTAGGGAGCGAATAGCTAGCACATTAATTGGAGTGCCCACAGGGCCTGAGCGGTAGACACGCTAGACGACTTTGTGCACTGGCAAATGATCTCTGTCGTAGCTGCGGTGACCCAGAAGGGGATGAGTCAATCTTCCACGTCCTATGCGAGTGTCCGGCCCTATCGGGAACGAGAAGACAGAACCTCGGCGCTTATTTCCTCGATGACCTTGGTGATATCGATAAGGAAAAGCTATGTAATATAGCAAACTTTATAAAATCTATTAAATGGTTTTATGTTCCAGGAGTTATCATACTCAAACGGGGAGCACGAACAATAACGTCTAAGTGAAGGAGGTTGATGGCATCACTACTCCATAGTGAGCGAATTCACTCTCTCCCCCAATAGCGTGTAATTCACATATTGGGTCTGGGAAAAAAGTTCGTGGCGTTTTTTTTTTTTAGTAAAATTCCACTGGTTTTCTTATAGTGTGAAAATGAATTTATTTAAACCAAATATGCTCCATTATTCTCGACAATGTTTCGCCATTTTTCGGGTAGAGCCATGATGCCATCGAAAAAGAACTTCTGTGGTTTCTGGTTGAAAAACTAAATCAAGTTGTTTTCACAGGCTTCTTTTGAAAGCAGCTTCATTCCATTCAGAGAATTCTGCAGAGATCGGAACAAGTAATAATCAGAGGGTGCTATGTCTGGACTATACGGTGGATTCATTAAAACTTCCCAACCATGCTCTCGCAATTTTTGACGGATCATCAAAGAAGTGTGTGGTCGGGCGGTTTCATGAAGGAAGACAACACTTTTCCTATTATTCGATTCGGGCCGTTTTTTTCAATTGCTTGGCGTAATCTCTCTTGTTGTTCACAGTAGACTTGAGAATCAATCGTCTGACCAGTTGGAAGTAGCTAATGGTGGACGATTCCTTTTCTTTCCACCATACACACAGTATCACCTTTTTCGGCGTCAATCCTGGCTTCGCGAACGCTTGTAACGGCTCACCATCCCTTATCCACGATCTTTGACGCTTCCGATTATCGTACGTGATCTATTTTTCATCACCGGTTATGACACGTTTCAGATACGGTTCGATTTCATGGCGTTTCAGCAGCGCATCGCAGATGTTAATTCGGTCTACCATGTTTATCGCGCTCAACGCATGAGGAACCCATGCATCGAGCTTCTTTTTGTAGCCAGCTTTGTGTAAATGGTTCAAAACAGTTTTGTGGTCAATGCCTAGCTCCATAGCAATATCGATACTGCTGATAATTTTATCAGCTTTTTCAGTGATTGGACGACCGGAGCGTGACTTATCTTTCACATCAAAATTACCAGAACGAAAGCGGGCGAACCATTTCTGCGCAGCAGATTTTGACAAAGTACCTTCACCGTACATAACACAAATTTTTTTACAAGCCTGCGCAGCGTTCTTCCCTTTGTCGTAAAAATATTGCAAAATATAGCGCAATTTTTCAGTACTTTTCTCCATTTTCAAACGCAAACAACTTTCCAACCACTGCACCAATTTCGATGTTTATACACACACAGTAACACTCGACCTATCATACCTTTCAATACAGTGCGATACGGTGTCGCTGCGACCTGTTTTTTGAGTCATTTGCAATTGACGCCATCTATTGGGAAAAACTCCACGAACTTTTTTCCCAGACCCAATACAAAACCCTTCAAGTTGGTCATGAATTTTGGCCGACGATTTCAGAATGCTTCTAGATTTGGCATATGTATATTAACATTTCAGGTAAAAGCATGAATATAAAGAGTCGTTGTGTAGTGACCACACAAATGTCATTGACAAAAATTGATATTTAATTTTCGGAAACCAAAATTTCAAAATATTTATACGATTTTATTTTTGAGTTCAAAATAAGGTTAAAATTATAAGTGTGTGAATTTCTCCACAATACTTTGGGTAGCTTCCATACAGTAGTCTTCAAATTACGCGTTGGCTATAAATACTTCATATGTATTCATTTTACGAATGTCTTTGAAAAATTTGTGCATTCATCCTTCAGAACCGGAACCCGCCATCGATATCGTTATGTAAGTCGTTTTAATTTAAAATGAACACGTTAGTGCAGACTTTAGAACTTTTTAGAATATCTAAAATATTTAATACGGCCGTTGTAACTCCGATTTTCAATTTTATTTATAACTTTGTGGACGACAGAATTCAACTTTCAAATTCAATGAATTCAGATTTGAGTAACTAATTCAAAGTAGAAATCAATGCCTCTAAAACGCATAAAAATAGAGCTGATCCAGAATCATTGAATATTAGGAATAATCAATTTATAATTAATGTCGTAATATTTTTTTTGATTTGTTGTTGGGTGTCCAAAGTTAAACCATTGAAGATTATCATCCTTACCGAAATGCCTCTCCGTCACGTAATTCTGCCTCGTGTTTGAATTTTGTCAAAGTTACAGCTGCCGTTTTGGTGCCAATCGAGCAAACAGCATTGGAATCGTAATTAGCCCCATCTAATTTTGAACCAGGAATTTTTTTTAAACAGATGTAAAATTTGAACATGTTCTTTCTGCCCCTTATTAACTAATAGCAATCTTGTTAAAGTTGCGAAAGAAACGACCAAGAAATTTTTCAGTTTTCTGGCAACACATCACGGTTTTATCGATATTCATCACGAAAAGTGTCACACTAGAGGAGCTAAGGGGATTCACCGCCAAGGTACTTGGCCATAAAACAGCAGCAGTAACTCTTCAATATTTTTTTTAAGTCGGCCAAAGCAAAATATCAGATGACTGTACTCAAGAACTCCGCCCAATACTTTTGCAGCTAAAATTAAAATCGTGTAAAGACTCGAAAGGTGTCCATACTTTTCGTAATGCCGCATAGTGCGACGATATGCCGTAAAGATGGCGAGCCAAGAGTCTTCTTTATTTCAATAATTTTTAGTTCGTACTTTAGCGGGTGTCGCGCGCGACAAGATGAAGACGATGCCACAAGTTCTGCCCGTATAGAGTTTTGTGGCGAAAAGCATCCCATAAAATAGGAGGCAAGCGCAATCCGTGACTAGTCAGAGATTGGCTGAAGCTACTACAACAAATTCCATTGTACACGAATCTGATTGGCAAATGGGACTGGCCAATATAAAAACATTTTACAATTCAGGTGATGCGCAGACTTGCGGACTGTTCGAGTCTTGTTTGGTCTGCGGTTATATAAGAGTTCTTTACTCGGTTGGCCTGAATTATTGACGAGCTTTAAAACTGTCCTGAATTACTTCCATCACTTCCATCAATTGGCTGGTAATGAGTGGTTTAGTTTTGTCAACTCTTAAATCGAAAATTGTAAAAAAAATTTCAAGACAGTAAATTGAATTACGATATCCCCACAATAGGGGAGTAACATTTTAATTTGTCTTATGCTGAAAATTTCAGTACTTTAATCCATCAATCTCTAAAACCGTGAAAGTATTAAAATCCGGGGTAACGGATTCTCTCTGTTTTTTCCTATTGACACTATCTCAATCTAAATCGGAGAGTATTGAAAACTTTAATTGTATAAGCATTAAGCTTTTAAAACGACAGTATGATTATAATGAATTTGAACTTTGTCGAGTCAATATAAATTTTCAGTTCTGAATACCATCAGAAATAAATCTGAATTTCCAAATTTTTTTTTTTTATCACTTTCTATTCGACAATTTGTTTTATCAATCATCGTAACTGCGTCAGTATTTACCAACTAGTTCTCTGGATCAATTCTGTTTTTCAGTACCGAAGCAGAACTCTTAACTAAACTACCCAAATCATTAGACGCACCCAGAAATTTTTAAAAATTTTACCTTTACGGAGTAAAATTAAAACTTTATATAGAAAGACTCTACTAAAATTATTATTTTTGCATTTTCCAGGCTATAGGTAAATAAAACTCATAACTGCGATAAAATGTTTTAAGACATGTAATTTAAAAAAAATATATTATGAAAAAAGGGAAAAAACTTTATTTTGTGTTTCTTCCTTTAGCAGCATTTAAAGCCTGTATTCTTCTCGGCATACTGTGTATGCATGACTGCACAGTTTCCTGAAGATTCGGACTATAGTTCCAAGCATTTATTATTTTTTCTATCAGTCGGGTTTTTGTGGTAATGACCTCCTTCGCTACCTGCCTTACACAATGGGTTTCTTTCTAGATGTTGAAGGAGCCTTTAATAACGTTGAGAGGGATGCCATTCGGAAAGCTCTGCTCAATGCAGGGGCTGACCTGGGAATTACCAACTGGATCGACGGCATGCTTGAAAGTAGAATGATACATGCATCCATTGGTGAGAATGAAATATCTGGAACTGTGTCCAGTGGTACCCCGCAGGGAGGAGTTCTATCACTACTACTTTGGGTATTAGTCGTCGATCCTATTTTATCCCAGCTCGAGAGGGACGGGATCAAAGTGGTAGCGTACGCTGATGACCTAGTTATACTGGTATCTGGCAAATTTCTACCCACGATAGCTGAACTAGTGCAGGGAGCACTACGGAAATTGTACAAATGGGCGGCAAGTTGTGGTTTGGGGGTTAACCCCACAAAAACTGAACTGGTTCTTCCAAAAATAGGTAATACCATTCTGGAGCTTAAAACTGAAGCTAAGTACCTGGGAATTATTCTTGACGCTAAGCTTAACTGGAAGAAAAACCTTGATGAGCGCATTAAGAAAGCAACAATTGCCTTCTATACTTGCAAGAAGGCCTTTGGCAAGAAATGGGGAATAAAGCCCGCAATGGTTCACTGGATGTACATCTCTATCGTAAGGCCCATTCTTCTTTATGGTGGCCTGGTATGGTGGACAGCCCTGGACAAAAGCGTGCACAAGAATAGTCTAACGAAAGTGCAGAGAGCGGCTTGCTTAGGCATCACGGGCGCTTTGCAATCAACGCCAACAGCTGCAATGGATATTATGCTGCTTCTGCTGCCAATAGATATTCAAATCAAGAATGCTGCTGCCAAGAGCGCCCTGAGACTAAAAGAGTCTGGTGGCTGCTGGAAATCTGCGGATTATGGGCATAGCAAAATTCTTTCATTATTTCCAGATTGTGGGCTTAGTGAACTCACCGACTATATAACTCCGTTTTTAAGCTTCGATACAGGATTCCATACCCTTTTCCCTACTAGGGGGGACTGGGATAATCAAAAAGTGATAAGGGAATCTGAAGTTGCTATATTCACGGATGGGTGAAAAATGGATACTGGAACGGGGGCAGGTATCTTCTCAGTCGACATGAACATTCAAGTATCCTTTCGTCTGCCGGACTACTGCAGTATTTTTCAAGCCGAGGTTTTTGCCGTAAGCAGTGCAGTGGACATACTAAATTCCTCAACAAATCTTCCCGAAGAGTCGTGTATAAAGATTTACATAGACAGCCAAGCAGCAATGAAAGCTCTAAGCTCCAATCTAGTCAAGTCAAAGCTAGTGAGGGAGTGTAGGGAGCGTCTGAAAACTTTGGGCGCAGCTCATAAGGTTTTCCTGTGCTGGGTTCCGGGACACAAAGGGATACCAGGAAATGAGGCAGCTGATGAGCTGGCCAAAACTGGATCTGAAATGGCTGCTATACATGCAACCCAAGCGGTAAAAATACCGCTTAATTACGTCAAGAGTAATCTTGACAGGAAGGCAATGGAGCTGACCAATGGTAGATGGTTCAACCTAACTACGTGTGAAACCTCCAGGCAGCTATGGCCAGTAATACATCCTAGAAGGACTGCCGATCTTCTGAAAAGAAGTCGTATAGAGACCCGTAACATTACGGCAGTCATAACAGGGCACTGTCTCTTTGGCAGACATGCACAACGCTTAGGCGTTCAATATAATGACTACTGCAGAAGCTGCAGAAGTGAAGAAGAAGAAGAGAGCGTTAGGCATCTACTTTGTGAGTATCCCAAGCTAGCCAGCTGTAGGTTCAGAGCCATGGGCAGCTACTTCTTCTCCAGACTCGGGGACATGGCCGGAGCACGAATTGATGAACTAGCCAAGTTCATTCGCATCTGTGGCTGGTTCGACTAGCTTTCCTCTGAAGCAATGCTACGATAACTCCCTATATGGGACTTCATTAAGGTGTCACGAATGGTCTAAGTGAGTCGATCCATGGTTTGGATGGCTGCCACTATAACCTAACCTAACCTAACCTACCTGCCTTTTGATAAGTGCCCACACATTCTCAATTGGACTCATGTCCGGAGAATTGCCTGGCCAATCCAAAAGGGGTACATTTTCTTCGCTGAGAAAAGCTTTGACAGACTTTGCCGTGTGGCAGGGAGCACCATCCTGCATGAAGATAAAATCTTGTCCACTTAGAAACCACTCCCTCAACTGAGGAAGCAATGTTATCAGGAGGACATTCTTGTATTGGTCTTGTTTCATTGTACCCTTTACAATGTACAGACGTCCAGTTCCTTTTGCAGAGATGACTGACCAAATCATCACTTTTGCTTCACTGTCGGTATCACGCAGTCTGTATGAAATCTCTCACCTGGACGCCTTCTGACGTGTTGCGCTTTATTAGCAAGAATTTCGAAAGTGCTTTCATCACTAAGGTACACCTGAAATTAATATTCATATCTATGAAAGTTTACGTAATTTACGGACAAACGCAGTTAATAAAGTATAAAACTATAAACATAAAAACCGATTTCCAGAAATTTAAATCTTTATTCTGATGGTTTCTTGCCCATAGTAAACGTTTTGCTTTCATCGCCGGAGTCAGTTTAGGCTTACGAGCGGGTCTACAGGCTTTCATATTCAGCTGAAGAAGCCTACGGTGAACAATTCTTTGACTGGCTGGTACATTACTCTGATTTAATTGAGTTGTAATCTCATTCGTGGAAGCAAAACGATTTTCTACGCATATTTTCTTGAAGAGTTCCTCAGCCCGTGGTGACAATATTGATTTGCGGCCACACTAATTTTTCCTTTGAGGACCCAAATCTTCATTATTTTCAATTTTCCCTTTAATCCTTCTTACAGAAGCCTCAGAAATATTCAATCTCCTGGAAATTTCTCAATTCCAAAACATTTTCACATAGATCAAGGCCTTCACTTCGAGGATTTTTTCTTTCGTCAGATCACTGCTTCAATTTTATTTAAACTTAATAGAAAACTTAAATGTCTTTCAAAATAATAAAAAAAAGCACTTGTAAATTATAACACAGTCCATAAACACACAAAAATCCTGCAATAATGAAACAAAAACCAAAATACGAGTATGTCTTTCTGGTTGAAAACTGGCGCGGAGACTCAGCCAGGTACTCGCATTTGTTTTATGTCATAAACAAGCGAGTCCGAGTGAAACTGCAACATTGTCGGTGATACCAAATAGATAAGAGAAATACGAATCTAGGTAGAGCGCTTAACGCGTGCCAAACATCAAATAAAGCGGTTAAAATTTTAAGTGCGTCTAAAAATTTGGCCAGGGACTGTATAACGATACAAAAAAAACTTTTTATTTTATTTTAAAACTTGTTTTTCCATTTATACACGGTATCCATGCAGTACTGAATTAGCAATACTGAAGCGATATCTGTGTTCAGTACTGAATGAATTAAGTAAAGTAGAATTAAGTCAGTACTGGAAATGTTTCGTTGGAGGTCTGCAAGTTTCAGATAGTACCAAGATAGTACCAATGCGTTACAAGGGTCTGGATTAAACTTATAATGGCTACTCTATAGATTTCATCGAGAGTATAATGAATGAAAGCCTCTAATTTATATTTTTTTCTACTGATCTTTAAGATAAAGGTACTCAAAACAAAGTTTATATTTTCTTTTTATTTTAGTACATACTTGAATCAGACAGAAAAGATTTATACCACCTTTCTGTTTCATCAAAACAGAAGAAAAATTTTAAAATATTAAATCTTTTTTTAAACCCAATTTTTTTCCGCTAACGATCCCCATTTCTTTAAAAACAAAGCCCTCGAATTACACGAAAAGTGCTAAAAATAATCTTTCACGACATTGAAGATAGTCGGTGTATGCGAGAAAGATAAATGACATCTTACGCATTTCATCAATCCCGAAAAGAAATATAAAACACTAGAATAATCTTCTAAAAAAAAAACGGGGAGGAGTGAGGACAAAACCAACAATGTCGTGTCGAAAAACACTAGGAAATTCCAATGTTGTCTCTTGGTTGCCATCAGGCCGACTTCTAGCCGGGGATATTTTTGGCTTTACTGGACCAGAGTTCATCAACCAAGGGAAACAATGACATCTTAGCGCTGGCAGGGCGACGCAACCAGCAATTCCTTTAAATTAATTAAGTCGAGAAAAACACGTCGGTCACAGCAGCTCCATATGAAACTAAAAAAACAAATTCTTAAAAAAAAAAAAAAATTATTCTTAAATTTAATTTTAGACGCAGTCGTTGCATAGCGAGCCAGGAGTTTACGCTTCGGGCGTTTGTGCGACATGATCGGCGGCAACAACTTTTAAGTGGTTTCGACAAGAAGATTTACTTCTTAGTTTGCGGACTAAGACGTGTTCCTACTCCGCGTCCAGATAACCTCGCATAGCTGCCATCTACTAAAAATATAAACGAGCGACAACTGTTCCCTGACACTAGTTTATCACCCGTACCCGATGGATTTTTCTACAAAAATAAAAAGAACTAAATTTAAAGTTTGCTTTTTCTTGGCACTCTCCTCATTATGCGTAGTAGTAGTTTTGTCGCATTGTCCGATTCGGTTACTTTTGCGCAATTCACTCAAGATCTCTGGCGAAGAATGAACTGTACGCCAGCTTGTCGTACCGGCAAAGTGCCATAAGGTCCATGTCTTTCTTCAATGAGTTTTCTTTTAACGTTCTATGACTATAATTTTGCTCGTAAACTAAATATCTGGGTTGTTCAGATCGTGCGTCGATTCTATGATTCACTTCGCAAAAATTTCTGTTACAAGATGAATTTTCCTTTTGAATATCAGAAACCGTAAGAACATTTCTCACGGCGACAATTTGCACTTTTATGCTTCGCCAGTCTCCTCCCAGTTTGATTTTAGTAGTTTCGACTAGACAGATGAAAGATGCAAGCCAAAATAGTTTGGCCAGTTCTCGATGAGTTTCAAAAATAAGTCATTAAGAATTTCGGCTGATTTATCGACATTGGCAACGTACGAACGTGAACAGATCGATCAAAATTACTCAACATCAGAACTATGTTTTGTGATAATTTATTTCCGAACTAAAGATAGGTTCCGCTCACTCTAGTGGTGAATTATATAATTTATGGTGAATTCTTATCATGCCCTCAAAGTCGAATTCAAAAATCTAAATTTGTCCAAAAATAACTCAATTTTTACTACTCATTTGAATAAGAATCTTGTGGAAGTGACCAAATTCGATCTCATCAGACCTAAGAGAAATGGCGAAATTCGTGAAAATATTTAGGATCGCATCGTGAAATTAAATTTTAGGCGATTGCATAAGAATCTCGTGGAAGTAAAATCTAATTCGATTTCTAATCAGACCTTAGAGATATAGCGGAATGCATAAATATGTATACAAAGCCAGCCACCTTAAGGGTTAAATATCGAGAAATTCTGTATTTGATTTTTAGGCGACTATGTAAAATGTGATTGGAAGTAAGAATCAATTCGTAAAAACATGTACGATCGTTTTTACCTACTTGGGGATGGTAGGTGAGGTTATATAAGGTGGTCAAACAAATAGACCGCCAATGTGTCCGTTATGATCCCATGTATAGTATACGGGAAGACGCAGTGGCGGCTCGTGCCTTTCTTAAGGTACAATCTGGCTGGTACTGCCGACCGTCGCGGTCAGCAGTAACTGCCAACCTCAACTGCTGACCGCGGCTGCTTTGCACTCACAACCGTCAACTCACGAGCAGTCGCAAACAGACATGACAGCTTGTTTTTGCCTGAACCAGTAGTCTACTGCCGACAGTTACTGCTGACCGCGACGGTCGGCAGTACCAGCCAGATTGTACCTTTAGCAGGTGAGGCTGAATTGGAATTTTAAAACACGACTTTGTCCGACTAAAACTATATGAGTGAGGAAGTCGGTTTACTGCGGAAAGTCATTAAGTAACATTTTCAAAACAAAAAATCACTAGTAACTTGATGACTTTTTCCTCTGTAAAATGGTGAGGCTCAGCCTCACTAGCCTCATGTAGCGAGCCACCACTGGGAAGACGTATTGTCAAGACCACCTCAGGAAAAGCACCCTGCCAGCCTGATAAACTGCAGCAGCTTGTCTAGCTTCATGTTTGTGAATTCTCCCAAATCCATGACCGAAGCGCGTATCCAGCGTGCGTTCCCACCTCCATGCCAGATAAGGGCATTCGCAAAGCATATGGAAAATATTTCAATATATACACTACAGCTACGAGTTTGTTCCGCATTGCACAAGCTTCCAGCATTATACATGCATTAAAATTATAATCCGGATAGAATAAATCTCTGCTTCATCCAAATTTCGACATCCGAACTGCGCTGTTGAATTCCATTTGATTTGAACTTCCAATTCGCTGACATAAAAAAATTAACATTTTTGCCAAATATTGTTGTAAAAAGCTTTAATTGCAGTTTGGAGTTGGCGTTGAGGAAAACTATCCGAACTTTCTGTCAGTGAAATATCAGCGAAGAAATGTCAACTAAGAAGCAGGGATATCAACCGTGTTATTCAAATTATTCAGAGATTATCTCAATCGTTTTTTATTTAAACTGAAATTATGAAGAGCATGATGACAATGAAATAAAAAACACAAGTTATGTATAGTTTTAAGAATTTTTTGGTTGTTTTTCGGCGTCAAATGAAAGCCCGACTGAGATCGATCGCTCTCTTGGCTACTGCCATTGAGGACATGCCAGTTTAAAAACCGTCACTAGAGAAGTAGGCTTGTGTAGTTCGCGAACGAACTAGTTCAGAAGAGCATTCCCAGAAGAGAAATGAACGAACTGGTTCGCAATCAGTCCCGCTCCTAGTTTGTTCGTATTCATTCATTGCCGCCGATTGTAAGTCAGTGGTAGAATGTACTTGTATGCGGATGACCTTTTTTTAGCTCATTACATTCTATCAGACGATCTTTTCTACTTTTAGAGTGACGACTTTTTTTTTTTAGGTCATCACATTGTACCTAATGACCTCATCACTGAACTTCAAGTTCGTTCTTTTAGTTCAATAAGTTTGCGAACTACTTCGTTCTTTAGTTCTTTCTAGTTCGCAGCTGAACTTACGCGAACTAGTGAACTAAAAGAACGAACTAGTTCGCGAACTACAAATGATCGCTCCTTTTGGTGAACTAAAATGCTTATAGGCTTGCAGTTCAGCCAGTTCAATACTGTGGTGGACTGGACTTGGTCCATCGAATGGATTTTACTTACTAGAGGGTCTATCATGCATACTATCCGAAACACCCTAACACCTGCTGGTGTTGCTGAGGATTTCTCCATATATGGGATATGAAACCGAAATTCATTTGCACTAATTATAAAGTTACAGGGTGGGCCAAATACATGTTTCTTTTTAAAAATGCAATAAAATGAACAAAATTAAATTTTATGCCGTGTTTTTATGGCTTTATTAGTAAGAGTAAACATTCCCATTGATGATGGAACACAACTTCGTTCAAGTGGCTGCCTCGGCTGGCTGCGCAGTAGCGCATTCTGTTACTCCAATTTTCCAAGACCTTGTTGATGGTTTCGGGCTGTAGCTCACGGATTGGTTGGATGATATTGGCCTTAAGTGCTTGAATCGTTTCTGGATTGTTGGCATAACATCGGTCCTTCACAATCGCAGCTCCGAGGCGGCCAATTGACATCGCCAAGACGGCTGATAACACGATTTGGGAATTTGGTGCGTAGAGATCGATTGTGGCATGGGCTGTGTGGCATGCCGCGCCATCCTGCATGAACCAGAGGTCGTCCAAATCCATGTCTTCAATTTCAGTAAAAAAAAAGTCGGATAACATGGCTCTGTAACGTTCACCGTTGACCGAAACGTTGTTATTGTTCCCACTCCCACTCACTTTGGAAATAAGTTTTCAATATTTCCCAACGTTCAAGCGTAAAGCGACTCATTTCGTTCCGCGGAGGTATGATACTGACTTTCTGTCAAGATTTCGAGCGGGAAACAGCTTTCAGTGTCAAAATAACCTATGATTTAAAAAGAAACCACTAGATGGCCCACCCTGTAGTGAAATTTTGCCATAGCATTTATGATTAAAGTTGATATATGCACTGAAGATCATCATATATTTCAACCAATTTGTTTCCATTTGGTTGTTCACTAGGGTGTATTAATTTTTACACTCAGTGCGCTAAATATCTCATCGTAAAGTGTTTATTTAACGCTTGCTTTAATACATTCAGTTCCAACGGCGCGGATCCGCGTCCAACGAAAATTTTGACCTTATTGTCAAAATTTTTGGCAAAAAGCTTGGCAGTCAAAGTGTTAAAGGATATCATCTTCTTTCTAAATTAGTGACAAATTTCTCTATCAGTCACAAGCTCCCAGAGATCAGGCTAATGTAAAAAAGTCGGAAAAATAACCCTTTTCTCTAAAAATTACCTTTTTTTCTTATATTTTGGAAATGTTCAGAATTTTTGCTTTGGTTGGTGGGTAGCTGGAAGAAACATTTGATCTTCATAAGTTGCTCTGACAAAGAACCTTAAAGATCTAAGGGAAGTTAACCAAAATTCCAAAATCAACTATTGTAAAGTCCAGTTTCTATTTATCAACTTTAAGTAATTGCGTTCCATATTTTCCTAATTATGCCTACATTTCAAATGGCTTTAAATCATTAAGGACAAAATCCATTAAATATATTTCCACCCGACCAGCTTATGTCCCAATGCTTTTAGTTACTACCCTTAAAAGAACCTAGAACGTGTAATTTGTTGGTTGCATCCCATAATCTACACGTCCTACAACGAATAAAAAAAAAAACTAATACCTGAATGCTCATAGCCCCCATTGTCATATAAAAAAATGAAATTGCTTCAGCTGCCAATGTCATTGGACAAAATAATCAAAAATTCATTACCTTTTGGAATTTCAAGTCGAGTCTTTCATATGTCCGGGCACCTTAATCATCAACGAATCAGAGGTAAACAAAAACAAACACAATACAACCTTCCATTAGATCTTTCCCCATAAGCCACCCAATTCTTTCACCTCAAACTCGGTAACTACCTATCATAAATAAATTCGATAAAATAGTGTCATTAGGTGGTAGCACCCCGTCCCCAGTTGTCCAGCACTTCCATATAGTTTCCTGTCGGACATCAAGGACACAATTGACGACACTCGTCTCCTTCCCAAAGCCCCACCGAGCACGTTTTGCCTCCTTACATTCAATATACAAAAAAAAAACGATAAAATATAATTGCCATTGAATCGAAAGGCTTATTGTGTCCTGCTGCAACCCCCCTAACCCCCCACCGTCAACTGCCGCCCATATAATTGATTAGTGGTCACCGTAAGTCCGTCATGACAGTAAAAATCTTTTTAATAATTGGTGTTTTCTACGTGTCGCCATTTTGAAAAGTTTGAGGTTACATTCAGTCGATTGTCAACATGATATCCGCCCAGCAGACATGTTTGTAACCTTTGCTTTGTCGCATGTTACATTTCAACATTTGCGAACAAAAAAAACAACACTTTTCTATCTTTATGGAAACTTTTAAAGTTATCAAAACTGAAAATCTATAATTTAAAATTGTGTTTGACATGCAAGTGATGGTATATGGTGGCATGATGCAGATAGCGGATAAAAATGGCGACGAATGACGAATCCATGCAGTAATAACGCATGCTGCACAGAATGGTGTTGTAAATAAATTAAAAATAAATAATAAATTGCTAGAATGATTACGGATGTAAAACATTGGCCTACTTATTATTTCAATCCAGTTAGTTCTTCATTCCATTTGCATAAGATCCACCAACAAACAGAAGATCACGTCAAATGACAACAGAATGAAGATCACATCGATCAATTAATGCATAGTCAAGATATAATTCATTTGCATATGGTTTGGTTTTTGTGTTTTTCGGTACCAAAGCCGTTTGTGAAAATCGCTGCGCTCAATCTTCGACGCAATTCCGAAAATAAGTCAACGACGAGATGAATTTTCACTAGAAAATCCATTTGAAACTTTCTTCATAAAAGAGCTGTTGTGTAGCAGCGTAGCAGCAAAGCAACGCATCTGGAGCACTCAAACAAAGATGGCCCATTGTACTCGAGTCGCCCAGGGTAAAATAGGTGTGTTTAAATGTTCCTTGTCACTCTTTTCTTGATCCTCGTTCGAACTAGAACAGCGCCATCTACCTGTGAGTTAGCGACCTCCGGTCGTTCATGTTTTGCGAGAAGATTACTCCTTTTCCTGCTTTCTACTAATTGAAAAAAATCAACATTCTTGACAGCAAGAGTACGAGGGCGGTCCGATAAGTACTTAGCCTACAAAAGAAAAACGAAAATTTTGGAAAAGTGGCGATTTATTTCTCAACATAGTCTCCTTTTAGCTCGATACACTTGACCCAGCGATGCTCCAACTTCTTTAACCCGTCTGAAAAATACGTTTTCTCGAGGTCTGCAAAGTAGGCCTCCGTGGCGGCGATAACCTCCTCATTCGACTCAAATTTCTGCCCGGCGAGTGACTTTTTCAAGTTTGGAAACAAAAAGAAGTCGCACGGGGCCAAATCTGGAGAATACGGTGGATGGGGCAGCAGTTCGTAGCCCAATTCGACCAATTTGGCGGAGGTGTGAGCCGGTGCGTTGTCATGGTGGAAGAGCACTTTTTTCTTCGCCAAATGGGGCCGTTTTTTCTGCAATTCGGCGTCGAATCGGCCCAATAATTCGGCATAGTAGAGCCCTGTGACCGTTTTGCCCTTCGCCAGGTAGTCGATGTAGATCACACCTTGTGAATCCCAGAAAACGGTGGCCATCACCTTTCCGGCCGATAGGACAGTCTTCGCCTTCTTCGGAGCACGTTCGCCGGGTAAAGTCCACTGTTTCGACTGTTCCTTGGTCTCTGGTGTGTACCAGTGGATCCATGTTTCGTCGACGGTCACGAAACGACGCAGAAACTCCTTCGGATTGCGCTTAAACAGCGTCAAACACTGCTCTGAAGTGGTCTCACGGTTGCGCTTGTTGTCCGGAGATAGCAAACGCGGCACCCATCGCGGCGACAGCTTTCTCATGCCCAAAATTTCATGCAGGATATGACCCACGCGGACTTTTGAGATGCCTACTGTCTCAGCTATCTCGCGCACCTTCAATCGGCGGTCTGCCAATACGAGATCGTGGTTTTTTGTCACGTTATCCGCCGTGGTAGCCGTTTTCGGGGCACTTGGGCGTGGCTCATCAAAAACCGACGTGCGACCACGTTGAAACTCGTTAAACCAATTTTTGACGGTCGCCATCGAAGGAGAAGAGTCACCGTACACAGCATCCATGCGCTCTTTGATTTCGCTGCGTGATTTCCCTTCCAAAAACAAGAATCGAATCACCGACCGATATTGCTCTTTACCCATTTTTCTAAAATCTGCGGACACGCCCGCTTCCACACTCGGTCAAAACAAAACTACGAGTCCGATTCGGCTGAAATTTTGACAGTAGCCGTCTACGAGAATGTACTACACGATATCTTGCGATAGTGGCGCCATCGGCAGTGAGGCTAGGTACTTGTCGGACCGCCCTCGTATATACGGAACGGAAGGCAAAACGGCACACTAAACAAACAAAAATATTAAAAATTGTTTAAATCATAACAAATCAGTTCTTAATTCTTTGTAACATGTATAAATTTTACATGAATAAAATCATAATCAAAAATTACATTGGACAATACCATCTCTTTGGTATAGATCTGGGTAAAACAGTTCATTTGAGTGAAGTACTTCCCAACTAGTCATTAACCTTAAAGAGTTAGTTCAGTGAAGTACTTCAATTGCACTGTTCATTTATTCTTTTCTCTTCTCTAACCAGCCGTTCAGTAGTCACTCACTAGTCAGTCAGTCGTTCAGTTGTGTTTTGGCTTATCTAATCAGCCGTTCAGTAGTCACTCACTACTCACTAGTCAGTCAATCATTCACTCACGTGTCATTCAGTCGTTCATTTTGTTTAAAGCTTGGGTATTCTCAAGTGGAAACAATCCGCAAAATGAAACAATTGTTTGAAGACGAAGCAATGGGCACCACACAGGTAAAGGAGTGGTACAACCGCTTCAAAGATGGCTTTTAATCATTGGAGAGTGAAGCACATTGTGGTAGGCCCTCCACATCCAAAAATGAAGTTGTCATTGATCAAGTAAGGATCCTGGTGATGCATCGGCGACTAACGGTCAGAGAACTTGCAGACGATATGAGTATTAGTGTTGGATCTATTTATTTCATTTTAACTGAAAATTTGTCCCTCAAGAGGATATCAGCGAAATTTGTGCCAATGTTGGTGACAGAAGCAACTTCGTTTAGAGATCGCACGGTACATGGTAGAGACTGTGAACAGTGATCCCAATTTTCTCAATACAGACCGGTGATGAGTCTTGGGTTTATGGGTGCGACCCACAAACCCTGTTCCAGTCATCACAATGGGGAAGCATGCAACATCCCCGAGACCCAGAAAAGCAAGGCAGGTCCGCAGCAAAGTCAAAGTCATGTTGAGCGTTTTTTTTTTGAATCCAGTGGCGTGGTTCATCAAGAGTAGCCCCACACGGTACTACTATAACTAAGGAATACTACCGAGAGGTTCTGCGTCGCAGTGAGTTGCAAACGGGCGGACGTATGGGCAAATAGCAGTTGTCAATTTCATCAGGATAACGAACCCGCTTATTCACACATCATTCAGGCTCTCACAGTCAAAAACCACACACCTACAATTCGCCAACCTCCCTATCCTCTTGACCACGATCTCTGTGACTTCTGGCTTTTTCCCATGCTGAAAATGGGACTCAGACCTGACAACACATCATGCAGATTGCGACGAACCACCTGCGCGCCATACCAAAAAAAGGCTTTCCAGCGTTGCTTCGGGGAGTTGTAGAACCTTTGAGAGAAGTGTGTAGCAACTCAAAGGGAGTACTTTGAAATAATTGTATCTCAATAAATGTTGCTTTTATGAATAAAAGTCTGATACTTTTTGAACCGACCTCGTATTCAACATGAAGTTATTCCGGGTCAGGCGTTATTTGTCGCCAGGACTTACCGGGTGTATAAGCTTAAAACTATAGTTTTTTAGTCAGAAAAACACATAATTTTTCAAAGAAAACAAAAACAAATTTATTCGAATTACTCACCCTCTAGCTAGCTACACATTTCTCCCGTCTCTCGGGCAATTTGGTGATACCAAGCCAAAAAAATTCCTTTTCTTTCGAAGCAAACCACTCATCAAGCCATTTTCGGACGTCTTCGTAAGAACCGAAGTGCTGCTCAGCGAGCGCGTGGCCCATCGACGAAAACAAGTGGCAGTCAGAAGGGGCCGGGTCTAGTGAATTAGCGGGAGGTGGTAGCACCACCCAGTTGAGTGTGTCCAAGTAGTTGCTGACCATTTTTGACGTGTGCGATGGTGCGTTGTCGTGAAGGAAAATCAGCTTGTAATGTCTTTGTTGATATTCCGGCGTTTTTTCACGCATAGCACGATGCAATTTGATCAATTGTTGGTGGTAGCGGTGGGCATCGACAGTTTCACCAGGTTTTAAGAGCCCATAGTAGACGATACCCTGCTGATCCCACCAAAGGCACAACATTGTCTTCCGTCCGAAGCGATTTGGTCTTGCGGTAGATGTTGATGATTGACGGGGATCAACTCACGATTTTCTGCGCTTTGGATTATCGAAATAAATCCACTTTTCATCGCCAGTCACAATCCGATGCAGAAACGACTTTCTTCTGTGTCTGGCGAGCAACATTTCGCATGTGTCTTGGCGTCGCTCCATCTGCCTATCGTTCAATTCATGCGGCACCCATTTTCCGATCTTTTGAACCTTTCCCATGATGTAGACGCATGGAAATGGCTGCTTGAGTAACATCCAATTGCTCGGCAAGCGTTTTTTGCGATTGGGTATCGTCCTCATCCAAAAGAGTCTGCAATTGGTCGTCCTCAACCTTCCTGGGCCGATTTTCGCGCTCAGGTCAAAATCGCCGTCTTTGAATCGACGAAACCAAACCCTGTACGTTGATTCCGCTAAAACATTGTTACCATAGGCCTCTACAAGCATTTTATGCGATACAGCAACCGTTTTCTTCAAATGGAAGCAAAAAGGCAGAGCCTTCCCGCATATGCTCTTTTTTTGGCAAAAAAATAGACATGATCAGCACAGGACAAACGTATTTTGTTGAATGAAATTTGTGACGATGTGCACTGATTAATGTTAACAACTAACCAACCCTTAAATAAATAAAAAATGGCGTCCCTAGGTTGCTTAACACGCTCACTAACGCCATCTATGTGTCAACGATCGTTTTAAGCTTATACACCTGATACTCACTCATTGATGTTTCTACTCAATTGTTCGTTTTCATGAAATTCGTGGACGACCTCATCACACATCCTCGTACAGAGTTCGTGCGTAAAGCCTTTTTAACGATGTTTTGCTCTGTGAGTAATCGCTTTTGTTTTCGATTCGCAATGCCTATTTTGTACAGCTCAGTCATCCCCAGTGATCTAGCCAGAATATGCCAAGGTGTGTAGAATAGCTGATTTCATTAGTGAATTGTCCCATTGTAAAACTAGTGACTTTCCCACGCGTCTGGAACCCAGGGCAACAACACGATTTTTGTGATATTGGTTTTTTTTTTGTGCTGTTTTTACGTATATCCCATGATTTGGCTTGGATTTGAATCCAAAACCTTTCGACTTTCGAGGACGCAAATATTTCTATAAATTAAAAAAAAAATAATATTGAGTCCGTATTTATTATCCAAAATTATTGCGTTTCCGAAAATGGGTCAAATCCTTTTTGATTCAGTTGTTATAGTTCTTACTGTATTTATATACGATGCATGATTTTGTTTTATGCAGTCTTTTATTATGTTGATATCAATTATAACATCAAAAGATATTTTATCAATTTTAAAATCGACATCATACTAGGGAAGTTGTTCTTGTTTTTATTTTAAAAATATTAATTTTAGTCAAAAATTACTGAATTTTATTAATACTGATTCATAAAATTACTGTATTGTATTTCTCCTCTTAAAGCTGGAAAAGTATATCAAGATTGAAGTTTGTTGCTGTACATCCATAAATCTGATTAAAATACCGGATTAGAAAAACATTAATAATTCGTAAGCGCAAGCTATTAATTGTGCCTAGGAATTTGTTTTCCTTTTATTGTTGTTGTTTTTTTATATTTGTGCGGTGCTCCGTCTCCATTTTTATCCTGTCTTGTTTACAATGCGTGCGCGCCTTACGTTTTTTTCAACACCACAACAACCAACTAAAATTCTATAAAACAAATCATTAAAAATCGAAAATTGTATGTTGTTCTTTTTTCGGTAAGTCGAATTTGTTGTTATTCGACGCTTGATGAGAAAAGCAATCAAAGCTTGATGAAGGATGATTTGTTTTAAACAAAAAAGAACTGGGTTGTTAGTAGTGCAGGAGTTTGCTAATGGTGTAGTGCATTGGAAACAAGGCAAACTGTTTAAATATCTGGTGGTTTTGACCTATAAAAATATTATTTTAAACCATGTTTTTTTTATAATTTTCTTTTTTAAACTTTAATGGATTTGCTATTGAAGTGGTGGTGTTTAATAAATATTTTCATTTTTTTTTTATAATTTTGATTTTAATTTAATACAATTTTTGAAATTTAGGGATTTTTAATTGAACCATAAGATTATATACAAAAGTTTTATTTTACTGAACTTTTTTTTTTCTTTTTTCAAATATATTACATATTTGCAGTTTGGCGATTTTTTGTTGCTGAGAGTTCGTTTTCTTAACACTAAAATAGAAAGTTTTAATGATTTTTACTTTGCATAGATGTTTTGTATGGAAAGATTGTTGATGGCGTTTCTAATGTTTGAATTATTTTTCTTATTTGAAATGTTTAGAGTACCGCCATCGTATGTGTACGGATCACCTTATTTGGGCGCGGCAGCAGCTACTGCCGCAGCAAATAATTCAGCAGCGGCTGCTGCAGGTCTTGTACCAATTCAAGCTACGCAATTATCACATGCTGCTGCAATTGCTGCGGCTACAAGTCAATTTTATGAATATCAGGTAATAAAGCATAAATACTGTTATAAGTGTAATGATAAGCTAACCAAATATTTTTTGTTGTTTTAGAATGCTGTAGCTGCTGCTGCCGCTGCGCCTTATCAAGGACAATATGCTGGTTTTGAAGCTTATCCATACAGTGGCGCTGCTGCCGGTAAGTTTATCTATTAATAAGTCGACTAATGATACAAGAATGTACATGCTGAAAATTCAGTTACCGCTTCAAATAGGACATTGGTGATCTTTGAACATTTGTCGCATTCATTGGGACAATCGCACGACAATTCCATAACACTTTGTCACATATGGTAGAATTTGGAGTCTTGAGTACTGCCCAGCTAGTCATTCACTTTAAAGAGTTAGTTCAATGAAATACTTCTACATTTCTTTTCTCTTCTCTAACCAGCCGCTCAGTCAGTAGTTCAGTTGTCCTTGTGGGTTGCCTTCTCCAACTAACCGTTCAGTAGTCACTCACTACTCATTAGTCAGTCAGTTCTTCAGTTGTGTTTGTGGGTTGGCTTCTCTAACCAGCCGTTCAGTAGTGCCTCACTAGTCGGTCAGTCGTTCAGTTGTGCTTGTGGTTTGGGAAATAGAAAGAAGAACGATGTGCAGCTACTCTCGCTTTACATGTACACTAGTGATGGGTCGGTCGCGAACGATTCGGTCGAAATGACCGAGTCAGTACTATGGCTGAATTAACTCGAGTCATGTGAAATGAAACAAGTCGTTCAATCGGTCACTAGAAGAAATATTCTACGTCTCGTATCGATCATAGAGATATATACGAGTATACTGCAGATGATAAGCAGCGATTTAGTTGAAGGCGGACGTCGTCGCATTCACCTTACACGCAAAACAACAACAATTGCCATAACGACCCTGTTTTGTCTCACTTCTCTGGCTTCAAAGCGCTTTATACAAAGCCGGTGGCTTGTCGTCTCCAGTATCTCTATGTACCCGATGTTGATACTTGATAACTGTACAGCACCAAAAGTTTTTCTTCGTGTCGGTCTGTCTGTACTCGAAGGTAGCTAATGATTACATTAAGGAAACTTTAGGGTAAAATGCGCCAAAAGAAAATTTAAATGGAAACTAAACAATTTTTCTGTGTCAAAATTTACGAATTCAAAGAACATTCAAATTCATTCATTAACCGTACATTCTCTATAAATTCCAAAAATTAAATCATTAGAATTGTTTTTTTTTCCTCGAATTCATAAAACCGACCTTCGAGTTCGATTTACTCTTGGCGCGTTATCCCCCTAAAGTGTATAAAGTCTAATCATATGGTGCCTTTGAAGTTTGAATACCGACCGACCAGCCACCGGCGACCACCGAAGACCGACCGACTCGAAAACTCGAGTTAAAAGCTTTTTCTAGTGACCGCTAACCCAAAAGACCGACCGACCGAATCATGGAAGTGTCTGAACACCGAAGTGACCGAAATGACTCAAATGACTCGCTAACCCAAATGTCCGACCGACCATTTGGGTTAGCGGTCACCAGAAAAAGCTTTTAACTCGACTTTTCGAGTCGGTCGGCCCGGCCTTCGGTGGTCGGTATATTTGAACTTCGAAGGCAGCGTAAGCGTATGATTAGACTTCGGACACTTTAGGGGGATAATGCGCCAAGAGGAAATCGAATTCGATGGCCGGTTTTCGAGGAAAAAAATCAGTTCTAATGATTCAATTTTTGGAATTTATAATTCCAAAATGAATGAATTTGAATATTTAAAATCAGTAGGAAAATTGTTTGGTTTCGATTTCGATTTTCTCTTGGCGCATTTTCCTCCAAAGTGTCTATAATGGAATTATTCTAGCACCGAGTACCAACCGACACGAAAAACCGAATAGAAATTTTTGGCGCTGTACGGCTATCAACGTCGGGTACGATACGAGAATATTTTTTCTAGTGACCGGTGACCGATCGCCCGACTTGTTATTTTTCGTATTTCGTGAGTAATTTTGGTCGGTCGGTCATTTCGACCGAATCATGGAAGTGGCCGAAATGACCCAAATGACCGAATCTTTTTAATCGGTCACTTCAACGAAAAGACTCGGTCATACTGGGTTAATGAAATGACCGATTTATCCCATCACTAATGTACACCACGTCAATTCACAATTTTACATTTTTTTATTGAATAAATAGTGAACTGCACAATAGATGTTTTTCTACGTATAAAAAGAGGGAATGCTGTCCCGCACATCATAGAAATGAACTATCAGTTTCAGTATTCATGCAAAACCCACATGCACTTGTAATATCAAGTATGATGAACCACTGAGAGAGAAGAGCTTTGAGGAGAAATGGGTTGTATTTGTTTGTGCGTCTGTCGCGTGCCGCTCGAAACGAAAAGATTAGTTGGTCATCTCTCTTCTCACCGTGTTCATTGAGTTTACTCTGTTAGTTCTTCCTTCATTTTCATTCTCCTTTTCGAGTGAATTATTTCACTCACTTAAGTACAAAACAGAACAAGGACTTCGACTGTGACTGCGACTACGGTTTGCCTATATTTCGGCGTGAGGTTCGACTACGCAGTTGGTGTTGAACAGAACATCGACTACAGCTTCGATTTTATGCAAGCAAGAAGAAGAACGAGTGTCAAGAGTCACTTCTGTTTTGTTTAATATTTTTGAAAATGTACGTGTTTCTGGTAGCGCGTATAATTTATATAGTGTTTTTAATCAATCACTTCGGAGTGTTTGCGTTTATTAATAACGAGGAAGTGAATAGTAATCGGGACGAATTTGGAGAATAGAAACCCAGCAGGCAGAGCGTACTCCCGCAAAATGTCATCAAAATTCTACATGTCTATATGTAAGATAGAAACAGCATGTACTAATCTATCGCGGTCTCCTCTTAAATGTAAACAGAATTCAATTCATTTTGAAGGGGTCATGTAATTATTCTATATATAGTGCTCGTACAAATTATAATAGTAAATATATACAGCAACCGGCGACATCGTTCCCAAAAAGTCTAACACTTATATGACTTGCATACAGTTTTGTTTCGACGTATAGTATACGAAATTTTTCCTGCTGGGAAATAATTGAAATCCGAGACTACAACCGCAATCTTAGAATTATAGTGTAGCACGACTGCGCAGTCACAGACGAAGTTGGTTTTGTGGGCATCGCCATACAGTCCTGTGTATTCTAAAGACAGGAACTGCGCAGTCGAGGTCCGTGTTCTGTTTAGGTCTTTACTTCAAAGAAGTGTTCTTTTAGAACAGTTCACTCGTGAACGACCCACCTCTACTTGAGTTCGTTAATCGAAAAATATATCTATTTCCTACGTACCTTTCCAATATGACCATTTCGAATATTGCAGTAACAGCACTCGTCCTTTATGTAGTATCTACATACTAAAAAATTATTTCAAGAAAAAACTAGAGGAAAATTCATTCGATGAGAGGGGAGGGGGTGTATGACAATGACCCTCTCGAACTATTATTCAAGCAGTAGATCTTTAAAAAAAAACACTTGCGGAATAGTTCTATTATACAAAATCGGAAACCAAAAAAATGGTTTGTCTTATTTAGTTTAAGATGTCCACTTTTTAAAAATTTAAACTTTTTTGTTTTGATAGTTAGTTGGTTGTGTCTTTGAAAAACTTTTGCAACGGTAACTCCATTGGAGGAAGACGTCACGCGACTAACATCAATGCGATTCTAAGTCATTGCGTATAAAAAAGATGAAAAAGTTAGAACCTAAGTTGTTCATTCATCGAGTTGTACTGTATTAAGTCATTGAAAGGCGTATCATAAATCTACCGAAATAATATCTATTAATATCTATATCTTCACATTTGGTGGTGTTTGTCGAGATTTGTTTTTGTACATATATCAAAACAATAGCCTCTGAATAGTATCAGTTTAATTTTCACTAACAGTGCAAACAACTTGGTTACATTTTAGATATGCAACTAGACTGGAAACTTATGATCTGGAAGCTGGCTTCGAAACAGCATACCAATGGGTCACTTCACAATCTGTAATGACTTCAGTAATATCCCAAAAACATAATTGAAAATTAAGTGAGCAGAGAGTTCTTTCATATTTACATTTACGCCTCAAGAGTGAAGTGAGGATGCTGGAGGAAATTTTTCGACATGCTACAAATTGGCATATTCTCAATGCAGTGCCTTATCAGGTGTAACTGATATCGAGTAAGGGTCACTTTCACAGTCAACCAAGCAGCAAAAAAATCCTTTGAATCCTTTAACATCAATGGTCAGATTGGAATCTCCATAATCTCTGATTGAATAGTTTATTATCCACTTGTACTAGGACTCAGAAATATTTTAGGCAATTGAGCCTTTCGCGCGGCTCGATATTAATCTTCATATAATGGATGATAAAGGAGAGTAGTGTAGTGTACCTCTTGCTGAATATAGACTGCTACTTCAGTTCAACACAACTTAGCAAACCAATTAAATTTCTTATTAGACTATCGTGATAAGACACAACCGCTTTTAGTACTGAGTTCGCTTGTAAACGACAACGTGTTAACAACTTAATAATACACTTTCAATAACTCACATTAACGACGTGCTAATCACTTCATAATAGGTTACAATAACACACATAAGGTTTTGAGCACTACCGCTCGAATTTTGAAATTAAATAACGACTTTAATTACATTTTCTCAAAACGTCAAATCTGTGGCTTTATCTCGTTAATGCAATAAACCCTGCTTTTTAAGATGGACAAGCGCACTGCATGTCATACTACGATACAACCAACCTTAACTCGAAGATGTCGGCGAAAAGGATCAGCATCACAGTTTTGACTAGATCTTTTCTTTAAAAGGGAAGCACATTAAGCGGCTCGACCTCTTTTTAAATGGATTTCCGTTGAATCTGCATGGACGAGCAAGAAACTATAGTTCATCTTTTCCCTAGCTGTCTAGATCCGTCCAATCCAGAAGTTCAACTAGCCACATACATCTTCAGCAGTTTCTGCAAACTGATGCGTACGTTGGTACGTAATGAGAATACAACGCTTGATTTCTGGTTCTGCGAGTTGGACTGACTTCTAAGATCGTGTGGTATCACAAAAGTCCTTCTTATCCCTGTAAGCCGAAAACCCGAAAAATACATGGCTTGCTATGTACAAACTACTACCATGCTAACTCAGGCGCTTGAAAATCAAATATTTCCTCACAACTTTCTACAAGATTCGTAAACATGCCGACCTCTTCCGCGCCTTTAGCGAGTGAAAAAGATTAAAGTATCAGCATCAAAGTTTATGCCTCGATCATCAAGACCGTACCGACCTGTAAATGCCAAAACGAACTTAGATTATCAATTGTGTAGAGCTGTACAATTTTCGGTTCGTTCTTCGTTGCTTTTACGACGAAAAATCTGATATAAACACATGAAACCTGATCATGGCAACCCATAACTTTGACGATTAGTGATACGAAAGTCGTCTTTCGATTGCACGACCACTAGAATTTTTTTTTAACCTACTACACTAGTCTAGTGTCGACCGGTATGGCAATAATTTCATATAAACCTCAGACGTAATTGATGAGTGGTAGGTATCACAGAATTTACATGTAAATCCATTCCTCCATTGATCGATGAGCTGTATACCACAATTCATGTATAAATCCATTCTACCGGTTCGTGACAATTACAGCAAACTTCATAAGTACTCAGGCCTATTCTTCATCGATGATTGGTAAGAACTATTTCATACTCACTTCGTAAAAACTCTTCACTAAAGTGAATGTATTATGAATTATATAATAAGATGGTCAAATGCATTTCAGTACAAGCTAGAAAGAAATGTGAATATATCACACGCATTCACAGATATCAAATACATAGCTGAACTTGTTCCCAAGTGATAATCTTATTTCAGCGACAACTTGTGAAAGCGTTCCTTACCGTCTCATCTCCGATTCATCGATGTTTGGTTTATTAGGAGCTTGTTCAGTATCACTGTGGTTGTATACGATATGAGAAGCCCCGTGGACCTAACCTAGGTAGGTAGGTAGGTACGCGTGGCTGCCCGTGAGAACACGGACACACTTAGACCTAAAAGGTCCGTTGTGTTACCACAGGATCATCGAATCCGGTCCTACTCATCGAACCATTTAGAGCTTGCGATGAAGCGTTGGATTCTCGCGACCTCCATTGAGGTAAGGTCACCGAGACAGTTGAAGAAGTAAGCTCCAAGATGAGCTTTCCTTCTGGCTGATAGAGCTGGACAGGTACAGAGGAGGTGAAGGATTGTCTCCTCCTCCTCCTCATCCAGGCAGCTTCTACAGAAGTCGTTTGAGAAAAGACCGAGTCTTTTGGCATGTCGACCTATAATACAGTGTCCGGTCAGGACACCGAGTGTGGTGCTGATATTCGCCCTTTTGAGCAAAGTCAGCTTTTTGGAGCGTTTTAGATCCAGCTCCGGCCAGATCTGTTTCGCAGTGTGATATGTAACACCGTCCGCCCATCTTGAGTTGGTTTTCTCAATTAGGACCTAACCTAACCAACGAACGACTTGTAACGCTAACAGACTGAGCGATTAAACTACCGACAATCAATGCACAATGTTATTGGTGACGGATGCACTGGTACCTATAAATATTTGCAAGGTGTAATCGGGATCTGTGTTAATTTTACCTTGCACGCACAGTGACGTATAGTGGCAAGTAAAATTTGTGTTGCCAGTTGGTTTGATTTTCATTTTGTCATCATCATCAATAGTGTAACAGCCCCAATCGGGCCCTGGCCTCCTGAAGTCGTCGCTTCCAATCGTTTCGATCCAAAGACCGCGTCCTCCAGCTGCTAATTTTTAAGATTTGATTTGATTTGATTTAATTTTTAAGATGTGCTATCTCCATCAACCGAGTCCTTCCCATCGTTTGAGTGGTTTGCCTACTGGTCTGTACCACTCGCTTTGCCTTTAAGAGCACGTTTGGGGATTCTTCTATCTTCCATTCGCTCTACATGACCAGCCCACTGCAGTTTACGTAGCTTGATGAACGTTGAAGCTTCTGGCTCTTCGTAGAGTTGATACAAATCATGGTTGTATCTTATTCGCCAGTCCGTTCCTTCACAGGTCCCAAAATTCTTCGGAGGACCTTTCTTTCGAATGCGTTAACTGCTCTTTCGGAAGTTCGCGTTAATATCCACGTCTCGCTGCCATAACAGAGCACAGGTTGTATTCATCGTCGTATATTCATTTTGAACTTCTTAAAATTAAATCCGAAATGATATCATATCGCCAATTGTTTCAGGTATATCCTTACAAATACCAGAGAAAAGGAACCTGGATGTGACAATAAGTACAGTACGTACGTTCATTTTATAACCGAACAAATAACGGATACACGCGTCAAATTTCTGTTCTCATGGCTACATACGCGACTAGTCCTATATGAGTAAAGGCCGAGAAACTTATGTTGACAGTATTGAATAAAACCGTTCAAATTCTAAACCTAAACATGCATGCGGCGTGATAGCCTTGTCATGTGGCAAATAAATGCGGCAAAGATTTAATGGAAACCTGAACAATGACGTACCTTGTTAATCTATAGGGTCTTTCAATGGGGACGTTTAGTTTTTAAATGTAAATAAAACAAGTTGTGTGAGAGATATCCACCCAGTTCTTTTTTTATTTGAAAGAATATTTTATGGTATTAAGTATGGAATACAACGTCGTTCAAATGTCCGCCCCGGCTTTGATTATTCGCACGTATTCGAGAGGTCCAATTTTCGACGACTTTGTCGTATAAATCTGGCTGAATTTGCTGGATGGCGTTCGCTATGTTGACTTAAAGGTCAATTCATCAATTGTTTGCGGATTATACGCATCGACCTGCGATTTAAGATAACCTTAAAGGAATAAGTCTAAAGGCATTAAATCGTGCGATCACGGTGTCCAGTTCACGTCACCGCCGCGCAAGATATCGATGCCCTCAAATCGCTCGTGCAGAATGTCCATTGTAACATGCGCTGTGTGGCGCGTAGCGCCGTCCTGTTGGAACCACATCCATATCAGTTTAGGCCACAAGAAGTTGCTTATCATCGATCGTTTGACTGTTATGGCAATGCCAGTTTCGTTTCGGAAGAAGTACGGACCGATGATTTTGCTAGACCAAAATCCGCACCAAACAGTGACTTTCTTGGGATGCATTTGGTGCTGGTGTATCTCCTGTGGATTGGTATAGTCTCAAATCCGATAATTTTGGTTGTTCACACATCCATTCATCAAGAAATGGGCCTCGTCGTTAAAAATCACGCAATGCGAGAACGTTTTTCGAAGAGATCTCTGATTTTGAAAATAAACGGGCCTATTACGAAACTCGAGTCGAGTGAGTAACTCGACTCACATTTGGACTCGACTCGAGCTAAAGTTGGTATTATGAAACTCGACAATTGGAAAGTCACTTCATTTCCAGCAGTCGAGTGAGTTTGACATTTATTATAAGAAAATACTCACTCGATCGGCTCTCATAATACGCAGTTCTCTTAACTCACGCTTTTTTTTCGACTCAAAGTCGAGTGAAACTCGAGTTTCATAGTCGCAGAATGTGAGTTTTTTGATCGAGTCGAGTTTCGTAATAGGCCCGAAAATTTGATGATTTGCACACGTTCTTCAATGCAACCTTCCGTGGTGATTTGCCATTCGCTACTGAACAATTCACAACAAATTCGATGGATGTTGCTTTAACAACATTGCCGCTATAACCTAACATATTTCGAAAGTTCCTATTGAAACACCCTATATATATCATGCGAGAGACTCAATGTGTTGAGGTTTCACACACCGAACGGCTATTACAACAACCTGTTTTTGAATTAGAAAATTCTTAGTAAATTAATTAATAGGCGCTAATTTTCGCGCTATATCTGCACGCTCAAAAAAACTCTTCTCCGTTTTAGGTCCACTCAAAGTATCGACACTAAAAATTGGAGGGTTGAAATAATGAAGGAAAATTATTTCCGAATTTCAATCTCAATTTTTCGCTGCGTTACTCAATCCTTCAGCTTACAGAATGTTACTTTAGTTAAAATAAGTGAGCTTTAAAAATATATCGCTAAAATCATCCAATTTTTTTCCTCATTTTTTTTTAGCTAATGCAGCAGCTGCCAGCTACATGACACCATACACATATGCCACTTTACCACAAGCCGGAGCCGGTGCGGCGGGGGCATTTCAGGCCCTTACACCCTATCAGCAGGCCGCGGGTGCATCCTTACAGGAGGCTAGACTACAATAATATTAACCAGAACTTATAATTTATTTATTCAAAAAAATGATATTTTTAATTTAATGGAAATTAATTATACCAAATTAAATTTAATTTATAAAGGAAAAAAAAAACGATTAAAACAAGTTAACAAACAAACAAAAAAAACAATAAGAATTTAAACGGTTTCAAAATTACCAAAAATAAAAGCAACCATAAACCAAATGTACTACTGTAAACTTAAATAATTTAATTAACGTAAATTTGCGTTTACTAATTTTGTTCAAAATATTTAGCGTACAACATGCAAACGATAATTACTTACTGATAAGAATAGAAATTCTCAAATTTAAGACAATATTCAACGCAAAGCGAAGCACGCAATGGATAATACTTAAATTATTTTTTTTCTAATAGGAAATTAAGCGAAATATATTTGACGACGACGCGAGATTTTGTTGTTGTTTGCGAGAACGACTTTAAAAAAAAATACAATCTAAATTTACAGTAATAAACAACAAGTTAGTTATCTTATATTTAATATTAAATTTAGTGATATTTTTAATAAATATTTAAATATTATTTATATAAGAAAGAAAAGATTAAGGAGGAATCTTGAATTTGTCGGCATATGTACTACTACTACCAAAAAACACACAAAATGAAAAACATTTTATTTATTTATAATACAAACAGAAAATAAAGGACAATTTGAATAATATAAGTTCAACGCGAATATGACAAACGAAACGGAACAAAAGAATAATATTGTTATTTATATAAATATACTAAGATAATATAAATATTATATTAAATAAAATATTATTTATCAACGATAGAGAAACACAAAAATGATGACGAGTCAGTTATTTTTTAAAATTGAAAGGAAGTTTATTATGGCTCGAAATGCCAATACATTTATTATGTATATTGAGATATGAAAATGATTATATAGGTGGTGGCGCTTTCAGTACTGATATGGCAAAGTTTTGTAGTAAGTAGAAAGTTTATTTTCTTATTTTTGTTATTAAAGAAATTTTCATTTAACTTCTTTTTGTATCCGCTTAGCAATAATTATTCATTTGGCGTAAAATTAATCGCTTTTAAAAGTCGCAGACCTTTCAACATTGAAAGTTGGAAGATTATTTAGCAAGAGACTTTACAGCAAAAAATAACAATAAATTGAAGAATAAAACATATTTCTCTGATCCCAGCCACTTTTTCAAACTGGGGCTTATTTACGCCTTCTTTAGTTTCTTTTTTTTTAAGAATGAAGAAAGCAATTGCTCAGTAAATTAGCACGCTAAATTCGGGCACTAAATAATCAGTGATACCTATTGAATTTTTTTTTTAGAAATTGTCAATGAAAACGAGTTGCTGAGTCAGCATCGATAAATTCTGACTAGTCATTAGGTGGTGTCCTTTTTTAGACGACCAAATTACATTTTTATTTCGGCAACTATAAAATTTTGTCATATTGCTGAATTGCGCTATACAATGAGGATGATGTCGTTTAGTTGTATGTAGCAGATGTATAAAATGAAAATGTTATAATCGGATATGAAAACAACAAAATTGTCATTTATCTACTTTTAACTATCCTAAAATTATTATCATTAGTTCCTGTGCGTCCTTTCGTATAGGACAGAAACATATCCTAATATTTTAATTGAATTTATAAATATTACAAGTAGATGATTCGTGCTGTAAACCTATCCTGAAAGAAAAATACTTTTTTATATAATAATATCAAAAAATACTGCAAATATGAATCGATTGTTTAACGTAAATCTAGTGAAAATACTAAAAGTGAACAGGTTCTGTAACTTTTTCATGGATGAAAATGTGAGCAATTTGGCGAGTGTTTCCTCGACATGAAATTTTTTGAATGGATTCATTACGAACGTATACGAGGCATTGAGAAATAGACGAGAATGAATACGTGGTGACGCACATTTCTACAGAACCGTTCGAAGCTATCCGAAACCACAAGCGCAGTACAAACGATGATTCGTTTTTATATGAAGACATAGTTTGTGGGTCAACCTCGACCCAGTTGTTGTTTATGGGTTTTTGATATTATCAGTCGTACATTGTAATTTTATTGCGTCGTCTGTTAATACATTGTAAGTAAAGCCTTGGGAACTGGACGGGATAAGCAAGCACCACCCCATTCATTTTTAAATCATCTGACATCTTGTCTTGTTTCTGATTCGTATGATTTTTGCCTCGCTTCAATTGTCTCGTTTGAATCCGTGCTTGGACCTTATAAAGTCGATGCGTTGTAATCGCAGGTTATTTCTAAATTGTAACTTCTTTTTGTAACATTAATTTTGACATAAAAAATATTCGAATGTTACCTGACATTATCATTACGTCGTTACAGAACCAACTGAACAAATTAACGTAAAATGATAGTTCCAGAAGTAAGAGATCTCGCTTGATATACGGAATTGATCCCTGAATAGAATAAAGTAAAACAGAAAAATTGCTGGTACCTAAGTAGCTATCTTCGGTATGTTAATTGTGAAGTCATCTAAGCAAGTCATCGTGATTAGAGTTATTATTACTAAAGGCACGGAAGTTTGTGCCTGGTGACGTAACATGCCAAAACAATTCACTCAGTTGTAGTTGAGTGACTAAGGCAAATAAATTGAGATCACGTTTACTAAAAAATTTCTTAAAATATAATTGACAGCCGCTATTCGGTCGCCAAAAATCTTAATGCCGTCCACACCGATATTACCTACTGATGTTCAGAGGTTGTGCTTCGCTTTCACCTACATTATTCTGTAATTAACTTGAAATGCATTAAAGAATGTTGGGAAATGAAATTAAAAGTTAGAGTCGGATGACTACGCGATGCCGTGACTTGACACCGCAAAAGGGTCGTAATTATTAAGATTCAAAACTAAGAAAATAATATGTTTATGTTTTTTTTTGCAATCGGTTACTTTTTTGGTAATTGAAAACATGTTTGAACATATTTACTTGAATTCGGAAAAAATAGGTGGTCAGAAAATTTTAGGAGACAATTTTAACTCTTTTTAAGAGCATCTGGACTACTTTTCTTAATGAATTGACTGGCTAATAAGTGGACCACTGCAACTTGTGGTCACTTTAATTCGCTCTCTACTATTTGAGCAGAGTCTCTGCAATCGTGTAGGATTAAATAACAAAACTGGATGTAATTACATAAATATTACTGAGATCGTTTGTATGCAATGGTTGGCATTTTATTACTTCATCTTTATCGGTCGCTTGTAGCTCAATACACAATTGCATTGTCAACTAAAGCGAATATTCTTGAAGTCTTTTCTTACTCTTACGGACAAAAATAACAGTTGACTTATGAAGATCTGGCTGTACTAAATGCTTTTGCGATTTGTCTGTTTTGGACATATGATATTATTGCGAAGAAATTCAAATTCACTTGGCGATCCTCCTCATCACAGCTACTACGTTCTACTCAGCGAGAAAATTCGCGTACCAGTGATCAAATTCGTGCAACCTCCAACTTATTCACTTAATACACTAGTAAAACTGCGCCGAATTTTCTTTATGCTTGAATCGCTTTGTTGTTATCTAAAATAAAACAGATCAGTAACATTATCCCTTCCCTTTCGTATATTATCTCTAGGCTGCATGAATAATCTTTAGCTAAATGAAGTAGTTTTATTTCTAGTTTTGTGGTTGTTATGATTGATATTCTCTTTGTTATTGCTTCATAAGTCCATCAACCTGTTGCAGTGAAGCGCTAAAGGTACAATCTGGCTGGTACTGCCGACCGTCGCGGTCAGCAATAACTACCAACCTCAGCTGCTCACCGCGACTGCTTTGCACTCACTGCCGAGCAGTGGCAAACAGACATGACAGCTTTTATTTGCCTGAAGCAGTAGTCTACTGCCGGCAGTTACGGCTGACCGCGACGGGCGGCAGTATCAGCCAGATTGTACCTTAAGCTGATCTCCGTTCAATCGCAAAATATTTCAGTATACTATGAGATCCATTCAATTTTTTCAATTGAGTATTAGGATCGACAAATATGTCTTCACTTTCTTTATAAGATGGTCACCGCTCGCTTTAACCTGCTTGTCCTTTTCTGTCAAATCGGACCAACTCGTTGATAAAATGTTGTTGTAAACTACTTATATTCTGAATGCATGACTACAGTTACCTAGACAAGAAATTTTCCACTCACGCACATCTTAACTACTCGCTATAGCAAAGCAAGCGTGAAAATAACTACACAGCATTCGACATAAGGCAGTGACGGTTCGATAGCCTTTATCTGTCGCCAGTACTAATTTACTTTGGTAGTTTTCTTCCCGATTGCTTGTTTCTTGGTTGATCGTTTCTGTAGCAAAATTTTTTTTTATCTGGCTTCCTTAAGGGATAGTCGATCTATTGCTACTTTCGTCTCAGAAACGCGATGCCAGTTTTGAACTCTTCAGTTCGAAAAACATGCAAAACGTAATTCAGGCTTTTGCTTCCAAAATATAAATCAAAACAAACTTTGTTACATCTTAAGAATTTAGCCATTCTCTTTCTAACTGGCTGTAGCAATTTTTTCTTTTGAGTGCTGGTGCCTTTTTGCCACTTATTCGCGTCTGGTTGGGCTCCACTTTATAAAGATAAAATATAATTTATGTGAGCCCAGTAGTTAAGATGTCTTCAGACTTTTTACCTCCGAAATTTATTTTCAGGCAACAATAATAATAATAATTTATGCACAGCAACGATTTAAATTATCTTGATTTGCCAGTTAGAGGTCTAAAGACACAAGTTTCAGCGGTCCAGTGTGCACTAACAAGCTCGGTTGATCATGTAGTTTTATGTTATTAGCTTATCCCTAACTCCTGCAGAAATAAAAATTAAAGTATAGCTGGAAATGGATATTACTGTATAAAAACAGTTACGTGTTAGATTCGAATCCGCGACATCTGGGATGGTAGACTCGTATGATCCTTTTAGGAAACTTTCATACGTATGCGAATAAAGGTTAACTTATCGCCAAGCACTATATCATTTTCAGTTTCATACTTCGAAGAACTAACGACAATCCAGCTAAATTTAAGCCTCTTTCGATTTCATTGTAAGCACTTGTCAGAATCCGGGAGTCATTTCGACTATACTATCCGACAATCAACTCCCTCTTCATGGCTGCATAAGGCTAACCCTTTATCTCGTTTTCACTTGTCTTGTCGCAAAGGCCTTTTAGCCACTCAAATTGACTCGGTGGCGGTATGTGGGTCGCATTCAAAAGCCGATGATCTTTCATGACTTATGTAGTCCATAAACTGGCGCTTTATTCTCAATAGTCTCAGTTGGCGTGGCGCAGTATTTGTCCCATTGTTGAAAGGAGCCATTTTCGAGCACATCTTTACCGTTAACTTTGCTGGCGTGCAGTGTGAAGGGAATGTTATACACTATTACTCTTATACGACTCCAATTTCGATTCATACCGGTCAAATGATGGAACTTTTCATCGAATGGTGTGTTGATCGTCGCAAAACAGATCTAAAACATTGCTTGAATTGACGCATATTGGACTGATGTTATTTGGAGGGTGTGCGATTTTTTACGCTAAAATAGTTGTGTAGGTTTCTTGAAAGAGTAGCGTGAGACTGTTAGTAATACAGAATCCTGCTTCTTTCTAAGTTTAGTTACCCTACTTTTTCATGATGATTGGGTTTAACGAGTCTTCCTGGACAATAGTTATCTCGATTGATTTTCGGGGGAAAAAAAAACTATGCCACTTGTTCATCGTAGTTCTAGTACAGCAATCAAAACAATCATCAGCCTAATGGTGAAGCAAGTTAGTTGTGAGATCCAATTGTCCGAGGTCTAAAAAAATTGAAACCAGTATCAGAAGGGTTCTGTTGCAGTCTCATGCCGCAGAAAGGATCATATAGGAACTTGAGAACAATCGCCTTAAAGTTTTAGTTCCTGTATAGACATATAGAGTATGAGCAGCATTCCTTCACAAGGTGGGATACTGAACTTCAACCTTCCAACACTTTATTCGTATCCTCGATTATTCGTCTCCAAATGTTTCTGAGAAGATCCACTTCATATATTTTTTGCGGTCTTAACTCAAGAGCCTGTTTGAAGATGTTTTGCTCTTGCATCCTCAAGGTATAGGCCACTTTTGTTTCTGAATCTTAGTTCATATCTTGGAATGTCCTACTCAAAAGATTATCATTGAAGCTTAGTTTCCTACTGCATTGACTTGTTTCCAAGACGATAGTTTCAAAATTGATGATTTCATTGAGATGGAATTTGACTTATACATCCATTGCGTCGCACATTATTAAAACAGTTAATGAAGTCAACGAGAGAGTAGACTTATTTTATTGGATAAAAAAAGGACAAAATTTTTTTATTATAATTTTAATTTTTTCTGAGCATTTCCATGAAAACTTGCATACTAAATTTAGTTTTAGGAAGGGGCGCCACGCTGAGCCACAGCGCACACTAGGCACCAAAAGAGGGCACATAGCGATCCCTTCGGAAATATCGTGGACCTAACTAGTTAATCACCCCCAAAACATCCTCAATCCCTAATAAATTTGACCAACTTGTCATGCCCTATCAATCTCAGATCTTCCAAATTGTCGAAAAAAAGACTGCCCGACCATTTCAAGCGCCTCCTTGTAATCGCCTGACATTCACACAAAATGTGGGTAATGTCCTCCTCAGCATATAGGTCAAGGCAGTACCTACACTACTAAATTTGCACTATGACATTTCTATTGTCTGAATCAATACATAACAAGCTGACAATTTGGACAGGTTAGCATAGCCTTTTCTAAACTATTTGGACGAACAAAACTATTGGGAACAGGTCCTCATCAACATACCTACCCGGCCTATTCCGCAAACTCAATTCTTTCTCCATTACAACAACAAAAAACATCGACTTAAAAAAATCAGTCGCTCGTCTTAAATTGTATTCGATTGTGGGCTATAACATTTTCATTTTCATACAAATGATCTCGAAGTTATTGAGTTTTCTTTTGAGCCGCATTGTCTATTTACAGAAAGAAAATATATTTAAAAAGAAAAAAAAAATTTACACAAATATTTATAGAACTTAAGCAACACTTAAGAAATATAAAATCTAGTCAATTACAAGACAACCCTATTTTCTTACTTATTTATTAGATAGAACTATTACATATTAGGAATATTTATACAAATAACGCATAACATTTAAGCAATTTACTAATTAATCATTTATTTAAATTATTTGTTAATAATTTTTGTTCATTTCTTTTTTCAATGCCAATGCAATTAACATTTACGTGTTTTTGAATTCGATTGAATGCATTTAATCATCAGAATTAGTTTGAATCTTTTGACTAGACTTCGTCCAGATAAAGAAACAAGTGAGCTTAACACAAACAACAAAAGTAGTCTAGTGAAATTGGTCCTGATGAGTGAAAGAAAACTTACAATTGTAACAAATCAAAATCACTACTTGTTTTCAGTCGAATCATAAACGGCATAAAATTGATCGATCATTTTTTTTCCCGTACCAAGAAATTACGGACACGAAAATTTGTTAGGAAATTTAGTTACATATTTGTTAAATTTAAGTTTTTCTCTCTATCTTTTATTTATTTCTCTCAATTACGACTCGGTAGACTAGGAATTCGGAAAAAAAAATTTCCTTAATTGTCGTCTGCGTTAAAATAAAATATAAAAGCAATCAAAAAGGTGTACGGTACTTACGGACTTTATAATACATTTAATTATATAAAAACAACCAAGAAATAAATTTAAAAAGCCCTCCATCCGAAAAGGGTTCAATTGAAATAATTCTAGTTTATATTTACAATTTACATAAGATTATAAATAGCTGTTAAGAAATTCAATAAGAACAGAAAAAACCAAAATTTTTAAATGTTAGATTGTAAAAATTATTTATGATATAAAGTTAAGCAACAAAATGGAAATATATATATATAACTTACATAAATTTATTTTAGTATACATTTTTTTAACTGATTAATAAATTGAATCTTTTTTGTGCTTGCACACGTCTGGACATCACATTCTCGTCGAGACATTGGGTCCCAGAGAAGCTGAATACCGTGTACCGAGTGGCATCCAGTACGTACTCGCGGTTGTTCTTCGTGTGTGCCACTCTATGCCCTACGAATCTGGGCGATTTGGGGGTTCATTGCAGTTAAAAGAAAACTGTTCTAGACATAGGCCGCGGTCCGAATTACGCTCACGGTGCTTACAGCCGGTCCGAATTATATGCACGCTTACGACGCTTATAATTCGGACCGATCGTTTGCACACAAATGTCAGTTTATTTCAAAATGAATATTGGCATATGGAATCCATCCCAAAGTAATGGTGCCTTTTAAAGACAATGGGCATTTAAGTGAAAAGCAAAAAAATTTTAATTTTTGCTTTTCATCTGCCAGAATATCCATTGAAATGGCTTTTGGGCTGTGGAAAGGTCGATGGCGTAGCATTCTTGAATGTCTACCATAGTGAAAATACCAGAGTACTTAGTTGCTACAGCTGTACTTCACAATATTTGCGTCCTAAGAGGAGACATGGTTCCTTTCGCAGAGTCTTTAAGGTTAAGAAGCAGAGGAACGCTTATCCCAAATCAGAGAATTGAAGGTGCTGCCAAAAGACTTCGTATAATAAACAGCTTGGTTATAAGGAATAATTGATGCATGTCCAGCTATGAAACATTAATCTTTATTACTCATGTACATATGTATATCTTAAAAAAAAAACTTTATAAAATAATATTATTCACTTTATTATTTTTTATTCAGTCTTAAATAAATTCAATATAAAAACAAAAAAGGCATTTTAACATAAAAAAAAGTTCAATGTTGTGTACGTATATACATTTAAAAAAAAATAGTTAAGTATTAAGCTTGGTTATAAATAAAAAAAGGTATTCACATAACAATATCACAAAATTCAGTTCGTCCTTATTAAAAAACTACTTAAAGAAATTAAACATAAAACAATTCTCATAAATTCTAAAAACTAAAACTTAAAATAATATTGCAATTCTTAGGACTTATCCAAAATTTGCCTCATTAGCTCCATCTTTTCTTTGTGCAGCCGCTCTTTCATTTCCAATAAGCGTTGAAAATTTTCTTCTCTTGTTTTTAATTTTTCTAGTCTGTGTCGCTCCTTTTCTTCTTCTCTTTTCCGCCTGCCCTCCTTCATGTCTTTGATGCAGTTTTCAAACATTACATCAATTTTCCTTTTTTGGGGGGTGCTATTTGAACTGGTGTGAGCTGTGCTCATAGCTGAAGAAGGTCCAGGCTCCGATGCCAACGAACTCGGTTGGGACCATCCAGTTGTACCGAATATTTCATTCATTCTCTGTGAAAAAAAAAACTATAATGAACAAGTTTTAAATTAACAGAATGACATATTTACTTCAAAGAAGGTCCAAGAGGCTCTATCATTTCCCGATACGTTATTGTGGTCAATTATTTTTTTATATGTTCTTTTCAGGCCATTTAATTTTGTTTGGCATTGAGAACCACTAACGATATAACGCGAATCTTTTTCCCGCAATTTAGTTGCAATCTGATCCCAGATTGCTTTGTGCCGCTTCATATCAGTTTTGAAATCATCTTCATACTCCTCATATAGTGTCAGGAGTAGCAGGACACATGGAGTACTCCAAATAAACGATGAAGCAGTAAAATTTTCTGAAAAGCGTAAGAGGAGACAGTAGAAGTTAGATGGTAAATATCCTTTCAGTAACGTATTGATACTGACCGTTACTAAGTGATTCACTAATTTGCTGTTGCGGTGAATTTTCTTTCCCTCTTTGGTTTTCTACTTGTGGTTCATTCTCGGATTACACTCGCGCCTTCGACTGCTGCTGCCTTATGCATTGCTGCAAATAATCACTATCTGCAAATGCCAGAAATAACGTAAAGTGGCCTATTGCCGACCACCTTCCTAATTCCGACCATTTTGGTTTTTTATTAATATATTTTTATTATCGCGAGTAATAAGGTAAATTCTAGGATCAATATATTTCCACATGTGTTCTCTATCCATTTGCTGTGCACAAAGGGATCTGCATGTCCTTTCTTTACATTGTGGTTTAAATTAATCGGCGGTGGACCAAAAAACATGAATTTTAAGCCTAAAATCGAAATTTTTGGTTCATTATTTTTTGTAAATTTAAAAGACTAACTTTCATCAGAGTGAGTAATTAAGGTCTTATTGGCTTTATAAACATTTAATTTGTATTGAAATATAAAAAAATAATGTAAATTCATAGAATTTGTGAAACAAACAAATAAAATGAAGTGGTCGGAAATAGGCTTCTCTGATTTCATGTAATGTCCGTATTCCGACCAGTGGTCGGTATAAGGGAATATCAAGGGAATATTTCAAAAAACTAAAATATTATGTTTATATACTGTAAATAGTAAAAATCGATATTTTATTATTATACTATTGTCTTTACTGTCTTTGATCCTAATTCCGACCTACTCAATATATATATTTTAGATCTCGAAAGTTCACATGAAAGGGACCTATCACCTTCTTGAACTGATATATATTGCAGAATCCATACCTTTTTCGTTTAAGAGTTTTGGCTTTATTTGACGGTTTAAGTAATAAATTGGTTTCTATTTAAATATTAATACCTGCAGTATGTTCTTTGATGCGAAATTTATGTTTCTATATTAGTTTTACCTTAGATTAAATCTACTAATATCACTGGTCGGTAATTAGGACATCCAATTTGATCGGTTTACCCATTTCCGACCTAGTAGCCGTACAGCAGGATAACAAGTGTACTCAGTGGAAGTTACATTTTAATTTTGCGATTTATCTAATAAAATTAAACATACGTACATATATTTCTACATATAAAAAAATTGAGGTTTGTTTGTTTGTCCCGTATGAGTTTCTGTACCACTCATCTGATTGTGATGAAATTTTGGTGATTTGTTGTGCGCACGCCCGCGAAGTTTTCTGAATTAGTAAAATCATTTTACAATTATTGGTGGTACGCGAGTCGTTTCAATAATTGACTGTTTTTATATATTGTAGTTTCGAGGCAGTTCGTGCGTTTTCGGTGTATTATTTATGTCATTGACAAATGGTAAAGTTGGAAATTTCCACCTGGTTGAAATTAAAACAATCCTCTAAGATAGACAAATTTTTGGCAGCTGACTGTTGCATTACGATTCGTGTGTAATTTTATGATCAGGACAACAGAAAATGAATAATTTTTTTTGAATGAATGTTTTGATTGTTTTTTTGTCCCCCGTTCAACGGAGCAACGGGAATACTACGGGTACTGGAGCAAAGGGAGTAATGGAAGTAATGGAAACACCGCTCGTACTGCAATGCGTGTCGATATATTATTTCGCGTATATGCTCGAAAACAAAAAAACATAATGAGGTATGGGGAAAACAGTACAATAATGCAGATCGTAGTAGAATGTTCTTTTACAGTTTTGGAGGTGTACCGTACACACGAGAACTTAGCCACGGGACGCGGCTAGTACCTATAGTATATTTGGAATTGCAGTTTGCCTCACAATACCACAGAATGTGTTCAGGTTTTTAGCTCCGTTTGGCAGAACCTGCACAGACTATCAGTTACTATTGCTAACATGGGATTGCAAATTTGCATACTTGATGTAACTGTTAAATTTTCCATTTTTGATAATTTAACGAAACAGCTGAATATAATTTGAACCTGTGTCAAATTAACTGTTTGTGTGTGCCTGTTATTTTGGCTTTTGTCGACAAAGTGGCGCTATTGACCACAGAACCTGAAAAAATAGATGATGCAAACAACACGATAGATTTCACAAATATTTTTAAAATAATAGTCACACTACTCCTTAAAATATTTTTTTAGGTTATGTACTTTGTTAAGAAGATATGCGACCACAAAATTTGTACCGCAAAATCCAAAGTGATTCGGTATTGGCCTCTCGGAGACTGGACAGTGTAGCCTAGTATTGACACTTCTTTTTGTTCTCCCTGAACCTTATGCCTCCATCTTGTTGGATCAGGTTGAGATTCCACAGAAAGGTCCACTTGGGCGAACAGCGGATCCGTCTCTAATCTACTATTTTATTGGTCTCTATGCCCTCATGACCGGTATCCAGTATTACGAACGTATCCGATATTTAGTCCGCCTCCCCTAGTGGCTTTTTCAGAATCTTGTACAATTTTTATTTTTTAAAAGACATTGAGCCTCATGTTCTCTTTATCAGATAAAGATAAAATTTAAAACATATTTTACTTTATTATTTTTTAATAATAAAGTATTTTTTCACTACTTGGAATCATTAATTGAAATCATTTCAAATATATTATATATTCCTATCTATATAAAGCTTATATACATTTTATGTTAGTATAATCTTATACACTTAATAAAAAAAATTAATGGAATCTGCATTAATTATTTTATTATCCTGTTTTCTTCATCAAATTTAATAAAAAAAATAATATCGTTAATAATATGCAACAACAATGTTGTTTTATATGATAGAACACCTAGGTCGGAAATAGGCTAATGTGTGGTCGGTATAAGGAAATAGTTGTTTATGTGGTCGGAAATAGGAAGATTGCCATCATTATGAAATTAATTATTTCCCACCATGTTTTATATCAATATATAAATATATCATACCAAAATTGAATTTATTGAGTATCGGTAGCATGTTATGAATCCGTAAAAAAAAATTTTGAGAAGAAACATATAATTGTTTGCTTTATATGAATAAAAAATCTTTGCAGGGTCTTAGGTGGTCGGAAATAGGTCATTTTACGTTATATCTCTTTTACTACATAAATTACAAAATAGAGTCAAATTTCACTTTGAAGAAGGTTTTGGCAAAGGATCTGCCTTTAAAGCATATGAACTTACCACGAAAAGCCCTTTGAACTTCATTAGGTGTCAAGTTGAGGGTAATAAATTCTTCTTGCTACTCCAGTAACACTTCCACTTCAACAGTATTGTTATCACTCATTTTTCTTATAATTCTTCAATTTCATTAATAAATTTAAATCGTTTAACCGTCAATATGACAGATTGCAATGCCGTACTCACAGTGCCTATGCTCGAAACCGTGAGCAGTGTAAGCGTCAGAAAATTACCACTCGATGCAAACTGTATGCATCGTGAGCGCAATTCGGACCGGTTGTAAGCGTGCTAAAAAAGCGCAGAAAGCGTAATTCGGACCGCGGCCATAGTCATAGTCCTTTGGTTGCTCCGTTAAGGGGTTTTAGAACGAAGCATTTTCATAGTTCTTTACAGCACTATTTTAACGATAACTTTAATGAATCCATCATTAAATAGGTCAAAATTAGCAGACAATGGACACGTGGAGGGAATAGGGTATTCGAATTGGAGATGAAAAGCAACAACGCGTATTTCGCTTCAAGTTCTGCAAGATATTTTCCACAGGAAAAAACATAAGGTGTTAAATTATTCCACAATCGTTCAGTGTGACTAAGGGCGTCCGTACACGGAGCGACAGTTTTGCAACTAGAGTTACCTTGGGCTGTTAATTTTCTGCAAATCGACCATGGTGGGTTTGTATTGAGCTTACAGGATGAAGTTTTAATTGGAACTTCGGTTTGCCTAGCATTCTGTAGGCTGGTTTACATGGTTGAAGAGTTTTTGGGAATCGTTTATGTTTTGCTTAGCTTTGCGAATTCTTTTTGCAAGATGTTGTTGCGTTATGGGTGCTCTTTGGGAAGATAACAGCGGTAAGATATTGTTTTCTGGTTTCGATTGCTTCAGCTAGAATCCTCGGTACTGCAGTTGTACGAAACGCTCCTAGCGCTGAGTGTATTGCGACATGGCACGGTGCTTTGAATGGCTATAGTATACTGTGAGGTGATTTTTCGTAGATCGGCAGTCCATAGAAAATTTGATGTTATGTGGTCTTTCCAAATGAATCTTTGATTGAATTTAATACCGAGGATACTCATGCTCCGGACGTTTTCGATGTTGTTTTGATTGGTGGTGATTGTAAAGGATGAACCGGTTGGTTTTATATTATCAATCGAGATTTTTACGTCGAAATTAGCTGCCCAATTTATATTGAAAACTACGTTAATTTTGTTTACTGCCTCAACCGGACATACATTCTCGATAATATGAAAAAGATCATCTGCGTATATTACTCGAATATGCTTACACATTTTTGCGTTATTGATCAATTGGGAGAGAGCGTTGAATCCAATGAGAAACAACACGACGGATAGGGGTGAGCCTTGTGGAATTCCGTTCTGTAATAGCCAAATCTTAAAACAGGTGCCTGTGATCGAACTATGATTTTTCAATTATTTAGGAAGTCTCGGATTCGGTTGAATATCTTTGGCTCATGTTAATTTTTTTTAGTTCGTTAAGACCGGTGAAATGTCTTTTCAAAATCGATGGGCTATAGTGGAAGTAGAGTTCAGGCACGCTTCCGTGATAGATCTATAGGAATTAGAAGTCTAGGGTCGGCAAAGCTATGAATTGGATTGAGAGTACTAGAAAGCAGTACATTGCTAAACATTAAAATAAAATGCGAGATAACATAACTCTGGGGAATACCGGATTTATTTGCGCAGACACAGTCCATTACAACCTGCAATTGACGATTGCGCAATAAAAATCAATCGAGGAGACTGAGGTTGTGTTAAAACCAAGTGCTTGATGTTTGAATAATAGGACACTTTATGCCGTACTCTATCAAAAACCTTAGAAATGTCAAAGGTAACGAAATGCGGTCCATCATATTGGTGTACGCTGTGATGAATTTCCTCATTCAAAATTGTGACCTGGGCCCCTATCATAGAACACGAAACGAAATTTCGTACAATTCGAAAGTTATGTACGACAAATTTCCTTCGATGTTTCATTGAATACGAACGAAACGTATGGAAAGCATTACCTCATTAAATCGAAAAAAATTCGAATCGTAATACAGTCCCCGTTCAACGAATTAGGACCACTAAGGTTTTTTTTAATATTTTCTCTTTGTTTATGCTAAAACTCGTTGTAGAAAGGAAATAAAAAATTAAATTTTTGTTTTTTAGATTTTTTATTCGTTTTATGATATTTTATGTATTAAAAATTTGATTTGGTGTTAATATTTTGTAGGGCCATCCTTAGAATTAATTACAGCTTTAATTCTTTCTGGCATGCTTTCAATGCATCGCTGTATCATTTTTTTGATTCCTTCGCTGCTTCGCCATATATTTTCAATATTTTCTTTTAGGATATCAAGAGTAGGATTAGGAGAAGAATAAACTTCAGATTTTAAGAGACTCCAGACATTCTCGATAGGGTTAAGGTCGGGAGAATTGACTGGCCAAGGAAGAATTGGGATATTGGAGATAGAGAACAGGTTTTTTATAATTTGGGCACGATGACAGGGTGCACTATCCCGCATAAATATATTTCCTATTACACAGCACTTCAAGAAGTTGAATATGGAATTAAAATGTTGTCCATCACATCGTAGTACTGGGCACTGTTCATAGTTCCTTCGACGAAAAAGATCGGTCCAGGTCCATCGCCTGAGATGCAGGACCATATCATTGTGGCTGGTGGATGTTTGATAGTTTTCACGACGCAAGCTTCGTCATATTTCTCTGATGGCCTTCTTCGAACGTCTCTCCGTCACAGACTTTAGTCTACACTCATCACTAAATACCACCTAAAAAAACAAAATAAAACCAATTTTTTAAAATTATATTTCCAAGCGAAAAATAAAGGTAATGCAATCTTTATTCATCCATATTAAATATTAATTACATTTTGCCAATCAGCTACGGTATAATTTTGATGAGGTCTAGCAAACTCCAGCCTGGCTTTTCGCATTTTAGCTTAGGCTTTTTTGCTGGTCGCCTCGACTTAAGGTTGGCTTCATATAAACGCCTTCTTAAGATCATACCGGATATCTCTATCCCTTCGCCCAGCAGATCTTGATGCAAGCTTCTCGTGGATTGAAAACGGTTTTCGCAGGCCTTTCGAATAATCCTACGATCCGTTCGAGGCATTGTCTTCCTTTTCCCGCGACAATTCCGCCGTTTGTTGCTGACTTGGCCTTGATTTTCCTGGGCTCCTTTATTGATTCTCATCACAGTTTGATGAGAAACATTCTCTTTTCTTGCTATTTCTCGAAAGGAAAACTTTTTGGTGTTCAATAAAGAAATTATTGCTGACTTTTTGTCCGCGCTAATGTCTTTACACTTTCCCATTTTTATTGTTTTGACCGAAATGTCTCAAAAAAACACACGTACTTTTAAATGTCTGAAACTATGTAAACTAAAACCACAGCAATTTCTAAAAACTGCTTAAACACAATATTTTCTTCACCACTTGACAAATTCTTTCCAAATATTTGAAAAAGAATGAGAAGTTCGGGATAATTTCACTATTTTATATACATGCCTGTCTATCGCCTTGAACACGTAAAGGGAGGGCCAGGTAAAAAGCACTCTCCTGAAAAAAGGGTAGAAGGATGGGATTTTCCATTTAGGGTATATTATATTCACAATTTTTACAGCCGCAAGGTAAAATTAATCTTCTTGGGAAAAACAACTTTTTTGTGAAGCTACAGTTAATTTCTTTTAAAAAATGAGAAAAAATTCAATGAACAGGGACTGTAGATTTTCATTTTAATTTGTACAATTAATTGTTAAATTCAATGTCAGAATCAGATTTTGATGTCGTCTCATTGAATAAATTATGATTAATAGTATTGCTTTATTTTTTAACGACGAAGAGGAGCAAAATTTAAAAATTATTCGGAAGCCAATTCGATATAAATCGAATATATGTATTTGAAATACCGAACATCCAGTAAGTGTGATTTAGAATTCGTACATTCTTATAATTTCTATGATATTTTTAGGTTTTCGAAAGATGCTTTTAAATACATCTTAGATGAACTGCAGATCGAATTCAAGCCAACCACACGATCTTCTTCTATTCCTGTGTTGAAAATTGCTGCTGCGCTTAGATTCTTTCCCGAGGGTGAATATCAAGGAGGAACAGGGCAGGATCTCAATCTTGGCATGTCTCAATCCACTGACTGTCTCTACAGTTTTAAGTCAGATGTTAGACATTATGGAGAAGAAATTATGTGCCATGAATCATCATCTACAAGAAGGTTCATTAGCCGCAAGATTAAGAAACGATATTTTAAATTCTTTATTAAGCTAAAGAAACAAGACTTTGTGAACCTCTACTTAAGGGGTAATACCTACTCGAAATTTTTTTTTTGTCATTTTTTTTTTATTGGCTTAAATGGTGTAAAAACCATGTCAAGAGTGATGTCTGACATCATTTTTTATTGAAAACAAATTTTAAGTGGACGTAAAAGACGAATTTTCGAAGCAAGGCGGAGCGCTTGAAAATGACAAATTGCGTTTCGGAGTGAGTTTCGCCCCTTTTACTCGTTACCGGCGATGCAAATGTACACTATATAGTTTCTAAATGAGGTATAGATGGCGTTAATATGTAGTTTTAAGCAAATATTGAACATACGTTGTCTGTGTAGCCAAGCCTGTATCTTTTAAATTTCATGTAGTAAACACATTGTGAAACTTTAAACGCGTTTTTCTCGAAACCATGTTTTCAAAAACGGCTAGCAGTAGAACTCGAGTAATTTTTATCCGATCGATATGAAATTTTGGCTGTACCTTCTTAGATAGATTATCTAGTAAAGTACACACGATTTTTGAGTTTCATAAACAATTACGATTTTTATAAACAAATTGAGGCCGATTTTTTAGTTGAAAAATCGATTTTCTTTTCGAAGTGCTCGCAAATTTTCAAAAATTAAAATTTCTGAATATCCATGTGTACTTTAACAGTAAAACTCGTGCATATCATGAACATTTTTTTTTTCATTGTTCCACATACGTTCGTTAAAGACTTGTGCTGCTAGCCGCGGGACGCCTACAAAAAATCGACCTTCGTTCCGTGCACTGCTCAGCCGCCATTTTTTCATAAAAATTAAAATAAAAAATTTTTTTTTGTAGTTCAAGATAAGTGTAATGATCCCTCAATATTTCGCATTAATCGATTTTTTAACAAAGACACAACAAATTAACAAAAAACCGTCATATTTTTTGCTTCCGACTAGGTATTACCCCTTAATAAATAAAAAATATTGCTTTACATTCAACAAAAATCAAGATAAAAATTGCACCTTTGTATTCACTTTCCGCTTCTCGTAGAGCTAGTTCGATGGCCCTTGGGAATGGAGCTGATCCGACAACTTTTTCCACAAACTTACTGTTTTGAACCTTGCATCGCTGCTCGTAGTATATCCTTGAGCTAAATCTGGATACACCACCATGAGTTCTACCAATACTTTGTACTGGTTTGTATTTGTTAGCTTCGCCCTAAAAGTATAATTATCCACGTATTCAATAATTAAATTTCTTGTTTTTCACGTAATTTTCAATTTTTTTAACAAATAAAGACTACTTACATCGCAAAAGCTTACAAAATGTACACTTACTACTACACAACTGCGCTAAGAAGGTTGGTTTTCATATAAAAAGTATGCATTTTCATTAGCTTAGAATGACTTCATGACTTCGGTTAATATGACCTACCGCTTATAATTACGCATTTTTCTTATAATGACGTGTTTTTTTCTTACAAATTAGTCCGGTTATTATGACGATCATATTAAATTGTTTTCATTTTAACTCACACTCTACATCTTAGTTTTCCTGTTGCTTTTGTCATAATAATATGTAAAAACGAATCTATCGAAATGGCTGTTTTCATTGCACCTAAATTTTTCATGCACATTCAACGTCTCCTTTATATGACGTCCGGTTAGTATTACCTGAATGCGATTTCCCTTCAATGTCATTATAAACGGACTCTACTGTATACGAAAATTGCTGCTCGAAATTTCGTTTCGTGTTCTGTGATAGGGGCCCTGAACTCGTATTGGCAATCGTTAATTAGATATTTCACCAGCTGAGAATTGATAATGAGTTTCCGTTACTGTAGATAGATAGATAGAATTTTAAGCCCCAACATTATTTTTTCTCCAAACTTGGTCGGTACTTTTTAAAGGTATATTTTAACCGTTCAAATAAAGGCGTAAAATTTTTAAACCCTTTGTTTTGATCACCTCAAATTTTGGAAGGAGCACAAGAATTCGAACCATTGCGCAAAAATAAAAAATCATGCAATTGAGTTAATCCGCGCTCTATCGAATCTGTATAAATAAGGGAACGTTTGAGAATCAAACGTAGAAAAGTGTGCCGCAGGATTAGTAGGCTGCCATCAATCTTGCCAGTGGGTGAAGGTGCTGCTTGGTGTAACCATCTCGTCTTCCCAATTCCAAGAAAACTATTTTTCGTGTATACAAAAAAAAAACGGAACATAGAAATATTTTCAGAATGGATTAGAAATCTTAATAAAAACATAAACTAGCGAATGGAAAACTTTAAAACTGTGACACAGATAGCAGATTAGATTAGATTGGAAATAGGGGTTGGTATGGTTAACCTCTGTCACTGCAGCCACAGTTGGGCTTATTGTGACGTCCCCTCGGTTTGATTATGATTCCTCTTCGATCCCTGCGCTTTCAATGAAGCCTAGTATTTTGCAAAGAGGAATGGTCAGGAATTCCGATGGGTCCATGAAATCCTGACCGAAGTGACGAAGCCTTTTGCGAGTTAAACCCTCACATTCACAGAGGATATGCTCTGGTGTTTCGTCTTCGTCATTGCATATTTTGCAAATTTTAGTCTCAGAGAGACCAACCCTATTGAGATGCTTCCTCATGTGACAATTTCCAGTCAGAGCTCCCACTAGGGTTCGGGTCTGATATCTGCTTAAGTTATAGCAATGATTTTCAATTTGCAGTGATCCAGGAAGATAATGTTAAGTTCGAAAATCGAAAATAAATCAACCAGTGTAAAATACTATTTTATTCTGCAGCGAGAAAAGCGTCATTCTTCTGAAATAGGTACGTAGTTTTCCACAATTTCTTCTTTCGGCGCGACTCGAGATTAAAACATTGGCGCGTGGTATTGTACTTAACGTCGGTAAACACTACAATAAACTTAAAGATTATTCGTATTTATAATAAAAAATTTATTTCTCAGATCTCCCCATATAATGTTTATTTTTTATTATTTGCATTTGCACGCTTCCCTACATGCTACGTAACTTTAGATGTATAATATTCGTATAAAAATATTAGATTTCATTACAAATCTATATCGCGATCTAAGATCAAATATTAATGGTTTTAATGCTTTAAACGTGGTCGAATTTTCCTGTTTTTTTTTATTATATTATTTAAAAATATTCACAGTTCAATGATCAGTTTGTTCTGTTTTACTATTAATTATTGGACAAACTCAGTTCCACATGAAAACCAAATGTGCAAATGGCACCACTAAAATTACAGGCAAAACAGCATGTATTGAAATTAATAAAACGGTAACAAGCTTATCAGCAAAGTATAACAGTGCAATAGTGCATAATAAAAATAAAACAAAACAAATACAAATAATATACGTTGAAAAAAGCTCGCAATTCTTTAATTAAGTTTGTATTGCATTTTCGTCAATTTAAATCTTATAAATCGAAATATCCTTTCTCCCAAATAAAAATGAAACACATGAATTAAATATGTACAAAAAATTGGCTAATTGTATGTAAATAAAAAAATATATTGTTAATAAATGTATAAATCGAATGTGCTTGAGAGTTAGAGTCACTGTATACACTGACACTAATTCTAACTCCCTCTAGGTAGAGTCTGGGCAGTGCGTAACAGGTCGAACTGCTTTCAAACTAAACTACGGATAGCTGTTAAATTATAAATTTTCATAAAATATTCAATATACGAAAATTTACAATTGGAAACTGCAGCTTTCGCGCGGAGAAGAAATTTCTACCTTATGATGTACCCAGTTTCATCTTGAACTTCGAATTTTCAACCAGTCAAACTGGATAAATTTGAATGTTCGATATGAGTTGTGTTATATAGTGTGATTGTGATACGATTTTGGGATTTCGAACTCTACCGAGAGTGAGCTGGTATTAGTGTCACTGTACTTGAGAGGTAATTGATTTAAACTTAGCAACACGGAAACATATTGAACTCGAAAAACCTACAAAATATATGAAGCGAAAACTTGATTCGATTTGGCTTTTGTTATGACGAATGAAGATTTCAAAAATGTCTTAATCTTTTGGTCGTATTTTATCTATCTTCGGTAATTTCAATTTTAGAGTCCAGAGCCACCACCGCCCGCCTGGCCCAGAACATATTTATTATAGAATTGATGGATTTGCTCCAAGAAGATAAATGTGAGAACGGTATGTGGTCCGATACGGCAATAGTACGGTACGAATCCTCTCCAAAGTGCGAAGATTCCTTCTTGGCGTGCAACTCGTGCCAATACGTCGATTGTGCCCTTGTATTCGGGTACGCCATTAACTATTTTCATATTTTGTATTCTGAAATAAAGAAGAATATATTTTAAAGAAACGACTTAGAAATGCTGAAACTATTTTATTGGGAATAGTTTGTCTTATTATGTACCTAACATACATATTGTTACATGTAAACCTGGCAACCGCGCAACTCGATCGTTTCGCATCAACAACCGAATACCTAGCTACAAAGTAACCCAATCAGAAACCTAGTTGAAGTATATAGGGAGAAACAACACGATTGTATCTCCCTTCTTATCGAATGCTCTCCAATGTACTAGAATCGAACGAAGATCAAAATCGAAAGCTCTAAAGCTTTCGAGAAGATTCCACATACATCACCGAGCGAACATTCAAGTACATCCTAGACTGCAACCGGCTACTATAAAAGCAGGTGAAGCTTTCAGCGAGGGAGATAGTAATTTTTATTACGTCGACTGTGACAGCCAGCGTGTATACGCGACCGAGAAAGCGAAAGTGATCGAGTCAAGCGATATATGGTATAAGCGGGCGGTATTGCCATTAAGTGCGAATTATTGTGCGAATAGAATTTAAAGTGCGATTAATAAATTATCACTTATTTTTATTTTAACCGAATTGTGTTTTACTTGAAATCCCGGCGAACCCCTAGCTCGCAACAATATCTATTGTAAAGGAAAAATTTTTTGACGAAAATCTGTTTTTCACGTAGTTATGTATAATAAAGATGTCTTTCCCGGGTGTTTGAAACCATATTTTAGGGCAGAAAAATGTACAAAATTGTAATACTGTAAATGTGAGAGATGGGCCATCTCAAATTTCTCTTTATTTAATGCCAATTACTTTCTTAAAAAACTTACCAGGTGTATAACCTTAAAACGATCGTTGACACATAGATGGCGTTAGTGAGCGTGTTAAGCAACTTAGGGACGCCATTTTTTTTATTTAAAGGTTGGTTAGTTATTAACATTAATCAGTGCACATCGTCACAAATTTTATTCAACAAAATACGTTTGTCCTGTGCTGATCATGTCTAGTTTTTTGCCAGAAAAAGAGCATATGCGAGAAGCTCTGCTTTTTTGCTTCCATTTGAAGAAAACGGCTGATGAATCTCATCAAATGCTTGTGGGGCCTATGGTAACAATGTTTTAGTGGAATCAAAGTGCAGGGTTTGGTTTCGTCGACGGCGATTTTGAACTGAGCGACAAGAAGCCGGAAAATAGGTTGAGGACGATCAATTGCAAGCTCTTTTGGACGAGGACGATACCCAATCGCAAAAAACGCTTGCTGAGCAATTGGATGTTACTCAAGCAGCCATTTCCAAGCGTCTACGTGCGATGGGAAAGGTTCAAAAGATCTGAAAATGGGTGCCGCATGAATTGAACGATAGGCAGATGGAGCGACGCCAAAACACATGCGAAATGTTACTCGCCAGACACAGAAGAAAGTCGTTCCGGATTGTGACTGGCGATGAAAAGTGGATTTATTTCGATAATCCAAAGCGCAGAAAATCGTGGGTTGATCCCGGTCAACCATCAACATCTACCGCAAGACCAAATCGCTTCGGACGGAAGACAATGTTGTGCGTTTGGTGGGATCAGCAGGGTATCGTCTACTATGAGCTCTTAAAACCTGGTGAAACTGTCGATGCCCACCGCTACCACCAACAATTGATCAAATTGCACCGTGCTCTGCATGAAAAAAGGCCGGAATATCAACAAAGACATGACATGGTGACTTTCCTCCACGACAACGCACCATCGCACACGTCAAAACTGATCCGCAACTACTTGGACACACTCAACTGGGAGGTGCTACCCCACCCCGCTTATTCACCAGACCTGGCCCCTTCTGACTACCACTTGTTTTCGTCGATAGGTCACGCGATCGCTGAGCAGCACTTCGGTTCTTACGAAGACGTTCGAAAATGGCTTGATGAGTGGTTTGCTTCGAAAGAGAAGGAATTTATTTGGCGTGGTATCCACAAATTGCACGATAGATGGGAGAAATGTGTAGCTAGCGAGGGTGAGTACTTCGAATAAATTTGTTTTTGTTTTCTTTGAAAAAAACATGTGTTTTTCTGACTAAAAAACGATCGTTTTACCCAGGCTGAGAAAAGTTTTAAATTGCATCCTGACACCAGTGTGTTTGAGGCAGAATCCTTCGCCATTTATCAAGCTGCAGACGCTGCTCGGATAGCGGCTGTACTCGCTGCGATTTGCACCGACTCGAAGTCTTCGGTTAGCGCTATTACTAATCGAAAGTCGAATGAACCTTTGATTCTACACATACAGCATCTAATTTCAGCAAACCCGGCTGGAACTCTACTCCTTTGGGTGCCAGGTCACGTGGGTATTGACGGGAACGAGAAAGCTGATACCTTGGCAAGTATGGAAATTTCCCCACATGAAGGCGAAATTATCCCATCCTTTATCAGTTTTGCTCGGCGAAATGCCAGGAAGAACATTGGTCAGCAGACGTTTAAAGACTGGACATCAAATACAACATTTTTAGCCAAGCACAGGCACAATTCTTTCCCACCTGCGTACAGTCCGGAATTAAGTAGAAAAGAAGCTGTTATTCTTGCAAGAGTCAGAACTGGTCACACGAGATTGACTCATGTTTATCACATGTCAAGAACGCCGGAACCGAGATGTATTTCTTGTCAAAAGCCGCTTACAATGGAGCATATCTTGGTCGATTGCAGTATTATCAAGACTTTTTTCAATTACTCCATTCCTCCTCTAAATTCCCTCCTTTCCACCTCAGATCCCTCACTTCTTTTCCAACTTCTACATCACCTACAGTTATTTCATAAAATCTAAATTTCTTTCTGTTGAATAAATGTTAATCTATATTAGAATTAATTTTTCTTAGTATAATTCTTTAAAATGTAAATATTATCTTTTTTTTTAGCTAGATTTAAGATCCTTTCGATCACAATAACTTATATTTATTTATAATTTTCAACATGTTAACTATCTTAACTTCTAATTATTCTATATCATAATCCCTTCATGTTTTTTTTTTCTCTGCATTATTTTTTTTCCTTTTTAAACCTAATTATTTCATTTGAATTAACATGTAAATTATTTATTTTCTTAAGTCTTTAGTATAAGCCTTTTCTGGGCATTTTAATACTTTGTCATTTAAGTTCACTTTCATTTCAATAGTCCTAATTTTTTGTATTTTTATTGTTATATTTTATTGGTTATAATTATTCTAAGTGCCAGGTGCCTAATCGGTAAAGCCATATTATTGTTTGGTGTTATTTTATAAAACCATTTCATTACATAAATAAATAAATAAAATAAATCAATGCTGGTTACTCATCTTGCCTTTCGGAACGGAAGAGAGAGGATAAAAAAAAGGTGAAGGATGCAACATCACTACTACAATAAACTATCAACTTGGTATTTCAAGAGGGGTTTTAAGGTAATAGTCAGAGACGATAAGCGAACAACTTGAAAACCAGAAAAAAATAGTAGGCAACATCTGCTCACGGTAAGAGAGAAGCGGAAAATAAGAGACCTTGACAAGGACTAAGTAAGTATAATAGCCAGTACTGCGACCAAAGCCCTAAATCAGCCACCTGAATACCGGGACCAACACAAAACAGTCTGTAGGATAACGGTGAAGGGCAAGCATGCTTACCAACGAAACCTCTTTTGACCAAGAAAAATATTCCCTCCTTTTAAGAACTGATGGAAGTTTTTTACTGAGTAGTTATTTCGCTAGGAACTTTTTAGAGGTGTAAGATCAAACTATTTTCTACACCCTAGTCCAAAATTTGAGATTATAGTTTTTATTACACTGGAAGGAGTCATATGGGAAGATATAGACCGAAATTATTATAAAAATAAATTAATAAATTTATTTTGAGACCTAAGACACCAGGGGACTCCACAGAATATTTAGATTTAATTAAAACACTTACCTCGTTTTGGCCATATCGACAGGCATAGATGCGGTGGTTGTAATAAATCCTGATATCATACTTGCCCAGAAGTGCAAATTAATACCCTCTTGAAATCCAAATGATTCGGTCAAATAGCTCTTGGCCTAAAACGAAATCAATTTCAAGTAAATAAAAGAAAGTGGAAGTTTAAAAAAATGATTAAACAAAACCTGTGAATAGGAAGCTAATTGCGCCATATTGACGACCATTGCTCGTCCAATTGTCGGTACACAGCCACGCCATAACGCTAACACACCTTCTTCTCGCGTTATCCTTGCAAGAGCATTAACCACATTTGTATAGTTTCTCCTTTCCGCTAGTGGTAGCCGTCCATCTGCAGTCATCCGAATCAAAACCACTTCGGCTGGCGTTCCAACAAATGCACCACATGCTCCGGCAGTCATTCCCATAGCCAATCGGACTAGAAGAGTGGGTTGTCGGTTTGATTCTCTTTAATTTTTGAAAATTTCAAATATGCTCATCGATTACTGGATTCAAATTAGTACCCTTACCCCTTATATGTGTCGTTCAAATAGGTGAAGACTCCAAGTCTTGCTGTCGTATACGTAGCTTGCCGCAATAAAGCCGCGCCGATACCATTATATAATGCAAGCGCGCCCTCAGATCGAACAATTTTCCTTATGCAATCTAAAGAACTGGTGTATTGACCCGCTGAAACTTGCATTCGCGTCTTGACCAGATCAAGAGGTTGGACTATGCATGTAGCACCCATTCTGAAATAAAATTTGATTTTTTTATTAAATTAATGTTTAAAATAATTCTTTCTAATCAAGCAAAAAAAAATTATAATAAACATGCGATTTTATATTATATAATATCGTTTGAAAATTTTTTATATTTGGGCTATTCATTGAGATCGTTCTAAGTGCTCGACAAACATGGTAACATAACTTTGCATTTTCTGGAAATAGATTCTTAACAACTTACTGATAAACTTTGTGTTCAGTGCAGGGCAAGAAAAATATTGATAAATTTAATTAGCATAGCATGATTTTAGTGAATATTATCATATGGTCGTTGTTTTTGTTAGTTATCACGACTGTTATGCTTTTATGGGTGTACAGTTTAAAACACGAATTGCTCATAGCAACTTTTTTTTGAATAATTGTTCGACATTTTTCGCATCAGTATTTCCTTGATTAAAGATTTATTTTGCATTTGGTTCCATTATTTTTTGACCCAGAATATATAGTCGTTAGGAATTGTTGCAAATTGAATATTTTGAAAATATAGTAGCGCCCGTATGATAGGATGACCATTTTTCACGGTTATCATTGGCCAGCGAATATTTTTGGTTGGGGGCATTTTGTCAAATGTATCGACACCGCCTTTGTGTTCATTTATCTGTTCAGTTGGCATTAGGGGCATATTTTCTGAATCGGTTGTATAGCTCACAGCCGACCGTTCTTCAGAAAAACGGAGCGAAAGGATCTATTTTTTTTGGGTTCTTCGACCGATGTAAACAGTCTCTAGGTAATTCACGTTTATTTAAACGAATCGTGTCAACTAAAGTTGCGTTATGTTAGGTTACTGTTGCGGCCAAAGCCTCACATAGACCCACGAGGGTCCATAGTGATACCACTAAAAACAGGAGACCCAATGTACTTATGATAGTTGCGCTTGCGTTTCGATCTGTATTGAGAGCTCCTCGTTTAATTCAAAGGTCCCTAGAGCTTAGCAGGCTCTGCATGCTGTTAAACGAGACTTCTTTCCCGTTCCCCGGGTAGTTTACAGTTCCTGCAGAGCTCATTAGTAATTAGCCCCATTCTGTATCCTATAGATAAATACTGCCTTATCCCTTTTTCGCGATTTGTGAGCTATCTCCGCCGCCTTCTGAATTGCCAGTACCTCAGCTTGGAAAATACTGCAATTATTCGGCAGTCTGTAGCCAGAGTTTGTTGGAAGATCATGTGAGTGTACGGCTGCGCCCACTCCGTCCTCCATCTTTGAACCGTCAGTATAGATGTTAATCGACCCCGCGGTGTTACCGGTTCTTTCCTCCCAGTACTCTCTGCTTGGTATGTTTATGGCGAACTCCCTGTCAAACCAGAGCTTAGGATCAGCGTAGTCCGTATTCCCTGTTGTAGGTAGGCTGATGTTACTGTGCCCGTATGTCCATGTTATGAGCTGGTTTGACTCTCCGAGTCTTAGGGCGAACAGGTCAATTGATGGCAGAGAAAGAAGGACGCTGAGTGAGTCTGAAAAGCTGGTACGAAGGGCGCCTGTTATCCCCAGACAAGCCTGTCTCTGCACCTTTTCCAACTTTTTCCTGTAAGTTACTTTGTCGAGTGCTGGCCACCATATTAGCAGACCGTATAATAGGATTGGCCTTACTACAGCCGTGTAGATGTAGTTGGCTCTATTTTTGGCTCTAAACCCCACCTCCTACCGAACATTCTTTTGCACGCGTAGAAAGCGATGGTTGCCTTAGATACTCGTTCTTCCGTATTGAGTTTCCATGACAGCTTGCTGTCTAGGATTACTCCTAGATATCTGGCATGGCCATTCAGGGTTAGCTCAGTGTTACCCATCTTAGACAGCTGAAACTGTTGAGTCTTTGTTCTCCTAGTAAAAAGAACCAGTTCCGTTTTTAATGGGTTAACATTGAGCCCTCTGGTTCTTGACCAGTATAGTAGCTTGTTAAGAGCCCGCGTCGTAAGCTCCGACAGCGTGCTTGTGTACCTTCCTGATGCTAGTATCACCACGTTATCGGCATACCCTACTAGCAAACTAATTTCCATAAGGCCCTATCGAAGCTATTCTCGTACCTCGATAAAGCTTCGATAAGGTCTTACCAAACTAATTTGGCGCACATTTTTCCATGCAAAAGCCAAGCGCCAACAGTTGGTATAAGGCCTTATCGAAGCTGTTTTTGCTTCCGTACGGAAGTTCACATTGCTTGCACAAAAAATAAATATTCACGATTTTTTTTACTTTTGTTTTTTTCTAACCACGAATTTATTTTTCTGTAAATTATTATTTTTTGTTTGAGAAATGCGAATTGACCTTGCCCACTCTCGGATTCGAACCACGGTCCCGTCAAACATTAGTCCGCTACGCTACACACTAGGCCAATCTGAAACATTGTCGTAATAGGGTTGAAGCCGAATCACTTGGTATTAGACATGTCGCGCGAAGCTCGCTTGCAAACCTCCGCTCGCAAGTCTTACGGAAGCCTTATCGAAGTTAAAAGTCCGCAAACCTCCATAGGACTGTTGGTATTTACTTCCATAAGGCCTTATAGAGGTTATTACCGCAGATATGGCTACTGAAAGTTCAGCCTCCGCTCGCAAGTCTTACGGAAGCTTTATCGAAGTTAAAAGACCACAAACCTCCATAAGACTGTTGGTATTTACTTCCATACGGCCTTATAGAGGTTATTACCGAAGCTATTGCTTCTGAAAGTTAAACCTCCGCTCGCAAGTCTTACGGAAGCCATATCGAAGTTAAAAGTTCACAACTTGCGCTCAACAGTCTTATCGAATTCTTATCGAAGTTATAGGCTCTGTAAAATCAAAATGCGAAGTTTGTTTGCTAGTTGGGTAGGACAACATCCACCCCCGAACCGTTAAGATATTTCAGTGCCCCATTCAGAGTGAGTTACCACAAAAGTGGTGATAATACCCCTCCTTGTGGAGTGCCTTTATTAGTAATTTTGTAGGAATGAGCAGTACCCGATTCCGACGATATAGACCTGCTTCTTAGAAGTGTTTCGATCCATTTACTTATGGTGCTGTGGACGTTTGCAGAGCCCAGAGCCTCAACAATTGCCTCCGTTGTAACATTGTTGAAAGCCCCTTCTATATCCAAAAAAGTTCCCAATGTGAACTCCTTGTAGTTTAGCGATCTCTCGATTGTACCCGCAACCTTATGCAAAGCCGTGTCCACCGATTTTCCTTTGATGTATGCGTGTTGGATCTTTGAGAGGTGGTTAGAATCTATGGTTTCTCTGATATACCCATCTAGTATCCTTTCCAATGTCTTGAGAGTAAATGATGTAATGATGATACGAACTGCTGGAATGTATCAACTAATTGCCTATCTTGTCGTCAAGTCATAGACGATTTCTGCGACGTGGACCTCTCTCAAATCAATTCTATCCGCAATATACACGGCAGTTTACTTGACCTGGTGTTCTCAAACCTTACATCGTCATTTGCTACCGTGTCGCAATCATCGTTTGAGCTTCTGCCACTGGACACGATGTATCATCCGGCGCTGAATGTTCTATTATCTTACGTTTCTAATGTGAATCGTCCTGTTTCGTATGTGGATTATAATTTTAAATTAGCTGACTATACCAGAATTTGTGAACAGCTCGCATTATTAGATTGGTTTAGTATTTTCGGGATGCTTGATTTAGATGATGCCGTTAACAAGTTTTATGATATAATTCTCCACGATATAATTGATAACTTTGTGCCAATCTCACTTGTGTTTAATTCGTCTTTTCCAAGGTGGTATAGCGCCGACCTAAAAAAACTTATTTCCGATAAGAAAGCTGCTCGTGCTAAATTTAAGTCATCTGGCACAGCGCTCGATTACGAGTGTTTCTCAACGCTTAGGTCTTCATGCAAAGTGATGACTAGGGAGTGTTATTCTCTTTATATTACTCAGGTCGAGAATGCGATCCCATCTAATCTAAAGCAGTTTTGGAACTACATCAATTCTCTTAGGTCCGACAACACTTTACCCCCTGAAATGTTTCTAGGGTCGGCGAGTGCTTCTGACTTAAACGGTATTGCGGATCTGTTTGCTCGTTACTTCTCTGGCGTCTATGTTAGTAAAGTACAAGTTGACTACAATTTCATTTCCAGTTCTCATGTTGTTGTGTCGTCTATTAATATTAATTCTGATGACGTCCTTAAATTGTTGAATGCTCTTGATGTGAGTAAGAGTGCTGGTCCTGACAACGTCCCTGCTTTATTTTTAAAAATGTGCAGTGAGTATCTCGCACTTCCGCTGTCACTATTGTTTAATAAATCTCTGGAAACGGGACGCCTCGCTTCAGTTTGGAAAATTGGCTTTCTGGTACCTATTCATAAGGCTGGTGATAAAAGCAATATCGAGAACTATAGGCCAATCTGTTCTTTGTCGGTCATTCCTAAACTGTTTGAGAAATTAATTACTGATGCATTAACACCTTTGTTTAAGAATTTCATCTCACCCAACCAGCATGGGTTCCAAAAACAGAAATCAACTTTGACTAATCTATTACCCTATGCTGAGAATATATGTTGTTCGCTGGAAAAACGACTACAGGTTCATAGTATTTACACGGATTTTTCAAAAGCTTTTGACAAAGTTAACCATTCCATACTTATCCAAAAATTAACCACCATCGGTATCACTGGCCTTCTCCTTAATTGGCTTAAGGATTATCTACTTGACCGAAGGTTGATTGTTCGTATAAAGTCTGCCAAATCCGATCCGTTTATTGTTAACTCGGGAGTTCCCCAGGGATCCCACTTGGGTCCTCTCCTGTTTTTACTTTTTGTCAATGATATAGTAGCTATGTTTGCCGACGTTAACTTTTTGTTATTTGCTGACGATTTAAAAATTTTTAAAACCGTAAATTCCCATGACGATTGTTTAGTCCTTCAGAAAAATCTAAACTCACTTTATTCATGGTGTATCTCTAATCATCTTCATCTTAACATTGATAAATGCCATTTTATTGTTTTTAATAGGACACGAGAAGCTATTAGTTTCGACTACCAAATTAACAGTATCTCCCTACCTCAAGTCCACACTGTCAAGGATCTAGGAATTATATTCGATGAAGGATTTACTTTTGTTCCCCATTATGACCGCATTTGCGGTACTGCCCGTAGAATGCTGGGTTTTATCTCGCGTAACACGAGGTCCTTCACTAATATACATACTGTAAAATACCTTTATTGTGCGTTAGTGCGACCTCACCTGGAGTACCTTTCTCCAATATGGAGCCCTCACTTTAATGTTCATGTGAATAGAATCGAAACGATCCAACATAAGTTTCTTCGGCTGATAGCCTTCAAATTAAACATTCCCATCAATGAAATGAACTATGATTCGTTGTCGTCGGATTTGCACCTTGCCACCTTATCTAAACGCCGCGAACTAGCAGAGCTTGTCACATTGTTTAAGGTCATTAATAATGAGTTGGATTGTCCTAGTCTTCTTGGTCTCATCAACTTCAGGGTACCTGGTTACTCATCTCGGTCCATCGACAGCTTTTCCGTCGATTACCACTCGACAGATTATGGTAAATATAGCCCTGTTTCAAGAATAATGCGAGCTGGCAATACTTACACAAGTGAAGCGGACTTGTTTAATACTTCAATTACTGACATTAAACGAATTTTCTATGTGTAAATGCTTTTTTTTCCCGTATTTTAATCTAATTTTCTTTAAATTTTATCATACTATTATATTTTTCTTTTTTTACATTTTTATCATTCCGCTAATATTGTTATACTATTTTGTACGAAAAGGATGTTGTCCGTTTACTCTAAATAAATAAAATGTCAGGCTGATGGGTCTGTAGTCCTTCGGATTAACGTGGCTACTTTTACCCGTTTTCGGTATAAATACCACTCGAGCGTTCCTCCATACCTGGGGCACGTAATTGAGTTTCAGGCATCCCTTAAAAATCGCCTGTAGCCATGGAACCACCAGCCTCTCTACATTTTGTAGCATGGGAGGTACAATTCTATCCGGTCCAGGCGACTTGTACGGGTCGAAGGAGCTGATAGCCCACCTCACCCTGCTGGCTGTGAAAAGCCCTGGGATGCTCGTCATAAGCGAGTTGCCCCCTGCTGCAATGTGAGTATGGTCAGGATCCCGGCAGCCCGGAAAGTGAGCGCTTAAAAGGGTTTCTAGTGTTTCCTTGCTGTCCTTCGTCCAACTACCACTAAAGTTGGGTTGCGAGCATTTACATCGATCTAACGACATCACTGCTGTATGAAATTACATATGGAACTTGTGAAATAAATCTTAAGATTGCACTAAATTCGAATCTACAGCACCAGCATAAAGCAATAAGCAATGAACACATAGATTTCATCAGCATTAGTGTCTCGCCATATTCTAAGTCAATTTGGAGAATGGTGTTTCTTATTCGCTGCATTTAGATTTTTTATTGTGGTTTCAAGGACAATGCTATCAAAATCCACAACATTACGCTGATTTATAAATAATCAGCTTGTTTTTCAGTGAAACATGGGGTCACCTTCATCCCTCGTCTTTTCATGGCCTCAAGTCTCACGAAACCGATCTTGAAATAAAATCCGAAAAAAGTACGTTTTCGAAACGAAGGCCATAGTAAGTTGAAAAAAATGAACCGATAACGATGTAAAATTTGTTACGTTTTAATTTTGTTTTGAAAGTACCTTCTGGAGGCGGGCATCTCAAACACGGTTCTAAGGTTAATGCAGAAGGACAGTCCTGTAGAGATGAAGCGAGTAAGGATTTGAAGTGTGATAATATGACTTTAAATTGGGTTGGTTGGTTGGGTATTGAATTGAATTGGGTATTACCCGCATTGTTTGTGCGTGTGAGGTAGATATGTATACTGCTGTAAACACTTTCCCCTTGGAGTGGACGGGATATTAATTAATTCCTGTAAATTTTAGATACTCCGTTTTAGTTTACTCACTCAAGTCTAATATACTAAAAAAAATTTATCGTGGTTATATTGTATCCAATGGCAATCTAAAGGGCCGCACTCCGCGATCAATATTTTTGAACAATTCCTATTAAGCAAAAATTGAAACAATATACTGAATATAGTTCAATATTCAGTTATCAGTTATTTTCATTCGTGGATTCACAAAGAATCTAATTTTCTATGTCTTTATGCCATATTACATATTACACCAAAAATCGCCAAAAGTGACCTCACCATTGCCGATTCCTTTGAAACTTTGTGTAACAGTTTTGTTTAACGGGGGTCACCTTATTGCATATTAAATTTTTAACTGTTACGAGTTTCCGCTTATTACCTGTAAAATGGTAAAACCTAAGTCATAGTTAAAAAATCTGCCAATGGTCTGGGCGAAACTTTATTATTTTTCGGGTCAAACTTCGGAAGCGGTCAAAGTCGGAGTGTATCATTAGTTGCTTCGAGATTATTAGATTTCTTGGAAAATTATTTTTGTTTTTAATATAAAAATATTTAATATAGAGATTTTTAGCCGATTAAACATTGAAAAAGTCCGTGTAGACTATTCGAATTTCGGTATATTATGTACACTAAAAGCCCATAGAAGCAAAAACGAATTTGATGCCTTATCAGAATTAAGAGATATGACGAATTGTTAAAATGTATACAAACCCATTACTTCTACTTGGGATTTGAATTTCGAAAAAATTGTGAAACATGTTTTTAGACGATTTCATGAGAAGCAACTTGATATCTCATGAGACATGACGAATTTCGAAAAATTTGTGAAAACGTAAGCAAACCGTTCACACCCCGTTGGTTCTGGAAATTCGAAAAATCGTGAATTGGTTGGCCGTAATAATCAATTTTATATCTCATCAGAACTAAGGAATGGCAAAAATTGTGAAAACATATGCAAACCCTTGGGGGTTGAATATCGAAAAATTGAGAAATGGGTTTGTAGACGATTATATAAAAAGTCTGTGGAAATGAAAAGCGATCTAATATCTCATCGAACCTAAGAAATATGTCGAAACTTTGAAAAGCATACAACCCCCTTACACCCATTAGGATTGAATATCTAAAATACTAAAATTGACTTGTTGGTTTTTTTATATAGGAAACCTTAGGAAGTAAAAATAAATTCGATATATCATCAGATATGCAACCTCCTTACACCCACTTGGGGGTTGAATATCCAAAAATCCTGAAAGGAGTTAATAAATAAATATGAAGACAGCACGAGAAAGTAGGAACCAATTCAATTTCTTATCACTACTAAAAGAAATGACGGAACTCGTGAAAACGTGTTCAACCCGTTTATACATTCTTAGGGGCTTAAAAACAAGTTTTAGGCGATTATTACGCAAACATGTAAAACTGAAAAGATATTCGATATCTGATAAGACGTGGGGATATAGTAGAATTCGTGAAAAAGTTTACAACCCCCTTCGCACCCCCTTAGGAGTCGAATTTAAAAAAATCCTGAAAACACTTTCTAGGTATTTATATGAAGAAACCGTAGAAAAAAAATTCATTCAATATTTGGGAAGACCTAATAGATATGACGAAAACTGTGAAAATATATGCATTCCATTTTCACTGATCATTTATTTTACCCCTCCTCTGAACGCCAATAGAAATTTGAAATTTTTTTTATCTAAATTAGTTTTCTAGTTGATTTACATAAACGTACCAAATTTCAACTTTGTAGCATAAGCCGTTCTATAGATAGGAAAAACACCCCCCACCCCTGTACCATACTACCCCTATACAAAATTATATTTTTCCAAGATGCTACTAATAAAGCTCTATCCAAATACCAAGTTGCTTTATATCATTATAGGTTGTCGAGATATTAAAATCGGAACTTTTTCCTTTTCACCCTCCCCCACCCTCACCCTCTACACCCTCACTTCCTGAATTTTGTTTTCCGCTAGGGGTCTATTAGGCCTACTTTTGGTAAAAATGTTAAACATCTATCTTACACTGTTCTTGAGATATGAGAATTGATTTTTTTGAAAAATTCTTATCCCCTCCACTTTCATGCTCCACCGCCCCCTTAAAAATGTTGGCTTTCAGCAAACTTCATTTGTCAACCTTTATACGCAAACCAAATTTTATTTATCTAGTACAATTGGTTCATGAGATATCGTAATCTAAAGTTTTTCACCCCCCACCCCCGTACGCCACTGACCCCACTCAAATTTTTGTTTCTAATCTATTCTCCTAGTATACCTACAGATATTCATTAAGTTTCAATTTTGTGACATTGACCGTTTAGGAGATATGGATTTTAGATTGTGTCGATCTCACCTTTTTTGCGTTTCAGACGCATTATTTTTCCCCCCCACTCCCGAACCCCTTCACCTATATCAGCGATTTTTTTGCAAATGGGTCCACTATCGAAGCTCTATATAAATTCCAAATTTCAGCCTCCTAGCATAAGCGGTTGCAGAGATCTAGAAACCAAAATTTTCCGTCTAAAACACTTCCCCTCCTCCCCCCTCACACCCCCACCCCTCCAAATTTGGTCACTTTAGGGCGCCTACCCACTCTACCCACGAAAAAAAATTCAACTAAATAGTTTGTAGGGTTTGGGTGCTACGAGCCTTCAAACAATTTTGCGCACACCGGTAGACGTACGGCGGACAGACGGACTGAAATTTTTTTTTGCTTTTTTCGTGTCTACTCGTCATGAAACGTGAAAAAAGAAATTTTGAGGGTAGCAAATTTTTTTTTTTTAAAAATCGATAACAATACTGTATTATTGAAATAATAAAGTAAAAGGGTAAGCATGTACACTCCAAATTTTGCCTTATCCGCAACTACAATACAAATCGGAGTTCAGTATTTCATTTAGAGTATTATACGATTGGCTACAGCCTATCGTGATGAAATGACCCATACAATACCCCTTTGCCTATAAAAAAGAGGTCATGGGTTAGAATGCCATTCAGGCCGGGGCATAGGCTAGTGGTAAGCCTATGCGATTTAGAAAAAAGGCCAGTCCAGAAGCGGTATTACTGTTGAAAAGGTCAAACAAGAAAAAAATGTATGTATTTTGTTTCATTTACTTATTAGAAAATATTTCATGGATTTCAATTTTGTCCGCTGGGAATCAAGAATACAATCCCCCAAATTCATTACTCAATTTCTTCAATTAACGACCACAGCGTTCAAAACGAATTGATTATTGATCGCGAGTACAAAGATCGCTTATCAATCAACAGAACAATTTTTATCGCATATAAAAATATCAAATCAAATTAATAAATCAATTGGTATAAATCCATATGAAAGCATGAGTATGTACGTCTGGCACCGGCGAATTCATCAAAGTAATAATAGATGAAATGTCTTCCAATTAGATCATATTCGATTTTATTGAAGCAAATTGTATTGTTTGTTGCACTGTGTTCTACTATCCATCAAATTCGTTGAATTCCTATGCAAAGAAGTCAAAATAATACGTAATAAATAAATACAACTCCACAACTGATTTATCGTATAAATTTGAGATAATTATTTGAAGAAAGCAAATTCAAATCTTATCAATTAATTTAAAACCCTGCCGCGAGCTAGGGAGTTTAAAGTTAAACAAAAACCGATTAAAATTGAGAAAATAACAATGCTTTATTAAATCGCAACCAATTAGCGCTATTGGTAACGCTTCCAGATTTCACTTACTATCTGATTGCTGTCATCAATGAATATCACTTCACAAAAACACTTTCGCGTAGAACTGACCGTCGTTTCACTTGCACAGTAGAAAAACTGATCCCGCGTGCAAGCTGTCGCCACTTATATTCCGCATGTGTTGAGTCGAGAGGTTTCCAGTATATTGGGTTGTGTGTGTGGAACGCGCAAGAAGTATATATTGCTTTGAGAAATATTTAGAGCATGCAAGAAGTGCCACGAGACTTTTACGCTATTCTAGGTGTTAGAAAATGTTAGTAGTTGCCATTTATAAGTGAGTTGTGCGGGTTGCCAGGGTATGAATGTAACAATACTTATGTACATGTTGACCAGGAAACTGGGTGGCTCTAACCTCTACTTCATTTGTGTGTACTTTTTAATAAACTAGTTACCCTCGATCGGGAAAGAATAACAATAATTCTGTACAAGATGCGATTTTCGGAGATAGCCTGTCTCCAGAATTTATTCACTCTTCGAATTTGCGAATCTCTCACAGACCCATCACAATCCAGAGCTTGTTTGTAGATGTTTTACACCGCTTTCCTTAATCTGCTCGTTTTTGAATCTCAATGCTTATTTTGGTATATCCAGTCGTCCTCCAAAGATCGTTGAAGCTAACATCTGAACAAAATATCCCAAAATATGTCGAAGACATTAACATATGAAAGTTTTTCATATGGTTTGGCACAACATATTTTAGGGTTATCGATGTGCTCTTGTCCGCACCCATCTGCATAAATACATTGGGATTTTCGTACATTTATTCTTTGTTCTGCCTTCTTGCATTTAGAATCAAAGGAACTTTATTATTTTTCGGGTAAAAGTTCGGAAGTGATTAATTTCGCTATACTTTCGCGAAAACTTATATAATCCTTTTACACTGCCTACGGGGTGGAAGATTTAAAAATCCTGAAATTGGTTTTTAAGCGATTACACTAAAAGCCCATAGAAGTAAGAACCAATTTGCTGCCTAATCAGACCTAAGAGATATGACGAAATTTGCGCAAATGTATGCAAACCTATTTCATTGACTTGGGGGTTGAATTTCCAAAAAATTGTGAAATAAGTGTTTAAGTGATTGTAAGAAGCGATATTACCAATTAGATATCTCATCCGCCCTCATACCTTCACCCAGAAAAAAACCACTTGAAGCGGTTCACTCAATCTAATTAACAAACAAATTTAAATTTAATAGCTCAAAGGATTTGCGTGATACGAGCCTTCAAACAAGTTTGCGTACGGTGGACAGACAGACTGCATTTTTTGCTATTTTGGTGTCTACTAGTCCTAAAACGTAAAAAAATTAAAAATTATTGGAATAATAAAGTAAAATGAACAATACTGATGGAATTCAAAACACTGCTTGCATAAGTATTGTACTAATTTGGACTGTATTTTTGCATGGTAGAGATTTCATGGTAGAAGCCACTGATAGTATGACAGGTGAAAAACTCTTACCAGAGAAGATAGTTCCAGGATCCTTTTTAAATTTTTTGAAATTCAATTTTATATTTGCGTTACATTAAAATTTTCCAAAAAATTTTAAAGTGGACAATTTTATGATATCAATATTATAAGATAGAAATTAAATCAAGTAGTCCTTGAAATACAAATTGAAGTACATTACATCGTTATTGGCACCTCCAGCATGGTAAAAAATAAGTTGGAAAGTTGCTCGTTTTGGTACCTCGGTCAAGAGTTCCATTGCAGCTTGAGAAAAGCAGGTCAGCACTCTCTGTACAGTAGAATTAGCGATACAGCTAACAGCGTTAATATTTCAAAAACATGTTGCTACATTCTCACATATACACAGATCACATGATTGTGTAATTTATTTGCCAGGCCATTCCGATATTACCTATGTAGTTTCTTATGAACCGATATCTACCAATATGAAAATACGCTAATAAATTTATTATATCGAACATGTTTATTGATCTCTATATTGTTTCGAGTACCGTACAGCATAAGGTTGTTAAATACTTACCTTTCAATTCAAACTCATTTCATAGCTTTTTGTTAAATTGGTTTTTTATCGTTATCTATAAGCGATTCTATAAAATCGATAATCCAATTAATAACAGAATACATAATGTGCACAGCCTTGTATGGAAACTGTCTGAATTGGCTTTTCTTTCGGAGCTAACACTATGTATAATATATAAACCGTTTTACATGAATTACTTTATTATTTTAAGAAGCTGTGTCCCGTGGCTACGTCTGGATTTATAAAGTGCAAAACTTCAGGGAAAATCCCCGTCTATAGTGACCATCACCATCCAAATATAGGATTATCCTTTCTACCATACAGTGGAATTTAATTTCACGATGACATAGAGGCCGCAACAGCAAAATTGTGCAACTGTTTGCAAAATAAATTCTATAAAAGAAGATTTTTACGATCATTTAACTGAAAAACGGGATCCCTGGAATTATAATAGCCTAATTTGTCACCTTTCATACGCGTGAACATTTATTGCTCTACCCTCAGCACTTTCGAACTTATCTTTCTTTAATACGAACCAATTCACAAATTGAGCAATTCCTTTCTTCTTAACAAAGTGCAACTAAGAAGTAAGAGCTATTTCCACAAAACGTTCAATACTTATTCATGTGGATTTGGCTCCTTGCGACTTTTTTTTATTTCCTAAAGTCAAAGAAAAAATCTGCCAACAGTCTGGGCGCAACTTTATTATTTTATGGGTAGAAGTCCGAAACGTGTTTAATGATGAGATGCTGTGAAGGTTACTATGCGACTGACAACCTAAAAAATAACGTTCCAAATAGCCTCCTGGTTATTTCTTAGGTTGTCAGTCGCATAGTAACCTACACAGCATCTCATCATTAAACATGTTTCGGCCTTCTACCCATAAAATAATAAAGTTGCGCCCAGACTGTTGGCAGATTTTTTTTATTTACTTACGTATTTTTTTATCAGTAGAATAATTCATAGTAGTAAAAGCGAATTCGATCACATTAAACCTAAGAGATTTTCGGAATCAGTGAAATCTTGAACAATACCCCCAGGGGGTTTAATTGAGAAAAAAAACTTAAATCGGTTTTGCCCCGAATACGTTTAAAGCTTATAGAAATAAAAGTGAATTCCAAATCTCAATATACCTTAGGAATATATAAGAATTCGTGAATATATACAGAACCACTTTACACCCCCTTAGGGGTTGGATATCGAAAAAATTTGAAGAACGTTACTAGGCGCTTATATAAATAGCCCACAGAAGTAAAATTGCTTTGATAGTTCGACATGTCTAAAAGTTTTAACAAAATTCGTGAAAATGTGAATTCACGGACATTTTTTTTACTCAACCTCTGAACGCCAATAAAAATCTAAACTTTTTTTTTGCTTTAGTTACTCTAATAGCACATCTACATATACGTAGTAAGTTTCAATTTTCTAGCATAAGACGTTTCTGAGATATAAAAAACCACCCCTCACCCCAGTACCTTGCTACCACTATGAACAATTTTATTTTATTTTTTTTATAATTTATTTTTTCTAGGATGTCTCTATAGTGGCTCTATATAATCCTAAATTTTTAGCTTTCCACTCATTACGGTTTTCGAGAAATAAAAATCAGAATTTTTTTCCTTTCTACCCCTTTTCACCATCACCCCCTACACCCCCACCAATAAATTTATTTTCCCTATTAGAGGTCTACCGATCCCAACTCCTGTAAAATTTTCAAGATCATATCTGATACGGTTTCTGAGATATAAAAATGAAATTTTTTGAGAAATTGCTATCCCCCCACTTTCGTGCTCCACCTCCCCCCTCAAAAAATTTACGTTCATTAGACTCCTCTTGTGATGCCATATACAGAAACTACATTTTATCTTCCTGGTGTAATTGGTTCGGAAGATATTGTAATCCAAAGTTTTTCACCCACCACAAAGTTTCAATCTTCTGACATAAATCGTTCAGGAGATATGGATTTTAGAATGTTCCAATCTCGGCTTTCAAGCGTTTTGGACTCATTGTTCTCTCCCCCCACTTCCACACCCCTTAACCAATATCGATAATTTTTTTTTGCAATTGAGTCCACTTGTTACGGTTCGCCCCACGAAACGGCCGTTATACCGCTTTTTACCGATTTCGGTGGAAAATTTAACCGCAATAAGAAACCCCCGGGCACGAAGGGGGCGAACGGGTCCTTGCCGGCCAACCCAGAGAAGGGTCGTGGGCGCCAGTGGTTCAAAATTTAAGGAGCCCGTTCTCTTTTTCGCTTTTCTCGAACCGAACCACTAGTTCGAGAAAGTGACTATAATTAACACTCAATATCCGTCGGAAGACAAACTGAAAAACGTCACAAACACTTAAAGACTCAAGTCAAGGTAAATGCAAAATACTTCTTACTTAACACTTCTAATTCAAAATAATTTACACAAGTTTACTTTTCTTCCTAGCTTGGTGTTTTCTCAAAAAATAAACCTAACCTGATGGCCCTGATCTACCTTAAACTAGGGCGCCACTGGTGCTATTCCTCCAACGATGATATCGATGTTGCCGGTTAATCTGTTGCTCCAAACCGCGTATCCGTTTTTGGTCACGATGGTCACGACGCTGCTTTCGTTGATTCTCCTCACGACTCCGACTACCATCCAACCCGTCACCGACTTGTGATTGGGTTACTTAAAATTCGTTGTATTTGAAAAATAAACTGTCGCCAACTCGGACTACTAGTTGTTAACTGCTGGCACCGAATACGTCTTCTTGGTATGATCGTACTTGTAAAAAGAGACCGTTTTTCGGGTCTTTCCTTTCCGCGAAATCTCGGTTGAGCTTTTTTAAAACGGCTAATCCCCGTTTCACGGGTCAATGTTCGCTTTCTCCAGGTCATTCCCTCAGGTGCATAAACTTTCTTTTTATCCAACGACGATTTAGCCTGGATTCAACCCTCGCCGATCTGTCTTATCGACTCGCAATTTCTCGCTGTTCGCGCAGTACTCGTCCATATTGTTTGTTTACCACTGTCGATATGACGTTTCTAGTCCGGCATTGTTTACGTTTGCGTGGAGTGAAGTTGTGAGTGCGCGGTCCGATGTGGTCATTGGGTGGCGTAGCCCCGCGCACCTACAGGTAAGTATGGAGTATATACGTAGTATGTAAGTTAGGATTTGGATAGGAATACCGCCAGGAGGTCGGGCGGTATTCCTATCCAAATCCTATTAGCTAAATCTATTAATTACTTTCGCTTAAATCCTAATTTACATATATCCAATTCAAAGAGATCCTTGCTACTTTCAACATTTATTACCTCGTTAACCCGTTTGTCTTCCGTCTTGTCCTGCATTTTACATGGAACGTTCTAATGCGTGCGTACAATTTATATTTTTAGGTGCCGTGCTGAGCGAAGGTGCGACACAAATCGGTGTCACATTGGGTGCATCCGGGAAACCAAAAAGGTATTGATTATTACATTCATTCTAACTACTTTAAACTAACGCTATTCTTTTCTTTCGTTGCAGGGCACCTGTAACACACTATCATAGTACTACATAAGTTCCAAGTTTCAGCCTCCTAGCATAAGTGGTTCCTGAGATCTGGAAACCAAAATTTTTCGTCTAAAACGCTCCCCCTCATCCCCCCTTACAACCCCACCCCCTCAAAAGATACCAGCCGTAGGGGTTCACCCAATCTACCCACCATAAAAATTTCAACTTAATACCTCAACGGGTTTGGGAGCTACGCGCCTTCAAACGATTTTGCGTACGGCGGACGGCGTACGGCGTATACAGCGGACAGACGGACATTTTTTTTTGCTTTTTTGGTGTTTACTAGTCCTAAAACGTGTAAATACAAAATTTCAGGGTAGCAAATTTTTTTGAAATTTCAGGTCGATCACAATACTTTATTATTAAAAAATAATAAAGTAAAATTAAAAGGGCACCATTTTCAAACTTTACGAGGCAATTAAAGGGTCATCGTCAGAGGCGTTGGGGGCAATTCAAGAAGAACAATTTCTGGGATGTCTAGAAGAGTGGAAAAGGCGAATGGAGAAGTGAATTAGGGCCCAAGGGGATTATTTTGAAGGGTGTCTTGTGCAAAAATTCAATAATTCTAATAAATGATTTTTAAAAAATCTTGTCCGGGGATAAGTTTTTCTACTGCGAAAGTGTGAAACGACAATCTACTCGAAAGTGTATTTTTAAAGTGATTTTCATCAATAACAGCGATCAATTAGTAAATGAAATCGAATTGTGTTTTACTTGAAAACCCGGCGAAATTATTTTTCATGTATACGAGTAACTTTACCTTTAATTTGCAACATGTTTTTCAAATCAGATTTTTTAAATGGTGATAAATACGAAATTATGTATTCACACAACATTTATTATACATTACAGTGTTTCTTAAGAAATCTGGATCAACTGTGCTCAACACGTTTAACTCCGTCTTTAAAATTGCAAAATTGAGTGCGATATTTGGGCTACAAGTCTTCGTGCGTTTTGGGCTATTTCATAGAGCTCACTCGACGGGTTCTGCTGCCAACTATCTGGCGACCCTGATTTTGACAAATCTAAAATTTTTAAAATTTTACGTCTCTGTGAACACTACTTTTCCTGGTACGGCGTTGAAAGGATACGTCCAAAGAATATTACGAGCAAATGGGCCTCTAGCAGCCTTCAATTTTGCCTGACTTTTAAATAAGTTGTGCCAAGCTGAGTCTACCTCTCCGAAGAAAACATTCAAGGTATGAAATATAACTAGACAATTGTTTTTGGGTAGTCTTCTAATAATATTGTCACTTTATCTGTCACAATGAAATTTGCCACTGCGAGTAAGAAACAAATTAATGTTTAACAAGCCAAATTCTTCTAATTCAGATTTATATAAAACTATATTAAGAATTTCATTATGATTGCAAGCAGTAAATGGTGTCGATTCGATAAATTTCGGTTGGTAGTTCAAGAAATTTTGGGTATTAAAATCAATGAACGATCTTAATTACACTTCATTAAAAAAAAAGAATTTCTCACGTGACGAAATGGCTTTAGTTGAATAAATATAACTTCTAAGCTTATCTCAGAGAAGGCGACAAAATGAGATTGAGATTTTATAATAGCAAGAAAAAAGCAAAATATCTAGGCCTGATCTTGGATAGGAAGCTAAATTGAAAAATGAACGTTGGGGAACGTAAAAAAAGGTAAACAACGCGCTTTTTGCGTGTAAACACGCCGTAGGAAAGAGCTGGTGTAAAACCAAATATGGTACATTGGCTGTACACGGCAGTCGCGGTCCCATTCTGATGTGCGGGGCAGTAGTATAGTGGAAAAAGCCACAGACAAAAGTATCTCCAAAGGAAACTGAATGGAGCGCAAGCAGTATGGCTTCTGTAATGATCGCGGCACGGGAGCCCTGCGCATAAAGACAACAGCCGCAATGGAAGTTTGCAAGTAACTTTAACCACTTGATATTTTTATTAAGCAGGTGGCGTCAAACACGGCGGTAATATTATTCAACTGTGGTCTCTTTAGGGAGACATCCATTGGACGCAGCTCTATTCTTAGGCATTTCGACATCTGAACGGATTATGTTATCGCGGAGAAAGATTTCACGGTCGTATACCCAAGCAGATAGGATTTGAAAAACAATACGGTATTAAGTGAGGGAGAACTTTCCGTGTATACGGACGATTCAACGATGGAATACGGCACTAGCGCTGCCGTCTTTTCTGACCATCTGAGTGCAGTGTCTTCCAGGCGGAGATTCTGGCGGTGCTCCAGCCAGTTAACAACAGCCAAGCGGCTTTGAATTTTAATGCATTGGAATCGGTGCGACATACCAGGGAACAAACTAGCGGATAAGCTGGCGAGGTCAGGATCAGCATCAGCCGAAATGACAGAGTAGAGGGTCAGCCAACCGTTAAACGGCATCAAAGCGCTTATCAGGGAACGTGCTACGGATGCACCGAACTCAAGGAGGAAGGAGCTGACCAGCTGTAGGATCACTTGGGCATTCTGGACAATGCTGCACAAGTCTAGGGAAATGTTAGTATGGAATAGGGGAAGATTGCAGTTACTTGTCGGCATACTGACGGGGCACTGCATACTATACGTATGGAAGGGATTGTTAACTCGGACGTGTGCAGATACTGCCACGACCTGTATGCTGAGCAGGACATTACCCATATTTTGTGTGAATATCAGCGGGGTTGCTAGGAGGCAAATTAAGTAGGGCAGTCTTTTCTTTAACAATTTAAAATATCTGAGGTTGATAGGTTATGACTGGTCAATTTAATTGGGGATTTAAGGTGTTTTGAGAGTGATTAACTACCTACAAGGCTTCGAAGGGATCGCTATTGCCCTGTTTTGGTGCCTAGTGTGCGCGGTGGCTGAGCTCTGCGTCCCTTCCTAAAACTAAAAACGAAAACTTGTGGAGGCCGACGTTAATTATTTGATTGCACGAGACACTAAACTTGAGAACGACAATCTCATTATATATTTAAATAAGCATATAAGTTATTTGTATAACTTTTTGATTCAAAATACTACTATAAAGAATTTTTTAGCCGATTGTCTGATTAGAAATACGACTTAATGATTTATTTGAAGAACTTTTTCGTTGCAATACATATATAATGAAAAAGTTATTTGAATAACTTTTGTGTGCATGGATGGTTCAGAGGGCTCTGATTTCACTCAAAAGTTTTTTCGGTGTCTTTTCGGTAATATATACATGAGTTAGAGGTTATTTAGACGACTATATAAGAAATTTGTTTAGACGATTATCTTACTTTGGAAAATTGGTAAAATAGCTCCCACAATTGTGGAATACAATAATTTTTATTTAACTTACGGATTAATTAGCGATTAGACATCGGAGTTTCATTAAAAGTATACGAATAAGGATTATAACATTTTAATAAATAAAAGAAGCTCTAAAAAGGCTTTGGATTGTAATTTGCAAGGAAGATGTTTGCAGAGGAGATGGTCAACGAAGATGGTCAATGAAGAATGAAATTAGGAATTATAGACCAATCTCATTTGTGTCGAATGTAGGTAAAATAATAGAAAAAGTTGCTAAATCTAAGATTGTGAAGTACCTTGATGAGCGAAACATTATCTTTGAGAAACAGTTTGGGTTTAGGGCAGGATTCAGTACACATGATGCAGTTGCGTTATTAAGTAAGAAAATTTCGATGGCACTAGATAAAGGCTTAAATCCCTGTGCAGTCTTCTTGAACCTTGCCAATGCTTTCGATTCTATACAGCATATTCGAATAATTGACAAATTGCATAAATATAACTTCAGCATGAAGTGGATATCCTGGATTTCGAGTTACCTTATGGATCGTAAGCAAATAGTCAAAGTGGGGGATCAATTCAGTAGTGAACTATAATTCGTACATGGTGTGCCGCAAGGTACGGTATTAGGACTGATATTATTTTTAATCTACGTTAATGACCTGTTTGATCAAGATATTGCAGTGGAGCTAATATCTTTCGCTAATGATACAGTACTTTTTGTCCAGGATTCTGATTGGTTGAGTGTCAGCACAAAGGCTAACTATAGCTTATACTTATTAAAAGAATGGCTGGACTACAATTCGCTCTCTTTAAATGTTGGGAAAAGTTGCTACATTGCATTCACGCTTTCGCAGGACAAACCTCCTATTAATCTGAACTTGTCCATTCACTCAGCTGACTGCAATTCTAGTTGCAATTGTACTTCACTAACTAGGACTACACATGCAAAATATTTAGGTGTAGTTTTCGATCAGTACGTGAAATGGGACATTCATATCAAAATCCTAACTTCTAGGCTAAACAAATTTATCCCATTGTGTTTCGAAGTTAGATCTTTTTTCTCTAAAAAGCAGATTCGTACGTTCTATTTTGCTTTTATCCATTCTCTCCTGCAATATGGACTAATTGTATGGGGTAGTGCTGCGCCCACTGTTCTGAGACCTGTCTTAATTGCCCAAAAGCTATTAATAAAAATATTAATGAAAAAGCCCTGGACATTTCCAACACGGCTTCTTTTCCCTCTAATAGATGTCCTGAGTGTGAAGCAGGTCTTCCGCCTTATCTCTTGTATGTATACAGACGTACAAAGAATACTAGAAAGGTGAAATTGTTGTAAATAAAAATTGCACTAGAGGAGGCTTGTCAGGTATTTTGTTACTACCTAAACGTTATACGAGTGCAGGCTCAAACAACTACACATACGCTGGAGTAAAGTTTTTTAATTCATTGCCAACCTGGATTAGAAATAGTGAAACGCTTCACAGCTTTAAATATCAAATAAAAAAGCTTTATTACATTGGAAAATGCTAAGATATAAAAATGTATTGGATTGGAAATGTATTGGAGGGTTAATTAGTTTTAATTTAACTTTTTTCTTAAAATTTTTTAGATTTTTGTAAATTTTTCTTTTTTGGACCGAATATTACAGATATAATGAGTAACTTATGTTAAGATGTTCTGAGTTTTGCTTGTCTTATTTTATGTTTATATTATATTATTATTATGTATGAATAATGAATTGAATTGAATATTATATTATTATCTTATATGAATGATTATTGCTTATTATATTTTTATATACTTATACTACTACTACTACTATTTTTCACTTATGTTGAAATGCTCTGAATTTTGCTTTTCTTATTATATATTTATATTATACTATTACTATATATGAATGATTTTGTTTTGAGTTTTGCTTTTCGTATTATATTTTTATATTATATTATTATTATTTATGAATGATTATTGCTTATTAGATTTTTATATTATCATATTATATTATTATATCCGAATGTTTATGGATACTCCTTACCCCTAAAGCAAGGTCATTCCTTAAAAGGGGGAGTAGTGCAAACACTTGGAACGTGAACGAAAATCGAGGAATAAATAAATTCTGACAACATGTAGAGCCAGCGATCGCATTTTGTTGAAGAGCGCTGTTGCTACCCTATGCCAGCATTGGGGTCGCACACGAACTGAAGAGAAGATTGTGGAAGAGTGAGTAAAATATTTGAAAGATAATTCTTTCTCTCGGAAATTGTAGACTTTCAACATGTTATTCTATTATTATAACTAGTCCAGTAATCAAAAATTCTATAATTTTTTTAATCTAAAAATTCTTCTTTACCTTACTTTACGACCGAGTTTTCTTTACAGCGCCATATAACTGGGGCCAAAGTATACTATTATTGATTTTGTTAAGAAACAGATATTGGAGTCGTTTCGTATTAACTGCAGGAGTTTATAGGGCAGATAAATCAATTGGACGACAGTAATTGATTGAATTGTTTGGCACGCCAGACGACTTGAGTAGTTCTGACTCGTCCATAGTTTGAATTCGCGTTAAGTGAACGCTCTAGTCTATAGACGACTGTCTTGTACTTTTAGTTACCAAGCAGAAAGGCAGATACCCATGCCGCACTGTAGACTGTAGGTAAAGTAGCTTTTGAAATTTACATAAATGGGCTGCTTTAAAAAGGCGAGTATGAGTAAGTCTCACAAGCCATCGGTCGGCGTATTTTGTACGACTTACTCAATATAAACAACTACGGAATGCGGTCATTCAACCGAATATGCCGTTCCAGTCTTCGATTTATAGTTTCTCTAATTAATGCCCGACAAGTTGTGCAAGAGTTGAGTGGCGATTGTTGTAAAGACGACTTATGGGTAAAATAATCCCGAACATATGAAATCGCAAATATGAAAAGTTATCAGCATTTCAAATATCAACAAAAATATAGCTGGCCGCCGTTCCGCGTACCACATGAAGGCGAACTTGATACCGACGAACAGATAGGCATCGCGTACCGGCCAAATGTTAAAAACATTTCCGAAGTTTATTTTCGCCAGAATATAATTTTAAACGACCAAATGTTCAGCAACAATTGGCAGAGTATAAACAAATTGAACGGAAAGCTTGGACTTGGAGGTCATTTTCAGTCAAAACTGTCGGTCTGCGAGCGAACTTTGTACAGTCTGCAGGGCTCGAAGATATGAAGAGCTGTCGTCGTCGTCTATCGTTTCCAGTGACGATAATCATTTTTTGCAGCCAATGTCTTGTCGACGTTGAAAATTAAAACGGATTATGCAATAAAACCAGATAATACTCAGGCAAAAATATTACCGAGTAAAAAAAAAAAAACAACTTCACCGCTGATATTGACCTAGAAATTTGCGTGCTCGGTGACCGCCAACACGAAATTAATTTTGATCGACGCAAGATGTACCGAAGGATTTCGTGCGAAAGCAGTTTTCAGAGAGAAAGGAATGCCAGGAAGTAGCTTAGGAGTAGCGTTACAATTTATTTTTCAATAAAAAGCCGGAAATAAGAAGCAAACATCATAGCACTTACCCCGACAATCCGCCGAAAAGAAATTTGTTCAGATTGGAGCCCTTTACGGGGGCAGCCGGTTCAGCTTTCTTGTCGCTCATTTTCAAACACTTGCACAGCAAACTCGAATCAATCGGGGAGCAAAGCTAGTAACTGGAAGTTCCGGTGACGATTGAAAACAAAAATTGTTTCGAACGGAACTTGAGTGAACCCACTACCGCCAATAATTTTCACCACTTGCACTTCTCGTCAACGACGACCGACTTCAACTGACGGCGAATACGAGAATCCGTCTCGAACTCACCCGATGACATTACAGTCAGATGACTATGCGGTGTGAATATGGTTGACCTGTTCACGCTCACCCTGTTTTTATGTCTGCAAAACAGCTGATCGTTGCGGTTGACTTGCTCTAAAGAGCAGCTGATTTGCTGAAATTTATAATTGGCTGTTTGAGGTAATGCAAAACAATACGATTTTTTTGCTATCCTGTTTTAGTTATCTATTTATTACTTTTGGTATTTTCAATTTTTATTTTCAGTGCAACGCTACACGATTTTGCAATTTATTCACCATGTGTTGAAAATTTGGAGCGGGGAAAATTTGATTTTTTACTCGTAGCTACTGTGATGTTGTTCCGTTAGCGCTTTACTGTAAATTTTGAGTAGTTTTATTCTGAATTTATTAAAGTCAAATTTTGTTAGTCCTATTTCTTGAAAATACTTTAATTTTGGCTTTGAATTTCAATTTCAAGTTTTGGCAATAATTTTCTTGAGACTTGAGAGCACTGGTCTGGTGCAATGTTTGTTTACCTCAATCCCTACAACAAGATTTTCTCTTGTTCGTTATTCGCGCACATGTCAAGTCCAAACCAAACCAAAACACACCGTTTAACCTTAAAAATATCTTCTACTTCGCGATTTCCAGCCGGAAAAAACCTAATTAGTTAAATATCTGTTTGCGATAGCAGTTAAGGTGTAAAATTTATAAACAATGTCCGCATCAACGTCACAGAAACAGCTCCAGGACGCGGCAAAGTCAGACTCCAGTGAAAACGAAAAGATTATTGCCGACGAAATTCAGGCGGAAGTGGAACTCGAAGAAAAACCAACAGGAAGTGAAGACAGCGACAATAAAGTTCAGAATAAAATCGAGACAGGCACTACAATACTAGAAGCTTGCGATGTTATCCTGGCCGTAGAAGTTCGAAATAAAGATACAGCTTCGGAAACTCCTTCAATGTCGGTCATAAATCCAGCTCCCAATTGTATGGAGCCAGGGACATCTAGGAAAGAAGAACAGGTCGATATGATTGCAGCTCCAGCTGGTGCTAGTAATACAACCGCAGGTAAAATTATTTATTTCTTTGATTTAGGTTTATTGCTGGGAAACCTTTGTGAATTTAACTTTCTATTGTTCTTCTTTGGAACAAAATTTCCAGTTTTAACTGAACTCCGGAGTAACCTTTTTTTTCGCGTGTACCACTTGGTAGGTACACGCGGTGTCTGTAACAAAAACAGAGCTAAATGCTCCTTCGTGGATCGTTAGACTGCTCTATAGTTTTCTCCATGACAGGTGTCTCTTTGTTGAAATTGAAAATGAAAGGTCGGCCGTGGTTTCAGTGGCCAGGGGTGTCCCCCAGGAATCGATACTGGGCCCTAAGTTGTATAATATCTGTATGTGCGACTTTCCTCACTCGAATGGCCCTCCGTCGAATGGGTCCAATGCCCTCTTGTACGCGGATGATACGGTTATCTATGCAGGTGATAGGGTACCGGCGAGGACGCTGGAGAAGGTTGTGGATCATCTAAATGCAATTAAGCTATACTACAGCAAATGGGGTCTGAACCTGAATCCGGATAAGACAGAACTGATTTGTATCAGAAACGCGTCCGGTAAGTGTCCGAGAGGGACCGTCAAAGGTAGCAAGGATCGTCGTCTGTTCCTAAATGGGAAAATCATCCCGGTTAAAAGGGGAATTAAGTACCTCGGTATCAACCTCAACTCCCTCTTTAAATTTAATGAGCACGTAGCCATTCAGCTGAAGAAGGCTAAAGCCATTTTCATAAAATATAGGTCCCTACTGCATTGCAAGGGAAAGTTACATAAAAGAACCAAACTGTTAATTTATAAGCAGTTGATTAGACCAATCTTGGCTTATGGCTTCGCCTATTGGTTTTCGTGTTCGACCACCATCGCCAGAAGATTGGAAATTTTTGAAAGGATGGTTCTTAGGCACTGCCTTGCAATGTTGTTTAGAGAAAGGGATAGGTATTTTTCCAATAACGTGATTTACAGGGAGGCGGGTTTTCCCCCTTTAATGACCTATCTGACGGCTCTTTGGAACAAGAGGGCCAAGAGACTTGAGGAACACGATAATGAGCTCCTAAGAGGGATCTTTCTCAATAACACGACGAGGCAGGGCTCTCAATTTTATTTATCCCCCCTGTCGCTCGTGGACAATGCCTCCACCAATCTTCTTATCCATTTTTCCTTTTTCTTTTTCTCCGTGTTACTTCGTCCAACAGATGTCGCCGGGGCTGCGCCGTGGTATGGATGCTTAATTGTGTTGGCTTATCCTTCTTCGCCGTCAGACGTAAAAGGTACATCAGTACTATTCCCGTATAGATGTAAACATGTAATAATAACTCACACGTATTCTTTTCTGTACATACGAAATCGATAACGAAAGTTCCTCTTTTAAGCTGGTAACAATGTGCCTTTAGTTCTAAGTTATATATACGTAGGTAAATTGTCTTTTTCTTTTTTTCTTAAGGTTTATATCTTTTTATATGGACTGGCTCCTTTCATTAGCATAATGTTGTAAATTTGTATCAATTAGCTACTCGTTTCTTTTATTAACCTTCTCATCATCATATGATATATCACTATGTTAAAGAATGCGGTCTCACCTGTAAAATTTGTAAAAAAAAAAAAATTTGTAATCCCTTCTCACTCTTTCCATGAGTTCATTTCTCGGTAATCATTTATTCAATGTAGGTAATATTTATTTATCGATCCATTCGCTTTTTGTTAGTGCTTAGCACGAGTAATCTTAAAAATTTTTAATCTAACTCAAGGAAGGAAATAAAAAAAAAAAAAAAATCCTTTATAATAATCAAAAATTTATTGGTTAGCTATGTAAGGAAAGTGAGAAATGGGAGTTACTTAATAAGTTAGTCTAAGGAACACTTTTGTTATTTTGCATAGTTTTGTATAACATTTTTTTTTTCTTTCTTTCTTTTCTTTTCTTTCTTTTTTTCGAGAACACTCTTGATGCGTTATTTATGTAAAACGTTAACGTACCTTATAAACAATACGGCTTAAATTATCATTGTGTACTCGATGGACACCTAAGAAGTGTCGTAGTTTCCTGTAAAAATTAGTGTTAAGATGGAAATTCTGTATTAGTTTATTTTGGCAATAAATATTTATCTTATCTTATCTTATCATATAGTCCGGTACTACTCGCTAAACAATTTTCTCGTGACATCCGTTGCAACAAGATCACTGAGACTGTTGAAGAAGTAGACTCCTAGGTGAGCATTCCTCCTAGCAGATAGAGCTCGAAAGGAGAGAGAAGTTGAAATTCTGTCTCCTCTTCCTCGTCCAAGCCGCATCTACAGAAGTCGTTTGAAAAGTGGCCGAGTCTTTTGGCATGCCAAGATTTTCTGGTCAGGACACCACCTGTGGTGCTGATATTCGCCCTTTCGAACGAAGTCAATCTATTTGGTCATTTCAGATTCTGCTTGGGACAGATCTGTCTCGCAGAGTGACATGTAATGCTTTCAGTCATCTTGATTTGGTTTTCCTAACTGAGTCTAATTCAAGTAGCAGCTTGCATGTAGAAAAGACATATCCAGATGCCGATATTTCCGCATAATCTGATGGAGAGTATTGCGCCGAGAGAGTTAGACAGCCATACAGTTATCTGGAACAACACTGAGACCTGGCAACCACCACAGTTGAATATTGAACTGTTCTGCCATCTCCTTAAAAGAGATGATTGACATTCTGCGGTGACCCTTGATTTGTGGAGGCATATTCCAAGGATTTTATTGCCGCTTGGCTGTCTGTGAAAATGCTAATATTCCTAGTAGATATTACATTACACATCTCCCAGGGAAAGGCTTCCTTGATCGCCATATGATCCGACTGGTAGACACTACAGTGGCCCAGAATGCAGAAAAAGCTGCTAATGTTAGGCATATGTTGTGTGTTAGGCTACCCTATGAGCCTAACACGTGTTGATGATGCTGTAAGACATTGTGGGGACGTGCCTAGCATCTTTCGACGCTGTTTAACGGGATGACCTAGCGACCTAAAGGACGCCGGTTAGTCAGGAGGAAAAGAATGAGGAATCTCATGTTTTCACTTTGTTTACCTTTCACTTTTATTGGCACGTTTTTTCACAATACACTTGTCAGCATTGTCTGACCTAAAATCTACTTTTAATAATTTAATAATAATTAACACTTTTTAAACTTTCGGTGTCAAATGCCGAGTTTCGAAAATAATACAGAGAGCATATCTCGGTCGCGACACATTTTTATATTCCTAAAAATGCATTCGACCCATAACGCTGACCTTGTTACGTGATGCCGGTAAACATTAGGTCAAAACATTATGAGTCGATTGCATTTCTGATCATTACGTAATCCGGTAGTACTAATGTGTTTTGTGTACGAAATTCAAGCCGGAATTCCCTAGATACTGCTGACCGGCGGTATGCCGGCTTGCAGTTCGCGCAAGAAGGTCGTTAGATTTAGAGGGCGATGCATTGTAAACAAACACTGACTCGCGTTCACCTGTTTGTTTACAACGCGGAAAGAAGAATCTTTTAACAAGGAAATGAGTATGATCATTGTTAATAAACATAGACTCGTATTCGTATGTTTATTTACAATGCGGAAAATACTGTGTGTAGAAATGCGATGTGGTTAGAATGTCAAATGAGCGTTAGATGATTTCTATTGTACCGGGACGACGTAATGACTACTCAGGAAGGAGTCCAAGGTATAACACATACATTAGAGAAAACACCTCCACGTGAGCCATTCGTATAAATGTGGACGGTCCGAATCCTTTTCCCATTCTAGACGGGTTGAGAAAGTTGTTAGGAAATTTTTTAACAAAATAGTCAAACTGGGGAGGGTATACAGGGTGGGCCAAATACAAGTTTCTTTTTAAAAATGCAATAAAATGAACAAAATTAAATTTTTTCCCATGTATTATGGCTTTATTAGTAAGAGTAAACATTCCCATTAATGATGGAATACAACTTCGTTCAAGTGGCTGCTCGGCTGGCTGCGCAGTAGCGCATTCTGTCACTCCAATTTTCCAAGACCTTGTTGATGGTTTCGGGCTGTAGCTCACGGATTGCTTGGATGATATTGGCCTTAAGTGCTTGAATCGTTTCTGGATTGTTGGCATAACATCAGTCCTTCACGGTTCCCTACAAAAAAAAATTCAAAGGTGTCAAATCGCAGCTCCGAGGCGGCCAATTGACATCGCCAAGACGGCTGATAACACGATTTGGGAATTTGGTGCGTAAAAGATCGATTGTGGCGTGGGCTGTGTGGCATGGCGCGCCATCCTGCATGAACCAGAGGTCGTCCAAATCCATGTCTTCAATTTAAGTAAGTCGGATAACATGGCTCTGTAACGTTCACCGTTGACCGAAACGTTGTTCCCAGCCTCATTTTCGAAGAAAAATGGTCCAATGATGCCACCACTCCACAATCCGCACCAAACTGTCACTCTCTGTGGATGCATTGGCTTCTCGACAATAACGTGCGGGTTTTCCGAGCCCTAGATGCGGCAATTTTGTTTGTTAACGTAGCCGCCGAGATGAAAATGCGCCTCGAAAAGATTATTTTTCGCCCAAAATCGTTGTCCAATTCAAGCTGCTCTAAGGCCCAAATTGCGAAGCGATAACGAAGCGGATGGTCGTGCGCCTTCAATTGCTGAGTCAATTGGACCTTGTAAGCGAATAATCCGAGATCTTTGTGCAGAATTCTCCTCAGGCTAGTGCGTGAAATGTTGAGCTGTTGAGATCGACGGCGAGTTGATGTTCGTGGAGTGAGTCTCACACTCTCGGCTACAGCAGCCACATTCTCTCTGTGCGCACCGTACGACGACGGGGGCCATGAGTGTTGTCCACTAGCATGCCAGTCTCACGAACTTTTTGCACAAACCTGCGTACAGCAGGCGCGGTGGGTGCTTCATTTCGGCCAAAACTTCTTTTCAAAAAACGCATTGTTTGGGCTACACAGCACTCACTTTGGAAATAAGTTTTTAATATTTCCCAACGTTGTTCAAGCGTAAAGCGACTCATTTCTGGAATAACTTGGTAAGTCGAAAAATAGTAAAATGGGATAAGTGTACTGTGGCCATCTCCCAAGGCTTACACGCACTGTGAAAAAGCTATTGTTATATGTTATTTGATCACTGAGATGTCAACAAATTTAATTTTTTCACAAAAACTGGATTTACAGGAATAGTTCAATAGTGAAAATAGCAAAAAAGTGCTGCCCTGAATAGTTTCGTTTTTAGACTTACCTACTTATTCCCTGTGGCCACAGATATAGTCTGTGTTTTTGGGAATATCATTGAAGTGATTCAAAATTGTTGAGTGACCTGCACATATGCTAGTCCACTGTGTAGAGACTCTAATTCGAATAGCTGCTATTTAGTTTGTATGATTATTAACTCAATGACATGAAAATGCACTGCGCTAAGATCCGAAAATGTTGCACAAACTGCTTTTATAGCATTAGGCTGGACCAATCTGCGTCGGAACTGCTGCGAAACAGTCGTAAGCCCATGATCCAATCAGTACAGTGCTGCATGCAGTAGCATTGCCCACATACGATTTGCATGCTCCATGATCCAATCAATGCATTGCAGTAAATATTCCGGCATGCAGTAACTCAAATTTTGCTCTCTGTGCAAATTTTGTATAGCGGTTCGATCATCATCAAGAAAGGTCATTCAGAAGATGATATTCGTATTGACCCATTTAACAAGACCAAAAAGATCTCGAACTTGGGTTATCTATGACATTTCGTCGAAAATTTGGTTCACGAGTGAATTTAGTGCCCTTCTAAATGCTATTGATCGTTTAGATCAGTCTTGTTTTCAGCAGTCAGATTACTTTTATTACATTTAAACGTGCCTTATTAAACCAAGTTTCCTTCGACGACCTGATTTTTTTTAAGAAAAACACAAAAACATGCAACATCCTTCGACAGAAGATGTGCATACTCCAAGTGGGACAGGAAATGCCATTGTGTACATAATTTGAGCAAAATTTTTGAAACTTTACAAGTCGAATAGCGTTACAAAGTATATCATTTGGCGGCAAGAAGAATGTTAATTATGGTTTTGAAGGGGTCTGCCGTAAGCAAATTCTCTTCTTAAATCCAATAGGGTTTAAAATCTTCTCCGTTGATTAAATAAAATTAAATGTGATTCATAAAAAATATCTATAAACTAACTTTTTAATTAATTTCTTAAATAGATGTTTTTAAATAGATTTTTTTCACGTTTCATGACTAGTAGACACGAAAAAAGCCAAAAAAATTTCAGTCCGTCTGTCCGCCGTACGTCGACCGGTGTACGTAAAATTATTTGAAGGCTCGTAGCACCCAAATCCTTTGAGCTATTTAGTTGATTTTTTTTTCGTGGGTAGACTGGGTACACCCCTTTAAGGTGCCACTTTTAATATGGTGGAGGGTGGGGGAGAGGTGGGGGAAGCGTTATACTACGTTTACAAGGAGGATTGAATCCGGATTCAATCCTTTAAAATCGCATGTAGACGCAGATCGGATTGAAATGAGATCGACTCGATCCGAACCGACTTCTCGACTTGGATCGAATAGAAACCGGTTATGTCGTTCGTCATTTCTTCGATTTGCCCATGTTTCGATCTTTCGATCCGGTGTTGTCATAAACGCGATCCAAATTTCGATCTTTGGATAAACGTAGTACACTACTTTTTTAACTCGTTCATTTTGCCTACTTCTGTACAGGGTATAAGAGTTTAAATTTTCTTTAATTTTATGCAAGGAACTAATAATATTGTTTTATTTCAGATTCGGTGAACATTGCAAAACAAATTGTTAATACTGATGTCGAAGGTGAAGAGCCTGAACCAAACAATGAAGCAACGTTGGATTCAAAAGTAGATGAAATGAAGCTACCAAGTGAACCCGTTATTTTGGAAAAAGTTGAACCTCTTATTTTAGCAAGTCCATCACTAAAAAGTTCTGGCCTTGGATTGCTCGCGTCTCAATATGACTCAGATGGGACTGATGATAATTCTGAAAGCGATGAAAGTTCTCCAGATATAGTAGAAGTGCCGGCAGCGGTTTCATCATATCGAAGCGGAGTGATCGAAGTCGATTCGGGTTCAGATTCTGAAGTAGAATTTGTCAGTCAGATGACTGATCTGCAACGACTTATAGATGTCGATACACTCGATGATGATGACGAAACTGGCGGTAAACCTCGTGGCCCAATACGAGTAAAGGGCGAGCTAACGCTCGATGATCTACCGCCCATTCAAGATCTTCAAATTACAGTTCCTGAATATGAATGTGTCGAGCTAGGAAAAGTCCATTCAATTATCGACCAACTGGTTTTGGTTGATTCTATTCCCGGAACAGTTGCCTTAGATCTTGACACTGTACTGTTTCTCGATAAAGGACAAAAAGTACTCGGAGAAGTATTTGATGTCCTAGGACAGGTAGCATCGCCACTATACTGTGTCCGCTTCAATTCAAATAAACAAATCAAAGAGCGTGGCGTCGAAATTGGACAAACTGTTTTCATTGCTCCTCGATCCGAACATACACAGTTCGTTATCTTACCGGATATGTTAAAAATTCGAGGATCGGATGCAAGTTGGGAGAATGATGTTGAACCATCCGAAAGAAATTTGGACTATTCGGATGACGAAGAAGAACGAAGTGCAAGACGTTCTCATCGAAATCGAGACCGTGGTGGCGAAGAAACTGATCCAACTAAACGGATACGTCCGTCACCATCACCATCACCACAACCTCAACAGTTCCACCCACAACAGCAGCAACAACAACAGCATCCTCATAATTATCATCCACATCGCATGCCATATCAGAGGCCGCCACGATACCGCGATGGCAGTTACGGCTACCAGCATGTAAACTTCAACCCAAGACATCAACAACAAACTCAATTTCCACCGCCACTTAACTATGGTGCAGCGAATGGTAGCTGGCACACGAATTTCAATCAGCCACCACCTCAGTATTTTCCTGCGCCATATCAGCGCGTGCCTTTCGTGCCGCCGGAAGTGATGCAACAGGCTCTCTTTCCGCCCCCACCGCCTCCACAATAATCCATTTATCACTCTTATTATGAATTTTTAACTAAAATTATTTTATAGTAAAGCGCACTATTTTTTTTAAATTAATATTGTGTTATTTTTAACAGGCTTTACTCTGCTGAGCTATTCCCAAAGAGCATAGCTCATAGAGCTGTATTTAAAAAGCGTGAAGAAGAAAATATAACATAGGTTCATTATTTGTATCCCAAAAAAGAGCCACACTACTTAGGAAATACCCAGATAAAATAGCAACGACATGTTGCTTACGTGCCCTAAGGACAATTTTATTTCCCAAAGTACATAAAGAATATGATGGTGTTTGCAACTGACGCTAAGATTAATTGGCTCTGTAACATGTGCTACAAACCAGCTTTGAGAGAAACGCCTTAATAGATTTCAGACATGAGGTCTGCATCCTAATATTTTCTGCGCTCACCAATAAGATTTTGGAGATGAGTGTATTCTTCCTTTTATTGTATTTGTATTTACGGGTTCGAGTTCGTACAAGTTTCAATTTCGATCTCTAATTTAGAGTACGGATCTAGAAGGACTTATGCCTCCCCTCTCGTCACGATTATACTGTCCATCGCCTATCGTAGAGAACAGTGAAATGAAAGCAGTTTTCCTTCGTCCGAACACCAGTAATGTGGAACGCATTACCAGTCAGTCTGTTTCCTGATAACTATAACCTTCAGCAATTCAAAAACAACGTTTACCGCCCCTTTAAACGTTTCCCTATCACCAAATTTTATCCCTAACTTATGTCGTTTAAGCTGTACAATCGCCTTAAAGTGTAACGCCCTAAGTTATTTCGATGGCTGTAAAGAAAATCTTTCAACACATGAAAAAGGAATAGTACGTATAAAGTACTCAAAAGATTACTGTTTAGTGATTACTCGAAGAGTAAGGACAAAATTGTTCATTTTCATTAGAGCTGTGTAAACTAGGGATGATTATCGGTTAATCGGTTATTTTTTAGTTCCAGGTTTAACATTAAGAGGTTGTTGAGCTAATATAACCGGTTATTTTAGAAGTTTGTCTAAAAAAAGGTCTTTTCAGCTGTTAAACACTTCATCATCATCAATGGCGCGACAGTCCAAATCGGACCATGACCTCCTGAACTGTTCACACTTAAATTTGTAAAGAAAAGGTATTTCTTCGGTTTTTTAAATTGACTTATGACGGAATTGATGAGTTTTGCAACTAAACTCTTTAAGTTGTGGATAAATTAATTCTCGACACGAGGGTCTTGCTTTTAATACAAGACTACCGAACCACACAAGCTCCTATTCATACGGATTCTTGAATCACTCTGTTGAATGGCAGTTGGCATCACACATCATGTTTGTGGTCTCTGTGGAGGTGGAGGTTTTGTATTTTTGTATATTCGGGCAATTGTTCAAACGCTTTAAAATATTCGAAAACAGAAATAGATTTCATAAAATTTATAAAAAAAAAATGTTTGTTACAAACATTAACACTTATTACTTAATGATATTTTCAAACAAAGTTTCCGCTTTTTTAGCTCGATCAAAAGCCGCCTTCCACTGCGTAGCACTTAGTCGGTAAGTTTCGATACGGAACTTGAGGAATAAAAGGCGACCATACATTGTGCCATTTAACTGATTAACTTTGTCCGCAAGCTCTTTAACAATTTTCGCCTTTTGTCCGTCATTGGCAGCGGCGACAAGATTTTCAACAACGCGCGAACCAAATTTCGTTATGGCCATATCTAAATAATTACCTTCTAAATGTTTTATTAGTTTTTCACGAGATTTCTCGCCTATCGACTTACTTTTCACGAAAGTATCTGATATACGCGAACCATTCGCTGTACAAAATATCGTAGCTAGGTCGTGCGACGGCATTTCCAGTAAACTTTGGACCAATTTAATAGGTTTACTAAATTCGAACATGTGCTGGAGTATAAGCGAACCGTGTAAATGAATAAACTGAGACTTATCTTCGATTGCTATCTCGTACGGTTTTAGCTTTATAATGCACACGATGAACGAATTGTATTTTTCCTTCGAACCGGATATGTGAAGGGCCGTTTGTAAGGCTGTAACAAATGCTCCCTGTTTGGCGGAAAGGCGCAAACATGTCTTGGCCAGGGCTTCTACTACTCCAGTATGTCCAGCTTTAATTAATTCTTCGGTACACGGATGGAGTTCGTCGAACATCGATTCGAATTCAGCTTCTTCCCTGACGTTTTCGATGAGCTTCTGAACGGAAAAATTTGTTGCTCGATTTAAGGCAAGTGATTTCAAGCGTCCGGTAAATAGCATTGCATTCAATTGAGTATAAAGCTTTCGTCCTGCCGTTGCTAGAAGAGTTTCTAATAATCTGAAATAAAACCAAAGAAAATATAGTTTGTTTTTTCAGTTTAAATTCATAGATTTGCAATTATCCTACCTTACGGCCGATTCTCTACTAAATACTTTCGGAATCACAGGTTTGATCGTCGACTCAATGGCTTCATCATCAACTAGATCAATTTTTTTCTTGTCATCATCGTCCACTTTTAAAAAAGATTCTACTAGAATTTTTTTACCAAAATGTTTTAGCAAGTTCTTATCTACGGCTCTCAATGCAATAGTGATGTGACCTAGAAGCGGTGAGGTGAGCGTATTGTAAGGAAAGTCGGGAAATTGTGGCCATAGCTGTAAACGTGTTGCGTATTCTTTGACGACATCATTCCACTCTGTCGGAACTTCTACAGCTTTATCGTGCTTTTCGGCTTGATGACTTCGCTCAAAAGCGACTTTGCTACTGTGAATTCCAGCCAACGCTAAAAGACACGATCTAATTATGTGACTCGCGAATGGATCCCAAGCAAAGTCTTCCATATTATTCAGTAGAAACTTACTAATTTTCAGTACAAACTCGGAACACTTCAGACGATGTTCCGGTGAAAAATCTTGCGTTATATTATACGTTTCTTCAGACATTAAATCCTTTTTTTTTTTCTTCTGTGAAGGCTGACTATCGTCTTCTTTTTCTGCCGTCTTGTAATAGACCGATCGCAGGAAACAAATTTCGATCATTTTCTGCATTACGTGTGATGCGAATTTATCGGAACAGATTGGCCGGAAATTTTCGGCAAATGTATTCTGGAATCGCTCGAAATTATCGGGATCTGTAAAACCGATTAAATTTTCGATAGCCTTTGAAACAATTTGATTGCAAGATAAATGAATTTCATTTTCAGCTGTTTGTTCGAAAACGTTGTTTGCCATTGTTACTGAAAATATAAAATTAATGTTGTTGTAATATTAAAACAGGAGATTTTTAACTTTTAATTAAAGCAAAAGATGGAGCGAATAGATTGAAAGAGTAGCATAAACTCTATCTATCGTTTTGAGTCGAGTTCTGTCCGAATTGTTCTGCCAGCCTAAGCTAAGCTAATAGTGGGTGCGAAAAAAATTAACGTGATAGACTACTGAATCCCTTATCAAATCCGCTTTCTTTTCTTGACCAAAAAGCAGCATTCATTCATTTCCAACTTCGTGCTCATTAACGATTCAATTTATGGCAACAGAATAATTGTCATGCTCCAACCGAACAACAGGGAAATCGTTATTCGATTCGAGTTCTAATGCCAAGCAGTACATACAGAATCTGTTAACGGTACCAAAATAAATTTTAAATGAAATGTTAACGTTGCTTTGGGCATTATTTGCTGGGCAGTTGATGGATCGGTTATATCTTGAGGAAGTGAGAATAAAACAAATTCAGGCTCTGTATTAAAATTTGCTATGAAGACGTGTGGTGAAACTGACGATAACGATCACGTTCGGGAAGGCAATTCTAAGAGTAAACAAGTTCTGGCGACACATTGAGGCTCCCACCCACGATCGTGTCTTCTAGAGGATCACTGTTGCGATTACATAGAATCTGAAGAGAGGAAGATTGGTCGCGTTGATGGTTGATGGGTTGGTTTACGTGTGGCCCGTCAGTCGAAACAGGGCCCAAATAGCATATTAGCGCCGTTTTGATACCACAACTCGCTTAACCTGATCGTTGAGTGCTGATGAAGTAGATACAGAGTTTTACAGAGATCTGGGACTGGAATGGATTATCATATCCATCTGGAGCTGTTTAAAAAGACAATCAGTTCTCCAATCTTATTTTTCGACATCTCATTAAGGTTATCGAAGAAAGGTTTGCCTAATGCACGAAGTCTGGGTCTAGTTAGGGCCGGACAGTCGCAAAGAAGGTGGATAGCAGTATTCCTCTTATTTGCATCCCCACAGCTGTGGCAATTGACGTTAAAGCGAATACCCAGTCTTGGCACGTAGTCGCCGATTGGCCTTAAAAGTCAACTCATTTCTTTTATTCCGAGCAGCAAGTTATCATTTTATTCAGAAACACGGGAAGATTGCCGTTACAGTAACGCGAGACGATCTTCGTAGCACAACGAGTGTGAAATTTTGTCTGAACAGATCGAGGGAGTTCCTATAAAATATACAATTTTTATTTTTGGAAATTTAGTCTTTCTTTCGAATGCTTTGTCATAGGAACTTTCTGTCTCATTGTTTGTTCTTTGCACAGAATGTATATGTACGGAAGAGCACGGTTTGGCGATTTGCCCAGAAAAACTGGAGCCCGGACGCAAACCTCAGGTGCTGAAATTTGGCAATAAGGAATGAGCATTTTTGATGTCTCGGCAGTCAAGTGTGAGCGTGCTAGTCTATAATCCCACAGGTCGTCGATCCTCATATCATTCATGGCATGATCCTATGCTCTTCCGCTTTAAGAAAAACTCAACAGAACTCCCTCTATTGCTAACAAGTCAAACTCAGTTTCTCCGACCCATCGGGAAATTGGGATATAAATAAAAAAAAAATTAAATTAGGTCAAAACATCAAAAGAAAGGAAGGACAACGAACAAAACAGGGGAAGACTGGGATTGGGTAAGTTTATTTTTTTGTTTCTTTTGCGTATTCAATTTTGTTGTTGTTTTGTTTGAATCAATATGATCGGATTGAGTAGTCATGACCGACCCGTAAGTCTCCTACTCTTGAACCTTTATGTGGGGCTACGACGCGACATATATAAAGGAATGTTATAGCCTAAGAAAGGTAAAAGGGCGCTTAACATCAAGAGACCTGACAAGTGCACTTTCCATAATCTCACTCATCCCTGAAGGAAATATCGCTGATATCAAAATAACAATGTCATCCGCATACGTCATAACCTTAGCACCTTGTCTATCCAGTATTATTTTTATTATCTTGTTCATGACCATTTGACAGCGTAGAGATGAAATAGGAACACCGTGGGGTGTTCCCATGCACACAGATATTTTTATGATCATTCAAAGGTGTTTGTGTACAATTTTTGATATGGCGTCGCGTAATGAAGAACTCTTTAGAGATAACAAACCCTCCATTCATCCCTCAAGTTGAAAGAATGTAACTCTCCAATCAGATCCCGCTCGAAAGCAACAAGAACGGAAATAAAGAAGGTATAATTAGGTTAGACGGCAGTCATCTAAGCCATAGATCGACTCACTTCAAGGTTTGGGACTCACTTCAGAGTTTGGGGGTTCAATCCCATCTGTCCCAAATGGTATATTTCGAAAAAAATTGTATTTCATATTCACGAAGAGGACATTCATACGCAACTTTTGGTCTAACTCTCTTACTTTCTGAAAACCGGTAGATGTTAGATTCAAACGCATGTAGGTAACGTGACACTTCTCCAATGACGCTTTGTAGAAAGTGTACGTTTTCGTTCGATCCTGATCGTGGTGCGAAAAATTACGAAAGCGGAGGACAAAAGTGGTCGAGGGCAAGCGATATTTCGTAAAAAAGGTCTAATTGTGTCTTGTAATACTATTCGAATACGTTTATTAGCTCATGATGTGAAATTTGGCACTTGTACATTTTTACAGATAATTTGAACGCTACCGAAATAGTCAAATTACATTAGAAAATGAAAGTGTGATCGACAGCAGTTATTTCGACATATTTGAACCTTGGAACTACAGAGAATAACTAGTCGGACCAGCCACAAGTCCGAAAAGATTTTTTATATTTCATATATGCGTATTTCAGCTGTCCTCGTTACAGGAGAAATAGCTGTTCGTGGTTCTGGACCTACATCTGGCTAGTTGAGGACAGTCGCAAAGTAGATGTTTAACGCTCTCTTATTCTTCCACGCTTCTGCAGAAGTCATTATATGGATTGTCTAAGCGCTGCGCTTGGCTGCCAAAGAGACAGTATCCTGTTATGATTGCCGTAATGGTAAGTGTTTTCGTACGACTTATTTTCAGAAAGATTTCTCCTAATGTGTAGAGTCGTCCACAGCTAGCCTAGATGTTTCACACCTAGTTTGGTTAAACCATCTACATCTTGGCCAGTTCCATTGTCTTCTTATAATTTTTTTTTTTTAAATTCAATTTATTTTAATAGTTCTTTCTATCTACAATATTTCATAGTTCGTAGTTGCATTATTTTTCTGTACTTCCCAGACAGCAAAGACTGGTATAATGGAAGTAGTGGTAATAAATCCAAAGTAGATAATTATGTTTACAAAAGTGAATCGTAAATATAAATTAGTGTAGTATAATAGTAGTAATTGTAATAATTTTGTTAGGCATAAATAATTCAAAAAGGATGCCGAAATAAAAGAAATAATCCAAATGATTAATAAAAGAAGATTTAAGAAATATCTAAATATAAACAAATTAAGAAACAAATTGAAATAACATAATACAGTAAAAATGAAAAATAAAAAGAGGTAAAAAATAATAAAAAGTAGCTGACAACAAGTTAAGTGAATGAAGAAACAAGGGTGAAAAGAAATTATATGTATAAGATTACTCCACTTCAGTTAATCATGTCCATATTCAACCTCATGTTGGTCCTACCTGTCCAGTTGTTGTGAACGGAGGCCTTGGAGTGAATATTTCGACTTGAAAAAGTCAAAATATTCGGGGGAAAGGCCTCCGTTCACAACACAGTAAGCGTTCATCCAGCTTGTGTCGCTGGAGTTCACCCAGCTATGCTGAGTGTCCAACAGACTCTACTGGATGTCAACCACGTCAGGATTACTCTCGTGATGGTTTCCGCAGTTTTGATTAAATCCGGAAGTGCGTTATAAAATAAAAATGCTCCATATATTGGGTCTTCTCGCACTCGGTTTGTTTTTAGGCAGTGGAAATTTCTTAGGTTCCCGGCATTTCTAGTCGGATAGTGATGTATTTCACTATTAAGCCTTATCGTAAGTGATGTTTTTGTATTGCAATGTAGGGAGTTATAGATAAATTTGGCTCTTTCAATGGCTATTAATTGCTTGATGTTATGCCAACCCGTAAGTTCATATAGCTCCACTGACGAAATCAGATGAGGTAAATCGAAGACAGCTTTAATGCTCTTATTGAGTAGCCTGGCGATAATGTCTATCTTACTCAACGATGCTTGAGACCACACAATTAAACCATATGCTAGTACTGACATTATGTATGCATTGAATATCTTTTTTTTAGCGTCAATTCACAAGCCTTTCAGCCTTCGTAGTATTCCTATTATAGGAGCAATCTTTTTTCTTACTTGCCGAATGTGGGCACTACAGTTCAATTTTCCATCAATAGTAATTACCAGATATTTAGCTTCAGTCACTCTGGATAAAGTTTGCCCATTAATTTTTAAATTTAGTTTTACGTCCGGTTTATTTTTTTGTTTGAATAGCATATAATGTCTTTTTAGTGTTTATTGTTAGTTTATTGCCATATATCCAGGTCATGTAGTTGTCTAGATCAATATTTATCGTATTTTTCAGCGATTCAAGGGTCTTAACGCTATATAGTAATACTGTGTCATCCGAGAATATCACGTACCATCCCGTTAGTCCAGAAAATTGCTAATTATGAACGTATAACAAGTAGAGTGTTAGTCCTAGGATCGATCCTTGCGGAATTCCAGTATTGACTGACAGTTTGTTACTTAGGAGCTTGTTATTTTTAGTTATATATATTCTGTCTTTGAGATAACATGAAATTATTGAGTTGGTTGTACCTCGCCATTGATAATGATAATTCTTTTTCAGGTTGGGTTAATGAATATCTGCGCAAGCAATAACTACGACTGAGTTCCCGAGATGATGTTCACGTATCCTCAGAATTTCATCTTTGTTCTGTTGGAACGATAATGAAATCCCTAGGCACAAAAAAATCTGAAGACTGGTATAGCATATTTCAGGAAACCAGATGTATATTACCTAACAAAAACAAAAAGTCAAAGCTACTTTAAAACAACTCACCTTTGTCCTCGACGGCTTCAAATCCCAATTTCATAGCATCCAAAATATTCACAAAGTACGAGAACTGGTCTTCTTCGATGTGCGTACCGCGTCCGTAAATTCCCTTCCGGCCGAAGCCTTTGGCGTTCGATATGAAGCGCGACTTTTTATTTTTCCGCCTAAACCTCGACGCCCCATTTCTACTGTTCCCTTCTGAATGTTGCACTACTTCGGAATCGACCATTTCAATAGAAAAACTTAAAATCGCCGCAGTCCTGTTTACGTTTGGTTCAGAGCCAACAGAAAGTGCACGTGTTAGACGAAATAGACGTCAAATTGACATTTGTAGGCGAATTCTAATGCATTTACAATGAACGATAAAAATGAATTCTGCAGATTTACTAGGCGCTGCAATCGTTGAGGAAAATTTATCCGCTGTGTTTTGACGTTTACAATTTTGCATAATTTTTTTCTGTACCTTTTGTTTACTTGTTTGGAATTGTTGCCTCGCTGGAAACGTTAAGAAATAGTTTTCTTAGAAAGACGCAGTCTTTTTGTTTAGTAACTAAAGTGCAATATCTCGAAACAGAATGCTGACATCGAAGGTAGGAAAAGTCGGCAAAGTACTTATTTGTGGAATGAAAGGTGTCGGAAAAACCGCACTCTTGGAACAATTAATTTACGGCAATATTCACCCCGAATCGGTAAGTTGATTGAATTGAAAATTATTTGCGAACCTAACTGAATACGATCTTTCGATGATTGTGACTAGGAAATCCATTCTACTATCGAGGACACTTACGTGGCGAGCATCGATACCGGACGAGGACCACGCGAAACATTGCGAATTTTCGACACAGCAGGCCTTCAGGTAAGTTGAGGGATAAATAGGGAAAATAAAAAGTCTAGTCGGAATTCACCCAATTTTTCTTCCAATTCTAAATTGGAAGACGATTTGGAAGATTTAATCGACGATAGCAGATCAAACATCTGTCCGAGCAGCATTTCTTTTCATCCTCTCACAAACATTTGGTTCCAAATTCATATATAAAAGGAGACCAGGCAACAAAGTTACTGCATTCGCAGACAGTGAACACCGAATATCCTTACTGAAGAAGAAAACCACTCATCGTGTTGGATGGATGTTTTTTTTTCTAGTTTATTTAGTTTATTACGTTTACAAATAATTTTCAACATGTCCGCAGTTGTGGAGCAAGCAGAAGTGGTATCGCCGACGAATGGCATTGGTGGGGTTCACACGCAGTAGTTGGGCTCGTAACTGATCGCATGCTTCGGTGATACGGGAAATGAGCTGTTCTCGTGTATGAATTTCCTCTGCGTAGACGATGCTTTTCAAATACCCCCAGACATAAAAGTCCATGGGAGTAAAGTCGGGAGATCGTGGAGACCATGCAATGGGACCGCCACGACCAATCCATCGATCCCGAAAATTCGCGTCGAGCCACCGACGGACATTAGCACCATAATGCGCTGGCGCTCCATCGTGCTGGTACCGAAACCTGACCAGTACACGGTATATCCTCTATGAGGTCTGGTAGAGTTTCCTCCAAAAATTCGGCATAATTGGTGGAATTGAGAATTGGGGGAAGAAATACCGGACCGATGAAAGTTCTGCCGATGATGCCAGCACAACACACTGAAGCGATGTTGATGGGACGTATTTCGGCTGGTATGGGGATTTTCACGTGCCCACACATGCATATTGTGGAAATTTTGTATGCCATCGCGGGTGAATTGCAATTCGTCGGTCCAGAGAATTCTTCCGAAAAACGCTGGATGTTCGTCTGCTCGCAGTAACATGGTACGACAAAAGTCTCGCCGATGTTCACGATCACCGGGCAACAGTTGTTGCAACGGTGTATTGTGATAGGGATACAGTCCTTCTCCTTGCAGAATTCGGAACAATTACATGTGGTTGATGCCTAATCGATGGCCGATGCGCCGGGTGCTTGCCGTGGGGTCCCTAGCCGCGATGCGCAGTACGCGCTCCTCCGTGACCACAGGTACCGAGTGTCGCCGTCCTGGATGTTGTGTCTCCCGCCACGGCTGCAGCGTACCTCGTTCACGAAGGTTCCGATGAATGCTGATGAACATCCGATAATGGGGGTACCGAGATCTGTCCGGATACCGTTCCCGGTAAACTCTTTCGGCTCGCCTAGCATTCCCGTCGCACAACCCATACACGAAGTGCATGTCTGCCATTTCTTCCGTTGTAAAAGACCTCCTATTGCTTGCCATGTTGCTCGTAATGATGTCTATGACATTCTGTTTGCTGCTGCTTCCTCCCGATGCTTTTATCGCAGAGACATCTACGTAGGACGTAGTCATTCCTGTTCCTTAAGGGAGCAGGTAAACTCCACGCCCTACTTAAATGGATATTACTTAATTAACTTAAATGGATGTTAGTTAATTTACTTAAATGGACGCTATCTAATTAGTTGTCATATTTTTACTTACCTGTAACATAATTTCCACACATAAGAGCAATACGTGTGTTGTTAACATGGCTGCTCATTACTGCATCTGTTTTGCGGTAAATTCTATGTTTAGCAGTATTTCCAACATGTGCAGGGAACTCACTTGTTGTTGCAAATATGAAGAAATTCTGTTATCAAACGTATAGTGAAATTTTATGGGCTTTCCGAAAATGTAATAAAATTTGGTGGTTAATCAGGTCCTTCTTGGAGAAAACAGGACTTTTTCGTATTTATTTTTAATTTTTTATTATTTTTGTGTCATTTAAATGAATTTTTCTCAAAACGTATAACACTGATTGACACAGTTGATAGCAATTAGAAAGAAGAATTTGTGTCCTTTCCAGCAGAAGTTAGAGATCAAACAGTGATCACAGGTACGATGAAAATCCTTCGTCCTTAAAATCGCGCTATCTCCTTAACGGTGCAAAAACGGGAGTATGTGTAGAATGATTTTCTACTCAGGACAAGTTCTTCTATCTCCCATTTTCGTTTGAACCACAGTACTAGTTACACCCTGTAGTTACAAATTATTCTGACATTAAGTGATTGTTTCATTCTTGCTTAAAAGGAGTTCGAATTGGTTGTGTGATTCAATTTTTTTTTTGGAAAGAATAGATAGATAAATTTCGGAAACTTCAATTGGGCCTAATGTGAAGTCGCCCTGATTTATCTACAATGCCTCTTAAATCCCTGTGCTTTTAATAAAGCATAGTATTTTCCGTAGAGGAATAGTCAGGAACTCCAATGGTTCATGAAGCCCTGACCGAAATGACGAAGCCTTTTGTGAGCAAGTCCCTCATATTCGCAGAGAATGCACTCTGGTATTTTGTCTTCATCATCGCAAATTCTACATGTTTTGCTCTCGGAAAGACAAATCCTATGGAGATGCTTCTTCAAGTAACAATGTCCAGTTAGAGCTCCCACTAGGGTTCGAGTCTGATATCTGCTTAATTTCAGTTAATTAGACAGTCTCTTCTTTGAATGTTCCGACATAAGTAGCTTTTGTCTGTTATCCGGTGTCAAGTCCCTGTGAATAACACTGCGTTTTTACCCACACTCGGATGTTCATTTTTGCTGTGCTTAGCGGTACTCTAACAGAATGGCAGCATCTGAACGTTTCCTAGCTATTGAGTCGGCTATTTCGTTACCTTCGTAGTCGCTGTGTCCTGGAACCCAAATAAGTTTAACTCTGTTCTGGTTTCCGGCACTGGAGGCAATCCCAAACAAGTTTGCAGTAGATTTAAACTGACTGCAGAGCCGATAAAGTTTCTTTATATACATGTGTTGACTTTTTAACATCTGAAATTTTTTCTAATGCTGAGTTCCACCATACATTGCTAATTCCTTGTCTGTTATCGAGTTCTCTACTTTCTTGACCACGTGGGTTGTAGACTGGCTGATACGCATATTCATTGGTGTGTAGGGTAATTTCAGAGCCCCATCTCAAATATGCTATCTATTATCTTTCCCATAGTTTTCAGGAGAAATGACGTTAAGCTAATAGGACGATATGACTTAGGATTGTTGCTGACCAACGGCAATTCGGTTTCGGGCTTTGGTCCGTCATTTTTCTATGCGTTGCAACATTACGTTGTTGGATTAAGCTTATAAATTACATCTAGAGTATAAAAATGGAATATTAAACCATCTATCCAACTCAGTTTATCTACAGTGCAAATCGGATGGTAAATATCTTAAAAGACAAATTTGTTCTAAAGATGCTCTTCTATTTATTTATCTTTTCTAACTGAAATTTTCTTTCAGGAATATTGAATGATTTATAAACATATGATAGAAAAACTAAAATTAAAAATATCTTTAATTATTTATTTTCAGGGTAAAGTTCAATTGCCGCGTCACTATCTTCACTTCCCGGACGGTTATATTTTAGTTTATGATCCAACCGACACATCGAGTCTAGATATGCTGGCCGACATCAAAGCTGACATTGACAAGAACAAAGAAAAGAAAGAAGTTTGTATTATCGTGGTGGCAAATATGCGATCGAAGGCGGTTGTCAAGAAGTCAGATTCACCGGCTTCATCCCCGGTCACCAATCATCCAAATCCAATCGAATCGATATTGAATCGTGCTAATAGTTGGTGTGCTCGCGAACGAATTAAACACTATACCGTGAATGCTATGGAACGTGCTTCACTATACGAACCGTTCATTAATTTAGCTGTTCGATTGCATCCGCCGCAAACCAAGAGTGCTTTTCCTCAGCTACGTCAGGTCATTCAAAAAACTCAGAAGAGTGATAGCTAAGGATGTTACTATTCTTTTCCAATGTGATGCAGAATAATTGTGCAGATTGTACTTAAGTATTTTTTTATTTATTTCAGTTTTATTTTACACATTACTTTACAATTTTTGTGTATACATATTCTTAAAAAGTTTTTTTATGTTGCAAATTTAATCAAAATACAAAATTCATTTGAATTCAACATGCCCGCATGTTTAGACGTTTGTTTTTGTACGTGAAGAAAATCACAAAAATAACATTTTATAGCTTAAAATTAATTTACTTTAAAAATAAGTTGAATTTAAGTTAATGCCCCGGTGCTTTGGCAAATTGGATTAGGAAGTCATTAGAAAATTAACGGGCCTATTATGACACTCACTCGACTCACATTTGAAGTCGAGTCGTTCTAAAGTGAGTGTTATGAGACTCGACACGTTCAAAGTCACTTCAATTTCAGCAGTCGACCAAATTTCACATTTCATTAGATTAAAAATTCACTTGATCGGCTATCAGAATATGCAGTTATTTTCACTCACATTTTTCTTTCGGCTCGAAGTCGACTGGTAGTCACTCGGTCGAGTCTCGTAATTGCAGAATGTGAGTCGAGTGCAGTGTCATAATGGGCCCGTAAATTACAGTCGGATGAAATTCAAAGCTCTTTCTAATCAATTTATTATTGGCGTTCTAAAATCTATGAATAATTTAATACCCTAATTTTTGTAAAAAAAAATAATAATAATATTTACAAAAGGACCATTATCTGAACGTAGGAACCACATTGTTGGAATATAAATCCGAACGATTAAATAAATTGTCATGAATAAAATTTTATCCGGGTTAGAGCTCGTTACCATTTTAGGAGATATTTAAGTTTTCTTAAATAAATTTTAGTACCGAAAACAAAATCCCAAATCGGACTGCTTATTCCGAAACCGAGATCGTGATGGACAAAGTGATGCTGGTAATGATAACGTTTCATTTGATAGAGATGCCAAAATCTTGGATTACCGTAGTGCAGGTAGTAGTGCATTAAATCGTAGCACAGATAGCCCATCAAACCTCCTGCTAGTAGAAGTCTTGGATGCGGAGCGAATAAATAGAGTGGAACATAAAACATCGATGCTATCATGATGGCCGGAAGTGGTGGAAAAACGAGACGGTACGGATCGAATGGTACCTGTGAAAAACCGTTCAACAATTAGTTAAGTAATTTATATTTATTATTTTCTTATGTTAACTTACTTTGTGATGAAGACCATGCATTACAAAGTGAAACGTGCACGTCCATGAATTCGCTTTTTCGATGTTCATATGGAAAACCCATCGATGTAACACATATTCAATTAAAGTCCACATTACTATACCAATTATCACATTGACGGTCTTTACGATTCTCTAAATGATAGACAACTTAAGGAATAATTACTTTCAATTTATATTTAATGTAATTACCTTATAAATAATATCGTCTAATGGTTCTGCATAAATTAGGTACGAAATGACCGGAACCCAAAATAAAGGTACGATCCACCACGGAGTCTGTGTAAGCATCTCAATATACCACGGACCAAATAGTCTGAGCGGTCGATCAACTGGTTTATTGACCCATTCACTGTAGTTCTCCTTAAGTTTACTGATTTGTGGAATCATTGCCTTCGACCAATCCACGAGGTGCTGAAAGAATGAATGAAATTGTGATTGTGATTTTCATCATCCGGAAAATGTATTCAAATCAAGAGTATAGATCGATGAATGGTATATTGAATTTTTGATTTGTGTTGTGGAAATATTAATTTGTATTTTTTTTTAACTTTTGCTTTTCAGTTTAACGAACAATACGAGCAAGCTCTAGTGTAGATTGAATAAGACTGCAAACAAATAACGCGTTTTATAATAAAAACTGGTAAGTTTGTTGTGATTTATTTTTGCAATAGCTAGTTGATTTACCTTAGGTGGGTTTGGTATATGCTACCAATCCTAAATAGACACATAAATGCATAGACAGATACGAAGGTTGGTCAAAAAGTGATCGAAGTGGAGATTATTACAAATGTTCAATAGAAGCTAAGTGAATCCCAGAATCAAACAATGAATTTCCTTATAATAACTGACTTAGTGATTTGCGCACACACTTCAATATACTGGGAAAAAGTTATCGAAGATAAACATTGCTTAATGTAATTTGACTGAATGCGCGTTTATACAAAATAATATTAAATAAAATAATGTTTTGACAATGAATGCAATGAAATGTGAACTTATCCCAAAAAATACCCAAAAAATGTAATATCTAAATCCATAATTGTTCGAACCTTGATAATTTCGAAAGAACCTAAGTAGTTGAAGCAAGCGAACGGTGATGATTGATGAACCAAGTGTAAAGTGTGCAAGAAAAGTTCTATTTTTTTTTGACAATCTTTTTTTTACAAAATACGTTATCACCAAAAACCTTTTTTAAATTTAATCATGACAATTTCTTGACTGCCGGGAATAGAAGTTAAATTCAAATTTTAAATTACAGTACTGAAGCAGCGACAATAACATCTTCGGGTACAAAATTCCAGCCTCTATTCGCTAGAAAGAAGATGGTTTGTGTTCGTACTCGTTGTACATTCGTCCAATTTGTCGCAATGACCTCCAAAATGAGAGCCCACGCCAGTTGTGTTTACCATTTAAAATCTTGATGGTTTCTGTAAGGTCTCCTCTCATCCGTCGTTGCTCGAAAGTTGAAAATCGTAACTCATAATCGTAACTGTCGGTTTGTATAGCATAGGTTTTTAAGTTCGTGGGAAAAATTTGTTTTCTCTAGTATCTTAATATTTTTACGAAAGTAGGTGTTTCATATATGGAGCCGGGATTCCAAGTATAACACAATCCGATTAAAATTAATAAAAATAACAACGTTTTATTTATTCGCATTCAAATATCGCACTATTGGCAACGCTTCTCGAATTCAATAATCGCACGACTGGCAACGCTTCCCGACCTCATTTACTACTTAAACACTGTTACTAATCAAAATCGTTTTACAAAGACTTTCGCGTATAACTAACCGTCGTCTCGCTTTCACATCAGTAAAACTGTTCTGTATGCCAGCTCTGTGGCGTTTATGTACTGCATGTGTTGAGTCGAGTTATTTTCCGCTTATTCGGTGGTGTGTGGAACTCGTAAGCATGTTGCATGCGAGAAGTGTCAAGAGAGTTTATGCCAATTTCTTAACATCTTCCATTGAAGGTTCTTTGACTCAACCATTGATTAACAACAATTTTTAACTTATAGAATATTTAATTGAGCAGTATTAATCACGTTCCTATGCAGTCCTCGATTTTTCATCGGCATCACTAGGTAGGTACGCACGCCTGCCTATAAGTAAAACAGACACACTTATATCCAAATGGTCAGTTGTGTTACCTCAGGACCATTGAATCTGGTCATACTCGCTAAACAATTTAGAGCTTTCAATGAAGCGTTAGATTCTCGTAACCTCCGTTGCGGCGAGATCACTGAGACTGCTGAAGGAGTAGGCTTCTAAGTAAGTGTTCCTCCTAGCGGATAGAACTAAAGAGGAGCAGAGAAGGTGAGGACTGTCTGCTCTTCCTCATCATAAAAGCAGCTTCTACAGAAATTGTTCGAAAAAATTTCAAGTCTCTTGGCATGCTGGCCTATAAGACAGTGACCGATCACTACACCAACTGTGGTGCTCATATTCTCATTTTTGAACGAAATCAATTTACTAGATCGTTGCAGATCCTTCTTGGGGCAGATCTGTCTCGCAGAATGCCCTCTGTCCATCTTGAGTTGGTTTTCTCAACTGAATCCAATCCAAGAAGCAGCTTACATGTAGAAAGAGGCACACCCAGATTCCGATATTACGGCATAATCTGAAGGGTAGTACTTCGCCAAGCAAGTTCGTAAGCCATACAGTTACATGGAATATCCCTGTGTCCCAGCACAGATGAATTTTGAACTGTTGTGCTATCTCCTTCAGAGATGATTGAAATTCCACGGCGACTATTGATGTTGAAGAGGATTTCATAGATATTACATTACACATTAGCCATGATAAGGCCTCCTTGATCGCCATAGCTCTGATAAACACTACAGTGATCCAGAAGGGTAAAGAGCTGCTAACGTTAAGCGTATCAGGATAAACATTTCCACTCACTCCACCTTCAGACTTGGAGTAATTCGTGTAGATGTGGACAGACTCTTCCCCCTCTGCCCCCCCCCCCCCTACCCCTTCGTAACGAACCCTTTTCCTTCCTAGACGACAGGCATCTGTAATGCGACGTCATACCGTCATGTTGTCATCATGACTCTGCTTAAATGTGGAATTTAATCTCACTTTATGCTATCGAAAGTTTACTCAAAGTTCGCATTCATGAGATGAATTGGTGATAGCATTCAGCAGATTCTTCCAAGATTATTCTTGTGGTCAGCACAAGGCGCACCTTTGTGGGCCCGTACATTAGTCAATAGGTTTGTTCTTTTTGCATACACTTTCTACACTTTTCTGCACTAACTCTTGAGCGAGTGCAGAAAAGTGTAGAAAGTGTATGCAAAAAGGAACTCGCTCGAGAGTTAGTGCAGAAAAGTGTAGAAAGTGTATGCAAAAAGAACAAACCTAATATCTGCCGTCTGGACTTTTTCACTCCGTAAAGTTCCGTATCAATGGTTTGATTCCTTGCTTTTTATTGTCAAGCGACCTCACATCTAAATTCAAAAATCGTTTTAGAGATATCGGCTTTTCCCATAAATGGTTAATTCATTGCAACATATGAAATCTCATAACGATATCGAAAGCCTTTTCAAAGTCATTCTCTGAATTCGAATTTAAATTTGGCAGTTGATCTTTCGCGGCACCCTGTACCCCTCAGTGAGCATTAAACGGACTCAGTGCGATAAGAAAAACGATTTGTTTACGTTCTGTCAAAGTTTACAACTGTTTACAAAACCGTGTATAGTGGAATTTAAACCGTGCCTTAATTTTAATAAATTAGCTGAATTAGTGTATAGTAATGTCGATGAAAAGTTTACCCACATTAAAAGGTGTCTTTCCGCAACCAAGTAAGCCAAATGGAATAGCCATGTGAATTCTCGAAATTTAACAAGTTCAACTAATTGCAGAGCCTCCGCCGAAGCGCGACTTCCTGAAGGAAAACAAGCAAAAATTAAAAGCGATCCAGAAATTCTCAACACAAAAACAAATCAACAGCGAAAACGATGAACATTGCTCAAGACGATCGCAACACAGACGAGATGTGCAGGTAATTCGTTCGCGCTCGATTCCTCCGAAGCGAATCGGTTCGAGCTGTTCGTGCATTTCGAAGAATTCACAGGGAACAGCCATAACTACAAATCAAGTATCTTGGCCACGAAATACTACAAGCTGTGATAAAAGTATTCAGACCGACGATATCATCGACGAGACATTCCTTAGCAATGCCTTGCGAAGGTAATTGCAATCCTTTCAGTATAAGTTAAATCAATAAGAAACCTTGACAACCAACAGATGCTCCTCGCGAGATTCTGCCAGGGAGGACTATGCTTCCGATGCATTCACCCGAAAATTGCCTTACATTACGGACACTTCTATACACAACGATAGCAATCTAAACGTAGACTTAATGTCTCTGGATGGAAACGATCATCTAGCAGATCTACCAGACACTGCCTTGTACAAACTCCACGCAAAAAACGGACTACAGGAAATACAACGGGATGAACTGTGTAAAGTTCAAAACAAAATTTCGAATCGTTCGGATCTACGGTGTACGTAAAACTCTGACCCGTCCACGCCTACTTTTTTATTTTATCGCAACGTTAAACATCAAAATAAAAATTTGAACATTACAGCTCGGAAGGAAATCAAAATCCCGAAATATTTAGAACGAGAAAAGCGCGAGAAAGAGTTGAAGAAATTACGCGAAATGGAAAAGGATCCACAATGCCCCGACGGACACTACGCGTTAAGCGAAGAAGATCGAAAAGAAGCGCTGAAAACAGCCGAAAATCGTAACAAAACTATTTTTTTTTTCTTTAAAAAGTATTTTCTCATCACTTTTAATTTTTCTCGTTTAGAATTCAAGGAACTTGTCGATGAATTGAATCGAATGCCGATGAGTGGCGAAACGTTAAGAATTCGTACCAGAAAGATGGAAATCGAAAAGGCTTTGATAAAATTGGAAAATAATATTCGGACATTCTCGAAACAAAAAGTTTACGTGAAAACGGACAAATAAGTTGGCGCTGAAGCAAGCGCATTTAAATAATCAATTTTATTGTAATGTTTAGCCATTACTTTTATAATAAAACCGATCATTTGTTTTAAATTATTCTGAATTTTAGTCCATTATTGTATTTATAATGTATTTTGGCATAACTTGCCAAAGCGGACCATTCCAGAATTATACTGGATTCAACTCGGGGCAGAAAAAGAACAAAAAAATCTACAATAAATGCCTTGGCTCATGTTAATTTATTATTAAAAAAATGTTTTTGTGCTAAAAAAATCGTCTAATAAAAATTGTACCAACTTGTTACTTTAAAACATTTAATTTGTTTCCCTATATTTGAATAAAAAAGCAATTTACTCATGATCCTAGATCTCTTTCTGCCAGCTAGTTCAAAGTTATGAGCCTTGTTTATTTTTTTTTCGATGCAGTGTCACGTCTCGACTAAGTTGCGGCAATATTGAGAGCGTACGCGATATTTTTGGCTTTGTGAGAGATGAATGGTCGGTCGGATGATTTGTTAAACAAACTGTATGCGAAATATTATAATTTTATCAAAAAATACAGTAAAGAAGTCGAGTATCTATGAATTGATGACGTTATTAATTGTATAGTCTCATGCGGGAAGTTACTCTGATTTTTGGGGTAAAATAGAGGTAGTTCCATAAGTTAGTTTTTTTCATATGAAAGACAATAATCTGAGTTTTTCTTATCGTGCATTATTTTCTGGCATAATTCCCTCAAAGTTCAACGCAATTGACGCAGCGTTTCTTCAGGTTCCCAATTCCTTTAAAGAAGTTTTTTTTAAATCGTCGGGAACAGTCGTTGGCCACCTGGATGTGGATGGCTTCTTAATTAATTCAAATTAATTTTTTGTTCAGCCTGCAAATTTTAAGTTTCGCGAACAGATGGCAGTCCAAAGAACACTAATCGGGTGAATGGGCTGGATGTGGAAGTTGTTAAAACCGAATTTCGATCAATTTTTGCTGAGCAACATTGCTTCCATGTACCAGTGCGATGTAGTATTGGAAAAATATCTTTTTTTACCATTCCAGGACATTTCTTCACAATCACTGCCTTATGTGTGTTTAAAATGAACGTTGTACATGCCAATAACAGTTTTCCCTTCGAGATAGTCGATCAGGAGAATTCCATTCGCATCACAAAAGGCCTGATACCATCACCTTTCCAGCTGATGGGACGCATTTCGCCTTTTTCGGAGCTTCTCCTCATACAGTACCTTTGCCCATTGTTTTACTTCTGACTTCATCCATATGTACAAAATTCGGGCTTAGCCCTGGACAAAGCTATGACTATTTGTTAATTTCGTTATCCAAGCCTAAGTCTTATGGCGAAATTAAGTAGTTTGGTTGTATGAAGAACTTGCGCACTATTTTCTCTTCCTATCTATCCTTTCGCTTTCTTTTTACTTTTCAAGTCAAAAACGGTGTAAAGACACAAAACTTTCTAAATTTTTTACTCAACGTTGAAATTTTAAATGTATTCATACAAGGCGTAAATTTGTGAAAAAATTGCACCGAAATATTTATGAAACACTTTACAGATTATCTTTACGATTAGATAAGCTTTATGTTTAGCTTCTATGAATCATGAAAGCGATAGTAGCTATCACCGGCAAATGTGTTACTACGATTTTGTTCACAATTCCAAAGTTATGTCTATCGTCGCTGATCGCATTTCACACTAATGTTATCGTTTATCGATTCACTATCGTAAAACCCGATTTGCTGTGCGACTGGTTGACGTCAGGTTTTAGTTGTCGTGCGTAACTGATGACTACATTCTCAAAAATCAACATATTATTCGTTTTGCCTGGTGTACTGTACACTTTTCCTTACACTACACTTCTCGTGTACTGCACTTAGTGTAGACCAATTTTGACCTTACAAAAAGAACGCATTAGTTTGTAACTCATAAAACGAAATACCGAAAAAAAAAATTTGGTATGTTATTTCAAACCCGTTTATGACCAAAATTGCCCTACTTTCTCGATTAGTTCCCATACAAAAAGTCCTTAAAAAAGATGTTTACCAAAATTGACCGATAACGTCAGAAAGCTAAGAGTTTTTAGTCCGGCACTCTTAAATATTCGAAAATTTGCAGACAAAAGAATTAATTGCGAAGCCTACGTGTAGTCGATTTACATAAAAATCTGCCAACAGTCTGGGCGCAACTTTATTATTTTATGGGTTCTTAGGTTGTCAGTTGCATAGTAACCTACACCGCATCTCATCATTAAACACGTTTCGGACTTCTACCCATAAAATAATAAAGTTGCGCCCAGACTGTTGGCAGATTTTTTTCATTTACTTACGTATTTTTTTTATTAATAGAACAATTATTCATAGTAGTAAAAGCGAATTCGATCACGTTAAACCTAAGAGATTTTCGGAATCAGTGAAAACTTGAACAATACCCCCAGGGGGTTTAATAGGGAAAAATACTTAAATCGGTTTTTTCCCCGACTACGTTTAAAGCTTATAGAAGTAAAAGTGAATTCCAAATCTCAATATATACCTTAGAAATATTTCAAGAATTCGTGAATATGTACATAACCACTTTACACCCCCTTAGGGGTTGGATATCGACAAATTTTGAAGAACGTTACTAGGCACTTATATAAATAGCCCGCACAAGTAAAATTGCTTTGATAGCTCGACATGTCTAAAAGTTTTAACGAAATTCGTGAAAATGTGGATTCACGGATATTTACTTATATATTTATTTACTCAACCTCTGAACGCCAATAAAAATCTGAACTTATTTTTGCTTTATTTACTCTAATTGCACATCTACATATACGTACTAAGTTTCAACTTTCTAGCATAAGGCGTTTCTGAGATATAAAAAACCAAACCTCACCCCCTTACCTTGCTACCCCTATCAACAATTTTATTTTTCTAGGATGTCTCTATAGTGGCACTATATAATCCTAAATTTTTAGCTTTCTATTCATTATGGTTTTCGAGAAATAAAAATCTGAATGTTTTCCTTTCCACCCCTCTTTCACCATCACCCTAGGTTTACCGACCCCAACTCCTGTAAAATTTTCGAGATCATATCTGATACGGTTCCTGAGATATAAAAATTAGAAATTGAGAAATTGCTGTCCTTCCACTTTCGTGCCCCACCTCCCCCCTCAAAAAATTTACTTTCAGCAGACTCCTCTTGTGATTCCATATACAGAAACTAAATTTGATCTTAATGGTGTAATTGGCTCGGAAGATATTGTAGTCCAAAGTTTTTCACCCCCCCCACATCCCACCACCCTTCTTAAAAATGTTAGCCCTTGTCTTATCTTGAAGTATCCCTAAAGTTTGAATCTTCTGACATCAATTGTTCAGGAGATATCGATTTTAGAATGTTTCAATCCCGGCTTTCAAGCATTTTGGACAAATTTTTTTCACCCCACTTCCACACCCCTCAACCCTTACCGACCATTTTTGCGCAAATGAGTCCACTATCATAGTATGTACTACATAAGTTCCAAGTTTCAGTCTCCTAGCATAAGCGGTTCCTGAGATCTAGAAACCAAAATTTTTCGTCTAAAACGCTCCCCCCTTACACCCCCACCCCCCAAAAGATGCCAGTTGTAGGAGTTTACCCAATCTACCCACCATAAAAATTTCAACTTAATACCTCAACGGATTTGGGAGCTACGCGCCTTCAAACGATTTTGCGTACGGCGGACGGCGTCTACGGCGGACAGACGGACATTTTTTTTTTTTCCTTTTTTGGTGGTCCTAAAACGTGTAATTTCAGGGTAGCAAATTTTTTTGAAATTTCAGGTCGATCACAATACTTTATTATTAAAAAATAATAAAGTAAAATGGGATACACTGTCCATCTTCTTCGACAGGCAACTAAGCGATAGTTCTTAAAAAAGGCTAACTACAGATGTTCGGACTCTCACGCAGTAGTACAGAGGGTGATCAACGAATTATGATCACTTACGTTTTTTCTAGAAAATATTAAAACTAATTGCTTTATGAAGGTATTAGAGTATAATTAGTTGTCAACTTCACCGGAATGGGTTCCGGGTACTTTCTGAAGGTAAAAGACATATTCTTTAATGACCTGTCAGCAGGTAGAAACCCTTATTTTCGAAGAAAGTAGAGTTAATGGCCATCCCACCTAAACAACTTTCTTATGTAGAAGTACTGCCTACTTAAATAAGATATAAATATACTGAGGTATTCAAAACAAAACTATTCTGAGATTGTTCGTGGTTAAGTCAAAGTGAAGCTTAAAGTTTTAAAGTGGGTAAATTAGACGCTAAGCAGCTTACAGCCAAAATTAAGAGTGTTTTCAAAAAGTGTTCATAATGGGACGTGCAAAAGAAATTACTGACTTAAAAAAAGTTGTCATTTCAACGCTGTTGAAACAAAAAATATATTCCTATCGCGAAATTGCCCGAAAAGAGTGCGTTTCTTACGGAACAGTAGCAAATATTGCAAAAAATTTGGAATTAGGACTGTCTCCACGTGCGAATAAACGCAAAAACTGCCGTGGAAAACGGAAGATAACACCGCGTACGGACAGACAAATTATTAATACCGCTCTGCAACACCGCAACGCACCCATTGGAGCATTAAACGCAACAATACGAGAAGAAGGCATCAATTTATCTGCAGTTACAGTGCGAAGAAGATTTTACGAAGCAAATATAAAATGCAGGCGTCCCGCTAAAAGACCACGAATAACCGAAGTGATGAAGAAGAAACGGTTAATTTGGGCGAAACTTCACAAGAACTATACGGAAAGTGATTGGGATAAGGTAAAATAAAAAATAAAATTTGTTCATACTAGTAGATTGCTTAATATTAGACTTTTTGGTATTAAAATATTTTGACATTTACACAGGTTATCTTTAGCGACGAGTGTCGTCTAGAGGCGTTGACGGAATCAACACAATTTGTCAGAAGACGGCCGCAAGAGAGATACAATAAAGACTGCGTGGTAAAAAGGGTGAAACATCCCCCCACAGTGATGATATGGGGTTGTATAACATCCGAGGGACCAGGACCGGTCCATTTTGTAGAAGGGAATCTTCGTCAAGATCAATACAAAAATATTTTGCGGGATGAGCTTACACCATTTATGGACTCCTTAAACCTCGGAAGATCGGAATACACATTTATGCAAGACGAGGCACCTATCCATACAGCGGCATCCATAAGAAGATTCTTTGATGATGAGGAAATCATGGTTTTACCTTGGCCAGGCAATTCGCCGGATATGAATCCTATAGAAAATTGTTGGGCGCATCTTAAAACCTTAGGCAGAATACTAATATTAATATTTTAAAAGAAAATATTCGAGATGTATGGGATAATAACTTAGATTTTAAGAACTTAGTGATAAAAAATATGAAAAGTATGAGGAATAGAATTAAAGAGCTTCTAAAAGCAAGGGGGGGATTTACTAAATATTAACACAGGATGTTTATTTTACTGTAAATACTTAAACAAGAATACATTTACAAGTTCCAATTTAAAAAAAAAGTTTTTCTTCATTTTTCTGAGTTTCTGAGATAATTAAAGTCGAAATCGTGAAAAATTTCGAAGTGATCATAATTCGTTGATCACCCTCTGTAGTTATTGCACTACCACTAACAGTAAAACTGTCACTGCTATCTTCTTCGATGAGTAATATTTTTAATAAAGGAATATCTTTGTCATTGGATCTGCCGATTTTTTTTAAAAAATTTCGTATCTTTATAAATCAAAATTATACTGGCAAAATTATAAGTTCTAGCTTATAAGCTTTACAAACTGAAAATGATAAACTTTTTTTGTCTTGGTTGTCTCGAAAGAAGATTGAAAAGCATTGGTCCGTTTAAATTTTTATTTGGTACTGTCATGCAGCATATAGCTTTATATGAAAAGCTAACACAACAATAGTTTTAAACACAACAAAATTCAAGAAAAATAACTTAGACCATAGAGATATATGTACATATATACTGGATATGACAAGCAGCGATTGAGTTGAAGGCGGACGTCGTCGCATTCACTCGCACGCAAACAACAACAATTGACATAACGACCCTGTTTTTTCTCACTCACATTTATATTATGTCCCGCTCTTGAAACACGCTAAACAACAACAATTTGATATAACGACCCTGTTCTGTTTCACTTCTCTGGCTTCAAAGCGCGTTATACAAAACCGGTGACTTATCGTCTCCAGTATCTCTATGACTTAGACCAATACCTGAGAGATGACTAATTGATCACAGTACAATGCAAATACAATTAAAATTCAAAAGTATGACGGAAAAATTATGTTTCAAAAAAATTAAATCAAAGATAAAAAAATATATTTGATAATAACAAAATTGTAAGATACAATAATTTATGTCATTCTTGAAAGTATAAATAAGAAAACTCTTCACTTACATGTATATATGTACCAGGTGTGCGAATATGAAATTTCCGTTTTTTTTTTTTAAAATAGAACGTTTATTTTGAAAGAATGGTACATAATATTTCATTCAAAGTATTGCCCATCGCTAGCTACACATTTTATCCACCTTTCAGGCAATTTGTGGATGCCACGCCCAAAAAATTGCGCTTCTTTCGATAAAAACAATTTAGAGGCCCATTGTTCGACTTCTTTAGATGTTTTGAAGTGCTGCTCTTTAAGTGCGTGTCCCATCGATGAAAACAAATAATAATAACAAGGAGCCAAGTCTGGTGAATAAGGCGGGTGAGGTAGCAAATCCCAGCCAAGTGACTTCAACGTATCCTGAACCGGTTTTGCTTTGTGTGCCGGTGCGTTGTCATGAAGCAAAATAACTTTACCATGTCTTGCCGCCCATTCTGGTCGTCAATGCTTGGTTAAAATTGACGATTTGTTGGCGGTAGCGATCAGTATTGACAGTTTCACCAGGTTTTAAAGTTCATAATATACCGCACCTTTTCGATCCCACCAAACACAGAGCATTCTCTTCTTTCCAAATCGATTTGGTCTTGCAGCCGATGTTGATGTTGAAACCAATTTCTACATTGTCTTTCACTTAAAGCATGTTCACCATAAGCTTCTACAAGCATTTGATGCGCTTCAGCCACACTTTACTTTAGAAAAAAACAAAAACGTAATGAAATCCGCAAATTACAACTTTCTGCTACAAAATTTTCCATTTTTAATGTGGTAAAACACTATGTTGTTGCATAAAACTTGAAATGTGGTATACTGAATATTCCTGACAGATGTTGAATCAATTAAAAAAAATTATGGGTACACAAATATGGGTACACAATAAACGTTACCTCTAGAGCCATCTATGTGTGAACGGCAATTTCATATTCACACACCTGGTATGCTTGTCACTTACAATCCAGCCGAATATTTATATTTATAAATATGTCAGGAAAAACTAGCAATTCAACTATTCGAAAATCGTAACGAAAATCTTGTAAAACACACGCTTGGTCGTTCGGTTTGGAAATACACTGCAGTCTGCTGTGTCGTGCCTGATCTGATTCTTCTTCAGTACGCGGCCTTGATCAATTCCGAAAAGGGCTAATTATCTATATCTATAGCTCAGGCGGCTGTAACTACCATATATCTCCACAGAAACTTAGTGAAGTTATTTCACCACATATACATCAATATTTCGAGAGAGCACAAAACCGATAAGAGCCCTTCACCTATCGTCTTGCACCTGCTTTGCGCATGCAATTATTAAAAAAAACACGAACGCATTGAAATATTTCTGGTTTTCTCTCACTATCTCTAACCCTTTATGTCATAAACCATCTCCATACATGCTCAATTTTAACTGAATTTGTGTTTTTTATTTAAATAAACAGCAAACCCACTGTGTCAAAAGAGCTATGACGCAGTTTCGTTTTAGCTTCATTTCTCTGGGCCTACGAATAAAAATATAAGGAAATGAAATGGGCCGAGAGAAATGAAGCAGAAACAAAACTGCTTTTGACAGAGTGGGTTTGCTGTTTGTTTACATAAAAAACACAATTTCGGTTAAAATTGAGCATGTGTGGAGACATTCATAAATATGGGTGTACTATGGGTATGTTAATGAAACCTCCAGCGACTAAACTAAAGTTGAAATTTGGTTTATATATATAATGATGCTAGGGAAGTAGGTATTTCGATTACGAATATTATATTTTATTATAGTTTAAATTTGCAGTGGTTTATGGAGATGAGCAGAAGACACAGGACTACCTATGCCCCGTCATGATATGAATTTTTGTTTAATTTAATTTATTTATTATCGGATCTATCCCTTATCATATTTCAGTATAAAATTGTTGCGCCAACTATTTTATTATTTGAAAGCTTACGCAGGACTTAAAAGATATTAACGAAAAAATACGAAATGAAACTGTTAAAAACTATCTGCATTTTGTGTACCTATGAAATGAATGTAAAGCGCCGGTTTATTCTCAGCCAACAAGATTCACAATGTCACAATGATGCTTTAATAAATATGTGGTATATTTATCTCTGCTATTTGTATAAAAATACACGTTTTTAACCACAATAGCTGCACGCTATTACAATCTAATCGGAAGTCCAGTAAAAATTAACCGAAAAAATGAAACTCCTTTGCTCTTATCTGATCCGACCTTGGTAGCAGTTGGAAAAAACGAAAAATTACTTGGTAATTTTGAAACGTAGTTAATCGCTCTTTCATAATATTAGACGTCGTAAACATTTTTTTCATAATTTCATATATAGATTATAAATTTCATAATATAACGAGCTATTGGTAATAAAAAGCGATAAATTACCTCCATACTCTCATCAATTAGAACTCTAGAGTTTCCATTAGGTAGGTCATCTGCTTCCTCCGCGTGACTGTTTTTGTTATCGTTACTCCTTTTACCGTTAAGGAGTTTCGGTTTCCGTTTATGTCCATTTAATCCGTTCGCAGGTGCAATATCACGTTTGTACTCCTTCATCAAATACATTGCTGCGTCTGAATGAGGTGGTCCCTTTAAAAATCGTTCGGTCATGTCACCATTCTCTAATCCCTTTAAAGTGTTCAATCCACCGGGATGTTTGTGTAGGAAGTTTGTGATATCGTAAAATTCACTACGATACTGAACTATAAACTTTTCTGTCATTGCTTCACTCGTGATTTGATAAGCTGCTATTGAAACGGTCAGATATTCTTGCAAGCCTTAAAAAAGATAATAAAAAAATAAATTATGATAAGAAAATATAATAAGACTAATTTAGTGATAAGTTTGCTAACTATGCAAGTATTTTTATTATCATTCATATATATATTTTATAAATAAACGACGAATGCAATCATTTGCGTAATTGTTAGATCATCAAACGGATAACAAATAATGTTTATTATGAAAGCGTGATGGGAAGAATGCTTCTTTGAATTTTTTATCTTTGCTTTCAATCACTTCCACTGGGGTTTAATAATATAAATAATTGAAAGTTTTGAATATAATGTAACAGTGTATTGATATAGTTTATTTTATAATTTTTTAATTTTAAAGTAAATAAAGGACAAAATCGTTATTCCTTGAAAAAAAATTGCAAGAATAATTTTTATTCGTATTTTTTTATATTGCGACAACTTTCCCCTTTAAAATAAGCCCTATTCTATTATTCTATGATAAAAATTAACAGAGATGTGCATTTTCAAAGAAGACTCGGACACCATTTTTGCGAAATCTTTAACATACTGTAACTAACAAAAATGAGATAGAAACAAAAAATTAAATTAAATTTGTTTTCACTAATTTTTAAATTTTGACGGAATCAGCGATGGTAAGGTCACACCTGTGGTCGACTAACAAAAAAAAATATTATATAGGTAGAAACAAAAAATCGAATTTCAATTTTTTTTTGCACTAATTCTTCAAGTACACAAATTTTCAAAAGGTGATAGTAAGGTCATAAATTTCGTAATTTTTGGCGATTCTTGATGGAATGACCCTAGTATGCATATACAAATAATCAAAGTTTCAACTTAGTGGCATGAACCGTTCAGGAGATATAAACTGGCCAATTAAAGTGATCCATCCAATCAACCCATTAAAAAAATTTGAACTAAATAGCTCAAAGAGTTTGTGATCTAAGAACCATCAAATGCGATTACGTATGGCGGTCAGACGAACAAAATTTTTAAATATCTTCTTTTTTGTGGTCTTCTGTAAAAGCAATTTTAAATCGACCGCTATATTTTATTATTTAAATCATAAAATATGTATTGATCGTATTTGGAGATTTTAATGTTGGGAAGAATTTTTAATTTTAGATATACAGAAATTTTATTCGAGAACTTCCTACGAGGTTTATGTTATGCAAATTTGGTTGTTGAATTTTGAGCTGAGCTTATTTTGACGGTATTCATAAAAAATTGACTTGAATTCAAATTATGCTTTTTCGGTATCGAGTAAAATCATATTTCGGAATATAAACTATTTGTTTCGAGAACTAGAATGTCAATTTACATTCTATTCTCCTGATTAATATCTAATTCATGGATTGCTTCTTTTTATTCAACTCACAATATTTTAGTCATAGGTTCGTCACAAAATAATTTCACTACTTGAGAATAGAACCAAAATTGGCCAGGACATTATTAAACAAAGTACAATTGGGATCACAACTCGCACTACATTACAGTATTTTTTTAAATTATATTAATGCTAATAAACAAGAAGCAATAACGTAAAACTACATACAAGAGCAATTATGAAGTCCGTCTTATGATTGATTGATTATAAAGTTTAATTTCAGAACCAAAATTGTTTGGTTTTTTGATAGCGCCACTAATAAAGTCGACTTAAAATACATGTAAACGATTTGCGGTTAATGTGCTATACATAACGTATGTATGCATGTACATACACGTATGGTATAGTAACCACATAAAGTTTATGATACCGCGATAAAAAAAAACACACATCATGCACCTAACACTTTTCTACTAAAAGGTTTTAAGAAATTAATTCATAAACAAATTACGAGTATGTACTTACTACTTAGCTGCATAAGTTCAGTCCACTTTATTTTTATTTCTAGGGACGTTAAATAAATGTCTAGTGAAGACTTACGATTAATATTTAAAGAATTTCAAATAAATTTCGCTACAAAGGTATACAGAAAAAATTCACAGCTAATTTAACATCGATAACACGAATTTGTCGCAATTTCAGCTCTTGGCAATTGTGGCGGAACATTTTTAAGTAAAGTATTTAAAAATCACATTTATGAAAATGACTATAAAACTGGGGTAAATTTAAAATATTTTTTACTGAACGGAAATTATTATTGTCTATTCGCAATAAAGTCCATATTATCAGTTCTTAACACGTTCAGAGCCAGCGACGCGGCTTTGCGCCCAACGAAAATGTTGATCCCTTTAAATAGCATTGTCAACATTTTTGGCGAAAAGTTTGGCAGTCAAAGTTCTGATGTTAAATATGAATGAAAATGCTCCTCAAATTTACAAAATATTAAATTTTTCTACTCTAGATTAAATTTAGAGGTTTATTCTAATCCAAAAGTTTGTAAAATAAAGACTTTCTGAACTTCGTATCCGTTGAATATAGACAGTTGTTCAGTTCGTATATTATGATCGACCTGAAATTAAAAAAAAAATTGCTTCCCACAAAATATCTATTGGACGAACAAAATAATGTGTATGAATAGCTGGAGGGTTTAATGTAGCAAATTCTGTAAATTATGTCTGGTACCGCTTAGACGAGAACGTTTAGTTTTTGGACATACATATATCCCTGATGGTCGAACAAATCCCATGGGTGTTTCCTAACACCCATATTCGAGAAACACCCATGGTTGTAAGAATATCCATGGGTGTTGCGTGGAACACAGATAGATGTAAACGCCACACCCATTGGTGTCAAACGTTCCGTATCAATATTACTAACATCTTTGTGGTCATGCTACTTATGTCACTCGGTCTTCAAAATTTACATCTCTGGAAACACTTTCTCCACTTTCCTAGCATGACATCCACGATATTTCAAAAAGTTAGTGCGAAAAGGAAACCATTGGGAGTATGACCTGAATTTTTTTCTGGTTTCTCAATATGCTATGACAAATTGAATGTACTTTCGCTGAGGAAAAATACTAGGTGTGCAATTAAATTACATATGTAGTATCTAATTATTTTAATTTTATTTATATGTAATATGTATTTAAGTTTGAATTACAATGTAATTTCTCGGCAGTGACTAATTTTTATAAAGTGATTTGCTTTTTTACATTTGCAAACAAAAAGATGTTTTGGATTTTTTAATATCAGAAGAGTAAATTCTGTCGATTCAGTCGTTCTATGTGGTTTTAACAAATTAGGGTAATAATAATAAGAATAATTAATTAATCTAAAATACGCTTTATTAAAAAAAAGAGTTACTCAAATGACGAAATGGTTTTAATTACATATGGACAACTTCTAAACTAGTTCAGCTAGCCCGTTAGGTAGTTTACTTCAAATTAAAGGAAACAATATGGGATTTAATAATGTGAAGAACAACTTTTAGTCACCGATCCCGATTTTTTAGATGAATGGAACAAACATTTTTCCTCTAGAGCTCTAAGTATTGTATATCGAAAGGTTATACAATTATTTGGAAACATTTAACGGTCCGGACTCCGGACTTCTAAAAATGTTGCAACACGAACTTTTTCAGATTTTTCGCCCAATTAGTAAATGTCCCGTGATTTACCCTGGAGTACTCTTCAGGGAGGTTCGAAGACCTCGTTTTCTCCTCCATTCGACCTCCTTTTTGCAAGAGCATGTCCTCTGAAATCAGATCTCCACTGTAACTCCCAAGGCATCAATTAAAAACTGTTGTGAGGGTGCATAAAACGATGTCTCTCGCACTTCTTTAGAGATGCTAGAACACTTCGCTTTGCTCTTCTTTTCTCCTCCTTTTTTTCGTTGCATTCTGATCTTCAATCTAAGTGCAGTGGAATTATTTAAAAAACATACTGCAGTCACGATCGCAAAAGCATTCAAAGCTATCGGAAAATAATCTTGAGCAAATTTATATTTATTATATAAATTGTCTTAAGGACCTTTTATATGGAAACTACCCAAAGGAGTAGAATGATTTTGCTAACTAGTGAACTTTCACTCAAAACTAATTTGTGCAAAATTCCGAATTTGTGGCTGAACGATTTCTTGAGATATACTGAGTTCCATAATTTGAGTGAAGACATTTTTACAGGATATTGGTACGTCAGATACAAAGTACTAATGGGATTCCTTAATGATCATTTTTTACATCATTTTTGTATGGCAGGTACTCAAAGGACTCGTGGGAACTTTCATATTCATTAATTTAACTGCAAGGTTTGAAAATCCAACGTATTCAAAATTTCAAAGTCGTAGCTAAAGGTGTTTCGAAGTTATTGGTCAATATTCTTGAACACGTATTTTAAGGACTTTTTGTATGGCAGCTACCCGAAGGAGTAGAACGATTTGGCCCGTTAACGAACTTAGCCTTACAAATCCGACCAAACAAACTTTTTATTTTCGTGGAGTTCAGGTCTCACTAAACTGAAAAAATCTCGCAAACCACTTTTAGAATATTTCCGGAACTGTATACTGAAATATTCATTAAAATACATTTAACTTTAACTTCCAGGAAGCACTTTGTAGCAAAGGATGTTTCGCTATAGACTTCATAAATGTGAAATTTGACACAATTTCCTACATTCAATTAAAAAAAGACTTAATCGCGTTTTGGGCGCTAAATGACTATACATTAACTAGTACGATAATGCTTAGATTTTACACAACAAACAAAAAACAATCTCCTTATACCACTTTTCAAAAGACTAAAAAAACTAAAATGAACACAAATTTATTAGTTCAAATCAGATATTTTTAAATTGCGACTGCAACCCCCCAAAACCCCCCTGCTTTGGCATACATAGTTGATCGTACCGTCTGCGCCATGGCGTGCTTCTCTGATTCACCAATGATACAATATGGTGATACCGCTTACGGTGAGTGTGCTTGCCCGATTGCCTTCTGCCGAGGGTATGTTGGACCTTGCTTGACCTGTTTAAGGGCATCGTTTATTCATTACTTTACAATTACCCTACAGCATACATAAGTTTACCGATTGTTTGAGGTGCAGAACTGAATATGATACAGATTTAGTGATGCCTTTGTGAAGCCTCCATTCAAGAAACCTGAAAATATTACACATTCGAGTAAAATGGGATCGTTTTTCCTTCAACTTCGCGTTCCTTTTTTTTTTTTATCAATGACTAGAATATTAATTATATGCTACGTATCATGGCAACCGACACTTTCAATAGTTTTCTAGTGAGAAAAACAACTTTGCAATACCTAGCTGAAAGGCGGCCGAATGGCCGCCATGCAATACCTAATTAGAAAGGCGTGGCAAAATCTTCGGCAAAGTTTGATATTGTTCGAGAAGAATCACTTTCCCCTTTATCGGTTGTTCTTACATTCACGACCAGAACAGCGTGGAGATCTCTCGACTCTTCTCACATGCACACGGAAAAAAAAGAAATAGTTTTGACTGCTAACGACAACGGTTCTCGTTACTATTGTGATGGTGAAATTTCAGCTAACCATCATTTTTAGTTCTCAGTATGTACCACTATAAAAATGTTTTTATTAAAATGTGATAAGAACAATTTAATTGTATTTATTACTATTTTTGTGTATAAATTACATTTCGGAATTTGTATAATTCACAACGAAATAGTGGTGAATATAATCAGAAATGTGAGTAACAAAAAAACAGTAATATCTGCAATGAAAATTTGTTAAACCAACACTGTACAAATGTAAAAACCACAATAAAGAATGTTTTGACAGCATTTGTTATGTAACTTAAACTTTGAAATATTTTCATAGGTTTGAAAATGTAGGAAGAACAATGAATGTATAGAGAATAATACTAATTGCAACTAAAATGTTCTAAAAATACTATGCGTTTTTCACACTCCTTCAATTAGTAATAATTCCCACTTTTGCTGTCAATAGGTACTCGTATAAACTATTAAAAACTATTTTTTATTGGAGTATATATACAAGATTGCACAGGGTCATGTTGGGGAGATTGGTTAACAAATATAACAAAAAAACAAGCCAATCGTATAATACTCTAGATGAATACTGAACTCCGATTTATATTGTAGTTGGGGATAAAGTAGAATTACGTGTGTGCATGTTGTATGTCCTTTATTAAGGACTGCCATTAGATTGCCAGACAATATTCAGTGTTTAATTTCATGTCTTGAATTGGGTAAGTCATCAAAAAAAATGTCCTTTTTGAAGGACTTTCACATGGGAGGTGCAGGAAGGACTCACTCGATTTCTTACATATTTATCCTTATCCTTGGAACCATTCAAAAATTAATGTGTACAAAATTTCAAATTCGTAGCTTGAAGCGTTCAAAAGTTATCGAAAAATATTGTTGAACACGTGTCTTAAGGATATTTTGTATGGCAGCTACCAGAAGGAGTAAAAGGATTTTGCCGATTAGTAAACTCGAACTTCGTTTTCACTCAAAACTAATTTGTATAAAATTCATAGCTAAAAGATTACTTGAGTTATAGTGAGTTCCGTAAATTAAGTGAAGACTTTTTGACAGGATATTTGTATGGCAGCTACACGAAGGACTAATAGAATTTTCTTCATAATCATGTATTTAGCTCCAACTATTGGAAAAATAACACATACAAAATTTCATAGATGTAGCTTAAACCCTTCTGAAGTTATCGGCAATATTCTTGAACACGTGTTTTACGGACATTTTGTATGGCAGCTACCAGAAGGAGTAAAAGAATTTCACTGATTAGTTAACTCGAACTTCCTTTTCAAACAAAACTAACTTGTACAAAATTTCGAATTCGTAGCTAAAAGATTACTTGAGTTATAGTGAGTTTCGTAAATTAAGTGAATACATTTTGACAGGATATTTGTATGGCAGCTACATGAAGGACTAATAGAATTTTCTTCATAATCATATATTTAGCTCCAACTATTGTAAAAATAACACGTACAAAATTTCAATGTCGTAGCTTAAACCCTTCTGAAGTTATCGACCAATATTCTTGAACACGTATTTTAAGGACATTTTGTATGGCAGCTACCAGAAGGAGTAGGACGATTTTGCCCGTTAACGAACTTAGCCTTATAAATTCAACCAAACATCCAGATTCAAAATTTCAAGATCCTAGGTGAAGGCGTTCTTGAGTTATCGTATTCACGGACAGACGGACGGACGTCAGACGGATTTGACGTTTTTGGCCACAAATAAACAAAAAATACTGTATAACTTTTTTTCGTCCGAGGCTTGGTTCTATGCGTTACAAACTTTTGGGCTGGATTAAACTTATAATACTCTATATGATTTCATCTAGAGTATAAAAACGTACAAATCATTATTGTGGCAAGTTCCATATATTAAGCAATTCACTCACAACACTTGAACTAGAACTTTCAATTACAAACTCAATTTAATAACTTTAATTGATTATTAATGGCGCGGTTTGTCTGTTTTCCAAAGAAGGCGCGTCGAAACTGATTTAAATACAAATCTACTGCAAAGAAAAGCGATTGTTTTTGCTGCAACAATTTTCATGATAAACGTTACACATAATACCATATGATTTGATGAGATACACCACAAAACATGTGTATGGTTCACTTTCTTAATTTGCATTACTTTTCCAATAGTAACATACACATTAGATATCCTAGAAAACTATTCTGTGGTAAAAAGCGATAACAGCTTATGTCGAGATAGGAAAAATTCATTTTTTTTGCCTAATTATTTTTTTGACTTAAGCTGTTATCGCTTTTTACCACAATATTTATGTGTATTATTTACATTGGTATTTTTGGGAATTAGTACAATTCTTATTGTTCCTAGGTACATAAGGATTTTGTAAGAAAATGGTTATCATAACATATTTACTTGTAAGGAATATATATTTTATGTTTCCAGCACATATTTGCAGCTACAATGGTGAAATGTACAATGTAGGTACATTTCCTTTTTTTCCGTGCAGAAAAACTTCTGGCAAGTTCCGAAAATATCACCGGGAAAGGTCTCGACTACACAAATGCAGTATATAAGAACGACAGAGTGTACAGCCGACACAGTTTGTACTGCGATATAGCGAAACGGCACACGACAGTAGTTTTTACTGCTACGTTGAAGTGATAGGTAAATTAGTATCCATTCCATTCAATAAGTTACTACAACTTGATTCGAACGGTGTTTTTATATAGTCCATGATTGAGCGGAAATATTACAATATATCGTTAAATTATTAAGTGGATCGACTTGTGCCATCACATTCTATTTTCTAAATTAGCGTTTTATCTACAACTACATACATTTGAATCGATAAGATTATAGGTATAATTTGTCAATAATAATTTTAGCAATGGTAAATTACATTTCAGGTATTATCGTTTTAAAGAATTACGTGCGAACACGGAAACTAACGCTGTAGTACGCGACTGATTGATAACATGAATGAAAAATTCCTATCTGCACGTACGACAAATAAATAAAATTTCTTTATTGGTATTTTATTATTTAATTTTACATTATTATTTTTAAAAAAAAAAATATTATTCCGAAATTTTGTATCTTCATGTTTTGGGACAAGTAGACAACAAAAAATCAAATCAAGAAAATGTCCGACTGTCTGCCGTATATGCCGAAAACTCTTTTGAAGGTTCGTATCTCACAAATCCGTTGAGATACTAAATTGAAAATTTTTTCCTGAGTAGGCTGGATAACCCCTTTAAGTGGGTTGGGGGAAGGAACTTTTAGACGAAAAATTTTTGAAAGCGGCAGTAGAGCACAGAAGTGGAAGGATAACAATCTACAAAAAAAATCTATTTTTATATCTCCAGAACCGTATCAGAAATTTTACAGGAGTTACTGGGTCTAGTAGACTTCTAAGTTAGAGGCTAAAAATTTACCAGGAGGTTATATGGCAAGTTAATTGTTTGGTGTGACTGGATCGAGACAACTAGTGTTACATTTCGACTTTGATCACGTAATTGATGTCTTACGGTTTGATATGACTTAATCGCTGCTGTTGTATCCCTACTTTAAACGAATTTTGCTCGAAAAATAATGAAGTTGTACCCAGACTCACTTAGAAAAATATTAAATAGAATGTACGAAAATTTCCATTAAACTAACGAAATTCAGTATTGCTTGGATTGGGGTAGATGGCACGCAACAACAGAGCCAGTCAAGTTAAGGGTTAGTCTTTCTCGGTCTCTTATGATCGACTGGTAATCTTATCCCAAGGTAATTTATCACCCGGATAAGTCGACGCTGAAATTTTTTGTTGTACAGGCCAAGGGTTTATGGTCTGAAATGTGAACAACTTACCACCCCACAGCCGGGGATAGCCTGGCAGCTATCAATCACGTCGCTACATTTCACATTTTAGCCATCGATTCGGAAGTGGGAATTTTTTATTTTAATTTTGCCTTCGGTTATTTTGACTTTTTGAAGTCCATGCCTACAAGCAGTAAACAGGTTTCAGTTTTGTGGTGTTAACGATTCAGGAGATGTGAATTTTTAGAATGGCTCAATTCTATCTTTCGAGCGTTTAGGAATATTTAAATATTTTTAAAACGTTTATTTTTAAAATTTTACTACAGATCCACTGACTATTTCCTTTCGATAAAATTTTTAGGTTAGGACTGATGTGGCACAATGCTTCAGTCCACCCTTCAACTGAAGCACTGTGCCACAGTCCATCACGAGAGATCACTGCGGATCCATTGTGGTGTGTGGTCCCCTCGTATAAACCGGGCTCTAGACTATTGATTACAAATATTGCTCTTCCTTATGAAGAGAGCAGTTCTCCATAAAGGAATCATCGCAAGTTCTGATAGATCGTTCAAGGAGAATTTCCTCAAGCACCGATATCTGGTACGTGCCAGACTTTCACATTCACACACTAGATGCTCCAGTGTCGGTTCAACATTCTCATCACCACAGCTACACAGATCAGCCATGGGTATTCCCAGTCTTTATCCATGTCTCCCAAAAGGACAGTGCCCCGTTAAGACCACTATAAGTTGTCTGCAAATGTCCCTGCCCAAAGGCCGAATGAAGCTAGAGTTCCTCCTATCAAGTTTCAGCCAGCAGATTCTTGCTTGTCGGCATCCCGAGAGATTCACACAATCAATCCCTTCACACTTTCAATGGGACACAGAACCGATTCATCGACCAGCTCCATGCTTATCTCCGACCCCCTTCTGGCGAGCTCGTCTGCCTTTACATTTCCAGGGAAGTCACTGTGACCAGGAATCCAACCAATCTTCAGGTTGTTATTCATATCTACCATCTGCAATAATCTTTTACATTCGTCCACAAGTCTGGATTTAGTAATGTGCGCCTCAACAGCCTTGATGGCAGCCTGGCTGTCAACATAAATAGTTATTGTACCATTCACGCACTGTCTTCGCTCAATTATTTCAGCTGCTCTTGTCAATGCAAAAATCTCAGCCTGAAACACGCTCGAGCTGTCCGGTAGCCTAAACGAATCCATAATGTGAAGGTCGCAAGAGTACACTCCCGCGCCCGTCTTGGAGCCATCAGTGTAGATAGCAAACGTGTCTGGAGCGATGATCCCAGATCGCCACCCCAGTCTGGTGGGAATATTCACAGCATAGGAATGTCCAAAACTGCAAGACGGTGTCCTGTAGTCGGTGCGCTGCGTCATGCCGGACCACCGGGAAATTGACGAGATCCTAGTGTGACCCACACTGCCTCCCTTCCAATAGCCTGCCTCACGCAGACGCAAAGCACTCTTTGCCGCTATTGATTTTACCGCTAATTCCAATGGGATTATGTGGAGCATTACTTCCAGAGCCTGGGAGGCCGTGGTACGTAAAGCACCAGTAATCCCAACGAGTGTCTTTGAATTCTGCTCATGGCGACCCTGTTAGTCCCGACATCCAACGCATGCCACCACACCAGTGAACCGTACGTAAGAACAGGTCTAACTACCGTGATGTACAGCCAGTGGACTATCCTCGGGTTGAGTCCCCAGGTTTTCCCCACCATTTTCTGACAAGCGTAATAAGCATTCGATGCGTTCTTGATCCTGTCGTCAATCGTGAGTTTCCAGTTCAACTTAGGATGAAGATAGATTCCTAAGTACTTCACACTAAGGGAGAGCGGGATGGTAACGCCATTCAAGCGTGGGAGCCAGAATTCTCGGTCTTTTTTCCTTGTGAAGTGAATAAGGTGGTTTTTCTCCAGATTGATGTAGAGACCGCAGTTACCAGCCCACCTGCTCAAGGATTTGAGCCCAACTTCTAGTAAATCGCTGAAGGTGTCCAGGCATTTACCTCTCACCATCAGGACGATATCATCCGCGTAGGCAACCACCTTGACTTCGGTCAAAGATAGAGCCTGTAAAATTTCGTCAACCAATATGACCCACAACAGCGGAGATAGCACCCCACCCTGTGGGGTGGGGTTAATGCCATATCTCTAATTCTTGATATCTCAAACATGGCACTAACACTAAAAGTAGTCCCATCAACAAAATTAAAAGGTGTAAAAAACGTATACACCAAACATTGTTTAACCTTTTAATTTTCATTCGTTAGTGAGATATTGGATTCCAAAATTTTTTTGCCTCCGCTCTCTTATGCCACTGCTTTCTTCATAAAATAGTTTATATATATATTGTGTCTGCACATAAAAAACATGTTATACTTGTAACTTAAATTGAAAGGGGTTGCTTCGGTAGCTGGAGCTACTCGTATCTAGATAGTATGTATCATCCTCCCCTTCTGTAGACTACTGCCCCCAACAGAGATATGTTTTAAAATCGGTTATTTATGTTTGATAAATTATGTTATTTTGGCTAGGCATGCTTTTTTACTCTCTTATCCAGTACAGAGCAGGTTAGCGAAATGCGAAAACAACAACAAAGCGCAAAGCGGGAAGAGCAACCACACCGCTATAACCAGTGGTGCAGCTATTCTGGCCCATGAAAAATTCAAAGCTCAAAGCTCCTATTCTGCTCAAGGTAAAGTCGTAAAAAACACCCCTATTATTAATAACTTTTATTATGTTAATTCTATAGCCAAAAGTTATCAATTAAAATTATAGTGAACTTTCTTATCTGAATTTTGTTTAATGATTTTTTGAACCAAACATTAAAAAATGTTATAATTTTCAACATTATTTTCATCGCGGATTCAGCAAACTCAAAGTCGACAATGGTGAACCTTTTTGGAATTTCATTTTTAGTCACCCTTTTTTTACACTTTCAAAATTAAGGATCAAAAAAATTAAATGACCTTCTAGGCTGTAAAAATTGTGCCCTTGAGTATTTTTCTTAACTTCACTAATATTAATACATATATTTTTTTTAAATATAATTAAATCAGTTACATACCGTAGCGGAGCGTAAATTGTAATTACTGAATGAGTAATACAATCGCTGAAACTTAAACTTTTCACTGGACTTCAAAATATGATCACAATTTACTTGCTCTCGAACTAATTATTTTATGAAAAATAAAAATAAATTGTTTAACCAAATAAAATCTAATGAATGAATACACTTTATATTTAATTACTTCTCGAATACAGAAAATCAAATATTTTTAAAAAACCCGCGCCAAATCCGGCACCCGCTAACATTAACGTGTAACTGACTCAAGGCACGCATTAGTTAAGTTATTTAATATCTTTATCAGAACAGAATGTTGATATTGTTAGTAAAAAAAGTCGTAAACGCAGCAGGTTGACTATGATTCAAATGTGATAACAATTATCTACTAACAACTGATATATTCATCAAGAGTTGTATGTAGGCCGTGCGAAGTACTCGACAAATTTGATACTAGTATCTTTAGGTGTTACGACTCCAGGTGTGTCGTGTGTAGGACAGACAGATACTCTTTTATCACAAATTATCTAAACTACATCAGATCATGTAGTTTTTGTTCACATGGCGGTTGGAATTGACTAGTTTCGACATCCGACTGTGCTTCCGATTTTAATTATGTCCAATAAGATTACGTTATTGATTGCAAATTCATTGGTAATTTTTTTTGTACAAAAGTGCGCTCAATGTTAAGCAAATTTGACTATTGATAGTGATGATTATTTGCTAAGCTTGTCCACTATCTTTGTCAAATAAAGATAAATCGTATAATGCATGAATCATTGTATGGTATTCAACAGGTTTTTTTTTGCGTTAGTAACTCTTAACAAGTGATATAAAGAAAAAAAATCTGCCAATGGTCTGGGCGAAACTTTATTATTTTTCGGGTCAAAGTTCGGGAGCGGTCAAAGTCGGAGTATATCATCAGTTGTTTCATGATTATGACGTTTCTTGGAAAGTTAGTTTTGTTCTTAAAATAAAAATATTTAAAATAGACTATTCAAATTTCGGTGTATCATGTACACTAAAAGCCCATAGAAGTAAAAACGAAATTGACTTTTTGGCTCTTATATGGGAAACCTTAGGAACTAAAAATTAATTCGATATATCAGATCTAAGCAATATGTACGAATCTGTGAAAACATATGCAACCCCCTTGAACCCACTTTTTGGTTGAATATCATAAAATCCTGAAAGGAGTTAATAGATAAATATGAAGACAGCATGATAAAGTAAAAACCAATTCAATTACTTATCACTTCTAAAGGATATGACGGAATTCATGGAAACTTGTTCAAACCTTTTATACCCTCTTAGGGGCTGAAAAAGGAAAGAACTTAAAAGCAAGTTTTAGGCGATTATTACGCAAGCCCATGAAAGTGAAAAGATATTCGCTATCTGATCAGATCTGAGGGATATGGCAGAATTCGAAAATAAAATCATAAAGTAAAAAGTGTACAATCCCTTTTCACCCCCTTAGGGGTCGAATTTCAAAAAATCCTGAAAATGCTTTCTACGTATTTATATGAAGAATCCGTGGAATAAAAATGAATTCAATATTTGGAAAGACCTAATAGATATGACGAAAACCGTGAAAACCATTTTCACTGATCATTTTTTTTGCCCCCCTTCCGAACGCCAATGGATATTTTAAAATTTTTTTAATCTAAATTACTTTTCTAGTTGATTTACATACACATGTCGAGTTTCAACTTTGTAGCATAAGCCGTTCTATAAATAGGAAAAACACCCCCCACCCCCGTACCAAACTACCCCTATAAAAAATTATATTTTTCCAACATGGTACTGCTATAGCTCTATCTAAATACCAAGTTTCAGCTTTATATCGTTATAGGTTCTCGAGATATAAAAATTGGAACTTTTTCCTTTTCACCCTCCTTCACCCTCACCCTCTAAACCCTAACTTCTAAAATTTTGTTTTCTGCTAGGGGTCTATTAGCCCTACTCCTGGTAAAAATTTTAAGCATCTATCTTACACGGTTCTTGAGATATGAAACGTGATTTTTTAGAATAATTCGTATCCCCTCCACTTTCATAATCCACCTGCCGCTTAAAAAATTTTACTTTCAGCAAACTTTATTTATCAACTTCTATACACAAACCGAATTTTATTTGTCTAGTGCAATTTGTTCGTGAGATATCTTAATCTAAAGTTTTTTACCCCCACCCCCGTACGCCACTGCACACATTCAAAAATTTACTTCCAAACTATTCTCCTAGTATACTTACAGATGTCCATTAAGTTTCAATTATGTGACGTTAACCGTTTAGGAGATATGGATTTTAGAATGTGTCGATCTCGGCTTTCGAGCGTCTCGGACGCATTATTTTTCCCCCCACTCCTTCACCCCTTCACCAATATCGGCAATTTTTTTGTAAATGGGTCCACTATCAAAGCTCTATATAAGTTTCAAGTTTCAGCCTCCTAGCATAAGCGGTTGCTGAGATCTAGAAACCAAAATTTTTCGTCTAAAACGCTTCCCACACCTCCCTTCTTACACCCCCACTCCTCACAATTTGATCACTTCAAGGGGCCTACCCAGTCTATCTACGAAAAAAAATTCAACTAAATAGCTCAAAGGGTTTGGGTGCTATGAGCCTTCAAACAATTTTGCGTACACCGGTCGGCGTACGGCGGACAGACGGACTGAAATTTTTTTTTGCTTTTTTTCGTGTCTACTAGTCATGAAACGTGAAAAAAAATTTTCAGGGTAGCAAATTTTTTTTTTTTTAAAATCGAAAACAATGCTGTATTATTAAAATAATAAAGTAAAACGAATATAATGCCGATTTGTTATTTATAGAGGATTTTAGTAGTCCTGTTGGCCAGTTGTTTTCACAAGGTATCCCTGGTCGGGCAATTCCCATGAGAGAGAATTCATAGCACCCAATTGAAGTACATCCATATTTATGGCTATTTCAAGATACGCCCATGGCAGCACACCCATATTTATGGGTGTTTCGAAAAGTCTCCCTTTAAGAAAGGTAAACTGTAAATAAACTGCTGGCGAAGTAATTTCCTAAAATCTTTCGTTTACGAACCGCTTTTGGAATTCAGAAGCGAATCGTAAACAGCGATTGTAGCACACCCATATTTATGGCTCTTTCAGAAAACGCCCATGCTAGTACACCCATATTTATGGATGAAACCGAGAAGTCTCTCTTTAAAAAAGGCAAACCGTAAGTAAACTTCTCGCGAAGTAAAGCCGTCGTTTGCGAACCACTTTTTCGATTCGGAAGCGAATCGTAAACATACCTGTTAAAAAAAGATGAGTAAAATAAAAACAATAACGAGTTCGCTAAATCCGAATAATTTCTGAAACTCAATGTGATTCGATTTCCGTTCGCCAAATTATATTATAATATTGCAATGTTTCTAACGATTCGTTTGGGGTTCGCCGAATTCAAAACGTTTGCGAATTGTCAAAATATGTATACATATATAAATTATGTTGCGCAGATTTAATTATTTGATAAAAATAATACAATACTCTACATAATCTTAATTATCTCAATTTTATTTAAATTTGTTTTCACATATTTTGAGGCTAATAAACAATGTTATAGCATTATACGAGTATAGACGGTTTATTGTACCTTTAAATTCTACCTAATTGATCGCATTATTTTTTGAAATCATACAACCATTTTACTCCACCTTCGTTCTATTTCGAAAAATATTAAAAAGTAAAAGTAAAAATCAATTTCAAAACTTATCAGATCTAAGAAATATGGCCAAATTTGTGATAATGTGTGCAATCCTTTTTCGCCCCCTAGGCGGTTGAATCGTTTTTTTAGGCGATTACATCAAAAGGCAACCCTCTTACACACCCTTGGGGGTTAAATATACAAAAATTTTAAAATCAATTTTTAGCCGTTTATATAAGGAAGTAAAAACAGTAGGAAGTATCACATCAAAACCAAGAGATATAGCGGAAATTGTGAAATGCAGGAAACTCCCATGGGGATTGTATATTCAAAATTTTAAAAATTAATTTATAAGTGATTGTATAGAAAGCTCGACGAAGGAAAAACCAATTTGATATCATATCAGTCCTAAGACGAAATTCGTGAAAATGTTTACACCTCTTTAGGGGTTGAATTTAAGAAAATCCTAAAAACGGTTCCTAGTCATTTATTTGCAGAAACCGTAGAAGTAAAACTAATTCAATAAACTCGTATTAGAAGACTTAAATGACGAAATTCGGGAAAAAATATGCACCCTACTTTCACTGAAAATTTCTTTTGCCACACCGCCGTATATATAAAATTTTGTTTACCTAAATAATTTTACTAGTACATCACTAATACCCACCAAGTTTATGAGCTTTCACAGATAACTATTCAGGCAGTATTACACTACACCAGTGGCGGTCATAGAGGAGGGGCCATAGGGCCCATGCCCCCTCCCCCCTAAAATTTTTTTCAATCAACATTGATTTATGTTATCTCATCTGCTTAAAAGAAAAACTATATTATATTAGACTATTAGATACACTTATTAATGTATACCAGTGGCGGATCCAGACTTTGCTGTTGGGGGAGGCGGACATTTTTTTGATTTGACTATTTTGTTTGATCAAGTTCTGTGTGAATTTAGCTACATAGACTGCACTTAGCAAAAACAGATTCATATTGTTTTCATCTTATTATGGGTCATTCCATCAAGAATCGCCAAAGTTGTGACCTTACCATTTCCGATTCTTTTGAAAATGTTTGTACTTGAAGAACTAGTGAAAAATATGCACCCTACTTTCACTGAAAATTTCTTTTGCCACACCGCCGTATATATAAAATTTTGTTTACCTAAATAATTTTACTAGTACATCACTAATACCCACCAAGTTTCAAGTTTCTAGCATAAACCGTTCCAGAGTTAGGAAGAAAACACCACCCACTACTATAGTACTATACTATCCCTATTATTTTTTTTTATTAATTTCTATCGCCTGCGATATCATAATGTTGTCGCTTGTGTTAAATTTTTGAGCAAAATGTCCAGTCATCAAGATATCATCGTAACAATATCCTTTCAAATAAAAATACGACTGATTATCTTAAATTATTTCTTGTATACAATAAAAGGCGATAACTGTAATGTCATGAGAATATCGTATGTAAGATTATCACCAATTATGGTGGAAAGAGACTTACAGGCTTGGTTACACTGAACAGAAATTAAAAGAAAAAATCAAAACTTCGCGATAAATCAAAAACAAATAATATGCGTAAATTAAAATATCAATGATTGGTCTATAGTGTTGTCGTCTTAAATTTCATACGTTCTTCAGTCCAGTAGTGTGCCGTTATCTGCACAACGATGTAATCAATAGGTTTGCAAACAGCAAGGAAGTCTAGGTGTGTCTAAAATAGTAACGTAGAGAGAGGACAATGCTTTAGATAAGCTTATGACTAATTACATCTTGGGTGTTACCCTTGAATTTTGCAATCGCTTTTGGGTGGTCAAAATCATTTTTGCAAAATGCAAAAAAATGATAATAAAAATAATTAACGCCAACCTCGAAAGTATTGCTATCAAATTATGATTCGACTTTATTTATTGCAAACAGTAGACCGAATGAGTAACTATCGTGGCCTCATGAATGTGTCATAGAGATTACATACATATTTCGAGTAAGGCTTATCAAATATGCGACTTTTATGTGTAGCTTAATATGAATTATTATTATAATAATTATACACCACATACCTTAAAACAAGAATTTATAAGCTGATAAGATTGATTTCGTACAGATATTAGTTATTGATACCCTCTCTATCAAATTCTAATGTTGCAATATGGTCATTTGATGAGTAAATAGCTCCTGACATTTTAGCGTAATGCCCAGAGAGGGGTCCAGTTTTCTCGACAGTCAAAAATATGAGCTTTCACAGATAACTATTCAGGCAGTATTACACTACACCAGTGGCGGTCATAGAGGAGGGGCCATAGGGCCCATGCCCCCTCCCCCCTAAAATTTTTTTCAATCAACATTGATTTATGTTATCTCATCTGCTTAAAAGAAAAACTATATTATATTAGACTATTAGATACACTTATTAATGTATACCAGTGGCGGATCCAGACTTTGCTGTTGGGGGAGGCGGACATTTTTTTGATTTGACTATTTTGTTTGATCAAGTTCTGTGTGAATTTAGCTACATAGACTGCACTTAGCAAAAACAGATTCATATTGTTTTCATCTTATTATGGGTCATTCCATCAAGAATCGCCAAAGTTGTGACCTTACCATTTCCGATTCTTTTGAAAATGTTTGTACTTGAAGAACTAGTGAAAAAAATAATTGAAATTCAAGTTTTTGTTTCTATCTCATTTTTTAACTAACAAAAACAACAACAATCTTTAAAATAAGCCCTACTTTATTATTCAAGGATAAAAATTACCAGAGATATGAATTTTCAAAGAGGACTCGGACATCTTTTTTGGGAAATCTGTAACATACTATAACTAACAAAAAGAATGATATAGAAACAAAAATTTTAAATCATATTTTTTTTTCACTAATTCTTTGAGTACACAAATTTTCAAAAGAATCGACGAAGATAAGGTCACACTTTTGGCGATTCTTGATTGAATCACCCTTTTTCTATAAAATAATTGAGAACCACTATAATGTTGAAATGAAAATACAAGTTTTCAGGGTTCAATACTGTTCTTATTTATTTTGCGTGACGTTTCGGACTCGACTGAGTCCTTTATCAAACTGATTTGATTGATGTTTGATAAAGGACTCAGTCGAGTCCGAAACGTCACGCAAAATAAATAAGAACAGTATTGAACCCGGAAAACTTGTATTTTCATTTCAACATGTACTGTGAAAACATTCACCAAAACACTATAATGTTCTTCGATTTTTTTTACCCCGATCCCATTGAGATCCCAAGTTAATTTTTTGGTATGTTTTGAAAAACAGTATAACCTACAAAATGCTAAAAAATAAAAAAAACCGTTTTGAGATATTCAAGGATAAAGGATAAAATCATTATACTTGAAAAAAATTTCAAGAATAATTTTTATTGCGACAACCTTCCCCTTTAAAATAAGCCATATTTTATTATTCCAGGATAAAAATTACCAGAGATATTCATTTTCAAAGAGGACTCGGACACCATTTTTGCGAAAACTTTAACATACTATAACTAACAAAAAAATGAGATAGAAACAAAAAATTGAATTTCAATTATTTTTTTCACTAGTTCTTAAAGTATAAAGCATAAAGTATAAAAGTATAAATTTTCAAAAGAATCGGAGATGGTAAGGTCATAAATTTCGTCATTCTTGGCGGTTCTTGATGGAATGACCCTATTACCTACGCAATATGTTGTCTTGTAGTATTTTTATCATGGTGCGTTTACACTCACCCTTCAGGCTCGCCTCGAGGGGAGCCTCAACCCCCATCAGGCCATTGCAAGCCGGTTTTCGTCGGCTGTGTTCTTTGCTGTGTTGAAAGCAATTGCTTTCAACACAGCAAAGAACACAGCCGACGAAAACCTCAACATGCCTTTGCGGCGCAACTTGCCTATAAGTGCGAAACGACAGAAATACGATGAGCTACGAATTGTGTGGTACCACAGTTCATTGTATCTGTGTACACATATGGAAGCGTGCGTCGGAGAAAAAAATTAAGAATATTAGACTCTTGCGACTGCACGAGCCATCTGATTGGTTTATGGTGGGGATAAAGGCGCGCCTCGAACGTTGAGTGTATGGTAAATCCACCATCATAGTTCTGTTCTGTGCTTTGCATTGCACCGCAGAACTACAGTAAATGCTAATTACAGTCCACATTTCAGTGGAGTAAAAAAAATCGGAGAACGATTGAAGTATGTATGTTTAGAAAATTCGGAATTGCTCTTGGAAGGAGGGGGGGCGGCCGCCACCTCCGCCCCCCCCTGTATCCGCCAATGATGTATACTCGTATTGTGTCCACTATGTAAGTAAATCTGATTTCCCCAATGTCTTTCTTTAATCCTTCTTTTGTCTCCTAATCGAAAATAAGACTACTAATTTAAAATATTTCAATGGAAAAGTATTATAAGTGAATTTCGAATATAAATTTACTTCAATCAATTTGATTTAACAAAACAAACACTTCTGATAAGGAGGTATGTAAGTGCCCAATATTGAATTTAAGGTATTTAAGATTTGGATGGAGTATGAACACGATCCTCTTGGAACGGCAGTATTGATTTGTCACAAAAACTAGTCCCGGAGTAGATTTTAAATTTATTCATATTTATGGGTAATCCAGTATAACTTAATAGTTTTGTCGAAATCACTAGATTTCTGAAAATCCAGTTTGAAATGTAATAACCATAGCTATGAGATAATTAAGAGTATTTTCAGTAACTACTACTACTTCACATAATAATTTTTTGAATACTGATTAACATCAAAAGATTTAAAACTCGATTTGGCGCAATCTCAAGGTTTCGATAAGATTATATTAAATTCCAAAATCGGCTAAAAAGAGTAGTTCAAAAGCTAAAAAAATTTTTAAAAATCTTATAAAGTAAATTAAAAAATTTAACATCATAGTCATGATCAATCAAATGTTTCAGAGCGTTATACACGCTTTTCGAGTTTTCAAAATCTACTTGCCAAAACCTTGCTATGTAAATGAACTATAAGAGACTGCCCGTGAAGTTATTATAATTTAAAATAGTATTAGAGAATTTGCTGTTATTTTTTTAAGTTTTGAATAAGGAGAGTAGGCTAGGTAAGGGTATGGTGCCTGTCATCTAAACTAAATAAGGAGACTAATTGAATATGTATATATCTCTATATATAAAAATGAATGTTGTCTGTTTGTCCTGTATAGGCTCCTAAACCAAACCAATTGCGATGAAACTTTGGTGATTTGTTGAGGGTACGCCCTCGATGGTTTCTGCGTTAACAAAATTTTTTAACAGTTGGTGGTTCGCGAGTTATTTCAACATTTGAGTGTTTTTCATATGATTTAGCGGCAGTTCGTTTTCGGTGTATTAGTTATGCCTATTCCTATTACTAAATGGTATAAGAGGATAGTGGATGGAAGATGGAATATGGAGGATGGAAGATGGAGGATGGTGGATAGAGGATGGAGGATGGATGATGGAGTTTGGGGAATGGTAGATGGAGGATGGTGGATAGAGGATGGTGGGAGATGGTTTCTGCGTTAACAAAATCATTTAACAATTGGTGGTACGCGAGTTATTTCAACATTTGAGTGTTTTTCATATGATTTAGCGGCAGTTTGTTCGTTTTCGGTGTATTAGTTACGCGTTCCTATTACTAAATGGTAAAGTTGGACTATGGATGGTGGATAGAGGATAGTGGATAGAGGATGGAGAATGGAAGATGGAGGATGGTGGATGGTGGGTGGAGAATGGTGGATGGTGGATGGATGATAGAGAATGGGGGATGGTAAATGGAGGATGGTGGATGGTGGTTAGAGGATGGTGGATAGAGGATGGAGGATGAGGTAAGGAGGATGGTGGATAGAGGATGGATGATGGAAGATGGAGGATGGTGGATGGGGGATGGTGGATGGAGGATGGTGGATGAGGATGGTGGATGGTGGATGGTGGATGGAGAATGGTGGATGGTGGATAGAGGATGGAGGATAGAGGATGGGGGATGGAGGATAGAGGATGGAGGATGGAGGATGGTGGATAAAGGATGGTGGATGGAGGATGTAGGATGGAGTATGGTGGTTTGGGGATGGGGGATGGAGGATGGTGGATAGAGGATAGAGTAACGTGAGCAACGGAGCAACGGGAGAAATGGGAGTAACGGGAGAAACAGGAGCAATGGATCAACGGGTGAAACAGGAGCAATGGATCAACAGGAGAAAAGGTAACAACGAGATCAACGGGAGCAACGTTAGTAACAGGAGCGATGGAACAACGTGAGCGAAGAAAGCGTAGCCGCGGTACGCGGCTAGTATTTAATAAATTACATTGATGAAAAATATGCTTTTCGTAGATTCTAAGTATTGTAGTGTAAATTAATAACTGGGGTGATCATTTCTTCGTAGTCGGCCTGACGTCTTTGGATTTTACGATACAGGGTTCGGATTGCAATATCCAATCTTCGGTTTCATCGAATATGTATGAAAGTTAAGCTATTAAAAATTGAATACACTAATTTTCTAGTGGTCTTAAAACTGCTGGTTTACATTGATTAAATATAGAACAGAATTGACGAAATTACGAGATTTTGATAAAACTATCAAAATATTCTAGATTACTCATACATTTGAGAGATTTTAAAGTATTTTTTGACTTCTAAATTTTGCCGAAAATGAGATCGAATTCTACTGAAAGCGAAAGCTTTCGAATCAAATTATTTTATTTTTTAGTTCCTGCTTATGCTATTAAATTTTCCATTGCTTAAAGACTTACAATAATACAATACAGATTAAAATTTTTTGGTACTATATAGTCAGCTGATAAATTAAAAAAAATTCAACGGAATGTGTTCTGAGCGATGTTAGTGCTTGTCGAGATTCCGAAATCTATTATAGTTACCTAAATCTGGCGATGTAAATTAGTTATTAGGTGCTGAAATGAAAGTTGATATTTTCATGCAGTAAGAACCACAGCGACCATAACATTAGTAGAATTTCCATCCTCACTGTACTAGCGGCTAACCACCACACCTAATCTCTCTACAGTACCTACTGAACGGCAGTGGCCCCCCTCTTGGAAAAGCAATATGACCGCCACTGCACTACACTGTATGCCATGCTCTTAAATGTTCAACTATTTTCCCTGGCAAATGGTAATTTTTTATTTGTTTGTATTTTGTCGGAAAAAAATTTATAGAACTTTTCGTCATGATTTGGTCAAATATTTAACAGCATGCCATACAGTGTAAAACTAGCTTTGAACGTAACTTTTCAGTAGAACATTTATTTCTTCAAAATATAACAAGGAACCACCTCTTAAAAAGTTGCCAACCAAGAACCGGAAACCCTGTATATGTGACTAGAAACTGTATTACAAATTTCTCGATATTCAACCCCTAAGGGGGTGTAAAGTGTTTGTGTACGATTTCACGAATTCTGATATAATTCTTAGATCTAATGAGATATCGAATTCGATCTCGCTTCTAAAAACCTATTCATTTTTTGACATTCAACCACCTAGGGGTGTAAAGTATTGTTCAATTTGTCACGGATTCCGACAAATCTCTTATGTTTAATGAAATCGAATTCACGTTAGTTCTTGGTCTTTATATATTTATGGATATAAAAATTAAATTCATGATTTTGCAATATTCAACCCCTAAGAGGGTGTAAAATGATTCTGTAGATTTTTACGAATTCCTATATATGACTTACGCCTGATGAGAAATCGAATTGTTTTATACTTTAAAATGATTTCTATTTAATCGCTAATTTCAGAATTTTTTTCAAAAATGAGGCAGTACAGTTTTTTTTTTCATTTTTTAGTGAATTATATTACAGTAACGTATCGTATATGAAATGAAAGATAAAACCTGCAGCTACTCAAAAAATCGAACAGAATGAAAATCGAGTCAAAATAAGATAGTGGTGTCCAAAAATGTGTAGCGTTAGAACCAGAAAATTCGCAATTTTTCTTGATATTGTTTTAACGTTTTTCTCTCTCAATTTAAGGAATTTTGTTTCTTTTTCGGATTAGTTCGAAGGGATACCGCCTGTTCTTTTCCCCATTTCCATGTGAAAAAATCAATTTTCCGAAAAATCAATTTTCTCGAATAGTCACGTATCGTATTACCTAACAAATAATCAGGAGGCTTTTTGGAACGTTATTTCTTTAGGTTATCAGTCACATAGACTGTTGGGAAATTTTCTTCTTACGCCAGGATTGCTAGGCTTAGCACTTACACTAAATGAGATTCGAACGTACGACTTCAATTTTAGTACACTAACTTGCTAAGCGATAAGGCTATCGACATCGAAGTCCTTTGACTATTAACGCTTCGGCTGTGGTGGAGATCCGGACACAGGGTCAGTATAATCTACTTTATGAATACCCCGGATTGACGTTCAATGGATATACACTGCGCCACAGACTGGAGTCAATTCTCCGAAAAGAGGTCATAAGCTCTAGACTGGTTCTATTAATTCAGAAATGGATGGCTTTCGTAATCTTGGAGCACAGTTTATAAGCTGCAGACTCTTTTCCATAGACCAATCCTCTTCGTAATTACTTTCGTATTTGACCAATGTTTCTTTCGTTAAGTCAGCGTTTTCGGAAGTCGTCTCGATTTTCATCTTTAATTGATTTTCTACTCCCACTGAAGTAGGCTTGTGTAGTTCGCGAACGAACTAGTTCAGAAGAGCATTCCCAGAACCGAAATGAACGAACTAGTTTGCAGTCAGTCCCGCTCCTAGTTCGTTTGTATTCATTCATCCGTTTGGAAGGCAGTGGTACAATATACTTCTAGACTGACGGCCTTTTTTTTTGCTCATCACATTCTACCACACGACCTTTTTTTTTGCTCATCACATTCTACCAGACAAACTTTTTTTTTTGCTCATAACATTCTACCACAATGCGACTACGAGTCGTTCCAAACTTAACTGCCTTTCTCATCACTGAACTTCAAGTTCGTTCTTTTAGTTCACTGGTTCGCGTTACTTCAGCCGCGGACTAGTGAACTAAAAGAACGACCTAGTTCGTGAGGGATCGGGAATCGGAAATGATCGCTCACTATGGTGAACTAAAATGCGCAAGCCTACACTGAAGTAATATTTGTTCCGTTCGAAAGGGAAGAGTTGCTAAAAATGGCTTCTATTCAAACTCCAAAGGGTTTTTTGGTGGCGAGCCAACCTGCGGACACAGCTAGCACAATTCATATAGAAAGCATCCTGCAAATTACAAAATTTAGTTTTTAATAGTTTTACGACTGTTTATTTGGAAAAAAAATTGATATTCAATCTTCATAATACGATACGATGTAACATTACAGCTGTATAATTGCTTAAAAAAATATAACTAGCATTAGCTAGTTATTAACTCGTATAATATTCACTTATTTCTAATTTACATCCTGTTAGTGGTTAGTGTTTCCCGTTCATGAATCCATTTGCAACTGCTTTTATTTTCTTTTCAGGTGACGAAGTAATGGTGGTAAAGTCGAACTAAATAGGATAAGTAAATGCAATTAGAGACATTCTATTATTACCCAAAATATTTTTTGTACCCTTTGTTCTAATGCCATATGAGAGTTTGGTGGTAGTCCGATGCAGGCTCGTAGAACATTTTCAATTGCTAATCTTTGTCTGAATAGTGAGTTGACAATCTGTGCTCCCTGTGGAACCAAGGGCGCTTTGCACAAATAACTCAAAAGCGAAAGAATTGATTTAAACGAAACCCATGGCGATTCTGGTTCATTTTTCTTAATCTGAAAATATTAAAATAAATGAATTTAGTAAACAATAGTTCGAGCCATTTCAACTTTTTTACCTCAATTCGTGAGCAAAGCTCACCTAGGATAACCAAATCCAAGATCAATGGTGAAGCTAAAAGTGAGTCTTCACAGGTGTTGTGAATCACCAAAGTATTGTGGCCACCCATCATAATTTCGCTTGTGTATTCATCCATGGCTCGCTTACTATCCCCGACATATGGGACATATTTGATCACGACAACGTGATCAGGATGCTCATCGGGTTTGTAGAGAATGCTGTTCGAATCGACTACATCATCCACAACATTACTTTTTGATATCTGAAAATAAAATTTTGTTATTATTACATTTCTTTATATTAGTTATTATATTGCAGAAGCATATTACAGGATTAAAAAGTAATTCAAAGATGTAGTTCGCTGTACATGAATCTGATCCCCAATGAACATAAAAAAATCCTCTATATGACTTACAACAATTTTATGACTGATGTACATTATTTTGTATGTCTTTTAATGTTGACTGAAATTAAACTATCATACGAGTAGGTATGTCGAAGAAACTTTCTAGTTAGTAGCTGATTTATTTCCACTCAATAATAAAAAATTTTTTTTATTACAACAGCTGCTGGTATTGCTGAGGATTTCTCCATTTATGCGATATGGAACACAAATTCATTTCCACGAATTATATACTAGTGGAATCTGCCATAGCACTTTATGATTAAGGTAGGTATATGTACTGAAGATCATCTTATATTTCAACCAATTTTGGTTGTTCACTAGGATATATTAATTGTCACACAAAGTGCGAAGAAACAGCTCCTTCGGACCTAGTCCAACACAGATTTAAACTGGATTCTCTTGTGAAAGTTTTTCAACCATCATGTCCTCAATGGCAGTAGCCAGGACAGCGATTGATCCCAGTCGGGCTTTCGTGTTGGTGTTTCGCACCAGAAACTCGTCTGACGCCGAAAAACAACCAAAAAATACTAAAAAATTATCTTCTATGGTAGCTTCACCATGAAAAAATCCATTCTAGTATGTTAACTCTTTACACACCTTTAGGGTTGAATGATCAAAAAATCCTGAAACTAGTTTTTAGGCGATTACATAAAAAGTCCACAGAAGTAAGAACCTCATCAGACGTAAGAGATATGAGGAAATTTGTGAAAACGTATACAACCCCACTTATTAGTTGAATTTCGAAAATTCGAGAAATAGGTTTTTAGGGGATCGAATAAAAATCGTTTAAAAGATAAAACTAATTGGATATCTCATCAAACTATTATATTAAAAAAGTGCCACAACTATAATTCTACTTGAGTTCTAAGCTTTCCATCTTCAACGTTTCTCGAAATATTAAAATCGGAATGTTTTCCTTTTCACCCTCCCACTCTCTTCCCTGCCCCAAAAATGTTTTCTGCTTGGGGTTTCTAAGAACTAACTCTCATATGATTTCTAAGATCCTATCTTAAACAGAAATTCCTATTTCCCCACTTCCACGATCCACCACCTCTTTGAAAAATGTTGTACTATATTATCCAATTATACTATATTACCTTGTCTATTTTACCGACAATTTACCGAATTTTTGCCATGAAAAGTTCCCCCCCCCCCTCCCCCCATCCCCGCATGCCATTAGCCCTCTCAAAATTTTACTTCCGATCTACTATACCTACAAACCATCACAATCAGAATATATGGTTTTTTGGAAGTATTGTTTTTCCCCTCAATCACGAACCGCTTCACATTTATCGATATTTTATTCCAAATGGTTTCACTATCATAGATCTATGTAAGTTCTAAGTTTCAACGTTCTAGCATAAACTATTCCTGAGATATAAAAACCAACATTTTTCGTCTAAAACACTCCCGCCACTTCCCGCTCACCCACCTAAAAACTTACCACTTGAAGGGGTCCACCCAATCCACCCAATAAAAAAATTTAAATTTAATAGCTTAAAGGGTTTGGAAGATACGAGCCTTCAAACGCGTATGCATACGGCGGACAGACGGATTGACATTTTTTTTCTTTCTCTTGTCTACAAGTCCTAAAACGTAAAAAAAAATTTCAGGGTATCATCTTTTTTTTAATCGATCACAATACACAATACTTTATTATTAAAAAATAATAAAGTAATACAGAAATGATAAATTAGGGTTGAAACGTTAATTAGTCATCTCCCTACATTGGTACCCCATTGTCCACGTCAACTATTTATTGCGAAGAGCTATTCCATCCCTTGCCAAGTTTCAACTATCTAGCATAAGCGGTTCACGAGGTATGGAAATCAAATTTTATCCTTTAAGTCTTTTAGGCCAAGTTAAATTACAAAATTTCTAGCGATTGCTACGCAACTACGTGTTGATATTGTTCGCATGTTGCCTTTAGGATAAAATATCATTTTTATGTGTTAAATTATAAAAAAAAATTAAATATAATGTTAGTATGTACCTCTTTTGATCTGAACTGCTTCGGTGCGGACAAATTCATGCCATCATTATTTCCCAAATGATTGTAACTGACAATTGAAACAGGCTTAATTCCGGCTCCAACTAAGAAGTCCACTAATACTGTAATTATAAGTAATATTATTTTTATTTTATCAAAAGAAATTAAAAGCTTATTTCAATACTATAGCCTAGTTTTATTTCCCAGACTATATTTATATTAAATCATGCATTGTTGCATGCATTTTTTTTCGTCATGTGGACACTAATCGCCTATGCTTATGTCTGGATCTTGAATAGACAGTACTTCATCTTCTGCTGTACTATGTACTTAGGCTTAGGCAAATTGATTGTGAGTTTATTGAATAAAATTATAACAGATTCCAACTTTGGACTTGCTCCAATAGCCAGCTTCGTCTATGTCTAGTTGGAATAGTTTATGATGTCGGGCATGGGAAAGTTTCGTTCCAATTAAATTTGGTTGGTGCCTTGGCTTCATAGCTTGTCTAGTTTCACGACAGGTGACTAAGTTAACGAGAGAGTAGACTTTTTAACGTTTTTTGGGCGCAGGCAAATGTGTGTTGTTCTGCTGTAAATATTTTATTTTAACTTTCCGTGCAAGCTTTCATTCCAAAGCGTCGCGACGACCTACACTGGCATCATATTTGCGATAAGAAGCTGACTATTTGAATTTGAGTTAACTCATTCTAAACTATTGTTACATGTACCCTGGCAACCTGCACAACTCAATGATACCAGTTTCCAGTGAGAAAGCAGCGCCTACCCAATGTCCAACTTGAATACGGAGAGAAACTTCTGTATACTTCTCGAATACTCTTCTTCTCACTATTTTCTCGCATGTTCAACAGCCCTCTCAAAGATTCCACACATACCGCCGAATATGCGGGAAAGCTCTTGACTCTACACATGAAATATACTATATACTACCGTCCTAAGCTAAAATGGAGTAACTCCAATTTTTGGCCATTTGGAGTTGATGGAATGTACAGCTTTCTGGTACTAATATGTAACTGTCTACAACGCTAAAATACAGGAAAAGCCTTCATTCCCATGAAATAAGTCTATCACGTTTTGCAGTATGTGTCACTGCCAATGGTAAGTCCAACGCTATAAATCTTGTTAAGTGACTTACTGCATTTTAGCTTAGGACGGTATAAGCGTCTCAAAGTTTTTTACTATGGTGAAGCGAGACGACGGTCAGTTCTACGCGAAAGTGTTCATTAAGCGATTTTGATTGCTAGCAGTGATCGAGTAGTACATAAAATTGGAAAGCGTTGCCAGTAGTGTCAGTCTATTGAATGCGAATAATAAATAGTTGTTATTTCTATCGATTTTAAACGAATTGTTTTTTACTTCAAATTCCGGCGAACGCCTAGCATGCAACACTATGTATATGTGACGACGTAGTCGTAGACGAAGTTGACTGTTGGAATAGTTCCTTAATCTTAAAGTAAAATCTAAATTATTCTCTCAATAAATAAATGTCGTATTTCTACCTGATTTAAGCTTTGTTTGTCCGGATTTAAAATCATCGCCAGCAATATAAACTTTATGTAGTTCAGCCATTTCAATAACGCCAGGAACGAATGTGTTTTGCGGCGATCCATTAATATAAGTGCACTAAAATAATAAACTAATAGAACGATGGTAATAAAATAAATATTTTCTTCTTTTTACCCCTTCTGCGATACTGGCCATAGCAAATATCGTTGACGGCGATATTTCCGGGCGGTTTTCTTTCAGAGATTGCACTAATTCATTTAAGGTTGTATTTAATCCTTTCTTAATATCACAAAATCGCTCTGTGTTCGCTGTCCATAGAACAATAACTTTGTCAACTCCCGATACATTCTTGAAGTCCCTAGAAATTTTATTAGACGTTAACAAGTTTAATTTATTGGATATAAATAGTTATGGTACCCCATACCTTATATCCTTCCGGATCTGTTCAAATTGTTCATATCTCGTTCCAGATATGGTGTTATCAGCTCGATCGAACTAAAATCATTAAAAGAAACGTAGATTAGTTACGTATTGGAGATTCTTTATTATTTAGAAACATTGATATAGATTTGGCTATTGGAAAAGTAAATAGTATACTCAATGGACAGATACAGCTACGGCAAAAACTGTAAGACAATTATCTGCCTGCTAAATGACCACCATATAGTAGTAGCACGGTATCAACTTAATATTACCGCCTGCGGCATATTATTACCTAAAAATCATGAAGTATACTAGGCAATTTTTGTACTGAAACTGTCTGCACTGTATCACACCAGTCAGATCGCTGCATTTGGGTGTGTCTCATGTGTAACATATACCTAAGACACGAACCGGTTGTGACCGATTTTTAAGTTTCACGTGTGCGGAGGTTCATAAGTTGCTGTGCATACAGAGCTCCTGCCAGAGAGTTTTACAACTATTCAATCGAAAGGGAAATGTCCGGTACATAGAATTTTTTAGTTTGGACTCCCATATAACTGCATTGCCATTAGCCAATTAAAAATAGTAGGCCTTTGGGTACCCTTAAGGCTGGCCGCACACTGAAAGAGCAAAAACAGTTTTAGTCAAAAACGTTTTTAACTAAACATGACTATGTCGCTGTTTCAATAGCAATTCAATGATCAGAGCACACTGATTAGTCGAGCTCGCTTCAGGCACGCGACTAATCGGTGTGCTCTGATCATTGAATGAACAGCGACATAGTCATGTCTAGTCAAAAACGTTTTTGACTAAAACTGTTTTTGCTCTTTCAGTGTGCGGCCAGGCAAAGCAATGACCGCTACCCAGGCCTCTTATTACTTTTTAGAAGGATAAACGGCAAAAGAAACAAAAGAAAAGCTCGAACCTTATGAGAATCTGCTCCGTCAGATTATATGGTGAAGTATTGGGCTGCAGAGTGTGGGTCACACTAGGATCTTGTCAATTTCCCTGAGTTCCAGCATTCCGAAGCACACCGGCTACAGGACACCGTCTTGCAGTTTTGGACATTCCTATGCTGTGAATATTTCCACCAGACTGGAGTGGGGATCTGGGATCACCACCATGGTACTGGAGTGGGGACCTGGAATCACCACTACAGCAACGTTGGCTATCTATACCGATGGCTCTAAGATGGAAAGTGGAACGGGCGCAGGAGTGTACTCTCGCGACCTCTACGTTATGGAATCGTTTAGTCTACCGGATAGCTCAAGTGTGTTTCAGGCTGAGATATTTGCATTGATATAAGCAGCTGAAATAATTGTGCAGAAACAGTGCGTGAATGGTACAATAACTGTTTATGTTGACAGCCAAGCTGCTATAAAGGATGTTAATACGCACATAGTGACTTCCCTGGTAATGAGAAGGCAGACGAGCTCGCCGAAAGGGGTGGGAGATGAGCATGGAGTTGGCTGATGAGTCAGTTCTATGTCCCATCAAACGTGTAAAGAAAATGATTGAAGCGCTCAGACAAACTGAGCGGGGTGAATCTTTCGGGTTGCCGGCAAGCAAGAATACGCTGGCCGAAACTTGACAAGAGGAACTCTAGTATCATTTTGTTTGTGGGCAGGAACATATGCAGAAAACTCATAGGAGTCTTAACGCGACATTGTCCTTTTTGGAGACATTGAGAAAGACTGGGAATACCTATGGCTGATCTGTGTCGCTGTGGTGACGAGAATGCTGAACCGACCGACACTGGAGCATCTAGTGTGTGAATGTGAAAGTCTGGCTCGTACCAGATATCGGCACTTGGGAGAAATTCTTCTTGGCCGATCTATCAGAACTTGCGAAGACACCTTTATGGAGAATTACTCTCTTCACACAGAAGAGCAATATTTGGAATCATTAGTCAAGAGCTCAGTTTATACCAGGGACCACATTGGATCCACAGTGATCTCTCTTGTTGGGTGCTGGCACAATACTACAGTCCACCCTTCTAAGCCTAACCTGGTTCGCAGAATTTAAACGTGGCTGTACATGCAACGTTCAGGTCGTCCGAAGAGGTGACTACACAAGAAATGATTGCTAAAATCCATGACATCGTCTTGGAAGATTGTCGAGTGAAAGTGTTAAACGCGACTTTTCGGAATTCGTAAAGACGTACACAATCACTGAAAACCCCCTTGGGGTTGAATATCGAAAATTGCTTAAATTGGTTTTTAGGCGATTTATATTTACTGCGGTATGTGTGTACCATATATATGTACAAAGTATGCTATGGTACCCCCCTCCTCCCCTAAGCTTTGATTGAACTCATTTTCAACGTATAGTTCGTGCAACCTTAAAGATTTTGAAAATTTCAATCGTTTTAAACCGTTAAAAAGGCCATTTTGGGTCTATTAGGATGCAGGAAACGTAGGTAGGAAGAAATAAAAAAATAAATAACTACTATTAACGAAGATTTTCCTTTTCCATTGATTTTTAGGATAATTTGACTGGACTGTATCATACGTATGAGGGTGCAAAAGAGCACGCATATTAGTTCTATTTATTGACAAGGATAATTTCATTTCCCAATCAATTTTGGGTTACACCAGATTGTATCCTTCTCCAAAATATTCAATTTAAATATAGCATACCTGATTTGCTGCTATGAAATCCGGATCATATATCGACGGTCGTGGCTTTAACTTGGATAAGTCTTTGTATACTTGATCTTGTAAATTAACGTCTAATACTTGGGCACGCTTCATTGCTTCGGCCAAATTCAAGGAGCTTATGTCCCAACCGTCGACAACTATAAAGTAATTTATTGGCTTTCTTTAATAAGGAAAAACTAGAAAAATTAATAATGTATCTGACCGATATTATTTGGATTGACCATGGGTACCAACTCATTCATTGGCACATGAACGTCTTTTCCATCTTCGTCACTTCCAATGAATACTGTGGATGCTTGTGTTATGGATCCAAACCTATATTAAGAGAAGAATTCAGTAATATTTATAAAGAACTTAGTGTTACCAATCTTTTAAGTTAACTTACCAATTTGCTTTTTGTACACCTGTACGTGTTCTCCATTCGAGCTTCCGGCGATTTGCTTCTAATGCAACAGTTAGAGTTGATCCATTATTTCCGCCCCAGCCAACCAACATTAATCCCAAACGAGGAACATTTGTGTTTGTACGAATTTTCAGTGATGTTACTTCTGGCTGAACCTGAAAAAAAACAACAATCAATTAAACAACGAAAATAATACCCAGATTTGTTTTTTGAACTTCTGTTCTTTGAGACCCAGACACTTGACTTATGTTTTCAATGTCATTCTTTTAAGCAGCTCCTGACCTGGATGAGCCTCAAATAATCACAGACCTTTTTTAAAGACATAGTCAAAATTTTGACGAGATTTTACCATGCTCAAAACACTATTGTGAAAGTGTAGCTTCCGGAGACACCAAAAATACTGCTCGACGGTGTTTCGGGCAAAACTAAAAACTATGATAGGCGATTACTACAGAAGTTCTTCGGGAATTCTTTATCTGAACCTTTTCCAATTCTTGAAGTTAGGAAGAAAAGCCTTGGCGAAATTGAGCAAATAGCGAAAGCTCTGATAATTTGGATGACACACTATCGCGTCAATCGTGATGCATATTGAAAGTACATAGTCAAAATTTTGACTAGATTTGACCATGCTCAAAACAATATTTTGAAAGTTTAGCTTCCGGAGACGCCATGATACTCATGATCACTACTGAAGCTCTTCGCTCTTCCTTACGGCAATTCTTTCTCTGAACCTTTTCAAACTCTTGAAGTTAGAAAGGATATCCTTGATGAAATTGAACAAAAAACAAAAGCTCAGATAATTTGGATAACATGTTATCGTGTCAATTGTGATTGTGATGCATATTAAAAAATCGGGCGCTTCTTTAAGTAGGTAGGTAGGAGTATCTCTTCAGTTCCTGTGTAAACTCCAACCCCAGAGACATAAGGTAGTAACAGTGATCCTCTACAAGACTCTACTGGGTGATAGCATCTACCATCACAATTTCTCCAAAAATAGCCTACCTGAGATTTAATCTTATACAAACCGACGAAACGCTAACTCACTCTTTAATTAAAGCCAAAAGTAAATTTGAAGCAGATTTAAGTAGAGTGTTTGTGTTATTCTTGCCTGAAGTCCAAGTCGTTGCCAACACCAGTTCTTAATTGGCAACCTGAGAAGCGCCTTCACAGAATTATATCGCAATTTCTTAAATCTGGACATAAGAGAATCCCCAATAATCTCATAAAGCAACAAATCCAACGGCATGGCACGTGTTCTTCGTTGTGGATACAATGACTTGGATATTGCCTTATTTCACATACTCGTAGAATGTAACGTCTTGGACATTTCTTTCATACATTATTCATGTAGGTATACAAAGATTTAAATAAATATAAGAAATTTTTGTTTTATTTAGAATTTTCGTATTTGACGAACTTATGATAATTAGACGATATGATAAATTTATACTCGTGTATAGACAGTGTGTATAAAAGGTGTTAAGATGGATAATGACGTGAATTTTAATGATCTTATAAATAGCTTTTTTTTGTGATCGTATTTAGTACCATAGCAACATTATTCAAATGAATCCAAAGTTAGATTCTATATCTACCTATATATTTCTGACTTGCAAATTTCGAGACCAGTTCTGATACAGAGCGTACTATCTGCTTCATATTCGTGGAATCTTATAACATGTCAATTTAGTTTTACGTTGCGTTTAATCCGGCCTCAAAAGTTTGTAACGTATAAAATGGAGCCATGAAGAAAAAAGTTATGAACGAAATCTTGCTGTCCGCCTGTACAAAAATACGATGACTCTAAACGTATCGTCCTTGTTTGGGTCGCGTCCATATTAATGTCCTTAAAACTCGTGTTCAGGAGTGATTAATTTAAAACGCTGCGATTTTGAAATTTATCAAATACATAAATTCAAATTCAAATTTATTATCGAACCATATGATTACATGTACAATTTAGTGGTAATAATTTGTGATCAGGCTTGTGTCTGTACAACAATGGTGTGAAACTTAAACTAACAATGGCTGTATTGAAATAATATTGATTAGATTGGCTTGAAGGAAAAATGGTTAAGAAAAACCTTCGGAGAACTAAAATCAAATACATATACGAGTAATACGTTTTTTACATTATTATTTTTTGAATTTTCAAAAAAAATTGCTACTCGTACACTGAAATTTTGTAGTCTTAGGACTAGTAGTAGACACCAAAAGACCAAAAATATCAGTCTGTCCACCGTAGACGCCATATGTAAAAGCGTTTAAGGGGGCGTAGTTCACAAACGTGTGCAGATCTTAAGTTCAAACTTTTTTGGTAGGCAGATTAGGTGAACCTCTTTAAGTGGCGACTTTTGGGGTGTCAGGAGGAGATCTTTTTAGACGAAAAAATTTGGTTTCTAGATCTCAGGATCCGCTTATGCTAGGAGGCTGAAACTTGAAAATTATATAGAGGTATGATAGTGTATCCATTTGCAGATTTTTTTTTTAAAAAGCTATATATGTTCTAAGAAACTTTTATAATTAAAGAAATTATAAACCAAATGGAGTACAAACATAAACATAATCTATCTTTCCTTAAATAAATTAATAATGAATTAAGACGTGATTCATATTAGAGAATATTAGAGCCGCTTACAGTTTCCTTTTTAGCTTTGCGTAAGCGAAGGACTGAATTATATCGACTGTGTTAATATGTTTTGCCCTCTTATTCTGTTTCATAGATATAATACTGAAAATTTCCACTCTTCCATCTCCCAACAACAAATTGGTTAAGGCTCACCAAAGATGAATAAAAATCGAACATTGTAGAAAAAACATACTGCAGTCACGATCGGCTGCAAGCCAATCGTATAATACTCTAGATGAATACTGAACTCCGATTTATATTGTAGTTGGAGATAAAGTAGAATTACGTGTGTGCATGTTGTATGTCTTTCATTAAGGACTGCCATTAGATTGCTACTCAAAACTAAAAGACAATATTCAGTGTTTAATTTCATATCTTGAACTGGGTAAGCCATAAAAAAAAATGTCCTTTTTGAAGGCCTTTCACATGGGAGGTGCAGGAAGGACTCACTCGATTTCTTACATATTTATCCTTTTCCTTGGAACTATTTAAAAATGAACATGTACAAAATTTGAAATTCGTAGCTTGAATCGTTCAAAAGTAATCGAAAAATATTGTTGAACATGTGTCTTTAGGATTTTTTGTATGGAAGGTACCAGAAGGCTTTAAAAGAATTTTGCTGACTAGTAAACTCGAACTTCGTTTTCACTCAAAACTAATTTGTACAAAATTCCGAATTCATAGCTAAAAGATTACTTGAGTTATAGTGAGTTCCGTAAATTAAGTGAATACATTTTGACAGGATATTTGTATGGCAGCTACACGAAGAACTAACAGGATTTTCTTCATAATCATATATATAGCTCCAACTATTGGGAAAATAACACATACAAAATTTCAAAGTCGTAGCTTAAACCCTTCTGAAGTTATCGACCAATATTCTTGAACACGTGTTTTAAGAACATTTTGTATGGCAGCTACCCGAAGGAGTAGGACGATTTTGCCCGTTAACGAACTTAGCCTTATAAATTTAACCAAACATCCAGATTCAAAATTTCAAGATCCTAGGTGAAGGCGTTCTTGAGTTATCGTGTTCACGGACAGACGGACGAACGTCAAGCGGATTTGAGGGTTTTGGCCACAAATAAACAAAAAATAATATATATACCTTTTTTTCGTCCTAGGCTTGGTTCTATGCGTTACAAACTTTTGGGCTGGATTAAACTTATAATACTCTATATGATTTCATCTAGAGTATAAACACTGAAACATTTTTATTGCGGATTCACCAAAGTTCAATAAAACCGAATAGTGTAAAAAAACAACAAACCTACACAACATTTGACTGATGCGTTTTCATTAAATCTAAAGAAAATTTTTGTGCGAGGACGATATAAAGAATCATAAATTAGGCGGCCTGGGACCTTGCTGAAAAAGAGTGAAAGCGAAGTTTAAAAACTGTGTTACGCTTTTCTATTTTAAATATATGGATTCATTTAAAATTCACTAACATTTTCGAAACTTTTACGAATCTTTAATATGATTTAGAAACGATTCACTTAACGTTCACCAAATTAAGCAGTTAGCACCTTATGTATGTAGGAACGCATAGCGCAGCACAACAACCACGGTACACTGTAGCGCAGCACAACAGCCATTGTACCTTAAAAAACTCGTTCCTAACGGCAATAGAGATCCGCTACAATTTTGTAACTTTCTTTGATTTGTTCGAGCCGATTCAGTTCAGTTCGCTGCTGTATATCCGAAAATAAAGTCTTCATACCACCAAGTTTTGTTTCGCTTTTATTCTTTTGCGCGAGAGTGAACCAATTCCCACATGTATGTTCGCTTTTGTCAAGTTAAGGTTAACAATTTTTTAATCGTAATGAAGATGTGGATGTGTGGATCTGCATTACGTACAGCTAGAGAATCAATTCTAGTTGATTCGAGTTGCAGGTGAACTCGCTTTGGTAATTTACTTTCGAATCTTTTTTGAATAAAAATGTTGGCTATTGTGGTGGTACGTCACGTCGTATATAAGTAATTCTATTTAACTGAGTTTAATTCACTGAAGTTTTGAATGATTGCCAACTTCATACATTGTATTGAAATAAAATTAAAGTTGGCGTATTTTAACAAAAAATAAAATTTCGGAAATATTTTTTTAGTCTTTTCAAAATCCTTGCTGAGCAACATTACAAAATATTTAACATTGTGTAAATTGTTAAATATAAATAATTAACTTTTTGTAAATCGATTAATATAAATAATTAACTTTTGTAAATCGATAAATATTAAATAATTAACTTTGTGAAAATTGTTAAATATAAATAATTAACATTGTGTAAATTGTTAAATATAAATAATTAACTTTGTGAAAATTGTTAAATATAAAATATTTAACATTGTGTAAATCGAAAAACTTTAAATAACTAACTTTGTGAAAATCGACAAATATAAAATAATCAATTTTATGGATATTATTCATTTATCCTCTACACTATGATGAGAGCTACAGGATCCACAAAACCAATAGGCTATTATACAAGCGTAAAATTTATATTGATGGCGTAGTTTTGAAAAATTATGCTGTCGGTCTCGTGTCTTTGGGAATGCCAAAGTAAACTATGTTCACTGCCCTTTGAAATACTATTCGTATCGTAGAAATAAACATAAATCTGGTGCACGTCAATGTTAAGTTCTATAATTTTTCAATTTTTTTCATTTCATTGCTAAGTTATTGAATTTGTCGTTCCGAACCGAATACTCTGTTAAAGTTACTCATTGTCTCTGTCTGTTGATTTATTCAACTATCCAAATACTAACTGAAATAATTAATTGAGAAATATTATGGAAATATTGTAAGCTAATATTAATCAGATAAATCATGTCGGTAGTTGAGACTGGTGTTATGATCGCAATCTAAAGATTAGTCGTTAAAGTAACTGATAAATTGTTTAACTAATTTAGTTGAAGGATCCTCGATAGTCTAGAATCTAGAGGTTGGCTTATAATACCCATGAAGAAGTGGTATATTCGAATAATCATACTCCAAAAATCATAAAATACCGAACGGAAAAATCAGCAATATCTGCTTCCAGATGGGACTTATATCATAGGAACTGCAGAAATTAATTGAATCAAAAAATTCCAGACGACAAATTTTATGGTGTCACGTTTGATTTATAAGATTGCTACTCAATTCGAAAATTTGTTATTGTTGCTTTTAAATTGACGACTTTTTAAACTATTTGTCAAGTTGTGATCCAATTGAATTATTTAAATTGTCAACTTTACGACATTGTCGTATGGCACACACTTGATGACACTTTGCAATTTCTATAAGAAAATAATTTCCATCAATGGAAATTTTCAGATAATTTTACTGCAATCTTTTGTTTGTTTGAAACTCTGTTTGATTGAACGTAATTGTGATCAATTACTTTTGTATTGTGTTTTGTGCGTAGAAAATTTCCAGGATGTTTCCAAATGAATAGTTAGAAAATAATATGTTGGGAGAATTTTTTTTAATTTTTTTTTTCATGCAAATTATGTTGCATGTGTAAAATGCTGCTCACTGTTTGATTGAGAAATTATAGCAGCAAATAAAATCATTTTTCATTGTTGGATGCTCAAATATAAATTGAATCGTCGTCATGGAACTCTTTTTTTTTTTGTTATTTTTGAGTGCATATGAAACGGATAAAGTCAATTGAATTGTTTTGATTATCCAGGGTGTTTACTAGAAAATGTCGGTCTCAACCTGAAACTGTCTTATGGCTTGAATCATAAATTAGTCCTTAGCCTCTAAGATACTCAATCTCCAGCTCGATTTACCGACTGCGCCGCTTGAATCCATTATTGGTTCGATTTTCCTACTGTCATGGGCTTTGGTTGTTATGGGCTCTAATTTCCTAAATGCGCCTAATAATTCTTCAGTCGTCTGTCTACGACGTGGCCAGCCTATTACAATTTCCGAAGTTTTATCAGGTCCTTGAGAAAATTAATAGGGGGCTTGAAGCATTGTCAAAATTTTTGGAAAAAAGTTTGGCAATCAAAGGATTAACCTGTATCATTGATCATTAACACTAATGAATGAATTTATACCACTGTACGGCGAAGGTGATAGAACCTAGGACTATGAAGATGGCTATATTTCGCTGAGAACCTTAAAGCAGCTTCAGCGCTTTCCCTTTGATTTCTTGAGAAATTCAAACCCCGGTTGGGTCCATCCAGTCTTATGGGCTCCTCCCTCCTGAGAATTCAGTATGAATGTTGCAAGGCTCCTTCACTTTCGCAATCCCGTTCGACTTCGTGACGACATTCGTCCAGATAATTTAAATCTAAAAGGCAATATACTCGTATATTGACTTATATTTAGGCGCTTAATTGAATCAAATCATTCTAATGGATCAATCATCAGTCTCAGATTCAAGTAATTCTAAATATATGCATTGTTAAGAATTTATGTGATTCTAAATATGTGTTAAGCACTCCTGTATTGCAAATTGACGATTTACATAATATGTAAACTATCTCGCCAGAAATAAAGAATTTAAAGTATGCTATGTAGATTTTATCGAGCAGCACATCAGTATTCTATCGACAAAACCTTTAAGTTAGCACATTATTGCAAAAAAATACCAGAAACTTTAGTCAAGGTTGTGCTTATTCACATGTCGATATTTACATATTATTGGATTGCATAACGGACAATCAGATAAACTTTTGAAGTTTGATCGGGACACTCAACTTAACGACAAACTTTAATATTCAAAACGAAGACACCAGATAAAAATTATTTTCGATTTATTTTTCTTAGTATGTTAATTCGAATTCATTAAAATATTTTCGTTTTAATTTATGCGTGAAAAAGTGATCATATTATAATGAAGCCGGCAAAAGAACTTTGAACAAATCAGAGATAATGAAATCAAGCTGAGTCACATTTCACATACGAAACGTATGTAAAACGATCGTACAGAATATCGCGTGATGTTTAATTTAATTGGAAACGATCCACGAAGATCATGTCATGTGCAGATCAGTTGTGAGTGAACGATCGACTGTGTGATAATCACATGTGAAGGTAACATGGGGTTAGAATAAATATGATTTGATCTGACTGTTATAGATGCCCTTTTGCATATTACGATCTTTTTACACTAAATAGTATAGACTGGAAGAAGATTCTATCAGTCCGAGTTCGTCAATGTCCAGTCATGTGTCCACATCCACTCATTAGGGCAGTCCATTCCATGGACACAAAGTATCACTAGTGAATTATGAACCTTTTAGTCTATATCACACTATAGTGCGAATAAATCAAAAGAGAGCCTTGCACAGGTTCATCAATACTTTTTAGAAAAACGAGTAGATTCGAAGAGAAATACTGCTACGATATGGTCTAATAATGTTAGATCTTAATTTGAAATTAAATGCTAGACACTTCGACTGAGATCCTTAAAAAATAGCGTTGCAAATAGCCTTAGATTGTCAGTCGCATAGAAACCTACATCGTATCTCAGCATTACTTGCGTTCTGGACCCAAAAAATAATAAAATTAGCCTGAGTAAATGAAAAAAGTCAATGTAAGTTCGATATTTCGTTAGACCTAAATTACTTACAGATATATATTCCAAGTTTTAACTTTCTAGCATGAGCTATTCCTGAGATATAAAAAAACCCCTACCAAATTCCTTGTGCAATTGGTGCAGTAGATACAGTCCACAGTTTTTCTCGCCCATGCACCTCTCCACCAAAAAATTATGTGTTTTATATACGGTCCTAGTATGCCTCTAAACACGAACATTTCCAACGTATTGTTCACCCGCCCCCTCCTTACTTCAACACCCCTCCTCCCATAACGACAATTGCAAATTCTCCACTATCATAGCTCTATATAAATGCCAAGTTTGAGTCATCTATCTTAAGCAGTGTCTGGAATATAGAAACCAAAATTTTTCGTCTAAAACGCTCCCCTACCTCCTCCTTCACACCCACCACCCAAAAGTCACCACTTAAAGGAGTTCACCTACCCACCAAAAGAATTTGAGCTTAATAGCTCACACGTTTGTGTACGGCGCTAGACGGAAATTTTTTTCTTTTGCTTTTTTGGGGTCTACTAGTCCTAAAACGTGAAAATATAAAATTCCAGAATTTAAAATTTTATTAAAATTTATAGATAGTTTCGTAAATTTCGCGATAGTGCTATCAACTCTCTCCTCAGACGTGATAGTGCGAAAGGAACTATTCTGTAGTTTATACGATGAGAAATATCAAGATAGTATCTATCATAACATCAACTATAACTATCACCGTGTAAACGGGGCTTTAATAGCCTACTATCGCATTGCTGGACTATCACGACGTATATACAACAGACTCTGTCGAACACTATCATTCTGTGCTTTCGCGATAGGAAAAGCCATCACCGTGAAAACGGTGCTTTACCCATTTCGCATGGGTTCGGATTGGGCTAATTCGGGCTACATTTATTTCAAATTTTGGTTCCCCAACTCTGAGAAAATCTGATATCTCTATATACACGGCGGACGCCGAAATTTTTTTTGTCTACTAGTCCTTAAACAAGAAAATACAGAGTTTCACCATATTTTTTCTTGAAATGTAAGTTATTATTAAAAAATAATAAAGGAAGTACATAAAAATATCGAGATATTATTTTTGAACTTGAGTTCCATTTTTTTAAAATTGAGACGGCTTATTATTATGATGTTCTTTCGAAATAATGTAATTCTAGAATGTGGATTAGTTTTTTTTTCATATTTTAACTATATTCAGAAATGTAACTCGATCTAATAAAGTGCGCATGAGGTTTGGCATAATATCCACTTCAATTTACCTTGGAAAAATCAATCAATAAGTTATATGATGCGATGTAGTCAATACCCACGTTGTACCATTATAATTTACTACTACTACATACTGTAATGTCAAAATAATTACAACGTAATTGTATTATTATATAAAATTAACTCGTGGATAATATTAATTTTTTTACCCAACAACTTAGACACAAGTTGAGGTATCATATACCTATTGCGAGTATGAGCCCGGACGATTTTGTATTGATCCCACCGCACTTCGAAAGATTGGAGCGCACTTCTTTATTTAGATAACTCTAAAACCTTAAAAATAGTTTAAGAGAACATCATAATACGAATATCAACCAACACCCACTCCGCAGTGCTGTAGTGTAAGATTAGTGAAATGTGCCAAGCTAGTATTGCACTGTATGTCATGCTGTCAAATATTTGACTCAAAAAATTTGACGAAAAGTTTTGTCAAATTTTTTCAGACAAAATAAACGTTCTGCAAATAAAATAATGTGACAAATAAAAATTTGGCAATTACACTATCTGATAAGCATTTGCTAGGGAAAATAGTCAAATATTTGACAGCATGGCATAGTGTAATACTTGCTTAACGAATATTACTGTATGAAATAACTTACTGAAAAGTTTTTCACTCGTTGTACTAGCCGAGTAGCGCCTTCTTCTGTGAATTAATAGATTTTATTTGATGATGTATGTTTTATTCTGGCATCAAACTCAAATCTCTAAAAGAAATATCACAGAACGTTGAAAGACTCAAGGAGGACTATAAAAGTCTGCCACCAAACAACATAACTTGTGGGCATCTCGAAGTTTTTGCAAATTATTTGCACAATATTAGCCTTCAACAAAACGATCTAGTTACTCAACAAAATAATCTATGAGTTGTTGTGCTGTGTCTTGCTGAAACCACAAGTCATTTAACATACTTCCTATAAAATCAGCTTATCATGGTGCGATATCTTCAACGATTGATGAATGCTATCGCGTTGCCGTCTTCATACGGGTCGTTATCGAAGAAATATTAGCTAGTCACGTCTTTAGTCTAAAAGCATATTACTTTCTTTTTTTCATATCAAACAACTACGTATTCTTCACATATTTTTTTTTTTTTGACATTACAATATGAAATAATTGCTTAATTTTCGATAAATCACACCACATACGGACAAAATCATCGTAGAATAACAAGCTGGCTTTAGAAGCAAGTGATCAACAATGAATGTTCACTGAACCGTAGGTGAAAGTGAAATGATGGGTGTTTAACATCGACGTGCACCAGATTTTTATAGATTTTTTGGCAAAGCGTGGCATGGTTTTGACCGAAATTTATGTACTATTGTTTGGTCTCGGAATACACAGAATGAAATAAATCATGGGGAGCGGGGATCATTATATTTTTAAGATCATTGAAATAACTTATGCACCGCTCAGTTTTAAATAGGATGACGAAAGAGGGGGTAATGGAACTAAAGGAACTCTGAAATGGCGATTAAAGGACAAAGAATGACCTGCCTATGCGTTCGTATGTACCTTCACAACAGAGTAGCAATCAAAGACGTTATCCAGCGTACCGTTTTATCTGCTAAACTAAGAATTGGATTAAGAGTAATTACCGACAGAAGATCCTTAATTAAGACTGGAAACAAAATGGGAGATAAATCGGAGGCTTGGGCAACAACGGAACAAATTGGGACGTGCTTAGAAGTAAATTCTCTCTAATATCCATTTACACCATTTGTAGAAAAAAACAACCTTTAATTCTTTTAAGAAAGGAGCTATCTTAGGTTACTTTTCCTTCTCAAGATTTCCAGCGTTTTATTAAGTTAAACAAATACCAATTTGAAATATGAAAATGATATTCCTCATCTTATGCAACTGTATTTTAGCATATTAATTAATGACGGTTCTCTGGTGTCCTTCAAAAAAAGCACTCTTTAACAGATAAATAACCAGCAAACAATAATTAATATTCACTAGTCTTTTTTGAAAATTATCCAAAATTTTTAGCAAAAATCGAAAACGTAGAACGATAACAGCTCCCATTTCTAAATCTTCAATACGATTACTACTATTTTGGATTGTAAGCACCTTGATTTCACCGAATTTGCACTTTCTAATAAATTGTGTTCAAAAAGTGTAAGTACGTATTTTAAGGAGTTTTTTTGGAATCCACTGCACGGTGATCATAAATTTAGCTAATTAATAAACCGGACTTCTCACCTGTTTCAAATTTTGTCTAAACTTAATCACAAAAACTGCAACCTTTTGTTCTCGAATCATCGCTAGTTTTTTAAAAGAATTTCGTACAGTAGCAATTTGAAAGAATGTCTTAATTTTATCCGTTTTGTTCCAGCACCTACTATTTATGGACGTATGTCCAATTGTATAATAAAAAAAGTAGAACTACGTGCTTTAAGGACTTTCTTATGGCGTTTTCTCTTATTAACGCATTCGAATGAAAATTTATATTATTTCATTGAAAGCTTCATATTTTCTTTATCTTCAGGTGTGTTAGCGTTCTGAAGGTTCGATATAAAAGGCATAGCGATTCTTGTTTGAACAAAATCCAAAAACAAAATTCAACCTCACCTTACAAGCCATAGCTTTGTCCCTTCCTACACAATGTCCCTTAATGCCATTAGGACCTTAAATTTTATTTTTCATTTCATATTGCATATTGATTAAGGCGATAAGAAAAAGACTGAATCGATTGCAAAGTCCAAATGACCCAATACTTAAAGTGTCGCTACTGTCCGCCAGGACAAGCTAAAATTAACACAGACTCTTCCAGCGTCACCAGGTGAAAATCTCCTTAATCTTCTTTCGTAAAGAACTGTAACGAATTTCTTAAATAAGTCACTGATTCTTGGCGCAAAAATTGTCGGTCAAGTTCACTATCGCACCCAAACATTCCAGTTGGAAGCCTAAGTACACGTTGTCTATTCAAACGCATTGAATTCCATATAGCAATTGCCGCTAAGTAGAATCAGTCGGTTCTTAGTATGTCAAGCTATGAATGAGTGGCTTGTGGGTGACTTATGGAAGCCATGCGCATTCTATAAACACCCCACATCAGACCGGCTGAAAGTTCTCGAAGAGCCAGAGTCCAAAGTGTAGAGCACAACGAAATTTTCAAGGTCTGGATGGAACGTATGAGACTAATGACTTTATCGATCCGAAACATATGACCGAAAGTAATGCCTGCGAAAACCTTTAGAAGAACTGCCAATTTTAATTAATTAGTAGTTAGATAATTCTGGCTGTTAGTAGTTAGCATAAGAAGGAGCAGGTGTTGAGTAACTTACTAAAAATTTTCCCGCTTGCCGCTTCACGTGAGATGTTTGATATTCGTAGTTGACTTCAATGTGATTGTCGGTGTATTCAACATTCGAAGAGTTCACTTGTAATTTGGCCATTTTTTTCAATTTCAACTCGTCAGGATCATAAACTATATCAAAAAAACACCACCGAATTCGCTGCTGTGTTCAAAGTTCAACAAATCAAATTAAACTTGTATAAATTTAGGAAAATGCACTTGTCAAGCACCGATTTATTGAATGCAACTGTATGGTTACTCTTCTTGTTGGCAATTATACGTTACGTTAAATGAGCCGACAGTACTTTAGTACGACTATGTTAATGAGATCTCAATGGATTGAAGCGAGAATTCCGGTTTAGTTTACTAGTAGTTTCACTGTACACGTCCGCAACGGTTGACTGTTTCTAAACTTCTGAACTTTCTCGGACGCTGGGTAGTCCTCTTCTATAAAAGAATCGGTGTGGGAGTTGGGTGTCATATTCCACGAAAAGAAGAGGAGCCTAGAATTCAGCTCAACAAGCTGTAGGGGTAGATCTGGAAAGACAAACAGATGTAGAGTCCACACTCTACAGTCTAGTCTAGCTATGCGATAAAATTTATATGGGATTGACGCCATCAACCAACCCACCACCCAGTTCCCAGTTCAGCCACAACTTCTTATCACTTACTGCCGGTGGATCACCCCACTTCACACTATCTTACTTCCATCGTAGGAATCGATATCTTTGTTCATTGGAAGCCGCCGATTTATATGAGGTGATGACTGATATGAAACTGTTGGCAACTAGAAACAGTCGGTAGTGAAATGACTGAATTTGCATTTTTATCAAATTCAGCCAGATTTTATCGTACCAAGCCGGATTCACACAGCGCTGATATCAATACAGTCAAGAAATCTGTTGACCATACTGGAAGCCAACTGATAGCAACAAAAATCTGGATTTATAGCTGCGTATACTGCGTCCATGGGCTTATCTTTTCTGTCGTGTGGGTCATTCCATCAAGAATCGCCAAAGTTGTGACCTTACCATCTCCGATTCTTTTGAAAAATTTTGTACATGAAGAACTAGAGAAAAAAATAATTGAAATTTAATTTTTTGTTTTTATCTCATTTTTTTTGTTAGTTATAGTATGTTAAAGTTTTCGCAAAAATGGTGTCCAAGTCCTCTTTGAAAATTCATATCTCTGGTAATTTTTATCCTAGAACAATAAAATGAGGCTTATTTTAAGGGGGACGGTTGTCGCAATATAAAAAAAATACGAATAAAAATTATCCTTGAAATTTCTTTTTTTAAAGATAACGATTTTGTCCTTTATCCTTGAATATCTCAAAACGCGTTTTTTTTTATTTTTTATTTTTTTATATTTTGTATGTTATACTGTTTTCCAAAACATACCAAAAAATTAACTTGGGATCTCAATGGGATCGGGGTCAAAGAAATCGAAGAACATCAGTGGTTCTCTATTATTTTATAGAAAAGGGATCATTCCATCAAGAATCGCCTAAAGTGTGACCTTACCATCTCCAAATCTTTTGAAAATTTATGTACTCGAAGAATTAGTGGAAAAAAATACAGTTTCAATTTTTTGTTTCTATCTTATTTTTTTTGTTATTTATAGTATGTTAAAGATTTCGCAAAAAAGGTGTCCAAGTCCTCTTTGAAAATTCATATCTCTGGTAATTTTTATCCAAGAATAATAAAGTAGGGTTTTTAAAATAAGCCCTATTTAAAATAAGCCCTATTTTATTGTTCTAGGATAGAAATTACCAAAGATATGAATTTTCAAAGAGGACTTGGACACCATTTTTGCGAAAACTTTAACATACTATAACTAACAAAAAAAAATTAGATATAAATAAAAAGTCTGCCAATGGTCTGGGCGAAACTTTATTATTTTCAGGTCAAAGTCGGAGTATATCATCAGTTGTTTCGAAACTAGGAGGTTTCATGGAAAGTTAGTTTTGTTCTTAAAAGAAAAAAAATATTTAAAATAGAGATTTTTAGCCGATTAAGCATTGGAAAAGCCCGTGTATGGTAGACTATTCGAATTCCAGTATATTATGTACACTAAAAGCCCATAGAAATGAAAACGAATCAGAATTAAGAGATATGACGAATTGTTAAAACGTATACAAACCCATTACTTCCACTTGAGGTTTGAATTTCGAAAAAATTGTGAAACAGGTTTTTATACGATTTCATAAGAAGTAACTTCATATCTCATGAGACACGAGAGATTTTGAAAAATTTGTGAAAACGTAAGCAAACCCTTTACACCCCCTTGGTTCTTGAAATTCGAAAAATCGTGAAATTGGTTTTTAGGTCATTACATCAAATACCGTAATAACCAATTTTATATCTCATCAGAACTAAGGGATGGCAAAAATTGTGAAAACATATGAAAACCCTTGGGGGTTGAATATCGAAAAATTGACAAATGGGTTTGTAGGCGATTATATAAAAAGTCTGTGGAAGTGAAAAGCGATCTAATACGTAATCTTATCAAACCTAAAAAATATGTCGAAGCTTTGAAAACATACAACCCCCTTACACCACTTGGGATTGAATATCTAAAAATACTGAAATTGACTTTTTGGCGCTTGCATAGGAAACCTTAGGAAGTAAAAATGAATTCGATATATCATCAGATATGCAATCTCCTTACACCTATTTGGGGGTTGAATATCCAAAAATCCTGAAAGGAGTTCATAGATAAATATGAAGACAACACGAGAAAGTAAAAACCAATTCAATTTCTTATCACTTCTAAAAGATATGACGGAATTCGTGAAAACTTGTTCAACCCTTTTATACTCTCTTAGGGGCTGAAAAATAAAAAAACTTAAAAACAAGTTTTGAAAGTAAAAAGATATTCGATATCTGATCAGACCTGAGGGATACGGCAGAATTGGTGAAGAAGCATACAACCCCCTTTCCGACCCCTTAGGGGTCGAATTTAAAAAAATCCTGAAAACGCTTTCTAGGTATTTATATGAAGAAGCAGTAGAATAAACATACTGCAGTCACGATCGGCTGCAAGCCAATCGTATAATACTCTAGATGAATACTGAACTCCGATTTATATTGTAGTTGGGGATAAAGTAGAATTACGTGTGTGCATGTTGTATGTCCTTTATTAAGGACTGCCTTTAGATTGCTACTCAAACCTAAAAGACAATATTCAGTGTTTAATTTCTTATCTTGAACTGGTTAAGTCATCGAAAAAAAAAGTCCTTTTTGAAGGACTTTCACATGGGAGGTGCAGGAAGGACTCACTCGATTTCTTACATATTTATCCTTTTCCTTGGAACCATTTAAAAATGAACGTGTACAAAATTTCAAATTCGTAGCTTGAAGCGTTCAAAAGTTATCGAAAAATATTGTTGAACACGTGTCTTAAGGACATTTTGTACGGCAGCTACCAGAAGGAGTAAAAGGATTTCGCTGATAAGTAAACTCGAACTTCGTTTTTACTCAAAACTAATTTGTACAAAATTTCCAATTCATAGCTAAAAGATTACTTGAGTTATAGTAAGTTCCGTAAATTAAAAGAAAACGTTTTGACAGGATATTTGTATGGCAGCTACACGAAGGACTAATAGGATTTTCTTCATAATCATACATTTAGCTCCATCTATTGGAAAAATACTACGTACAAAATTTCAAAGACGTACCTTAAACCCTTCTGAAGTTATCGGCCAATATTCTTGAACACGTATTTTAAGGATATTTTGTATGGCAGCTACCAGAAGGAGTAAAAGGATTTCGCTGACTAGTAAACTCGAACTTCGTTTTCACTCAAAACTAATTTGTACAAAATTTCGATTTCGTAGCTAAAAGATTACTTGATTTATAATGAGTTTCGTAAATTAAGTGAATACATTTTGACAGGATATTTGTATGGCAGCTACACCAAGGACTAACAGGATTTTCTTCATAATCATACATTTAGCTCCAACTATGGAAAAAGTAACACATACAAAATTTCAAAGTCGTAGCTTTAGGCGTTCCGAAGTTATTGGTCAATATTCTTGAACACGTGTTTTAAGGACATTTTGTATGGCAGCTACCCGAAGGAGTAGGACGATTTTGCCCGTTAACGAACTTAGCCTTACAAATTCAACCAAACATCCAGATTCAAAATTTTAAGATCCTAGGTGAAGGCGTTCTTGAGTTATCGTGCTAACGGACAGACGGACGGACGGACGGACGGACGGACGGACGGACGGACGGACGTCAAGCGGATTTGAGGTTTTTGGGCACAAATAAACAAAAAATAATATATAACTTTTTTTCGTCCGAGGCTTGGTTCTATGCGTTACAAACTTTTGGGCTGGATTAAACTTATAATACTCTATATGATTTCATCTAGAGTATAAAAATGAATTCAATATTTGGGAAGACCTAATAGATATGACGAAAACTATGAAAATATATGCATTCCATTTTCACTGATAATTTTTTTCGCCCCCCTTCCGAACACCAATGGATATTTGAAGAATTTTTTTATTTAAATTACTTCTCTAGTTGATTTACATATACATACCGAGTTTCAACTTTGTATCATAAGCCGTTCTATACATAGCAAAAACACCCCCACCTTCGTACCATACTACACCTATAAAAAATTATATTTTTTTAACATGCTACTACTATAGCTCTATCTAAATACCAAGTTTCAGCTTTATATCATTATAGGTTCTCGAGATATAAAAATCGGTACCTTTTCCTTTTCACCCTCCCCCACCCTCACCCTCTACACCCTCAACCCCTGCTAGAGGTCTATCAGGCCTACTTCTGGTAAAAATTTTAAGCATCTATCTTACATGGTTCTTGAGATATGTGACGTGATTTTTTAGAAAAACTCGTATCCCCTCCACTTTCATACTCCACTGTCAACTTATAAAATTTTACTTTCAGCAAACTTCATTTGTCAACCTTTATACACAAACCAAATTTTATTTGTCTAGTGCAATTGATTCGTTAGATATCGTAATCTAAAGTCTTTCACCCCCCACCTCCGTACGCCACTGCCCCCACTCTAAAATTTATTTCCGATCTATTCTCCTAGTATACCTACAGATATTCATTAAGTTTCAATTTTGTGACGTTAATCGTTTAGGGGATATGGATTTTAGAATGTGTCGACCTCGGCTTTTTTGCGTTTCGGACGCATTATTTTTCCCCCCATTCCCACACTCCTTCACCCATACTGACAATTTTTATGCAAATGGGTCCACTATCAAAGCTCGATATAAGTTCTAAGTTTCAGCCTCCTAGCGTAAGCGGTTGCTGAGATCTAGAAACCAAAATTTTCCGTCTAAAATGCTTCCCTCTCCTCCCCCCCCCCCCTCCCCCCACAGAATTTGGTCACTTCAAGGGGCCTACCCAGTCTATTCATAAAAAAAATTTCAATTTAATATCTCAAACCGTTTGGGAGCTACGAGCCTTCAAACTATTTTGCGTACAGTGGACAGACGGACTAAAATTTTTTTTTGCTTTTTTCGTGTCTACTAGTCATGAAACGTGAAAAAAAAAATTTCAGGGTAGCAAATTTTTTTTTTTAAAAAAATCGATCACAATACTGTATTATTAGAAAATAATAAAGTGAAATTGAATTTCAATTATTTTTTTCACTAGTTCTTCAAGTATAAAACTTTTCAAAAGAATCGGAGATGGTAAGGTCACAAATTTCGTCATTTTTGGCGATTCTTGATGGAATGGCCCGTAAGCAAAGAACAGTACGTAGAACTAGAGCCTTGACAAGTGCCGCTGTTGGTGCCCTAGGTCAGAAATGGGGTCATATAGGAGCTAAAGACTCATTCGAACATTTTTTCGAATAATCTTTTCCAGTAGATTTCTTAAATCGACTGCGTGTAGCTACATCCGAAAATGATTTCCAAAATATCGATGAACAAACTCACTTCAGTGAAAGTCCTCTTAACCCAAGACCCAAGCAGCCGATGTCTCGTCCACAACTTTTGGATTTTCTTAGAAAAGCATGTCCCAGCCAATGTAGGTTGAAGTCTAGCGTATGATACATGATATTCCATAAGTAATACAGAACTCCGATTTGTACCTAGTTGGGGATAAAACAGAATGCGCTTGTGGTTTTGTGCCCTAAACTTTTATTTGAACTTATGCTCGACACACTATTGTGATCGATTTAAAGAAAAATCGGACGGACGGACAGCAAACGGATTTGGGGTTTTTGGCCACAACTGAACACAAAATAATTTTTAAATTTTTTTCGTCCGAGGCTCGGTTCTATGCGTTACAAACTTTTCGGGCTGGATTAAACTTGTAATACTCTACATATATGATTTCATCTAGAGTATACAAATTAATTTGATATCTCTTATAGGACTCTAGAAAAAGGAACATCAACAAAAAAATGCTACTTTTCAGTAGAGCGAAAAATAATATAAATAACTTTTTTTGCATCCTTTTGCCCGGTCATTGCTCACTTTGGAGACGAATTTTGACCCCTTATAGTGCAAATAAAGATGTGATTTATAAATAAGTCTTGTTTCAAAAAATGAAATAAGAAAAATCGAATTTTTCAATTTTCTTGTAGGTACCTCCTTAATTCAATATTCAGAAGACCTACGAGATCTGACGATATTCGTAAAAATATATACACCCCATTTTCCCATTTTCACTAAATTTGCCTCACCTCCGCACGCCAATGGGTATATGACATGTTTGTTAGCTAAACTTTACTAGTCCATCTACGATCTACATATACCCGAAAGTTTTAAGTTTCTAGCATTAGCCGTTCCACACACCCTCCACACCTGTACCGTACCCGTATTAAAATTTATTTTTATACCCTAAATAAAATCTAAGAGTATTATAAGTTTAATCCAGTCCGAAAAGTTTGTACCGCATAGAACAAAGTCTCAGACGAAAAAAAGTTATACATTATTTTATGTTCAGTTGTGACCAAAAAACCCCGTCCATCCGTCCGTTTGCACGATAAATGAAGTTAAAAAAGGAAGGAAGTTGAAATTTTGTCACAACCTGTAAAGTGGAAAAGTAAGGCTAAGTTCGTCAATGGGCGGTATCCTTCCATTCCTTCGGGTATCACCCATACAAAGGGCATTTAAAACACGTATTCGTTATTATTGGCTGAATGCTTCAAGTTAAGAAGTTGAAATTGGCACACATAAACTTACCAATGTTTAAAGCTAAAATTCCAAGTAATAATGCAAATCGCATGAGTTCTCGTGCAGCAGCCTACAAAAGACATTAAAAAATGTATGCAAGTTACAAAATCTACTACAGTAGATGCCGCTTATAGTAATCGCGGATAATGTTATAAGCCGCATTTTGTTATCAAAACAAGTTAGTTCCATTTTCCACAAACGAAATTCATCGTTTATTGGAATAAAAATTCGCTTTATGTTATCATTCGGGCCAGATTTCCATACAACATTACAAGTTTTGTGACTGTATTCTTAATCGCTCCTCTTTTTTCTTCATGGGAATGTGATCAAAAAGGTAAAATAAAAACAATATCAAAATTAAAGATGATTGCTCTTGGTTTTACATTTATGTGAACACAAGGCGATACATATCATAGATTACTATGAGAAATTTCAGTCTTTTCGTAGCTTCTGAAAACTATTGATGCTGATCTCGTTCAACAGAATGAGCTCAACTTCGAGTAAGTTTTCGAGACAGTTTAATAGAAGTGGCGCGCTGAGCTGACAGATATGACCGAAGCTGGATCTAAAACGCTGTACAAGGCTGAATTTGCTAAAAAGGGAGAGAATCAGCACCACAGTAAGTGTCCTGACCAGACACTCTCTTATAAGCCGACATGCTAAAATACGGCGATTCTTTTCAAACGACTTTCTGTAGAAGCTGCCTGGATGAGGAGGAAGAGGAAGAGGAAACAGTATTTCATATTCTCTGTAACTTTGTGAAACATTGAAGCTAGAGTTGTAAATAACTCTTAATGAATTAAAAAAAATAATATTAGATGCTTCGAGCAATCTATATTCAAGCGTAGGAAAATAAATGAGAAAAATTTTCCCCTTCGTCTTTTGTTATCATCCGGTTAATGTTATTGCTTATGGCCGGTCCCAAAGTGATTACAATAAGCGGCATCCACTGTATAACTCAAGAAGGCGTTAAAACAGAACGCTTTAAGCTGCGACTTTGCAGTTTTGTATACGTTGATTTTATAATAGTTACAGCTCAAGGTATGAGTCCTTCGAGTAGCTGCCATACAAAAATTCTCTTAAAATGTACCGACTTAATTGACGGAACTCACTATAACTGAAGAAATCGTTTATTCACGAAGTTGAAATTTTGTATAAATTAGGGAAAATTAAGGTCGAGTTGATTAGTCCGCGAAATCCCTTCACTCTTTCGGGTAGCTAACATACAACAAGTCCTTAAAAGTCGTGTTCAAGAATATTGGCATATAGAGGAACTGGTACGAAGGAAATAGTTTCGAGTCCTTCGTGTAGCTGCGATACAATGATTCTTTGACAATATGTGCATTCAAATTTGGAAACCTACTACAACTCGAAAAATCGATGAGCTTGGAAGTCTAAGTTTTGTAGGAATTATTTTTGGCTAAAAGTAGGGTCGGTTTTGCTTTTGGGCGAAATCCAATCACTTCTTCGAGTAGCTCCAATACAAAAGTCCTTCAAACACGTGTCCACTAGAGTTGGTCGATAACTTTTGAACGCTCCAAGCTAGGATATAGAAACATTAATTTTTGAATGGTTCCAGTTAAAGTGGTGAATATGCTTGAAATCGATTGAGTTCTTACTGCAACCCCATGTGAAAGTCATTGAAAAAGTAAAATTTTACTTTCAGTCATTTTTCTAAACTTCCAGATAGATATGAAATTGAAAACGAAAGATATTGTGTTTCACTTTCGGGGTGCAGCCAAACGAGAGTCCTTTAAAAGGAACGAACTACATGCGGACTCCTTATTCTGCTTTATACCCAACTACAATATAAATCGGAATTCAAAATGTTATCTAGAGTATTATACGATTGGCTTGCAGCTGATCCGTCAAGAACACTCAGTTACATGGAGAAGCGAACCTTCCGCAATTCGGAAATTGCTCGTACAAAGTACTTTTTTCAATACGTCATCCGATTATAACGGTGTGGAGGAGTTTCTTCGGATACTGCCTCTGTCTTGATTGGTTGACATGTTTCAGACACGGTATCTATCGCATTTATCTATATTACAATTTCCAATTAATTGCCACTGTGATTCCCCAGATTTTTCAATGGTTTCCATGCGAAGCATAGTCAAATGTCGTTGCATTCAGAAAGTAACTAAGTTTTCCTAGAAAAATGAACATTTATTGTGTTTCGTCTCTATAAAGCCAAGGTTTCTGTCATGGGAAAAACATTAAAAATTCAACATATCACTTCCTGCCAACTTCTCCACAAAAATATCATGGGCTTCCACTGCAGAAAGTAAGATACGAACTTTATCTACTTTTTTCTTACTGGAAAAACTTCAGTCTTAAAGGTAATAATGTTACAGAACTTTGAGAACTTCCGTCCAGATGGGCGTCTACGTTTTTCAACGCCATCAAACAAGTCGTGCCCAAAAATAAAAAAATAGATATTATCAATCGTTAAATTGTAGACATGTGCTTTATTTAAAATTAATTAGAAAATGTTTGACGTAGACTAACATAAATACAATTAAACGAAAAAAGATGTAAATAAATGATTTTTGCTTTTAAGCATCACAAAAATATCACTGACGACAAAAGGACAAACAAACAACACGTGTATGATATGAACATGAATGTACAAGTAGCATAATATAAAAAGCATATTTTTTAATATCGAGTCAGTTATCAACGATTTCCCAATCGCCCGAAATATGCGAATCCGATTGAGACTGCTCTTCAGTGTCATCAACTTTCTCAATCGTAATATTCCACAGCGATGGTATTTTCATATAAGCCGGCATACTTTGGATATCTGGTATTTGAGAAGTTGATGGCTGTTGTTGTGACGGGGCGATTGGTCCCTTCACAAATTGTAAAGACTTTGTCATTTTATTAGTATATTCGGTTTGTTTGAAACTAGAACTAGTACAGTCTGACTGTAACATCACATTTTGCATTTCCGCACATAAACCTTGTTGATCAGTTCTTTCAGTTGAATTGAATTCGGGATATTCATTGTCCGGTTCGTCACTGATAAAGTGAAGCTTTTTTCGTGGCGTAGTTTGAACTTCGGCATCGCCAACACTAGTCATGGTATATTTGATTGGGTATTTCAGTACTGGTAACTGGTTGTCGCTCAGTTGAGATTTGTTCAAATCTTCTTCAGATATTTCAGCGAGTTTTACCGGTTCGATATTTAAGCTTTGGGCTAGAGCGCGTTCTTTCGGTTCGAGATCTCTTTGTATAGAGTCCGGTGATCGCAAATCGGGGAGAATCCTGAAAAAATTTTTTTTTTGTATTTTTTAAAAATTCGATGTTTGACTACTCTATGGATAATCCAACTACAGCAGTTATCTCGTGACTGAGGACAACGTCAATTGGTGTTTTGGTTGATATTAAAATTCAGTAAAAAGACTTGGTTCGATTTAACAGTATCATATGAAGGCATATATAACGATAACGCCGTAATAGATTGTGGCAATAATATTGAAATTATAACGGTTATTCACTGACCACACGGTGAGATGGGGACTGAAGAATACAACCATCTGCGCTGTTTTTCCTTAAAAGGATACATGCTGCCTATAGCAACATTGAAATCATACTTAAAACTGAAGGTATCAGAGCGTTTAATTTGCTATTGGCTTTCTGTGAAACATTGACGTAATGTTCGCTGTCTTTCTGAAGAGTCACTGTATGAAAGTTCGAACAAATTCTAACCTTTGGAATTGATACTATCAAGCAAAACTAACGGATTAGGATCATCTCCAGTCAAAAATAACTTGCAGTATCCGTAAACTGCTTTATGCAATATTGTCTCCAAATAAAAATGAATAATTTAAAAATTAATTACTTACATAGAATCGGTGCAAAAACTAACATCTAGTAATGATGGACGTGTAGTTAGCTCTTGATTTAATATTTTTCTATCATCTGTATCGTTTGATGAGCCACTAGTTTCTGTCATTGCGTGCCCAATCTCAACAATTCCGCCTTTAATTTTCTTTTTTGACGAATGTCCGTTACTTGTGCAGGGATCTGTCTTATGGCGCCTACTCGCTCCGCTATGATACAAAATCGAATCTTCGTACTCCATTTCGTTTATTCGATCGAACACTTCGATTCGTCGATTTTGTTCTATCAGCAATCTATTTTGTTTGGTTGTAGGCGAGTCGAGACTTGATTCGATCGGAACGTCTAAGTCGATATGTTGAATTGGAGGTAATTCAAAACATTCTTCGGCATTTATTACAGCATCTTCTTCAGCTTCGAATTCAATGGGCGACTCGATTTTTGACCCCGATGGGACTGGGTATGGCATTGTCGGATTAAAAATTATTTTCGCTGAAAAGTTATTACTAAAATTACTAGACAATTCATTAGAATTATATGAAGTGTTTTTACCAGTTTTATTCGGTGGTTCGGGCGATGATGAAATTCGTATTAGACTTCTAGGCCCTTCCAAAACGAAAATCTCTTTTCCACAAATCGAGACGTCGAGAATTCCACGAAATGTTTGCGACGAAGCTTCAACACAAAGTTTTTCCAAATTCAAAATATACAATTTACTTTCGTCGTACGTTATAGCGAATCGTTTCGAAAACATAAAAACCCGATTGAAATTTTGTAATAGAGCAGGATCAGTTTTCGAAGGATTTAGTAATGGTATTTCCCAGACTGGATTTTTGGTAATTGCTTCTTTGAAAAGTAGCGTCTGCTGGACATTTCCGCCGGAATCTGCTATCCAAAAACGAAGACCCGGTCGACTGCATATGATTGTCGGAATCCGTTTTGAAACATCGCAAAATGTCCCACCGAAACAGCTTAGAACTTTACGATCCTTCTTACCAACTTGTAGTACTTGCCACTGCCCGTTCTTCTCACGGAAACAAATTATCGTTCGATAGATGGTTGAAACGAGCAAATACGACTGGCTTAGGCTTAATTGAACGATGTCGTAGGCTTCGTTTAGAATTTCTCTCGATTTACTTAAGTGCTAAAATGAAAGAAATCAATTAATTATTCGAGCATAATACAATTCGCGATTACTTAGTCTAATGGAACCAATTCGGAGCTAAATTGATCAGAGGGATTCTTTAACAACAAAGCTCAGCTTGCGAAGCAGTTTCGTAGTTCGGCACTCAATAGAACAAATAGCAAAGATGGTTAAAGACAGAAACATTAAGCCCCGTAGAACACTTATTGCCCAAAATCCAAAAAGGAATCACCCATTAAAAAGTTGGCAACCAAGTACCGGACACCCTTTATAAGTTTTTAATGAAATAAAAAAAAATACAAATTCATTAAAAATACTGCAATTGCAGTTAAACGATAGCACTGATTGCACATTCCACTTTGTGCAATTTCTATGGATTCTGTTGGATATTAAGGGGGCAGTCTACTTTGGACGCCCCAAAAAAGGGCTATTTTTAGGAATTTTTTTAGAGTTTCCAAGAATAACTATCGATGCCATTCTTTTTGGGTTTAATGAATATACTCTAAAACTAGCTAAAAACATTTTTTTTTATTTACTTTTTACATTTTTTGTTGTTGAAAATACTCGTTAAACGTAACTATGTCAAAAATACATAGGTGGCTGACGGGATTGATTTTGTTCAGCAGATTCATCTGACACAAAAAATGAAAAAGTTATAGATTCAGTATAACTGTGATTCTGTCTGGAACTAGAAGATTTAATGTTCATGCATAAATAACAAAATGGCGGACTTTTTCGGAAAAAAACCAAAAAATTGTACTTTTTCCACTAGTTTTTGCATCAAAATAAATAGTAAAAATAAAATTTTTCACTTGGTTCTAGTTCCAGACGAAATTATATATCTTAGGGATATGTGGTCCAATTTGCATCAAGATCGGTTGAATGGTTTCGAAAATTTCAGTCCCGTGAGCCGAGAAAACGTTTCGAGAAAAACGCGGTTAAAGTTTTTTTCTACGAAATCGTGAAAAAATCATACGTACGCCTAATCAGCGATGCCCGGACCATAAGGATCCCTTCTACCTTTCCAGAATCTCTTACTCTTACAGTTTCAAATGTGGACATATAACTGCCGGTGAAAGCAGTAGAGAAACCTCAAATGTCGAAATATAACTGCCGGTGAAAGCAGTAGAGCAACCTTAATAATAAGTTTGTGTTAATACAAGCAGCTGCTCGACATTGGCACTTAGACTGCTTAGACTGCTCGGATCTCACAATATTTTTGAATGTACATACTTTCGAAAAATGCAAAAAAAAAACCATTTTTTCAAACGGTCACAACTAGACTGCCCCCTTAATCGCGGGAATATTCAAATAGCGTTAAGAAACCGTGGATTTTTTTTATAAGGGACTAATTAACGCGCAAGCGGTAAAACTAATTTTTGTCCGCTGAGATGAAGTTTTGACCACTAAATTTAATGCTGAAAGCACTAAATTGACGTCACTGTTGCTGGGTAAAGCTCGTATTACATTGTATACCACGCTTCAAATATTTGACTATTTGCTCTCGTAAATGCTGTCAGGTAATGTAATCGCCAAATCTTTGTTTGCTACCTTACTTTATAAACCTTATAGGTTTATTTTAACAAAAAAATGTATTGAATTTTTCGTCAAATGTTTTCCCAAATATTTGACACTATGGCATACAGTGTAATACTAGCTTAAGTCCGTATATTGATTTGTAATAAAACAAAAACACTTCAAAATACCATTCGAAATTTAATGCGCTTAATCTTTGTAAGCACGTTTATTTTATTGTATCAATGTATGTCTCTAAATAAATCCGCTTTGAACAATAGCTACTAAACCGATTTAGATGAAATTTTGTATACTCATACAGGATATATTGTTTTGAAGATAAGAGTTTTGTTGTATGGTTCAAGGTTTTGTAGGGTTGGAAAAAAACTCAGCCTTAGGTTGCCACAAACATATCCCATTTTCTACCGTTTTCAAGCTAGGACGTTTTTAGGCATTAATATTAATAACTTTCGAAGCATTCGTGCTATATAATTTAAATACTTAATACTTAAAGATTTAAAAAGTATTTTGATTATTGATATGTGTGTCGGGTCGATAATTCCATTTAAAGCTATTTCCCGAGAAAAACAACTGAAAAACGGGATCGCTGGTCTAATTTTGGTTGGAATCATAAAAGCCTATTTTATCACCTTCGACACTAGAGTACATTTATTATTCTATCTTCAGCACCTTCAAAGTTATCTTAAAGGAAGATTGCAAGCCATTTCTTCAATTGAGCAATTCCCTTTTTTAATAAAGTGCTACTAAGAATGAAAAACCACTTTCCGCAAAACGTAATATACCACATTGTCTAATATGGCGTTCAAAGGATATGACCAAAGAATACTATAAGCTGAAGCGTCCTTCGGACTAGGAATCCGTTGAGATCATGCGCCACTGGCAAACCTTACTTTTTCCTGCCTTCTTCAAAAGTTATGTCAAACTGAGTCTATTTCGCCAAAGATAACATCCAGAGTGTTATTAATGAGAATGGAATTATACTACTACTATAGAAGCTAATTTTAAGATTTTTTTGGTTGTTTTTGGCGTTAGAAGAGTTTCTGGTGCGAAGGAGTGTTGGTGGCAAAAGGTGGAAGCAAAAATAATTTTTATTTCTCGAGAACCGCTAGTAATAGAAAGAAAGAATTGATGCCTGTGTAGAGCCACAATAGGAGCACTCTAAAGTTTTTGATAGGTAAAGCAACGTACGATGATGGGTTTTTTTACTTCCAAAATACCGTCTAATGAAATAACGAATCCGCTTTTACTTTCAAGACCTTACCCATAATCGCTTAAAATAATTTTCATGGTTTTCCGATATTAAACCCCATGGCGGGTTGTAAAATGATTCTGCACCTTTTTACGATTTCCGACACATGTTTAAAGCCTGAGACATCAAATTATTTTTTACTTTAACATACTTTCTATATAATCGCCTAAAAATCGGGTTCAAAAATTTAAAAAATAAAAGATCTGTCAACGGTCTGGGCGTAACTTTATTATTTCTTCGGGTTATACGCAACGAGTAGTTATTTGTTTCGGCAATCGATTGGATAAAATTGACGAAATGGATAAAAAAAAGGAGAAAAAAGGCAGTGTTGTACCTCCTACATAAGCCATGCCAGTCGTTCAGTCATGATTCAATCGGTTGTTTTTGCTGCGACATAAACATGGTAGCGACTTGACCATACCAGGGAAATCCAATACTCGACCTGGCCCGTGGTACTGTGACGTCCTGATACTTAAATTGCAAGTAAAATTCAAACTTAAATTAATTAAAAAAACTTGCAGAGTAGAATAATAAAAGTATGCCTGAAACGATCAAAGTTCTGCTTGACTACAGAGGCATTTGCTAATATTCAAGTAATGAACATTCGTCAAATCTATCGTACACATTCACCGTAATAAAGTTTATATTTGTCAACTTTTCTGACTTCCACTTTCATCAGTCAACTAATTATACGCGCAGACAAATAATGAATCCGTTAATTTTTCCATACTTCAAAAAAACTTTTACTCCTCGACATTCGTGTATCATTGGACCAAAATTATACAATTGAATCACATCAAATATTAAGGTGAATTTAACTGCAATCTCTATATATAAAAATGAATGTTTGTCTGTTTGTCCTGTATAGGCTCCTAAACCACAATTGCGATGAAACTTTGGTGATTTTTTGAGGGTACGCCCTCGATGGTTTCTGCGTTAACAAAATTATTTAACAGTTGGTGGTTCGCGAGTTATTTCAACATTTGAGTGTTTTTCATATGATTTAGCGGCAGTTCGTTTTTGGTGTATTAGTTATGCCTATTCCTATTACTAAATGGTATAAGAGGATAGTGGATGGAAGATGGAATATGGAGGATGGAAGATGGAGGATGGTGGATAGAGAATGGAGGATGGATGATGGAGTGTGGGGGATGGTAGATGGAGGATGGTGTATAGAGGATGGTGGGAGATGGTTTCTGCGTTAACAAAATCATTTAACAATTGGTGGTACGCGAGTTATTTCAACATTTGAGTGTTTTTCATATGATTTAGCGGCAGTTTGTTCGTTTTCGGTGTATTAGTTACGCGTTCCTATTACTAAATGGTAAAGTTGGACTATGGTGGATAGAGGATAGTGGATAGAGGATGGAGGATGGAAGATGGAGAATGGTGGATGGTGGGTGGAGAATGGTGGATGGTGGATGGTGGATAGAGAATGGGGGATGGTAGATGGAGGATGGTGGATGGTGGTTAGAGGATGGTGGATAGAGGATGGAGGATGGTAGATGGAGGATGGTGGATGGTGGTTAGAGGATGGTGGATAGAGGATGGAGGATGAGGTATGGAGGATGGTGGATAGAGGATGGATGATGGAAGATGGAGGATGGTGGATGAGGATGGTGGATGGAGGATGGTGGATGGGGATGGTGGATGGAGAATGGTGGATGGTGGATAGAGGATGGAGGACAGAGGATGGGGGATGGTAGATGGAGGATGGTGAATGGTGGATAGAGGATAGAGGATAGAGGATGGAGGATGGTGGATAGAGGATGGTGGATAGAGGATGTAGGCTGGAGTATGGTGGATTGGGGATGGGGGATGGAGGATGGTGGATAGAGGATAGAGTAACGTGAGCAACGGAGCAACGGGAGAAATGGGAGTAACGGGAGAAACCAGAACAATGGATCAACGGGAGAAACAGGAGCAATGGATCAACGGGAGAAACAGGAGCAATGGATCAACAGAAGAAAAGGGAGCAACGAGATCAACGGGAGTAACAGGAGCGATGGAACAACGTGAGCGAAGCGAGCGTAGCCGCGGTACGCGGCTAGTAAATTATAAAATCATGCTCAAGAAATATGTCTATGATAATCCTAGACTTTTTGATAGTATCATTGCCCAGTTCTTGTTGTATTTTTTGTTTATTTTTGTTTATATAAATTTTTATTATTTATTTATTTACGGATATTATTAACTATTTACGTTAGGGAAATCTGAATTTCGGACATCTTTTTCATCGTTTTTCTTCTTAACTAATTTTCTATTTGTTTTGTATTTATTATAATATTCTTTTTCCTCTAGTTATTTGTTTAATTATATTTTTGTTTTCGTTGAAGTATTTTTCTTAGTTTTTTTTTTTTTTACTATTGTTTTGACATGAAATGTTATGTTTTTTTCCGCAAATTTGTGGATTACTTGAAAATAAGTAATATAATATTTATCAGGGCTCTACGACGCTCACACACAAGCTGAGCTTGTGTGTGAGCGTATAGTTATTAAACGATATTATGTAAATCTTTGATTATAAATAAAAGGTAACTGCAATAAATAAAAAATATGCCAACAGTCTGGGCGCAACTTTATTATTTTATGGGTAGAAGTTCGAAACGCGCTTAATGCTGAGATGCGGTGTAGGTTACTATGAGACTGACAACCTAAGGAATAACCAGGAGGCTATTTGACACTTTCCCCCAGGAGGTTTAATAGGGAAAAATAGTTAAATCCCCTCCTCCCCCCTTATACCCCACCCCTCCAAAAGGTACCAGTCGTAGGGGTTCACTCAATCTACCCACCATAAAAATTTCATCTTAATATCTCAACGGGTTTGGAAGCTACGCACCTTCAAACGATTTTGTGTACGGCGTCTACGGTGGACATTTTTTTTTTGCTTTTTTGGGATTTACTAGTCCTAAAACGTGAAAATACAAAATTTCAGGGTAGCAATTTTTTTTGAAATTTCAGTTCGATCACAATACTTTATTATTAAAAAATAATAAAGTAATAAAAAAAGCAAGACGGGGGATGTCGTCTGCTTTGCTTTATAGTATCACGGCGAAAAATGAGCTACGGTCCAAGGTTTGCTATTTGTTTTGCGCACGAGTGTACTGCACCCATAGAGATATAAATACTGGAGACGAGAAGACGGCGTTTTTGTATGAAGCACTTTGAAGCCAGATAAAACGTTTTTGTATGGAGCGTTTGATGCCAGGTGGCACTGAAATGCAAATAGTAGCCTAGCATTCAAATGTATTGTGTTTTTCGTGTTCAAGACTGGGGTATAATACAACTGTGAGTAAGATGCAAATAGTAGCATAGTTTTAATTGTCGGTCCTTTCCAGTACATATATCTCTATGATTGCACCTAAACGAGTTGCACTATTTGTGGGTCACCAAAATTGCCGATAGCTTGTTAGCAAATATTTATGCCTGCAAGTTAATGGTTGAACGACTGGTCCAAATAAGAATACTTTAGTTAGCGTAAACTTAGTATTTAAGTCATTGTAAGTTAATGATTAAGCTCTAATTTATTTTCAATATTATTGTCACTCAGTAAGTCTAATATTACGCAGACGTTTTTATTCATTAAAGTATCCCTTTCTAACAAATTCGTTTAACCGATTCGTCAACTTTTTAGGTTAACAAAATACTAAACGATTCCTCTCTGGCTAGTTGGCACACTGCGGCATCTATAAGGTGGCATAGTACTAGCCAGAGAAACTCTACACATCGGCACACACATGTGCCATGAGTAAGAATTCTACTATCTTTTTATTTAGAGAACAGGCGCTGCTCGCTGGACTAGACCACGAGCATGCGTTGACCACTTCAGCAGAATAGATCACAAAAGGACAAAAAAGTCAATAAGGACCAAAAAAGAAAAGAAAAAGGTAAAGTCCACACATTCCGTTCCCGGGTCATCTTATATTCATGAGTATATGTTGATATGGTAACAAATGTTCCAGCTCATAGAACTTAGACAATACTGTCTCCAGTTCTTTGAGCTGAGAAAGTGTACTCACATCGGAAAAAAAATTCTTTTCATTTCACTGAGTTAAGGGTATATACTGCTGCGTTCATAGCTAAGAGGCTGTGCTGCCTCCGAATCTTGAACGGCGGAAGACTTGCCTAAAAAGTATGCAGGGATTAAAGCAATTATAAAAAATAAAGTGGTGTTTTACTGTCTTCCATAGACTACGTTCGTGCACAATGTTTAATTACTGTGTATTAACAATTGACCTTTTGTTAAAGTTGTGACTTGGGTTTTTAAATAATTTTGGTTGACCACATACTTACACATAGCAAAGTTTAGTTTATAAATTAAATTGAAAATACGTAAAATTCCTTTCATCTGTTTTTCGCTTAGTAGCTATTCAGCAATTTTACCGACATCCGTTATTAAAAGTTCATTGGATTTTAACACCATATTATCAATATGATAATGTAAGGCCTCCAGTTCTTCGGACTAAGAAAGTGTGCCCTTGGCATGGGGCTAATTCAGTCATTAAGAAAATAAAAAAAAGTTAATGTTAACTTATTTGCAGGTTTGTATCAAAATCCGTTAATTTTAGTTGTTCGAAACGGTAATCATGCAAAGTACACCTGGCATCAATTCTGGAAGGCTCGCGCGATAAAGGGCGAAAATTCGCACAAGTAAATTTATCAGAAAAATAGGACGTAACTTACTGCTTGATAATCGAATTCCGTGAGCACAACGACTCCTCGTCTATCGCCCGAAAACAATTTCATTCCGTTCTTTGACCATTCGCAGCAAGTAACCGGTCCCTTGTGCAAGTCGCGAATTGTGTAGCGCTCGATCGGTTTTGCCTTGGTGAGCGGAGCAACGAGATTCAAATCGGGCGGTAGTTCCTTTTGAATTTGAAACACGTTCACCTGACCGGTAATATTTCCTGCAGCGACCATGTACTCGACAGATGAAACAAGCCGTAGACAAGTGATCGAGGACGTTCCCTGTAACGGAGGAGGTGCGACGTAAAAATTGCCGGTTCTTTTTTAAGCGCTTCTTACCTCATTTCGAAGTTTTTGAATTTCGCCAGACACTCGATTGTACCAGAAAACGATTCCGGCGTCAGTTCCCAACGCAATGAACTCGGCCACCACGTCGAGAGACGTAATATTCAGATTTTGCGAGAAGAGGCCCTTTTGAATGCGGGCGGGCAATTTTTCCAAAATGTCTGTCAACGGTGCCCATTCCCGTAAGCTATCGATCCCATCGTTTTCCATTTACGACACACGATTTTTTGAGTTTTCGCAACACTTTAACCGATTGTAATTTGTAAAGCGCTAAATCAGATAAAATTTGCGGATTGCGGAAAATTGTAAACAAAAAGTGCCACCACACACGGTACTTCAACAATGACGTTAGACGTTACGGCGACGAGGGTTGAGTTGCGCCGAATGTCATGCAATCGATATCAGCTGGCTCTGCGAGGGTGCGTTCTGATAACTGAGAAAACCATTGAACATATTTTTCGTATGCACTCACACCAGCGCAAACGTCGTGTGCGAAGTGCGAGGAACAAACAAAAAAGTACAAAGTTCTGAAATGACAAGTGAAACTACTGTCAAGGGAATTTTCTTTTTAATATAAACGAAGGGAACGGTTTTGGAAATTTACCTAAAACGAAATTAGCGAAAATAGTCAAGTGTGAATGTAGTGGATCCGACGATGGCACACAATATCAGCAACTTCCGGTCGCCGGTTTTCACGGAACCCCGTCTCGTGGGCGCTTCTAATTTGATCCAGACTCCGTTCGGGAATGTCCGAACCAATCAAATGGTGAGTTCAGTACCGCCGCCGCTACCTCCTCCGGTGAATTCGCAACAAAGTAGCTATACATACGGTGGCGGAACACCTATGAACTACGGAAGCGTCTCACCGTACTATGGCGGAAGTAGTTTCGGTGGCTATGGCGGTGGTTATGGTACTGGTAGCTTCGGAGGATACGGTGGTTTCGGGGGCGGTTACGGCAACTATGGCGGCTTTGGATCGTATAATCGTTACGGTGGCGGCCAATACAACAATCCCAATGATCCGGAAAATCGATTTATTCAACTGGCTGAGGAGAGCTCTCGTCCTGCCTTTCAAAGCATCGAGTCGCTGGTCAGCGCAATCGGAAACATTGCCTCGATGCTCGATTCGACTTTTTTCGCGATAACGAGTTCATTCCGGGCCATACTGGGTGTCGCCGCCAACTTTGGACGTTTACGAGGCGTCTTCTCGCAATTTTGGACAACGTTCGCCATATTCCGCGGTCTCACATGGATTTACAGAAAGTGCGCACATTCCCGACCTTATTTTTCTAGTATTTTTCAAACGATTTTATTTTCGCTCTCAGGTTACTGTACATGATGAAAATATCGAACATTGATCCTGCATCGGCAGCTTTTAAAGAAGCCTTCGCAACAGCCCAAGGCCTACAAGGAAACGTGCCGACAGACAGTAAAAGAAAACAATCGCCGTGGCCTGTTGTTGCTTTTCTCGGTTTCATTTTCACAGCGCCCTACTTGATTATGAAATTGTTGAGCTCTGTTACAAATACAGCGCTCGATGAGTGTAAGTACCGCATTTCTTTTTTATCATATTTGTCCTAATCGTATTTTCGCGTGAGCTAAATTTTTGAAATGATTAACAAGCATTATCTTATCGCGAGCCGTCGGGACTGCCATTAAAAGACTCGGAAATTTGTTTTTCTCAACGATTTGCTTAAATCTGGCCTTGGGCCAATTAATAGTCATATTAGCCGCTGTTTATTCGACTACTGGAAGCAATCAGCACCAATAAGAAGTAGATTGAAGTCAATAAAAATTGAGCAATGGAAATTTTTTGGCGACGACTGCAATGCGAATACTACGAATGAAAAGAATTTGCTTATTTATTTAATTTGCACGAATGTTATTAGTAAATTTTCGTCGCTATTAAGTTCTGAATGCAATTGATTTTCTGCGAAAGTTAAGCCTGGAAAAATCGATGCAAAGAAAAAATAGCTTAGGAAGTATAATCACCTCAAAGAACAAATGTATTTAAATGGGTTGGAAGGGATGAAACGTTGGTGTATAGATATTTTTTCTTATCTGAATATTCTGTGCCATGGGTACACTTTCTCAGCCCGTAGAATTTGGAGTCTCCAGGTAAACGAATTAAAAAAAATTACCATATCGTCGTTAATACTGCAATACGTACTATGTATGTCAATATTAGGCAACTTTACAAGAGAATCAGAAATGTGTCTATCAGTTTGCCCAAAGACTACTGTAAGCAGAACACTAGCGTGGTTTTAGAACAGAATCTTAGTAACATTACTACAAGTTACAATTAGATATAGTGTAGACTTTGATGGAACTCACTAACATAATACCGTCTTGCACGTTGATATTATCTTTATCTCTATATATAAAAAATCTGCCAAGGTCTGGGCGAAACTTTATTATTTTTCGGGTCAAAGTTCGGGAGTGGTCAAAGTCGGAGTGTATCATGAGTTGTTTCGAGATTATTAGATTTCTTGGAAAATTATTTTTGTTCTTAATATAAAAATATTTAAAATAGAGATTTTTAGCCGATTAAACATTAAAAAAGTCCGTGTAGACTATATGAATTTCAGTATATTATGTACACTAAAAGCCCATAGAAGCAAAAACGAATTTGTTGCCTTATCAGAATTAAGAGATATGACGAATTGTTAAAACGTATACAAACCCATTACTTCCACTTGGGGTTTGAATTTCGAAAAAATTGTGAAACAAGTTTTTAGACGATTTCATAAGAAGCAACTTGATATCTCATTAGACACAAGGGTTTTTAAAAAATTTGTGAAAATGTAAGCAAACCTTTCACACCTCCTTGGTTCTGGAAATTCGAGAAATCGTGAATTGGTTGGCCGTAATAATCAATGTTATATCTCATCAGAACTAAGGAATGGCAAAAATTGTGAAAACATATACAAACCCTTGAGGGTTGAATATCGAAAAAAATGAGAAATGGGTTTGTAGGCGATTTTATAAAAAGTCTGTGGAAATGAATAGCGATCTGATATCTCATCGAACCTAAGAAATATGTCGAAACTTTGAAAAGCATACAACCCCCTTACACCCATTAGGATTGAATATCTAAAATACTGAAATTGACTTTTTGGCTTTTTTACATAGGAAACCTTAGGAAGTAAAAATGAATTCGATGTATCACCAAATATGCAACCTCCTTACACCCACTTGGGGGTTGAATATCCAAAAATCCTGAAAGGAGTTAATAAATAAATATGAAGACGGCACGAGAAAGTAGGAACCAATTCAATTTCCTATCACTTCTAAAAGGAATGACGGAACTCGTGAAAACGTGTTCAACCCTTTTATACCCTCTTAGGGGTTGAAAAAGCAAAAAACTTAGAAACAAGTTTTAGGCGAATATTACGCAAGCACGTGAAAGTGAAAAGATATTCGATATATGATAGGACGTGGGGATATAGTAGAATTCGTGAAAAAGTTTACAACCCCCTTTGCAGCCCCTTAGGGGTCGAATTTTAAAAAATCTTGAAAACGCTTTCTAGGTATTTACATGAAGAAGCCGTAGAATAAAAATGAATTCAATATTTGAGAAGACCTAATAGATATGACGAAAACCGTGAAAATATATGCATTCCATTTTCACTGATAATTTTTTTTGCCCCTTCTCCGAACGTCAATGGATATTTGAAATTTTGTTTTATCTAAATTAGTGTTCTAGTTGATTTACATAAACGTACCGAGTTTCAACTTTGTAGCATAAGCCGTTCTATAGATAGGAAAAACACCCCCACCCCCTGATATAGCTCTATCTAAATACCAAGTTTCAGCTTCATATCATTATAGGTTGTCGAGATATTAAAATCGGAACTTTTTCCTGGGGCACTCACCCTCTACACCATCACTTCCAAAATTTTGTTTTCTGCTAGGAATCTATTAGGCCTACTTCTGGTAAAAATTTTAAGCATCTATCTTACACTGTTCTTGAGATATGAGACGTGATTTTTTAGAAAAATTCTTATCCCCTTCACTTTCATGCTCCACCGCCCCCTTCAAAAATTTTGCTTTCATCAAACTTCATTTGTCAACCTTTGCACACAAACCAAATTTTATTTGTCTAGTGCAATTGGTTCGTGAGATATCGTAATCTAAAGTTTTTCAACCCCCACCGCTGTACGTCATTGCCCCTACTAAAATTTTTGTTTTTGATCTATTCTTCTAGTATACCTACAGATATTCATTAAGTTTCAATTTTGTGACATTGACCGTTTAGGAGATATGGATTTTAGAATGTATCGATCTCACCTTTTTTGCGTTTCGGACGCATAATTTTTCCCCCCACTCCCAAACCCCTTCACCTATATCGGGTCCACTACTGAAGCTCTATATAAATTCCAAATTTCAGCCTCCTAGCATAAGTGGTTGCTGAGATCTAGAAACCAAAATTTTCCGTCTAAAACACTTCCCCTCCCTCCCCCTCCTTCCCCCTCACACCCCCACCCCTCCAAATTTGGCCACTTCCAGGGACCTACCCAGTCTATTCATAAAAATTTTTTCAATTTAATAGCTTAAAGGGTTTGGGAGCTACGAGCCTTCAAACGATTTTGTGTAAAGCGGTCGACGTACGGCGGACAGACGGACTGAAATTTTTTTTTGCTTTTTTCGTGTCTACTCGTTATGAAACGTAAAAAAAAAATTTTGAGAGTAGCAAATTTTTTTTTTTTAAAAATCTGCAATTTTCTGTTGATACCAGTAGAACACAGCTATTTAAATGATTCCATAGAAAAGGCGAATCTTTTGGCCTCGATTTTTGCGAGAAACTCTACCCTTCCACCTAGTGCACAGCCCCCCCCCCCAAACTGCTATCAAGCAATATAGAACTTTCTCCCATCAAATTTCGCACTCGTGTCATTTCGAAAATTCTTCAAGTTCTCAAAATTAATAAATCCGCTCGTCCAGATGGCATTCACCCCATTATCCTTAAAAAATGCTACTCTTCTTTGGCTAAACCTCTTCGCAATCTTTTCTATCGTTCTTATTCTTCTGGTAAGTTTCCTCATCTATGGAAACTAGCTAATGTTCAGCCGATATCTAAGAAGGGTAGCAAAACGAACCCCGCAAATTACTGCCACATTACCATTACTTCTATTTTGTCTAAAGTGATGGAAACTGCTGTCAACTGTAAGATCGTGCAATACCTGAAAAGCAATCGTCCCCTTGATGACTGTCAATATGGATTTCTACCACGGAGATCCACCGGCGATTTGTTGGTATACCTGACTGAACGTTGGAACGCTTGTATCTATAACTTCGGTGAGGGTCAAGTACTTGCACTGGACATAGCGAAGGCATTTGACAGAATTTTGCGCAAAACCCTTCTATCCAAACTCAATGCATTTGGTATTAATGCTACTTGTATTCGATGGATTGAGAGCTTTCTTTCGGAACGTACTATACAGGTTGTATTAGATGGCGTTTCATCATCCCCTTTCCCTATCAACTTCGGCGTCCCTCAAGGCTCAGTTTTATCATCTACCTTATTCGTAATTTTTATTAACAACCTTCTGTCGTCCACTATCAATCCTATCCGTAGCTTCGCTGATGATACGTAGTACACTTGACAACACCTACAGCTTTAACTTGATTACAGAGGCACGCCAGTCTTCAGTACTCAGCATTTACTACAGATATTTTCACGGTCGCTGTAGTAATGAAATTAGGCGTCTTATCACACATTTAGTTCACTTCCCACGTAATACTCGTTCAGCTTTACGCGCCCGCGAGTATACGGTGGATAAGGACAAACCAAACGTGCAAACGTGCAACCAGAATGTGGAACGACTGTGTTTTCTAGCGAATATTACTTACAGCCTTTTAAACGTAACATCCTCCGATTGTTTTCCTCTGATCCCTTTTACTTTTAATCCTATTTTTCATTTGTTTTATTTATTTATATTTTTCTATTTATTTATTGTTTTTCTCCCCATCCTATACTCACTGGACTGTACATGACTGTATTAAAGGTTGACCCCTAAGTTCAGTTCGGTGCTATAAAAAAAAATTCAAAAAGTATATAATCGTAACGACTTAAATATCGCTAGGTTCATATCGAACGTCAAGGACGCGCTTATGAATTTGAAGTCAGTCGCTAAGGAAGTCGGGTTGTGTTATTGATCACTGAACTCATAATATAAGTAATCATGCAAAATGTGACGACAGAAGGATACAATTTGTTGACCGTAAACGCTTTCATGTATTTAAGAGCCTCATTTGGTAAAGACGGCAATGAAAAAGATGAAATTCAGCGGCGAATCACTGTAGCAGATAAGTACAAGAAGGTACACAAAAAAAACAAATTTCGTATAATTATAAAACGATTAAAATACGTCTGAAGAATCTGTAGACGCATTGCAACGCATTTCGACGCAATTTCCTACACCGGATCCCGGGACGGATAACATAAGGGTCAGAGACTATTAGTATAGACTCTACCTTTGTCAGAATTATACGTCAACTATTTTATCCAGGCCAATTTTGAGCAACGCTCTCTTCCCCTTTGAGACGATGTAAAAGTCGAGTTTTTTTTACTTTTGCAATTCATGTTTTATTTTTGTTGTCAGTAAATATACGAATAAAATCTTAAGAATCGAATAACTTAATATATATTCTCTTTACAGCACGAAACCCACAGACCTGGGTACGTCCACTACCGTCGCAAGTACTTTACGAATTCCAAGCTCGTAGTCCGGAAGAGCTAACACTTCGTGTAGGACAAACTGTTCTAGTAGCGCCAAAAGAAGTTCAAAACACACAACAACTGATGAATTCCGGCTGGGCATTAGCATCTGTAGATGGAAAAACTTCCGGCTTAATACCAATTACATACGTTCAAGGACCAAATCAAATTCGAAGAGAATTACCAATAATAAATACAATAAACGAAGTGCCGATACATATGAATCCTCTAAATCAAACCGAAACTGTTCCTGAGCTGGTAATGCCCAACTCTGTCGATACGACGCATGTGCAAATTGAAGATTCTATAGATGATGTTCCCATTGAATAAGTTAGAATCGTAGAAATCTAATTAGAAGCTAATGCGCATATTTCGTTTTGGTTCAAATTGTGTTTTGTATGGTTTGATAAGTTTGTTAAGTGTATTGAATGTGGTATTTTGTAAACTTATGTGTTTAATAGAAATTGTTAATAATATATATCCGATCACTTCATTAATAATCACATGCCCACACTGTGCACTGGGCCCCGGGGCATAGAGACATAATGGGAAATAAGCGGGCTGATGAACTCGCCAGGGAGGGCTCCGCTCTTCCCGGCTCTCTTGCGGAACTAGTCCACGTTCCTTTAGGAGTCGTAAAGAGGGTCATACTCTCCCACTTCCAGACAGCGGCTAACTCCAGATGGAAAAGCCTAACCACCTGCGCCATTTCTAGGAAGATGTGGCCATCTTACAATCGAGCCAAGTCAGACGAACTTCTATACAAGACCCGGGCAGACTTCTCCAGAATCACGGCGATTAGTACAGGTCACTGGCCAATTGGGGATCATGTAGCCAAATTGGGCATTCCGTTCAATGTACACTGCCGCAGCTGCCAAGACACTAATGAGCGAGAGTCGCTCGTTCATTTCCTTTGCGAATGTCCGGCTTTAGCTAGAGCCCGAGAGCGAGCGCTAGGCAAACCCTTCTACGGGGACCTGATGGAGATTTCAGGGAAGAAAATTGGATAGTTATTACTTTTCCTGAACAGCACAGGGTGGTTATAGCGATTCAATTCAATCAATTTTTCTCACATTCATCATCTATATTCCCCAGTCACAACAACCCTTAACATCCGAGTTTAACACGAGTTTGTGGTTCCAAAACGGCCTCTGAGCTAATTGAGCTGTCTGGGAGACAGGGCTGCCACTGAAACCAACCGACCAATCACATGCCCAAGGCGTTCACTGTCGACATGATCATTTCGATAAAGCGACCGCGTTCCCAATTTGGAATGTTCTATTAAGGTAATATTGGAAGCTGCGTCTAAAATCTAGCACTTATTTCGATTTAAGAAGGTGGTAAAGTATTTACGTGTACATAATTAACTTTGCTTGTCGCAGAGATTTTAAGGTTTTACACAGAAAGAAAAAGTTGGAAAAAACTATGTATGCTAAAAGCTATAAAGTGGAAATAATCAACACGAACACATGATACCATAGAAGCTAGCTAAGAAATTTGGGGTGTTCTCAGTGTCAGAGAAGAGAAACGGTTTCTTGGATACTGCATTTGGGGCATTACCAATAGAAAACGATGTCGTTCAGGTTCTCTGGTGGGTCTTCCTGGTCAATACATAGTTCCGCCATTGGCACCTCCGTGATCTATATATTCAGCAAGCTAATGACATTGTTGTGGTAGTAGAATCCGCAATATGTGCGATGATCAATGTGAATCAATTTTTTTCTTCCAATTTCTTAGTGCTTTGCACAGATGTGGAAAGTTGTGAATGTTCAGCCAAATCACATGGGATGACGCAAAATGGCTCCTGAATCTTATCTCGGAATAGAACAAAACACAGTAGAGTTCAATGCCTCCAAAACGCATCTGTCATGCATGAAACGCTCAGTCTCAACTTACTTCTCCGTTAGCCCTCAGTATTGTGGTGCCGAAAACCTCTTTCGTGAAGCAGTCTTTTTACTTCCATAGACTAGTCGGTGTCTTCATCGTGAGACTCTAAATTCCATCTTACTCCATTCTTTTTAAGAACCCGAACGATTGCACCTCACGAGTTCAATCGGATGCTCAAGAATCGATTTGGTAGAATAGGCTACCGAATTGGTCAACTCGTACCGAGGTTCCATCAGGTTGGAACTAAACATGTGTTTGAACACATCCCTGTACCCACGAAACACAACACTAGCCTGTGACACATTAGAGGATAGATAACCAGAATTAATGCTGCGAATCCATATCCCACAAATCGTTTTACCAGTACTCATTCATCGCTCCCATTGTTGTCTCGACAACTTTATCCAAAGATTCACTTCGGATAAATAGGCGCAGAGTAGAACAAGCGAGTACAAAAGAGATTTAAAACAAAACAGTCTGCACATCCCGAAAAATTTTCAAATCACGGGACCGGCTGAATACGGTACCAGGCTCCGATCCATTAAATAAAAATTTCCGGTTAAATATGAAAATAATGACGACTTTATTACTCTAATAAAACAAACGTTAAGGTAAGCGAAAAATTGCGTTTCGGGCCCTACAGTATCCGATTACCTTGAACATTATTCTGGTTGTTGATTTTGATTTTCTGTTGTCGTTTCTTCTCCTCCTTGAATGCGTCCGCGTTCGCCTTCCTCTCCACTCGTCGTTCGGATCTGTACTCTTTGAGCAGACGTTTCCGTTCGTGTTTTTCTTCGGGTGTTTCGTCCTTCGGTCGGATCGACAAAACACTCAAGGTGGACAGAACAGACTTGGCACAGAGTGACTTCGGCCCATTGGTTGACTCCGACGTGGGAACATTTTCGCTATCGAACTTTGCCAACGATTTTATCGTCAATTTATCGCCGTCGCTGCCGCGCAATACATTTGTCGGCATTCCGGTTTTCGGATCGATTTCAATGCGTCGATTACGTCGCGGCTCCGCAATTAATTTCGGGTGATTGTAGATATTCGAATATTGTGATAAAACGCTTTCGCAGTCGACTTTCTTTTCTTTCTCGTCCCCGACCTCCATGTCGACGAGTTCCTCGTCGGAATCGCAGGCTTCCATGTTCCTGATTCGATCGCGATCCCAATTTTTGTCGTACTTTTGGGCTTTTTTCTGTTTTTTAAATTCTTTGTAGCACTTCATTAGAACCGAGTGCGATGTGTCCATGTGTCCGTCGATGTCTTCCATGTCGAGCGGTCCAATATCCGAGTCGTCGTAGGATTCGAAAATTTTTTCGAAGCGATCATCAAGCAGAGTAAGTTGTTCATTTCGGCGGATAACGCTACTTGATACCGAGTACTCGGTGAATCGCGATTTGATTTCTTCATCGCTAAAGCGGCGCTCCCTCATTAATGGACCCAATCGATCTTCGAGTTCCGCATCGCTGCCATCGTCGTCGCTATCCATAAGATTATCCGAGTCGATGTCTTGGTCTTCATCATTTTCATCCAAGCTATCTTCGTCGTCGTCCTCCTCCTCCTCCTCCATCGCCATCGTAAAGAAATCATCTTCGAGTTGATTTTCAGGATTCTCGTAATCAAAGTCGTCGTCCAAGGCGGCAACAACGTCGGGATCCCAATCCGGTCGTGGCCCCGGTCGAGGTGCCGCCTTGTTTAACATGCCTTCCTCCTCTTGGAATGTGGAGGCGAAGACAGAACTCGGGAGTTGAATTGAAACCTTCTTGGGCTTGTCCTTCTTTTGATTCGGTGCCTCCACGTACTCCCAGACGACATCCTTACCGGGCTGCTTCAAATGCTGCAAGTAGTTGTAGTCATCGTCGAATCGTATACCAAACTTACGCTGCTCGTCGCGACGTTTCTCCGGATCTGCAGAAGTTTGAGCCTCGACAAGGACACGCTGGGGCGCTGTTTCATCTGTGATGAGCGGGTCGTGCTGGCTTCTATGCACCAAGTGAAATGTCACGGCATTTTTGCGATCGATAAACGTCTTTTTGGTCTTTCCCTGCAGGTTGGAATTATGTGTAAGAATCGGGCTTCAGTGGTTTAACACAAATAAAAAGTTACCATGGCTCACAAGTATTTCGCTAGGCAGAATTCCGATAAAAATAAATCTGCGTTTTAGCTGTCTAAACTTTCACACATGTGCCATATGCTGCAGCGAAACGTCAAAAGAAAACGTCAAGTTCGGAACGTCGGAACAGCACGTCAATCGAATTCCCCGTATAGATGGCAACCGCATCGGTTAGTATGTTTATGCGTTTCATATCCGGCTTCTTGTACCAACAAGAGTCCAGTCATTGAAAAGGTATCTAAAGTAACGGTTGATCACGTGTTGAGGCGAGTATGAGAATGAAATTGATTTTTACTTAATTATTTCAATAATACAGTATTGTCATCGATTTTTTTAAAAAAAAAAATTTGCTACACTCAAAACTTTTTTTCACGTTTCATGACTAGTAGACACGAAAAAAGCAAAAAAAATGTTCAGTCCGTCTGTCCGCCGTACGTCGACCGGTGTACGCAAAATTGTTTGAAGGCTCGTAGCACCCAAATCCTTTAAGCTATTTAGTTGAATTTTTTTTCGTAGATAGACTGGGTAGGTCCCTTGAAGTGACCAAATTGTGAGGGGTGAGGATGTAAGGGGGGAGGTAGGGGAAGCGTTTTAGACGAAAAATTTTGGTTTCTAGATCTCAGCAAAGGCTTATGCTAGGAGGCTGAAACTTCAAAACTATATAGAGCTTTGATAGTGGACCCATTTGCAAAAATTTCCGATATGGGTGAAGGGGTGAAGGAGTGGGGGGGAAAATAATGCGTCCGAGACTCTCGAAAGCCGAGGTTGACACATTCTAAAATCCATATCTCCTAAACTGTTAATGTCACGAAATTAAAACTTAATGAACATCTGTAGGTATACTCGTACTAGGAGAATAGATCGGAAATAAATTTTTGAGTGGGGCAGTGGCGTACGGGGGTGGGGGGCGAAAAAGTTTAGATTACGGTATCTCACGAACCAATTGCACTAGATAAATAAAATTCGGTTTGTGTATAAAAGTTGAAAAATGGAGTTTGCTGAAAGTAAAATTTTTTAAGAGGGCGGTGAAGCATGACAGTGGAGGGGATACGAATTTTTCTAAAAAATCACGTCTCATATCTCAAGAACAGTGTAAGATAGATGCTTAAAATTTTTACCAGATGTAGGCCTAATAGACTCCTAGCAGAAAACAAAATTTTGGAAGTGAGGGTGTAGAGGGCGTGGCTGGGAGAGGGTGAAAGGGAAAAAGTTTCGATTTTTATATCTCGAGAACCTATAACGATATAAAGCTCAAACTTGGTATTTAGATAGAGCTATAGTAGTATCATGTTGGAAAAATATAATTTTTAATAGGGGTAGTATGGAACGGCTTATGATACAAGGTTGAAACTCGGTATGTTTATGTAAATCAACTTGAAAAGTAATTTAAATAAAAAAAAATTTCAAATATCCATTGGCGTTCGGAGGGGGGGGGCAACAAAAATGATTAGTGAAAATGGAATGCATGTATTTTCACGGTTTTCATCATATCTATCAGGTCTTTCCAAATATTAAATTCATTTTTATTGTACGACTTCTTCATATAAATACCTCAAAAGAGTTTTCAGGATTTTTTGAAATTCGATCCCTAAGGGGGTGCAAAGGGGTTATGTACTTTTTCACGTATTCTGCCATATCCCTTAGGTCTGATCAGATATCGAATATCTTTTCACTTTCACGTGCTTGCGTAATAATCGCCTAAAACCAGTTTTTAAGTTTTTTCCTTTTTCAACTCCTAAGAGGGTATGAAAGGGTTGAACACGTTTTCACGAATTCCGCTTAATTTTTTTGGAAGTGATAAGAAATTGAATTGGTTCCTACTTTCTAGTGCTGTCTTCATATTTATTTATTAACTCCTTTCAGGATTTTTAGATATTCAACCCACAAGTGGGTGTAAGAAGGCTGCATATCTGATGATATATCGAATTCATTTTTACTTCCTAAGGTTTCCTATATAAAAAAGCAAAAAGTCAATTTCAGAATTTTAGATGTTCAATCCTAATGGGTGTAAGGGGGTTGTATGCTTTTCAAAGCTTCGACATATTTCTTAGGTTTGATGAGATATTAGATCGCTTTTCACTTCCACAGACTTTTTATAAAATCGCCTACAAACCCATTTGTCAATTTTTCGATATTCAACCCGCCAAGGGTTTGCATAAGTTTTCACAAATTCTGCCATCCCTTAGTTCTATTGAGATATAAAATTGGTTATTACGGCATTTGATGTAATGACCTAAAAACCAATTCCACGATTTTTCGAATTTCAAGAACCAAGAGGGTGTAAAGGGGTTTGCTTACATTTTTACAAATTTTTCAAAATTCCTCGTATCTCATAAGATATTAAGTTGCTTCTTATAAAATCGTCTAAAAACCTGTTTCACAATTTTTTCGAAATTCAAACCCCAAGTTGAAGTAATGGCTTTGTGTACGTTTTAACAATTCGTCATATCTCTTAAGTCTGATAAGGCAACAAATTCGTTTTCATTTCTATGGTCTTTTAATGTACATAATATACTGAAATTCGAATAGTCTACCATACACGGGCTTTTCCAATGTTTAATCGGCTAAAAATCTCTATTTTAAATATTTTTATTTTAAGATGATATGATACACTCCGACTTTGACCGCTCCCGAACTTTGACCCGAAAAATAATAAAGTTTCGCCCAGACCATTCGCAAATTTTTTTTTTGGTTGGTCGTAGAGGCGCATTATTCTTATTCTTTAATGTTGTTTAACGTGTTATGCCCCGAATACATGTTGGCCCAACCATGCAAATGCAAACAAGAGCCAACATGTGGATAGTCCACTTGTGTGCGTTGGCTATCACTTTATCGACTCTACCTATTAGGAAAAAAAAACGCTTTCATTATGCAACTATCGCGCGCCTTTGGAAGCTTTGATCGCTTCTTTTTCCATGCCTGTCCTGTTGCTTTTTAGCATTACGTGTCCGTATCGATGCTAATGAGCTTTACGAACGCTTTGTCCCCTTGTAAGCGCTCCCCTAAGTAGCAAGTGTGAAGCGCTTCCTTAGGTAGCAAGTGTGAAGTACTCCCTTTGCGTTGCCCTAGGTAGCGTTATTGAAGCATTTTAAGTAAGTTTGTAAGGCAAGTACACTGAAAGAAAAAGAAGCATCAAGTGCTATTTTTATACTCTAGATGAAATCATATTTATACTCTAGATGAAATCATATAGAGTACTATAAGTTTAATCCAGCCCGAAAAGTTTGTAACGCATAGAACCGAGCCTCGGACGAAAAAAAGTTATATATTATTTTGTGTTTAGTTGTGGCCAAAAACCCCAAATCCGTTTGTTGTCCGTCCGTCCGTCCGTTTGCACGATAACTCAAGAACCCGTTGGCCTAGGAAGTTGAAATTTTGTCAGCACCTGTAAAATGGAAAAAGTAAGGTTAAGTTCGTTAATGGGCGATATCCTTCTACTCCTTCGGGTACCTCCCATACAAGAGTCCTTAAAACACGTATTCACAATTATTGCTCGAATGCTTCAAGTTAGGAGCTTGAAATTTTAAATACTTAAAGTTTAAAATGTTTGAAACGAAAGTTCCGAATATGATGCAAATCGAATGAGTCCTTCGTGTAGCAGCCTACAAAAGTCCTTCAAAAATGTATACAAGTTACAGAATCCACTATAACTCTAGTACAAGTTAAAGCAGAGATTCAAAATTTTACAGGAATTAGTAATTAGTAATAAAAAAATTGCAAAATTTAATTTGTGTTATTTCAATTTCTGATAATAATAAAAGCCGCTAAGATTTTTACTTAATAGCAAATTTTGCATTCTCCACTTGGATTTACTATTACTTTGACTTATAAAATAAATGGTTTGAAATAGGATATTTTGCCATGTACATTGTACACGGTGCAAGCTAACATAGTAAAGAATGTAAAGTGAAAACAGCAAAATGAGCAATTTGCATTGCTATAATGTCGATGAGTAATAGGCAATATACTAACAGAAAACCATTTTTCAAATGGGAAATATGCTATGATGATGGCGTCGTCTTCTACTTAAAACTTTAATTAGACGCAATGTAAAACATATAAAATAAGAAAAAAATATTTCAAATTAGGCAATAATCAGCCTATTTTTTAAAATACATTTAATTTTTAATTTTTATTTAAAATTTAGGTATTATTGGGATTATAGCAGATGATGTGTAATAATTAAATATGTGCTTTTAAAGAAACAAAAATATATTTCATTTATGTTATTAACATAACAATTTATTAATACAAAGGTATTATTTATGGTAAAGTAATGAAAATTGAAAAAAAAATAAAAGATACTTCTTAAACTTTGATCATTTTTTAAATTCAATTTGAAATACTATATTTTATTGACTGAAAAGCTGCTACAAAATAAGTATTAAAAATTTCTTCCGAATCAAGGCACACTATTTGACATTCTTCCGTAATTTACTGATGCCAGCAATAATTGTGTTGATGTTGTATACTGGCATGATCCTTCCACTTGCAACAAGTTATTGTATTCAAAGTGTCTAAAAGGACGAAGTTAGATGCTTCTAGACTCGTGATGATTTTATCTGATTCGGTATGTGTTACATCCTCTAATGTTGATGACGTAGGAAATAAAATTAAAGATCTATAATCTAAAATTTAAATAATAAAATATATAAAAATATCAAGAATATAAATCAAAATAGGTATAATGAAACTCCAAATCGAATACCCCATTGCTTAAGATTTCCGACTGATATCGCTTGCAAAATATTTAAAAAAAAGTAATGCCAAAAAACCGACATAAAATAAATTGAAACCTATTAACTTCAGAAACTTTATTACATTATAAAAAAAATTTAAATTTGGCCGCTACAAACGCTCAAATGTGCTAAATTATCTGCGCCTGCCGCTCAAGTGCAGGAAGCAGGAAAACGTGCAAAATCTATATAAAACAAGTGTGCAGTTATCTCACATTTAATATACTTGCTCTAGCATACCTAAGCGTGCGTAACCATCAAACTAACCTTCAAAAATTGGAATTAATTCTTCCAAACTCCATTTTTCTATATATGATCTAGTCGATCATTTTTTTCACTTCACTTTGTCACTTTTCACAATTTGCTTACACGAACACCCCGAACAAGAATGATTATCTAGCGCGTATATTCACCATAATAATGGGAGCATAGTGCCAAAAATTGCATATTCCACTAAGTTATTTGCACTATTTGTAATGCAATTTGGACTATTTGCTAGTTGTTTCGGTTTACCTGCTAGGTGATTTATATTATTTGCATAGCTTTTTTTTATTAAACAAATGGGATTTTCTCCCTTATATGTACATCACTCTCATTTTCCTTTATTACATAGAAACAGTATCAAGAATTGTTGTTAAGTTGTCAATTGAACATAGCTCTGTGTAATTTTAATTAATTCCCATTCTCATAGCTCCTTTTGCATTTAACGATAGTAACAATTTATTTTGAAAGAAGCCTTTTATGATATGTAACTATTCTAATAAAGCTATTTAAATTAGGTTATTATAATAAAAAAAATACTTTTAATGCTATAATTCATCATTAATTATGCCAACATTCCTTTGCTATTTTATTTAGCAAAGGTAGTAGCTGGCAGTTTTTTCAGTGTATTGGTCCCTGTATTGGGTAAGTTTATTTCATTTCGATGTAGGTAAGGTATGTTCCCGTTTTTTCCCTTCAATTTGTTTCTATAGAAAGTTAAAAGTATAATATAAAGTATAAAAGTTCGTTGGGTGACTCCGGTCTTAAAGGCATGATTCCGATAGCATGTAAACAGTAGTTTGTGGAATTTTGATATCGTTAACTTTGTATGTCAAACGTGGTAGGTACTACTTTTAATTATTTAATTAATTCTACTAATTGCTTCTTTTGAACTATTATTAAAAACTATTCAAATCAAACTACAAAACAATATGAATTCAAAAATTATTCAATGAACTAACAGGAATGGCAGAGATTCCAACAACATTGTACATGGATAACCAAAGTGCAATACAAATCATCAGGAATCCTGAAGAGATCGAAACACATAGATCCGTACTTCATCCGCAAACGTTTCGAAGCAAAGGAATTCGATCTGAAGAATGTACCTATCAACAAGTGAACAACCAGCTGACATTATTACGAAGCCACTAGCTCGGTTGACATACCATTCACAGGAACGGGAGAGCTGATAACAAAGAAGGACCATCAGTCTAAAGTCGTCAGGAATCCTGTGTTAAGGGCTCACATACCCCTGCACGCGCTGGAAACCGAGTAAATTTGAATAATTATTATAAAGGTTATATGGTGAAAAAAAAATTTAATTGTTGAGTTCACATATCTTATTAACTATTCAACTATAAAAAAAAATAATTTTTTTTTTTTTTTAATATTAACATTGTTTTACGGGTATAAATGGACTACTTATGAAAACCATGGCGCCTCCTGGTCGGCATCATAACTTCACCAAAAATAATTCAATTTGCAAAAATAAAAAAGAATCTTGTAAAATAATGTAGTAGTTATAGTCTGACGGAGGGATTTTTTTTTTTCAAAAATAAATTAGTTACAGTATTTCAAACTTTAGTAATCGGTTTTTTTAAAAAAATTTGCGTTTAATAATTTATAAAAAAATGTCCAAGCAAAAAATTAAAAAAACCTCTCGTCAGACTATAGAGAATATAGTTATCAAAATTTAAAAAAAAAAAGTTGAAAAATATTGAAAATTGACTGAATTGAATTGAGAAAAATGCGTTTAAAGTTCTTGGTAGGTACAACGTGAACTTACGGCTAGTCTCCCATTCCAGCTTCGTACTATACACCTTCTTCCTCTTGGATCTTCGTATTTTTCACAGATGGTCCCATAAATGACCTTGTTTTCTATGAAACCCAGCTTTTGCAAAAAAATAAATGCTAAACGCTGCTGTTGAGAGTGGCGCGGCAATTAGCCAGAAAGCCGCTCCAAACCGAAGTCTGGTCACATTTATTGCTATAACTTTGTAATGGAGTGGAATTCTCTAAATTCTAATTTTTTTTTTAATTCTTAAAAGTATAAAAAATAAAAATCTGTTAAAAAAAAAAATCTATTTTTTGAAAATTGCAGTGGTATATGGCGGCTGACTTGCCTATATAACCGGTCTCCTAGCGTGTGTAATCTTAACTGTTGACAGAGAGTAAATTTAGGCTCTATGACGCATATATAAAGAAATCCTCAGCAGGACCACCAGCTGTAAGGGTGTTTCGGATAGTAGGCATGATACACCCTCTGATGAGTTAAAATGCCATCCGATAAAGAAAAAGCTCCTTCGGACTTAGTCTAACAAAGTTTTAAACTGGCTTCTCCAGTGAAGGTTTTTCAACTGTCATGTTCCCAATAGCCAGGACAGAGCGATCAATCACAGTTGGGATTTCGTGGTGGTGTTTCGTAAGCAATTCCCCTGACGTCGAAAACCTACAAAAAATTTTTAAAATTAGCTTTTATGGTAGCTTTACCATGAAAAAATTCCACTCTCAAATATTTTCTTATTAAACACAAACCGTTAATATTTCAATTATTTGACCGTATTGTGAATGTCACGTCACATCACTTCGATGCCGATTCAACTAGGGTCACTAGATACACAACACTCTCTACCTAGGGTTTGGCAGATACGTCTAATTCGGTCGTTTATGTACTAGAAATTGTAATTTAACCTCACAAAAATCGCCTGTTTATGTACTAGTTCGCCTGTTTTTGTACTACTGAACATTGCTCTCAAATTGCGTTTTTGGAGTGTGTTAGTGCGAATATGTGAAGAGTCGGAAAAAAGCTGTCGGTTCCCTTCCACAATTCTAGTACTTGGTTTTCTTTAGTATGGAAGTGTGTGTGCGCGAAATTGAGGTTTTCAATTGAAATTTCCGTATTTCTTTCATTTCTTTTATGGAAATTTACAATTTTGCAGCGAAAAGTCAATCATTTCGAATGTTTATAAAGCGAAATCCCATAATCATGAAAAAAATTTAAATTTACTGGTTTTCCACCTTGGTACGCATCTGCCAAACCCCTCTTAGAGGCTGTTTTGGTGTGAGTGCGTATACAGTAACCCTAGATTCAACATGTCACGTCGATCGAAAAGAACCGATTGTGTAACCGCATCGACGTGACTCATTAGCATTTCCATATTGATATGTATGTGTCAGCTGTAAATTGTGAATTTAAGCTCATGTGAATGTTTTCATTTACAATCATTTCATTTTTGCATCGACGTTAATTTTTTTCAGGCGTCACGGACTGGAATCTCATCGACGGAAAATGACGATTAAAGTGACAACAGTCGATGACAATCGACATTCACAATCGCTTTTTCAGGAGTCGATACCGAATCGGCATCGAAGTGACGTGACGTGACATTCACAATACGGTCAATTATTTCCTACAAATAAATACAAGTATTAACAAACCATTAACAGAAAATACGACAAATTCTAAATTGTCTTTTGTTTTTAGTACGTATAGCAACATTTTTTAACAGGCATAGCTTTTAGTTGCTATTTTGCATCATAATAATTTCGTATAGGTGTTCAGCGTGTTAATTTACAAGTCAACTGTCAGGTAATATTCACTGGTAGTATTCCGGGTAATTTTGTTCTCAACTATTGGTAGTATTTTAGGTAATTTAATATTGAAAAAAGAGGTAAAGAATCACACACATATACACCGTTACGAAGTATATAAGAGGAGTTTGTCCCGATGCGTATAGGAGGCGGAACTACCACGGAACCAACTGATAAATTTCTTGCTGGTATATTCATAACTAAACACTAGCAACTTTAGCGTTCAATTTGAGGGATATTTGTATGGCAGCTACTAAAGACCACTAGGAGTAAGCTGCGAAAAATATTTTTATATTTTAGCGAACAAAATGTGAAAATTCGAGTTTCACAGGATCTCTCCTGTATGTGTTCACGTGTTTTAAAAAGCATTTTATATGAGAGCGTACCTATGTTAATCACTAAACCATGACGTGTAAAATTTCGACTGTGTTGCTAAGTTATTTTACGATCGACGAAATTAATACATAAATTTTCCAGAACTTTTGTGTGGAAGTTACACAGAGACTTGCTTAATATTCCTCATATTTGTTCCCAATCGTGAAAATATTAAAAAAATCAAATTGATCTCGATAATTGATTTTGGGTAGATCATTGTAATGTCTCCTTTCATTGATGCTCTAAGCAGGTGCTTAGAAGTTAATCCAGGGCTGCCTCACCATCTAGCTCAATGGAACAGTTGAGAGGTTCTCTATCACGATCCAGAATCCAGATGAGCTAAGCTCCTCAAATTCAAAATTAAACTCGCCAATATTTGGCTTTCCAAACAGAAATCGATTGTTTAAAATTTACATTTTATTAAAGCCTTTAACAGAAATACATCTACCAAAAGAAGACATAAGAAAGCAACAGTTTTAAATCAAATCTTAACTACGGATATGTACATAATTATGGCAGCAATGCAATGATTCCGATCCTATCAAATTTCATTTTCTTGGTCCGAAGACGCTGAAAAATTTCTCTGAAAATTAAAGAAATTGGGAATTTTATGAATTCGAATTTGACTTTTATTTTTGTAATTTGCTTAAAATACTCACTGGTGTTGGGAAGATTGAGTTCTCGGGTACTTTGTCTTGGAAGGACAACGTTGACATAGGGGATAGCTTTTTCTTGTTTCCTTTGTAGGGGCTTGTCGAAGCCCCCGGGCAGTTTGGGAGTAAAAAATCATTTGATTCACGTGTAACTCCTTTCCAGTCTGTTAAAATTTTCTTAGATATTGGCCCGGTTTTATTCGGATGTGTCACCTTTGTGTTTCCAATGAGCCAAGGATGCGCTGGAAACAAACGTGGGCTAGTTTCTTTACTAACGTCTGGACTTGGTCCTAGTCCAAATGGCAATAAGTTGACGTCAAGGAGATTTGCACGTGTTGTACGTGGGAAATTTGTGCGCGATGTTTGCACTGGTGGTGGATAGCTGAAACATTAAATTATAATTATTAAAAATCTATGAACTATGGGTACAAATCTTTTTTTTTCGCACAAAAGAAGGAATCCCCATAATGAAAGGTGCCTAGCAAGTTTTGTAAAAATGAATTTCATCAATCCCGCACTTCACTCTTACCGTAACAATTTTATTTTTAGAATGTCTAACTAGAATAGCTCCTTAAAGGAACTAAATTTAAACTTTCTGTCACTAGTGGGTCTTCAAATGAATTTGATTTGAATGAGTATAAATAGCTGCAGTAGTAATAATTCGGCACTTCATTCGATTTAAAAAAACAGAGTTTGATTTTTGGACCTTTGTAGAAATAAAGGTACTACAGTCACGGTGCAAGTCGCAAGCCGATGGAATACTGAAATACTGAACTACGATTTATATTGTAGTTAAGGATAAAGTAGAATAAGAAGTGCGCGTGTAGTTTGTCTTTTATTTACATGAATTTTAATTTTGAAGATTTTGAAAGACCTGGCTCTACCTTATTACGACAATTGCGCTCTGAAATGAAGAAGTTACTGATATTAGTTAGTTTCATTCATTGAGAAATCTGGAGGACTTAGTTCACCTGTGAACCAGTCCCCCGCTTTCTGGGGAGGAGCACAATGACGTGCTTTACGGTCTCAGTGTAAGGATCAGTGTATCTACTTCGTCAAACCAACCAACTCACCAGTCTGTTTCTATAAAATGATAGTGACTGTCGAAATCCAATCAAAGTATTGGATTAAATCGAATAGTTCTTGTAGTATTCATCGGACAGAAAAACAACTAAAACCTTAACATTTGAATAAACATTATACAGACCCAACTAAAAGTGCTTTGCTATCTAAATCTAAATATAATAGTTACTCATCTGAAATGCGCAATAGTGTAACTTGCGAACTAAAGCCATTACAGCTAAATGTAATCGATAGTTAAACGTAAATTGGAAAAAAACATACTCTAAAAGCAGTTGGTTTGTTTGAACCCGTCTGTAGCTTACAGATAGAGCCTATCCGTGAACATGCTATTTTTCGATATTTCAACACGCGACCTTAGTCTAATCCCGTGACCTCGTCTCGAAGTCAATATGTGAACACCTTGAATTACTCTATATAGTCTTTCTCTCTCACCGTGTTAATGCCATGAATTATACGGCAGTACATTACTGGGTTCAAGGTGGTAAGGATTAAAACGTTGATATAATTACCTTATTTTGTTCTGTTTTTGATGGGCAACCTGCTGTAGTCCAAGGATGTTTGTGCTACGCTTCTGACTGAAGTACTGTCCACTAACGGACAAGTTACTAACAGGAGATAGACGCTTCCCTTGCATCGTCATATCGTGATTTCCCGGAATAGTAGCTTCCGGCTGCAAGGATTGAAATTGGATCGGTGACGATGGCATTTCTATTTGGGTTTGCGTCGATGCTTGGAACTTTTCGCCTTGAGATTTTTGTGGTTTGGCCGATAGGACTCGCGGAACCTTGCTATTGTTGATATCGTGAAATACTAAATTGTTTATACTGATTTGTTTCACTTGAGGCTTAGGTTGAGCGTTGACCAAGTAATGGCGGAAATGTCCGAATTGATCATCGTTACCGAAACTCGGACGATTACTGGAAAGCGACAATAACGACAAACCATATTGAGAGCCTCGATCCTTGGTGGTACTGCCCAATTTAATGGCCGAGTCGGTTTTCGTTTTGGAACGATCCTCACCGCTTTTACTACCCGAACCATAGTCACCGATTCTTTTCAGCAGTGGATTATTTTGCGTTTCTTGATTGAGTTTCGATCGTAGTTCGGGCAAAAAGTTCTCGACGAAATTATCGCGAGCGAAGAGGTCATGTTTTAGAAGATTTGTCGTCGATGGACGAAGGCTTCCATCCATTTTCAGGCATTGTGTTAGGAAGTCCAGACTATCGCGATTCCAATCCGGAAACAATTCCATTAGGCTTGTGTTTTGCTCTTGCTTCATTCCTTTGAACATCGAATTCTGAACGATAAGGCCCTGATGACGCGAATTCAATTTTCCTAGAACGCGAACTATTTGAAAGAGCTGGTCTATATCGCTTTCACCAGGAAACAGAGGTTCGCCGGTCATCATTTCCGAATATAAACACCCTATCGCCCATGTGTCAACTTCTTTTCCATACCGCGGATCGCCAACAAGCAGTTCTGGTGACCTATACCACCTGAATCGAAAAAAGGACAAATTATAGCAAAAGTAGATCTGAAAGAATTTCGGCAACATTACCTGGTTGCTACATAATCCGTGAAAGTTTCGTTTTCTGAAAACGGTCTGGCGAATCCAAAATCACAAAGTTTTATTACACCTAGTCGGGATACAAGGACATTCTCCGGTTTAACGTCCCTGTGTATTACCTGAAATTAAATGCCACCAATTATGAAATTGCGCAAATTTAAATATGTAATAATAATGTTTCTACTTACGTCATGAGAATGAATAAAGTCTAATGCTCTTAGTATCTGATAAATGTATTTTCTAGATGTTATAAATCCTAATCCGCCAGCTCGTGCTTCCAGTTCTTCTAAGACCGTGTGCTCAAGATATTCAAAAACCAGGAAAAATCGTTTTTTACGCCGAAAAACTTCCAACATGTTTACAAGATTTTCATGACGTAATTTCTGTAAAGGACCAAATACTTCATTTTAATTTTCCGTGCATTAAAACTGAATCAATAGATTAATTAATTAATTAATTAAATTCTATCGAGTGATATGATACACATTCAATAGGAGTCAATTTCGGTGTCGTTATCCAGCCAGTGTAGAACAATTTGGCACATATGTCGCTAATCTGCAATGTACTGCAAGGCGTATTGCAGAATAATGCAACCTTCAACAAACTGTTCGTTCATAGACATTCCTTAGTCTTCCATCATTTTCTCATTGATCAAATGTTAGCCATTATTTGATCAGAATTGTGATTGTGGTCGACAAAATACAAACAAAATTCAATTTATTTCTGTACAAACTACTACTATAACTATATTAAGAGTTGAAATGAAAAGTAAGTTCTTTTTTCATTATTTTCCTGAAGAATGGTAAACATGCCGACCTCTTCCACCTTTAGTGAGTGAAAAAGACTAAAGTAAAATGCTTATATGACCAACTAATCATCAAATGCATACCGACTTGCAAATGCCATAACAAACTAAAATGATCAACTGTTCAGAGCGGTACAATTTTCAGTACGTTCTTCGCTGCGCTTACGGCGAAAAATATGATATGAACAGAAAAAATCTTACCACGGAACCCATAACTATGACGACTAGTATAATGGAAGTCATTTTTCGATCGCACTATAGTCAACGACCGGTACTCGTATTCGATGAGTGAAAGGTATCACAGAATTCACATGTAAATCCATTTCTTCACTGATCGATGAGCCGTATACCGCAGTTCAAGTGTAAAACTATTCTATCGGTTCGTGATAATTACGGCATATTTCATATGTAACTCACGCCTTACCGTCATCGATGATTGGTAAGGTTTAGTTCATACTCACTTCAAAAATCTTCACTGGTCGGTCTTGCTCATTCCAATTTTAAATACAATTCGTGATAGGAGATCTTTCAAAGCGATGACTGCGGATGAGATGGTTCGATGCATTTCAGTACGATCTAGAAAGTAATGCGAATACCTCACACGTATTTACAGATAGCAAGCACATATTTGATCTTATTCCCAAGTGATAATCTTTTCACTGACAACTTTCGAAAGTATTCGTTGCCGTTTCATCAGTGATTCATCGATGTTTGTTTTGTAGGGCGAGGCATACATATATGTTTATGTCTTAACAGAAACATTTGCCGCGAATGGAATGACGGAGGAGATCTCTCCATTGAAGTTTTAAGTAGATATTTATTAGTCCCTGTATTCTTGAAAGTTCTTTTTGATAAATCTTATAATTTTATCAAAGAATAAATCAACTGCATAGATTATTTCCATAATTACAATCTCACATTCCTCAAAGAAAACTTCTGCAACGCCTTGAAGTTTGAATATCGTGCAATCACGACATTTACTTACTTCACTACTTTGTAGGTGGTACAGGCACAGGCACAGACCAGTAACAATAAACCAACTAAGTGATACGAATCACACGCGTGTTTATTGAAACTTTAAAGAATTTTCTACAAATAAAAGTCCTTATTTACTGTTTTTGTATTATTGTATGTATAAATTAATATTTTGCATAGCAAATATAGGTATAAAAGACCTTATTGTAAATCTTCTACATTGTTATGTAATTTAAAATTAATAACGATCAGATATTTTAAGTTTTTCTGCATTTTTTTATATTATCTTGTTCCTACATTTATACAGATATACTATTTAATATTAATATTTACAGTACTGTTACATTCGTACCATGGCAACCCGCACAACTCATTTATGAATGACATCAGCTCATCAACGAGAAAACTGCAAACATCCAATACCTTCCAACACTCAGAATAGCATAGAAATCTCTGGACACTTCTCAGAAGCAATAGATACATCCTACGTGTTCCACACACACAACCGAATATAGTGGAAATCTCTCGACTCAACACATGCAGTATTTAAGCGCCGCAGGGCTTGTACACGGAATCAATTTTTCTACTGTGAAAGCGAGACAACGGACAGTTCTACGCGAAAGTGTGTTTGTAAGGTGATTCTCATAGATAACAGCGATTGAGTAGTGGGTGAGTTTGGGGCAAAGTGGGCTAGCAAGGTAAAGTAAGCCCCTTCAAAATTTTTAGTTTGTAATAGTGCCATTTCTGAGCAAAGTAAAGTATGGTATACGATAAAGCTTCATAAATTGACCATAATGCATTATAAAAGCAAACCAATTTAATTACAGTTCGTTGAATTTTTCTCATATTACAATTTTGGTGAGCCCGGGGCTCACTTTACCACATATCAATATAATCTTATTTGACAATTAAAAATAATAATTTTAGCATGGCTAGAACATACAACAGGAAATCAACGTAATAATTGTGGACTGAAGTTGCGATGAAAGATGCAATGGCTTCTGTTGCTGATAAAAATGGGCCTTAGGAAAGCCAGTAAATATTTTGGTGTTCCCATGGCTACTCTTCAAAGAAGAGTACGTTCTGAAAATTCAGCAAAAGGTCTTGGTCGTTATAAACCAACTTTCTCCTATGAAAAGGAGCTCATTGAACACGTATTGGACTTGGAAAAAACGCTTTTTTGGAGTGACTACTAAGGACCTTAGGGTACCAGTGGCGGATCCAGACCTTGCTGTTGGGGGGGGGCGGAATTTTTTTTTATTTGGCTATTTGGTTTGATCAAGTTCTGTGTGAATTTAGCTACATAGACTGCACTTAGCAAAAAAAGGGTTCATATTGTTTTCATCTTATTATGGGTCATTCCATCAAGAATCACCAAAGTTGTGACCTTACCATTTCCGATTCTTTTGAAAATATTTTACTTTAAGAACTAGTGAAAAAAATAATTTAAATTCAAGTTTTTATTTCTATCTCATTTTTAAACTAACAAAAACAACTACAATCTTTAAAATAAGTCCTACTTACCTACTTACAAATTACCAGAGATATGAATTTTCAAAGAGGACTCGGACATCTATTTTGGGAAACCTTTAACATACTATAACTAACAAAAAAAATGAGATAGAAACAAAAACTTGAAATCATATTTTTTTCATTAATTCTTCGAGTACACAAATTTTCAAAAGAATCGGCGATGATACACGCTTTTGGCGATTCTTGATTAAATGGCCCTTTTTCTATAAAATAATTGAGAACCACTATAATGTTCATAGATTTTTTTGACCCCGATCCCATTCAGATCCCAAGTTAATTTTTTGGTATGTTTTTAAAAACAGTATAACCTACAAAATATATGAAAAAAAAATAAAAAAACCCGTTTTGAGATATTCAAGGATAAAGGACAAAATCATTATCCTAGAAAAAAATGTCAAAAACCATTTTTATTGCGACAACCTTCCCCTTTAAAATATTTCATTATTCTAGGATAAAAATTACCAGAGATATGCATTTTCAAAGAGGACTCGGACACCATTTTTGCGAAAACTTTAACATACTATAACTAACAAAAAAAATAAGATAGAATCACTAGTTCTTAAAGTACAAAAATTCAAAAGAATCGGAGATGGTAAGGTCACAAATTTCGTCATTCTTGGCGATTCTTGATGGAATGACCCTTTACCTACGAGATATGTTGTCTTGTAGTCTTTTTATCACGGTTCTGTTCGCATTGCACCGCAGAACTACAGTACATGCTAATTACACTCCACATTGCAGTGGAGTAAAAATCGGAGACCGGTTGAAGTATGTATGTTTAGAAAATTTGGAATTGCTCTTGGGGGGGGGGGGGGCGGCCGCCCCCTCCGCCCCCCCCCCCCCCGTATCCGCCAATGTAGGGTACATGCGTACGAATTAGCTGAACAAAATTGATAATTATTTTTAATGCTAAAAATACAATCAATAAAAATATTGCCATATTGTTTATTTTTCCAGAAGAAAAAATAAGCACTTTTGCTATATTACAATACTTTGAGCTGTGAATTTTTTAGTCATTTAAATTTGTTACATTTCATGTCCAACTATTATTTTTTGTTTCAGAATTACAGCTAATTTCGTTGGGATTTATTAAAATCATAATGTTTGTCTTTATTAATCCATTAACATATTCTTTTGCTTCAGTTTTATATACCCCTTGGAAGGGCTCACTTTACCCCAGTGGTGGGGTAAAGTGGGCACTTTGAAGTATGTATAGAAAGTAGTACATATCCTTTTTATCAGCTGCAACAATTTAACTTCATGAATATATGACTTAGCCAACATCCTAAACGAACGATTTTGCGAGAAAAGGCATTTATAGCAATAAACCATTTTATAGAATCTCGGTACAAACCTTAGAGGGCTTACTTTGCCCCACTTTCCCCTACATTAATCCAATATTGTTTTACTTGAAATCCCGGTGAACCCCTAGCTCATAACAGCACTAATCTATTATGTTTCTGTGTGTTTGTATTATGTTATATAACATTTATAATCTACTCGTAGATGGAATCTGAGAGTATTATAAGTTTAATCCAGCCCAAAAGTTTGTAGCGCATAGAACCAAGCCTCGGACGAAAAAAAGTTATATATTATTATATTTTTTGTTTATTTGTTGACAAGAACTCCAAATACGATTGACGTCCATCCGTCCATCCGCCTGTCAGTCTGTCCGTCCGTCTGTCTGTCCGTGCGCACGATAACTCAAAAACGCCTTGACCTAGGATCTTGAAATTTTGAATCTGGGTGTTTGGCCAAATTTGTAAGGCTAAGTTCGTTAACGGGCAAAATCGTCCTACTCCTTCGGGTAGCTGCCATACGAAAAGTACATAAAATTTTTGTATGTGTTGATTTTGCAATAGTTGGAGCTAAATATATGACTACGAAGAAAATCCCATTAGTCCTTTGTGTAGTTGCCATTCAAATATCCTGTCAAAATGTCTTCACTTAATTTACGGAACTCACTTTAACTCAAGTAATCGTTTAGCCACGGATTCGAAATTTTGTACAAATTAGTTTTGTGTGAAAACGAAGTTCGAGTTTACTAGTCAGCGAAATCCTTTCAGGTAGCTTCCATAGAAAAAAAAACTTTAAAACAAGTGTTCAACAAAATTTTCCGATAATTTTTGAACGCTAGGAAAGCTAGGAATTTGAAATTTTGTACACATTAATTTTTAAGTGGTTACAGGCAAAGGGGTAAATATGCTAGAAATCGAGTGAGTCCTTCCTGCACCTCCCATGTGAAAGACTCACCAAGTTCTAGATATGAAATTAAACACTGATGATATTGTCTTTTATTTTAGTCTAGCATCCAAATGGGAGTCCTTAATAAAGGACAACAATTTCTCCAGATTCTGTAGTTGAGTTGCTCATGGACGCTAGGAACGTACATTCAGAAATATCCGCATTTTGCTATGATGATGGCTGTAGCACACTTACGTAGAAAACATTGTGCATCTATATTTCCGTCGACTTCAGTTTAAATGCCTGGTTTTTGAATCTTGGGTTCAAAATGGTCGCTAATAGTATGGGGATTATTTTCATATGATCTTAATCTTTCTCCAATTAACTTGCGAAGTAAGAGCACTATAAACTTTTTTGCAGTAGTACTTTTCACATTTTTTTCTAATTTAGACAATTGTAATGTTTACATGGGAAATAGTAACGTAGTTTTCGCTAGAAACTGTAGTAGTAGCTACATCAAGGTTCTAGCAGTATCTAACTGTTCTAACTGAACAAGCCAGCAGACAGACCATAGCCATTGAATAGTCATGAAACGTCGACTTCCATCGCCAACCGTATTCGTACCAGATCATAGATTTTATTACATGTATTGTTTTAGGATTGACAAGCTGTATTCAGGTTTTGACAAGCTGTATACAGGTTTTGCCTTTTTCTTACAGTTTCAGAGCACGAGCCAGTAATGCGACAAAGTTTTCGATTTAGGATCGTATTTTTGAAGTTACATTTCAAGTACATTTTTATACTCTAGATGAAATCATATAGAGTATTATAAGTTTAATCCAGCCCAAAAGTTTGTAACGCATAGAACCAAGCCTCGGACGAAAAAAAGTTATATATTATTTTTTGTTTATTTGTGGCCAAAAACCTCAAATCCGCTTGACGTCCGTCCGTCCGTTCGTCCGTCCGTCCGTCCGTCTGTCCGATAGCACGATAACTCAAGAACGCCTTCACCTAGGATCATGAAATTTTGAATCTGGATGTTTGGTTGAATTTGTAAGGCTAAGTTCGTTAATGGGCAAAACCGTCCTACTCCTTCGGGTAGCTGCTATACAAAATGTCCTTAAAACACGTGTTCAGAATTGTTTAAGCTACGTCTTTCCAATTTTGTATGTGTTATTTTTCTAATAGTTGGAGCTAAATGTATGAATATGAAAAAAATCCTATTAGTCCTTCGTGTAGCTGCCATACAAATATCCTGTCAAAATTTATTCACTTAATTTACGAAACTCACTATAACTCAAGTAATCTTTTAGCTATGAATTGGAAATTTTGTACAAATTAGTTTTGAGTAAAAATGAAGTTTGAGTTTATTAATCAGCGAAATCCTTTTACTCCTTCTGGTAGCTCCCATACAAAATGTCCTTAAGACACGTGTTCAACAATATTTTTCGATAACTTTCGAACGCTTCAAGCTACGAATTTGAAATTTTGTACACGTTCATTTTTAAATGGTTCCAAGGAAAAGAATAAATATGTACGAAATCGAGTGAGTCCTTCCTGCACCTCCCATGTGAAAGTCCTTCAAAAAGGACATTTTTTTTTGATGACTTACCCAGTTCAAGATATGAAATTAAACACTGAATATTGTCTTTTAGTTTTGAGTAGCAATCTAATGGCAGTCCTTAATAAATTACGTACAACATGCACACACGTAATTCTACTTTATCCCCAACTACAATATAAATCGGAGTTCAGTATTCATCTAGAGTATTATACGATTGGCTTGCAGCCGATCGTGACTGCAGTATGTTTAATACACATTTTTTTACTTCTGTCTTACATTTAGAATAGATTCAAAATTTTGGAGCTAGTTCACTGTCAGGACTTCATAAGTAAAATTTCAAATCCTTCATCTCTCCATGTAAATGACGGAAATGAAAAAATGTGCGAGCAAATACGTTGCCCCACTATAGTCGAAATGAAATGAATTTTGTACGTACCTAGAACGTACGTATGTTACGTATAAGCACCTATAATATTATACGTAGAATCTCCGTAAATATTCTGGGTCCAGTACTCCTCCAAACTATACGCATTAACATATACGGCGACCGCGGATATTGTACCCTAGAACTCTACGGTGTTTATCCGGTTTTTCTTACGTATAGTATACGAAACTTTGCCTGCTGGGAAGTTCCTGAATCACATTGTAGTCCTTAGCAAGCAAAGTTGCGGACATTCTTTCACATTCGCTTAATGCTAAGGCCAGTTCTTGCATTATATCGTAAATTCGTTTAACCATTGCATATGCACTATTCCAGCGTGTTGGATATTGTTAAATAAACTTTAGTTCAGGTTTGTTGATCTGTTGCTGAATAACTTTCTGAGTGATTTATTTCAACTATCGATCGTAAAAACAATCGACAACAACGGTTGCTGCATGAATAAAGCCTTAGCATTAAAGTCACGAAGTCTCAAGCGTATTTGGCTCGCAGATCAAATATCAATATACTGCCCCTAGGCCTAATGATATCTTTGAGGTAGCAATGTTTTTTGGTGAATTCAATTAGTAGCACAATAAACTTAAATCACACCAACTCACCTAAAACGAGTTTCTTTGAAATTGTGCTCCCTTAATCTGAGTACCTGCTGTGGTAATTTACCATACAAACTTCAGCCACACGCTCCAAATTATAATTTAGTTGAAAATGCAATTGTGCCTGACCAGGTCTGTTGTTGTAATTAGTCAATGTATTTGAATACTTAGAATAAATTCTCTATATATCTACCAACTTACCTTTAGCATCCGAATTTCCCGAATCGCCATTTTCCTAACGGTCGGGTCGTCTTCCGTCTCGAGAAATTTCTTTATGGCGACATATTGACCGGATTCTCGATGCCTGCATCTCATAACAAGACCGTACGATCCTTCACCAACGACATTGATGACGTCGTACTTCTCCATACTTTCTGTAAGTAAATAATAAACAAGTGAATTAGCGCAAAAATGTTTAATTTCAGAGTAACCACACTATCGAACAAGGCATTACCGATCAATCGGACTTGTGCACGACAAATAATTGAATTCCTTGCCAGGACACGATGACTGACTCGTCATTTAAAGCGGACCATGCCTTGCAGTGGGTGAATAGAGGCGTATAAAACCAAGCATTACTCCAACTCCTACCCTACATCCTGCCGGCGGACACGAGCAAGACACTCACCCTAATTAGAATGTGGCACGTATGTACATAAGTTTGAGGACTAGGAACAATAGAAACTACCGTACGTAGCGGCTACGACCAGCACGTGAAATGTCATTGACCGTACGAAGCGTTTTTTGTGTTCCGTGTCCTGTTTTTTGGTAAGGGAGACTCTTGTCGAGTTCCTTTTAGTGCTTTTAGTGAAGAAAATCGATTCCCAATTCGACTTGATCTTATCGTTAATCAGGTTACAAGTTACATGCATAGTTACATTTGAAATACTCGTAGCCGTAGTTAGGTAGAGGTGAAATTTGTCATTCTAGAATTTGGTGTTTTTAGGACTTTGTATAGCCTCAATTTGGATTCGGACCGTACTCTAAATTTAAGGGTGACTGTCCTGCTGCACTTAGGCATTTTGATAACTTTTCCTTACAGACTTGAAAGGGGGCGTCGATTGATTTTGTGCATCAGGAATCCTAGACTTCTACATCTCACGATCTGCTTATTAGGTACTAGAAAGGTTAAACTTAGAAATATATACAGGGTGTTTCACACACTTTGTGCGAAAGAGCTATGAGCCATCATCATCAATGGCGCGAGAGCCCAAATCGGGCTCTGGCCTCCTGAAGTCGTCGCCTCCAATTCCAATCGTCTCAATCCAAAGACCGCGTCCTGCAGCTGCTAATTTTTAAGATGGCTTTGCTATCTTCATCAGCCGAGTCTTCCCATCGGGAAGAACAAGATTGGAGAACTGATCACCTTCCTGAACAGCTCCGGATGGATATGATAATCCATTGGAGCCCCAAGTCTCTGTTAAACCATGTATCCACTTCATCAACCCTCAACGACCAGGTTAATCGAGCTGTGGTATCAAAACGGCGTTTCCTGGGCTAATTGGGTCCTGTTTTCGGCAGACGGGCCACCACGTAAACCAACCAACCAACCAACCTTCCCATCCTTTGCGTGGTTTGCCTACTGGCCTGTTCCCACTCGCATTGCCTTTAAAAGCACGTTTGGAGATTCTATTATCTTCCATTCGCTCTACATGCCCAGCGCACTGCAGTTTACGTAGCTTGATGACCGTTGAAGCTTCTGGCTCTTCGTAGAGTTGATACAACTCATGGTTGTATCTTATTCGCTATTCCTTCACATGCCCCAAAATTCTTCGGAGGACCTTTCTTTCGAATGCGTTAACTGCTTTTTCTGAAAATGTCCACGTCTCGCTGCCATAACAGAGCACAGGTCGTATATTAGTTTTGTATATTTGCACTTTCTTGGATTTCATTATTTGAAGTACCGAATAATACGTTTTATTTGCTAGCATGATCAGTCGCTTCATTTCTTCCGTTTCGTTGCCGTCTTTTGCTAGATTAGCCCCAAGATATATGAAGTTGTCCACAATCACCAAATTATACTCCGCAATTGTTATACACAGTGCGACAAATAAGTTTCGAGACTGGTCATGGAAAATATCATTAAAAGAAAAAATCTGAATATTTTTAATTTTTTTTTATTCAAAATATTTTCCTCCAGTTTCAATACACTTGTTACAGCGATCCAACAGAGATTCAAATGCGTGTTTTAGCTCATTTTGTCTAATTGCCTTTAGTGCTCGTGTTGAAGCTGTTTTGATGGTCGAAATGTCATTAAAAAAACATCCTTTCAACTTTAATTTCAATTTCGGGAATAGAGAGAAATCGCATATGGCCAAATCAGGTGAATACGGTGGATGATTCAACACACAGACTTGATTCTGAGCCAATAATTGACGAACAATGAGTGAGGTGTGACTCGGTATATTATCCAGTTCTCTGGATCACTATATTCGGGCCGAATACGACGTATTCTGGCCATCACACGCTTCAAAATTTCGAGATAAAATGCGCCAGTAATTGTTTGGCCAGTTGGAACGAATCCCCTGTGGACAATTCCTTTGCTATCGAAGAATGTAATGAGCATTATTTGAGCAACATTTTAATATTTCAATATCGACAAACTCAAACTCAAACAATATTTATTTATAATAATTCAATGTGCGTTAACAGTACAAACATGTTTTAGAGATTAGACTTTTCACAATATCGACAAAAAATTTGTTTTGGGAGAACTGTCATAACTTTCCTATCTATCAACCGATTTAAACAAAATTGGTATTACCGGGGGCTCTGTTCATGACTTCTGCTATAGCTGATATTAGCTGCTTTTGTATGCTTTTGTGTGTCCAAAGCAACCAAAAAGCTGCTTTCTCGTGCTGGCTATTTGACACTAGATCTGTTCAAGATTTTTAAAAAGCCGCTTCCATAGCTGCTTTTTGTTGCTCATACTCTGGACGGTAGCAAGAAAGCAGCTATTGGAATATTCATAGTTTCGTCTCAACATCATTTTGAATGTTTAAAATGGAAAATGATGTTTTATTAACAATGGAAATAAGCGAAAAATTTAAGGACACTACTAGTAGTGCTCATTTTCACTTTATTTTATTATAATATATGTCATATGTTACGCTAACTTGCGTATGTATGTGTCGAACAGCCGTTGTAAGCTATACAAGCTGCTTTTGGCTGTCAAAAACCCGAAGACGCTATTTCTTGCTATGGCTGAATTTGACAGTTGCTATGCTATGCTTTCGAAGCAGCTATAGCTGGCATCTTGAATACACCCCGGGAAGAGGAGTGTTACATCTTTCCAACGCCGGTCTGTACACATAGATCGTCCTACTAGTTACTCAGATATGGTTCGAGTTTTCGAACTTATTTGTCGCACTGTATATTCTGTCTGATTGACGTTCTCTTTCTTGTTTGCGATATTACTTTTGTTTTGCTTTCGTTGATGCGCAACCCGACTTCTTTTGCGACGGAGTCAAGATTGAGAAATGCCTCCTTAGCAGTAGGGAAGGATCTTGCGAGGATGTTTATATCGTCAGCGTATGCTACTAGTTGGGTGGACTCGAATCGGTTTGTATTCTTACTTGGGATTCAGTGTTCGTCATTGTGAGTCTTGTTAGTCGGACTAGTTTTGGTGGAATTCCAAAATCAAGCATGATTTGGTACAGACAGTACCCTCCTGTCGATACTGTCGTATGCATGTTTAAAATCTACGAATATTTGGTGCACATCTGTGTTATATTCCCACATAGAGATATAAATACTGGAGACGACAAGACGCAGTTTTTGTATGAAGCACTTTTAAGCATTTTGAAGCCAGATTGAACGTTTTTGCATGGAGCGTTTGATGTCAGGTGGCAGTGAAATGCAAATAGTAGCCTAGTATTCAAATGTATGATGTTTTTCGTGTTCAAGCCCGGAGTATAATATAAATGTGAGTAAGATGCTAATAGTAGCATAATGTTTATTACCGGTCCTTTGCGTGGAATCATCCGGCTTCAAAACAGTCGCTGTTCGTCATCTCCAGTACATATATCTCTATGTATTGCCAGCATATCTCAAGCACCTGTTTCACCGAGAATATCTTGTCTGTTGTAGATCGTCCGGTTCTGAATCCACCTTGTCCATTGTGATACCACACTCGTGACACCCTAATGAAGTCCCATATAGAGAGTTATCGTAGTTTTACTACAGGGAAATGGCTAGTCGAACCAGCCACAAGTGCGAATAAATTTGGCTGGTTCATCAATTCGTGTTTCAGCCATGTCCCCGAAACTGGAGAAGAAGTAGCTACCCGTGGCTTTGAACCTACAGCTGGCTAGCTGGGGACACTCACAAAGTAGATGTCTAATGCTCTCTTCCTCTTCTTCACTTCTGCAGAAGTCATTATAACGAACGCCCAGGCGTTGTGCATGTCTGCCAATAAGACTGCGTCCTGTTATGACTACCGTAATGTTACGGGTCTCCATACGACTTCTTTTCAGAAGATCGGCAGTCCTTCTGGGATGTATTGCTGGCCATAGCTGCCTTGAGGTTTCACACGTAGTTAGGTTAAACCATCTACCGTTGGTCAGCTCTATTGCCTTTTTATCAAGATTTCGCTCGACGTAAGTAAGGGGCATTTTTACCGCTTGGGTTGCAAGTATAGCAGCCATAGTGAATGCCCTTTTGCGGTTCCATTTTTTTAAACCACATCTTGTTCAACTATAAGTACAAAATTGTTCTCCATACTATTATTGATTACCTACAGTTGTTTCAGTTTTTTTTTTAAGAACATAAATTATTGAATTTTTTATACTCTAAATAAAATCAGTATTATAACTTTAATCCAGCCCGAAAAGTGTGTAACGCATAGAACCGAGCCTAGGACGAAAAAAAATTATGTTTTACTTTATTTTCCGTTGTTGCCAAAAACCCCGAGTCCGTTTGTTGTCCGCACTCAATTGACGGAACTCACTATAACTCAAGAAATCATTTAGCTACGAAGTCAAAATTTTATACACTGAAATAAAAAATGTGATTCTTCCATAGTTGCAGTGACCATAAATTAGTTATTATGAAATAGTTGCTATAGCTTATAATGCACACAAACATACTATGGTTGCAATAAACATATTTGGTGATTTTAAATTAATAAGGTTGTACTAACCATGGTTGTTACATGATGTAAAAGTATTTTATGATAACAGCAACTATATTCGATGATCAGTACAACTATAGAAATTTATTGAATATTTCTCACAACTATACTACGGTTTGTATGCACGATGATATTACAAACATATTATGGTTGTCGGAATTATTAAACAAATTTGTCATAAAAAGACGAAAACCACAATTTCTTCCACAGTGAAAGGTATCGTTCATGAGTTAGGTTCATTTATAGCTGTGCTTACAAGCGAAATATATTCAAGTGAAGCTGTTATTTTAAAACTGAAGTGTTAATAATTAAGAAATATGTATATGTATTGAAATTTCTTATTTTATATATTGAAAATATTAAGTATTTTTTCCAGTTATGAAAATATATTCAACTTATTATAAATTTTTAGTACTATTTACTCTTAAAGATTTGCAAAATAAAATATTCATAAAAAAATACGCAGTTTTTATAATTATGTATTATACTATAATTTATTATTACAAAATCCTCTAGCTGTACAGAAATGTGGACTTCATAAATTTTCAGCGATCTGGGAAGACATTTTATCCGGCATTTGACGGGACTTGTCTACCACTCAGAGACAAGAAATAAGAAAGTAAGTTTGTAATTAGAAATGTATCCAATTTTAAAGTGAGTGAGGATCCCCAGTGCCAATTTTAATAATATGATAGTATCTGGGTGTTCACAGCATTATGGTTATTGGTTATAAGAACCATACATCATTGTTTGTCTCAACCTTAGCTTTGTTTTAATCAAACATATTAATATTTCTTAGGATCGTAATTATAATTCTCACAACCATGTTCTGTAATTATTACAACCATTTATATGATTGTCGTAATTAGAATATGTTTATCATAGCTCAAGTCATAAGATATTCAGTATGAAGTATGAATGTTCAACAGAACATAAGTTAAGTTGGTAGAACCAAAACTATGGTCGCGTTAACCATACATCAAATTTTCACAATCTTTCATTTGTTTGATACAATCATAACTTATTACTTAGAAACATAACTATAGTTGTAATAAACAAATTAGAAATATTTTCATGATTGATATAATCATACTATGTTTAGAGCAACAAGACAGTAAAGTTAGTACAACCATAACATCAGTTATCAGAACTATCTTACATCTTGTAATGTGGTTCACGCAACTATAAATTCAACCATAGTAAGGTTCTCCCAAAATATGGTTACCACAATCATATTTTTTCTTTGAGTGTACAAATTAGTTTTAAGTAAAAATATAGTTCGAGTTTATTAGTCAGTAAAAGCCCTTGACTCCTTCCTACAAAAAGTTCTTGAACCACGTATTTAAGGATATTGGCCGATAGCTTCAGAACGCTTCAAGCTGGAAATTCGAAATTTTTCTCAATAAGTATGATATATAAATGGGTGCCTATAGAGGAATTAGTATGAAGAAAATTCTGTGAGTTCTTCGTGTAGCTGTCATACAACGATTCTTGGAAAATATGTGTGTTCAAATTTCGAAACCCTCTATAACTCAAGAAAGCGTTTAGCTTGGAAGTCTAAATTTCATAGGAATTAATTTGGAGCTAAAGTAAGATCGGTTTTGCTATTGAGCGAAATCACCGCACTTCTTCGAGTAGCTCAAAATTACAAAATTCCTTAAAACACATGTCTACGAGTGTTGGCCGATAACTTTTGATAGCTTCAAACTAGGAATTTTAAATTTTGTACACATTAATTCTTAAATGGTTCCAGTTAAAGTAGTAAATATGATAGGAATCAAGTCAGTCCTTCCTGCAGCCCACATTTGAAATGCCTTGAAAAAGGAAAATTTTACTTTCAGCGACTTACCTTGTTCCAGATATGAAATTGAACACTGCAAATACTGTCTTTAACTTTCGATTAGCAGTCTGCTTTATCCCCAACTACAACGTAAATCGGAGTTAAGAATTTCATCTAGAGTATCATACGATTGGCTTGCAGCCAACTGTGATGAAAAGATCTAAGATTTCATTTTGGGTATAAGAACTTTCAAGAATACTTTTGTGCCGGTTCACCAAATGTGGAGAACACTCGAATCAGCGGCTTTTAATTTTAGTGGAATCTAAAGGCAGGCGTCCACAAGAGGCGGGCCGCATCGCAACGCTGCGGAGAGCATTTTTTTTCTACGTACTTCGTTCCGTCGCGAGTCTCGTTCAATGGACGCACTTCCATAACAATGTATGGCAGGCGGATTTTTGCGATGCGGCCCGGCCCAGCCCGTCCGCCCTAGTGGACCCTTAAAGGAAAGGCTAAAGTTGAAGAGTTGTTGTCAAGTGCAACCGATATATATAGTGAAATAATATTGTTTTTTTTATGAATTTCGGGAAGCCTCTTTTGAACACCACCGTATTCCGACTGGTATTGATGGCTGCCTGGCCTTCATCATCGGGTTGTGAGTGATTCATGAGAGGGTGTTTGAAATTATCCGAAACATCCTCACGATTCTTCCAATGTTCACTATCGCAGCAGATAGGGATTGCAATATAAAGTGGATTATGTTTTTCATCTAATATCCCTTGACTAGATCTGACCATTCGCGACTATTTCTATTCGAAACAGATTCACTAATAATTCATTTAATTCTTCGAATTCTATTTCATCTGAGACTCAAAAGCGATTTTCCAGTGGTCTGTAGACTTAGAAATAATTCGGTTAACCAAAGTGAGTAAAAGCGTCATATGTACTCGTACATTCACTTTTGTGAAGATTATGTGAATCACTTTTTAATCGTAATAATGATTCACAATTCGATGTCTATTACGTACAGCTAGAGAGACAATTCTGTGCCGCAGGAGTTAATTCGCTTTGGTTATTATCTTTTAAAAAGAAACGTTTGCTGGTAGAATTACATATACCTTCATATAAGGAAAAAGATACACTTTAACTTTTGAGGCAGTTAGTCACCTAATCTTAATGTTATTCGAGTAACCTTTTGCCAAATTGACCTTTACTCCGCGATATCCAATAAATTGGGTGAAAAGACATGTTCACGCCAATGCACGTCATTAATCAAGAAATTGCGTGAGTAAAAAAATCCCCGATCGACTTTCATCGTATTTTTTAGCTCCCACACGTTTTACATAATTCAACGGTAAAGGGCAGTGAAATTACCGAAATATCATAGGTTAAATTTTCTAAAACGCCCACACCTAGATTTCGAAGAACAATAGAAAACGAATCTTATTTTTGGATAAGGGCTAAATCATTAACGACGACCAAAAGTTAATTTCCAGCGTGGCATTTGCGTTATTTCTTTGAAACTATTCCTGAAGTACTAGCGTAAGAAGGTTGTTTGATGACCCATTGATTTTTTTCCGCGTTTATTCAAGCTCATACGTATCTTGGTAATATTAACCGTGTGACAAACACTGTAGGCTCAAGTTAAGATTGTACAAATACCACTCGTTATTTTTAGCGTATATTTTTTGTCGAAACTAGTCGTCACAAATGTCCTGAAATTAGACTATGACTATTTAAGGATAATGAGGTGATAGATGATCGCGTGCTACCTAATTTTTCCATATTTTCCATAGTGGTAAATACAAAGTCGCTCAAAATAATACTAAGCGATTAGATTTCTTAATCAGTAAAGACGAAATAAAAGTATGTTGCGGTAAATGTACTTAAGAATTTTACGAAAAAAACTAGAATCGCAAGGAACGCCATTTTTTGATTAGTGTATGGAAGCTTTAGTAATTTCTCCCAGAACCTGAGGAACTAAGTATGGCAAGTATTATTTGTCGGTAGTACAATGCGCTGATGCGCTCTACCAGAACAGAAAAGTTTCCAGGTAACGAATCAGGCAGACATATTCTCAGATACACATAATGTCGCTAAGTCCTACCGCCTACCGGACCACGCTAGCGTCTTCCAGGCGGAGATACTGGGGATCCGTGAAGATTGTCGGACATTAAAACACGACTTATCGCCAAAACGCAACATCGTTATTTTTACCAATAGCCAAGCCGCAATCAAAGCACTAGATTCGGCTACCATCTCTTCTAAACTAGTACAGCAATGCCGTAACGAACTAGCCGGTTTAGCGGATCGGCTCAAAGTTACTGTGCTCAGGGTCCCAGGCCATAGAGCTCTTCCTGGCTCTCTTGTATAATCAGTTCACGTTCCGCTTGGATTTGTCAAGAGTCAAGGGGGACATACTCTCCCACTTCCAATCAGCGGCTAACTCCAGATATAAAAGCATAACTACCAGCGCCATTTCTATGGAGATGTGGCCATCTTACAACCGAGCGAAGTCACATGAACTTCTATACAAGACCCGGGCAGACATCTCCAGAATCAAGGCGATCAGTACAGGTCAGTGGCCATTTGGGGATCATGCAGCCAAATTGGGCATTCCGTTCAATGTACATTTCCGCAGCTGCCACACTGAGAGAAATATTTATAGTAAAATGCAACTATTTTTAGCAGTTAACTAGAAATTCTCTTAAAATTAGTTAAGAAATAGTTACAATATAGTTAGGTTTTAGATTCAACTAGAAAACTAGTAAGAATTTATTATTTGCTAAGAATCATCAGCACAATTTTCTTAGAAAACGTCTGATTAAGATATACTTTTTTTCTGGTTAAATAGAAATATTTTCTGGTGCCATACTATTTTCATGTAAGTTGAACAATTTTCTAGTGAGATTTCTACTTTTCTTTAAACAAGAACTATAGAAAAAATCTATCAATATGGTAAACGTAAACTACCATGGTAAACGTAAACTACCATATATTCTGTTAAAACTATACTATTAATGGTCTAACATTTTCCGCTGTGTTTAAATATTATGATCAAGATTCAGTAGCAGAGACACCTTCAATCAGAATGGAACTTGTACCTTCTTAGAAGAATACATTTATTTTTTTGTCTGTGTTTAGTTTAAACTTTAAATCAAATACACTGATTTCTGTTGTGTGTCCACTCTCAAACACTTTAAACTTTAAAGTGTTTGAGAGTGGACAATCAACAGAAATCAGTGTATTTGATACAATTTCGGGAGAAAATATTGCTGAAGAACCTATGGTTATCCATAGATGAAAATGTATCCGAATGTAAATTTTGTTTAAAAAACACTATCGCACTTCACTTATTATTTTTGCTTTTACAGACTCTCGTGATACAATTATCGCTTTGCTATTGCATGGCATATTGCATCCAAAATATAGAATAATATTAAGAAAGGATGGAAAAAAAATTATTTCTGGCGCCCGAGTATTGCCGCATCTTAAGAAAGTTTTGTTATTCACATCAACACTGAAAGGGACGTCTTACCAAAAATTTAAAGTAGAGCTTATTTTCACAAAACCATGGGCTTAACGTGTAAGCCATTTATTATAACTGTAGGAACCTCACTAACAAATATTCAAGTATTTTTCGTAGTGGTAGAAAATGTAATTTACTAATTTACTAACTTTGTGCTACATGATATATGCTTTAAAATTCATATGGTGTTAAATTGTACATTTGAATCAGAGTTAGTTTGGACATTTATCAAGAGATTTTTCTATTAATTTGCGATAATTAAAATGTTTCCGATTATTTTTGAAATTGTAAACCAATATACGTAATTTTGATATATTTCCCTAAAATAATATTTGAACTGGAAACTACTTTCAAGAAAAGAAAAAATATTTTATTGCTTTTTCGTGTGAAATACTTCGTTTTGATGAAAGTATGAATGATACAATTGCAAAACACACGAATAATACTTGTGAAAACAGAAACATTATTAGATTGAAGTATTTAACTTCATTATTATTTAATAATATTTAGTTACGTTACGTTATAAAAATAAAATTCTATGAGTATGTGGTATCTTAACTGTTTTTTAATTGCCTTAAAAGTAATATTTCGTAAGTCGTTAAGGAAAGTGTATGTATAAGTATGTATAAATTTAACCTATACATACTATTATTACAAAGATAAAAATAGTAAAATACTACTATTCTCGCTATGTACTATTATTACTATTATTTTTGGTAAATATTACTAGCATAATAGTAAAAAATAAGATTAAGATACTTCCTACCATATTACAGTCAAAACAACAAAGAATGTACTATATTATTGTACGAATGAACATAAACTATTTTTCTAGTTAATTTAACTACAATTATCACTATTTTTCTGGCAAGCTGTGTTTCAACTAGAAAAACAGAATAAAAAATTATAGAAATCAACCATTTTTTTTCTGAGTGCACGAAACGAACGAGCGAGAACATATATTGATCAGATGGCATTGACCCATTAGAGAGTGTATCATGCCTACTATTCGAAACACCCTTATAACTGCTGGTATTGCTCAATGCTCAATGGCAGTAACCGCGCTCTAAAAATATAATTTTTAATGAGTGTTTTATGGTAGGCGAACGGCTTGTGCTTGAAACTTGGTTGATGTATGTAAATGTTCTAGGAAACTAATTTAATTTAAAAACTATTTCATATATCCATTGGAGCGGACAAAAAAAATGTCAGTGAAAATGGGGCGCCCATATTTTCACGAATTTCGTCATATCTCTTAGGTTCATCGAAATATTAAATTAGTTTTACTTCTACGGGCTGTTCAGGCAAATGCCTAGAAACTGTTTTCAGGATTTTTTTTAAAATTCAACCCCTAAGATGATGTGAAAGGTTTATATGTAGACATTTTCACGAATTCCGTCATATTCCTTAGGATTAGATATCGAATAAGTTTTTATTTCAATGGACTTTTCATGTAATCGCCTAAAAACCAATTTTACGAGTTTTTGCTTTTCAACCCCTACGTTTTCACAAATGCTGTCATATTTCTTAGGTCTGATAAAATATTGAATTGGCTTTCACTTCTACGAACTTTTCATATAATTGCCTAAGAATTGATTGCACGATTTTTGAATATTTAATCCCCAAGAAGATGTACAGAGGTTGAATACGTTTTTTCAATTTTGGCCATATCTCTTATGTCTGATGAGATATCAAATTGGTTTTGGCTTCTATAGGCATTTTCTGTAATCGCATAAAAATCGTTTTTACATTTTTTGAAATTCAACCCCCAAGGGGTTGTAAGCGGGTTGCATACATTTTCAAAAGTTTTGGAATATCTCTAAGGCCTGATGAGATATCACTTTGGTTTTATCTTTTAAACGTTTTTGATGTAATCGCCTGAAAATTTATTTCACGATTTTTCGAAATTTCAGCATCCATGGGGTTGCAGATTTTTTCACAAATTTCGTCATATTTCTTAGGACTGATGAGGTAGTAAATTGGACATTACTTGTACGAGTATTTTATGTAATCGCTTAAAAGTTGATTTCTTGATTTTTAGATATTCAACCCAAGGGAGTGTAAAGGGGTTGCATAAGTTTTCACAAAGATCTGTCGTTACATTTTAGGACGCCATGTCCGCGTTTCAACTTTCCACGCAATCAATACGAGTACATGGGTTAAGAATTTCGAGGAGCCGGGTTCAGCTCTAAAAAAAGAAACCACCAAGACAACGTACTAATCGAACCCCAGAAAACATCGAAGCAGTTCGGGCCTCAATTGAAAGGAGCCCACAACGATCGGCAAGGAAACACGCAGCAGCATTGAACCTCTTGTGTTGCCAACTCCAAAGCAAAGTGTACACCTCACGCCGAATGACAATCCTCCAGTTGAAAACGAGGATTCGAGAAGAAATCGCTGCAACTCCCATGGAAGTGTTTCAAAGTGATTTTGTGATTTTCACAAACGCTACTTGGTTAGTATTAAAGCTGGTCAAAACCATTAAGAGTATGGTGAAAATCTTACACTGGAAAAAGCAGTAGAAAATGTTTCGATGAATTTCGTCAAGGATTAGTTAAATATTCTAACTCGTTATGTATATATATTGATTTTTGATTCATGTCTTAATCACTGAAATTCCTTGAAAAGCTATCTAGACAATTTATTGATGCTATTGTTGCCGAAAAAAGCCTACCTTTAATACCATTCTATCGTCATGTCAAGGCAAGCCTACAAATAGCCCAAAATACTAATCACAAGAAAAGAAAAACCAGAACAACAACCACATAAAATGTACCTTTAATGATTATTTCATTCAAATTTTGATGACTTTATGCGACTTGACATTCTGCCGTAAGACAACTTCGCTGATTTTGTCGTACGAAACTTCTTGTCGAACATTTTCATCGATTCCCGGGAAGTTAGAGAAAACAAATCGGGTGTCTTACGTACTCCAAGAACCTCCCATCCAACTCAACCCCTTCAGGCTGTATTTTCGTGTTTCGCGCAGAATTAAATTTTCTTGGCTAAGATCCTTGCGTGCAACGGAATCCTTATTTATGCAAATGAAGTACATCAGCCAGAATGACCGGATGCAAAATGCGGCCGAGTAATCCGACCTGGTAGCATTTTGCTATGCAGGTTCTGGACTTTAAGGAGCTAGACTTTGGCGTGGCTATTCCTTAAGTGCTATGAAGTTTTGATTGAAATTTCTTTCTTTTGTTGCTCCTGATTTTCAAGTCGATAATGAAAAGTTGCTCCTTAAAGTTTCTTGCGATACTTGAAACTTTTCGGATTTGAAATGATAAGAAGGGCCCTCCAAGAGGCTATCATAAATGGTACCTGCCTTCGAAAAGAATGAAAGAATATGAAAAGAATAAGGTGAGTAAAATGTGCCCGATTTCTTTTACTTTATTATTTGGAATTTGCTACACTGATATTTATTAGAGTAGGCCACAAAAATCAAAAGAAAAATTTCAGTCCGTCTCTACGCCGGTGTTCGCCCGTACATCCTAATAAGTGGTCACTTTTTGCAAATAGATGCAGATAAATTTTGTATTTCCACGTTTAAGGACTAGTAAACTCCAAAAAAGGAAAAAAAAATGTCTGTCCGCCTTAGACGCCGGCAACAAATCCGTTGAAATGTGAAAAACTTTTGGTTAAAATATCTTCCGAACCAATTGTACCAGCAAGATAATATTTAGTTTCTGTATATAGAATTACTAGTGGAAGCTACTAAATGTAAAATAAAGTAAAATGTAAACTTTTTGAGGGGCAAGGTGAAGCACGGAGGATAGTACTTTTTCAAAAAAAAAAAAAGAATATTTATATCTCAAGAACCGTACCAGATATGATCTTAAAAATTTAACAGGAGTTAGGCAGACGGTATAAGCTCTAAATTGTTTGATGATTAGGACCGGAATCGATGATCCTGTGGAAACACAACGGACCTTTTTATGTCTAAATGCGTCCGTGTTCTCACGGGGTAGCCACGCGTACCTACCTACCTACCTATCTAGGCACAGTAGACCTCTAGAGTAGAGATAGTAGAGAGATCAAATTTAGCGGGTGCGGGTGTAGGTGGGAGGGGGTGTAGGAAAAACCGCAAATGATAGAAAGCTCAAAATTTACGACTATATAGAGCCACTATAGAAACACTAAGTAAAATAAAATTTTTGATAGGGGTGGCAAGGTACCGAGGTGGGAGATGCCTTTTCATATCTTACAAGCGGCTCATGCTAGAAAAATGAAACTTAGTACGTATATGTAGATGCGTCGCTAGAGTAATTAAAGTACAAACAAAATTTCATTAGCGTACAGTGGTGAAGTAAAAAAAATTTCCTTCAAAAATTGTTTTTTCCTACATTTTACGAATTTTGTTATATCTTTTAGGCATATCGAGTTATCAAATTAATTTTACTCCTGCGGGCTTTTTATATAAGCGCCTAAGAACTTTTCCCAAATTTTTCGATATTCAACCCCTAAGGGAGTGTAAAGTGGTTGGGTACATTTTCACGAATCCCGATATATTTCTTAGGTCTAATGAGATATTGAATTCATTTTCTCTTCTAAAAGCTTTAAATATAATCCGGGAAAACCCCGATTTAAGTATTTTTCGATATTAAACCCCCCGGGGGTGTTAGGTATTGTTCAATTTTTCACGAATTCTGAAATTCTTCTAGGTTTAATGAGATCGAATTCGCTTTTATTTATATTGAATCTTCTATTTAAAAAACAAATACGTAGATAAATAAAAAAATCTGCCAACAGTCTGGGCGAAACTTTACTATTTTATGGGTAGAAGTCCGGAACGCGTTTAATGCTGTGTTGCGCTGTAAGTTACTATGCGACTGACAACCTAATGACTAACTAGGAGGCTATTTGGAACGTTATTTTTTACATTCTAAGCAGGTGTAATATTGTTTCGGTTCAAAAATTCAAGTTCAAAATTTTTCGTGCTGCATAAGCACTATATTTGATAAACCTTGTTGGATTTATTGTTTCCGCCCGGGTTTGACGTGATCATAGCTAAATTTTTTGATAAAGTTGTTAAAACCGCAACGTTTTCATTGATCGCCTACACGTTCAAAGGTTCAATATCGAAATTTCAATGTAGTCCAAGTTCTGCTGAAATGACTGAAATAATTCGTCACTATTTATCCCAAAAAGCTACATAATAACAAAAACGCCATTTACTGTTGATCTACTCTACTTTGGAATTAGGGGGCGACAAAAATACCATAACTATCAACATACATGCCCTTTTTTGATACAGCCTCGAAACTGTAAATAATACCTATGGTCTGAGCGAAACTTTATTATTTCTCGGGTCAAAGTTCGGAATCGGTCAAAGTCGGAGTATATCATCAGTTGTTTCGAGATTATGACGTTTCTTGGAAAGTTAATTTTGTTCTTAAAATAAAAATATTTAAAATAAAGATTTTTAGCCGACTAAACATTAAAAACTCCGTGTAGACTATTCGAATTTCGGTATATTATGTACCTAAAAGCCCATAGAAGTAAAAACTAATTTGTTGCTTTATCGGACTTAAGAGATATGACGAATTTTTAAAACGTATTCAAACCCATTACTTCCACTTGGGGTTTGAATTTCGAAAAAATTGTGAAACAGGTTTTTAGACGATTTCATAAGAAGCAACTTGATATCTCATGAGACACGAGGGATTTTGAAAAATTTGTGAAAACGTAAGCAAACCCTTTACACCCTCTTGGTTCTCGAAATTCGAAAAATCGTGAAATGGTTGGCCGTAATAACCAGTTTTATATCTCATCAGAATTAAGGGATGGCAAAAATTGTGAAAACATATGCAAATTGATAAATGGGTTTGTAGGCGATTATATAAAAAGTCTGTGGAAGTGAAAAGCGATCTAATATCTTATCAAACCTAAGAAATATGTCTAAGCATACTACCCCCTTACACCTCTTAGGATTGAATTTCTGAAAATGTTGAAATTGACTTTTTGGCTCTTATATGGGAAACCTTAGGAACTAAAAATGAATTCGATATATCATCAGATCTAAGCAATATGTAGGAATCTGTGAAAACATGAGTTATAAGTAAGCCCATCTGGCGAGTACAGATAAGCCCGTCTGGCACATTAAGATACGAGTGACTACAGATAAGCCCGTCTGGCACATTAAAATACGAGTGACGACCTTTTGACCAGTCGTCTACTCGATAAGGAACTTAGCATTAAGATAAGGGATGTGAGAATCCGAGGTTTCATTTAGGATTAAGTCAAACATAGTTTTTAGTCTACATTTATATTTCTTATCGAACACTTCTAAATAAATAACTTTCCACGAACTGCTTGGAGTTTTACTCGACTTTCGCAGAAGAAACTCAGGACTTCATAACTGGCGCAGCCGAAACGGAATTCTACTTCCCAACATAAAAACAATTCACGTAGTAAAGTGAAAATTTAAACTTCACGCAAGTAAAGTGAACTTTAAAAACTGCAACGTGCAAAGTTGCTAAAAGTGAAAAAGTAGTTAGAAGTTAAAGTGCAGAAAAGTGTAAGTTTCCCGTGATTGACTGGTGAATTGTTGCCTGTATTCAACAGCAACTGAGGCGGAATAGCCTACACGACAACAAGAACGCGGATCCACACAGACAGACGAAGCCGCGCAAGGCTGACTCTAAGGCACTTAAGGTAAAGAAATATTAAGTAGTTACTCAAATATGGCTCAGGGACAAGACAACGGAGTTCTTATTACATTTGACGAAGTAATACGAACTGCACGGCACGTTTCCACATACGACGGTGGCCCAAACTCAGCTACTGCATTGGAATCATGGATCGAGGAGTGTAACGACACACTTGCACTGGTACCAATCGGACCTCAGTGGGTCCACATTTCGAGGGTACTTACCAAGAAATTAACAGGAAAGGCTAGGGAAGAATACAACAAAAATCAAGGATGTTCATGGCCGGACTTGAAGAGAGCCTTACGGATAAGATTCGGTGTGACACAATCTTATTTCAACATTATTTCTGAAATGCACGCGATAAACCGAAACGCGTCCACAATTAGCATTTACGACAAACTATCAAACGGGCTAACCAAATTAAACACCAAATATCTTTCGGAAGAAGATCGAGCATTGCATGATGAATATACACCACAAAGGAACGAACGCTTAGTATTAAATTTATTTTTAGAAATTATACCATTGACTAAATCCTGTATCCTACGAGCGCAAAGCGTTGCCTCAATGACACAAGCTTTTAGTATTTTATCAATTAATAACTTATTGTATGATAAAACATATGATAATTCATACATAAGCAATTATAAGCAATCTAACAATAACAATAACAGAAATTTGAATCCTAAATTTAAAAATAATTTTCAAAATAATTCATATAGCAATAGGAACAGTGGTAACAATTATGAAATGGGGCGACAAAATTCGCCTAACAACCAAATTTTTAATGAGAATAGAAATTTTCAGAGTTCAAATCAGAATAGTTATCAAGGAAATAATTTTAGCGGAAGAAATAATAACCAAGACAGAAGGAACGGATATCAGGGGAGTAACAATTATAATCAGGGAAACAATTACAATGAACGAAACTATCAAGAAAATAATAACGTACGCAATGGGCAGGGACACAATGCAGGAAGACCAGCTAATGATGATGTCTCGATGCGAACGATACAGTCAAGCGTATCACTGCATAATGAGGAGGAGCCACATGAAAAATTTTCGGCAACCAGCCTCGGGAGACAATTACCATATATAAGAATTAGTAGCAGAGGCACATACCTCAGGTTTTTAATTGATTCAGGAGCAACTACTAGTTTGGTAAATGAAAAGATTTGTGATCCGAGAAAGCAAAAAACATTGGAAAATCCTATAAAAATTAGTACGATCAGTGGAACAGTAACAATTGATCGTTACACAATAGTTAAAACATTTCCAGAATTGGGGGATAAAGAAGTAAAATTTTATATATTAAAGAACGTACATAAGTTCTACGATGGTATTATAGGAACAGATATCTTGGGACCCCTAGGCGCGATAATAAACTTTAGGAGACGAACAGTAAAATTGGGGGACAAAGAAAATAGGATCTATTTAACGTTAACAGAAGAAAAAGAGGAAGAAATATACATGCACCAAATATATAATATAGAGGCGGAGTTGGAGATTGAAGACAAGCCCGAAGAAGATATTATAAGGAAAAAACTGAATACAGAAGAATCGAGGGAATTAGATAGAGATAAACTAGAATACGATGATGTTTTCGGGACTGGGGAAAAATTAAGTTCTACACATGTAGTGAAGCACGAGATTAAAACAGTAAACGAGAATCCTATTTATATCAGACCATATAAGTATGCACAGTTTCATGAAGAGGAAGTGCAAAACCAAATTCAAACAATGTTGGAACAAGGAATAATTAAAGAATCGAACTCTCCGTATAATGCACCACTTTGCGTAGATTCTAAAGACGGAAGTAAAAATTGGAGAATTGTGATAGACTTCAGGAAACTTAACGAAAGCACAATTACGGACAAATATCCTATTCCGAATATCGATGACATATTGGGTAAATTGGGTAAGTCAATGTACTTTACGACGTTGGACCTAACGAAAGGGTTCCATCAAATAGAGATGGATAAGCAGAGTTGTCATAAAACGGCTTTTTCAACTAAGAACGGACATTATGAGTATTTGAGAATGCCGTTCGGGCTCAAAAATGCACCATCAACCTTCCAAAGGATGATGAATGACGTATTGCAAAAATATATTGGACGGATATGTTTAGTCTACATGGATGATATAGTGATATTTTCAGAATCACTTGAAGAACACGTTAAGTCAATAAAGACAATATTGGGAACACTAAGAAGCGCGAACTTAAAAGTAGAATTGAAAAAAAGTGAATTTTTTAAACAGGAAACAGAGTTTTTAGGACACGTGATAACGAAGGATGGAATTAAAGCAAATCCAGAAAAGATCAAAACAATCACGAAATACCCAATACCAAAGACGCAGAAAGAAATAAAACAGTTCATAGGACTCGTAGGGTATTATAGAAAATTTATAAGAGACTTCGCGAAAATAGCAAAACCTTTAACAGAGAGATTGAAACACGGAACACGAATCAATATCAACGACGAAAATTACGTAAAAGCGTTCGAAACTTTGAAATTACTAATCACAACCGACCCGATTATGCGATATCCGGATTTTGAAAAGAAATTCACAGTAACTACGGACGCATCAAATTACGCGATGGGCGCAGTATTGTCACAAGAAAATCACCCGGTATGCTATGCATCTAAAACATTAAACAAACACGAAGTGAATTACAGTACGATCGAGAAGGAACTTTTAGCCATTGTCTGGGCCACACAATATTTCAGACCATATATATTCGGCAGACAGTTTATAATAAAGACGGATCATAAACCGCTGGTCTGGTTAGCAAATATAAAAGAACCAAACCAGAAATTACAACGTTGGAAACTTAAGCTCGAGGAATACGACTTTAAAATAGAGTACCTAGAAGGAAAAACCAACTTGATAGCGGATGCACTGAGTCGCATAGAAGTAAATATGAATTCGAACCAAAAAGAAGACATAAGAAGCGATAAGCAACGATACACAGCGCAGATACTGACGACACGAACCTTATAGGGTTAACAGAAAAACCATTAAATTGTTTTAGGTTACAAATAAAAATCCAGAAGTCCATAAATAATAGAGTAAAAACAGAAAAATATAAGGGTAGAAAACTGATAATTTTTGAATCAAAAGAACCAAATGAAAAGTACATGAGTTATATTATAAGAAACAACTTGCCACAGAAAGGTGTGGTGGGAGTCTTTATAAATGATACACAGCTATTTTTAAAATTTCAAAAACAATATAAGGAGTGGAAGGAAGAAACTAAGAACAATACTAGATGTCTTAAATGCAGAACACATTTAATAAACATAGGGGACGAAGAAATTATTGAGGAAATATTTAGAGCACATAAGAAATCACACCACGACGGTATGGATAAAACTTATGATATATTAAAGACTCGAATATATTACCCAAATTTAAGGGAAAAAGTTCAACAAATAATTAACGAATGCTCAATATGTAGGAAAGCCAAGTACGATAGAAAACCAATTAAAGCTCCACTAAAGCTAACAGAGACTCCAGAGAAACCCAGGGAAGTTATACACATGGATATATGGTTCATGAATATTAAAACCTTTTACTTAACTGCGATCGATAAATTTAGTAAATTCGCGACAGCAATAAAATTAAAATCTAGAAATTGGAACGATGTATTGAACGGGATAATTACTGCATTGGGAATTTTGGGAAGACCCAAGAAAATTATAATGGATAATGAAGGGGCATTTCGTCAAGAAACTGTAGCAAACTATTTCTCAGACAACGATATAGAAACACATTTCACGACACCGAATCATCACTCGGGAAACGCGGATATCGAACGGTTCCACAATACTCTAAACGAAAAACTTAGAATTTGGTTTGAAGAGGAAAAGGAGAAATGTAGTATGTCAAGTCTTGATCCAATAACTACAATTATTAACAACTACAATAATACAAAACATACAACAACCCAAGGGATACCAATTAAAATACATCAAGGGGAAGCTGATAACGAGAAGATACATGAAAGAATAAAGAAAGTAAAAATCAAAACAATAAGCAAATTAAATTCAAGTAGACAGGAAGAAGATGTCGATATGCAATATGTAAAGAGCCCAAAAGCGAATAAATTAAAATCAAAATTCCAAGATAATAATAAAAACAAAAGGACACATCCTGAACAACATATGCGAAAAAGGAAAGACTATAAAAAGATCACTTTACTTCCAGATGAAAGCTGCAAGGATGGTAACGATGATACTGATGATAGCAATAACTGAAGCAAACGCAAAAAGAATAACAATTGAAACAATAGACGATAACGCGAAAATTATACTACTAAACGAAAGGACGGTGAATTTAATAGAGGACGACTTCAAAATTTTTCATATCATCGATCTAAAGGAGATGCAGAATACATTAGACGCTCTTACACAAACAACGGAAGTTCACGAAAAGTCTAACCTTGATTACCATGATCAAGTCTTAAAACACAAAGCAAACACAATACAAACTCACCTGGACATACTGAAACGATATAATAAAATAACGAATTACAGGGCGAAACGGGGATTGTTCAATTTGGCTGGATCTGTATACAATATGTTATTTGGAATTATGGACAACGATGATAGAGAAGAGATCATGAACACTCTACATATCTTAGAAACAAATCAGTTAGGCGTTAAAGAATTTGCAGACAAGCAAATTATTATTAATAGTCAGTTTGAGCACAATATGAAGAATATTAGGGACTCATATGAGAAAACGAGGTTAGAACTAGAAAGGAAATGGGGAAGCTTAGCAAAAACGATAAAACAGATATGGATAAATAATGCGCTAGACGATTTAACAGCAGAGGTGGACAAAATGATTGATAATATCAATTCAGCTAAAACGGGCACAATGTCCAAACTGATATTAGATTCGGACGAAATTTTAGAATATGGGATAGGAGTAAGACATATACAAGACTTGTCTATTGACATATTAGGGAAACAGAACACATTAAAATTCATAATTGTCATTACTATTCCTGTATTTTCCAATATCACAGCAAAATCTTATGTCATGAAAGCTATACCAACAAGAGATAACAAAATAATTGAAATTACCCACGAAAAAGTTATTAAATTAGAAGGAAAAGTATATTCATATACAAAGTACCTACGTAAATTAAAACAAGAAATCAAGTGCGAGTATGAATGTCAAGTAATTAAAATTTCACCTGATGTAAATATTGACGAGATACAAAAAGGGACATTACTAGTAACAAATAAGAAATCAAATAACACTGTAATTACTCAAGATTGTAAGGAAGATGAGGTGACTTTACCCCATAACTCGATCATAACATTTTCCAATTGTACCATTACATTAAACAATAAGACATATTCTAACAAAATATTGAAACACGATTATTTATCATATACACAAGTACATTTTTTATTTAACAATAGTAAAACTAAAGTTCATTTAGAAGACCTGGATTTAATAAATATTGAACATTAAAAAGAGTTAGAACTAATTAAAGTACAACACGGCAGGCATGGCCTAGCTATATCAATAATCTCACCAATATGTATAGTATTATTAATCATTGTAATAATTTTTCTTTATATAAAATGCAGAAACCGAAATAATGTAAGGATAATTAACCAATTACAACCATCCCAACAAAGACATAAAAATGAGGAAATTATGGAAATTATGGAAATGAAAGAAAAATGTAATCCTTTGAGTCAGGAGCCTCAACTTAAGGAGGGAGGAGTTATAAGTAAGCCCATCTGGCGAGTACAGATAAGCCCGTCTGGCACATTAAGATACGAGTGACTACAGATAAGCCCGTCTGGCACATTAAAATACGAGTGACGACCTTTTGACCAGTCGTCTACTCGATAAGGAACTTAGCATTAAGATAAGGGATGTGAGAATCCGAGGTTTCATTTAGGATTAAGTCAAACATAGTTTTTAGTCTACATTTATATTTCTTATCGAACACTTCTAAATAAATAACTTTCCACGAACTGCTTGGAGTTTTACTCGACTTTCGCAGAAGAAACTCAGGACTTCATAACTCATGCAACCTCCTTACACCCACTTGGGGGCTGAATATCCAAAAATCCTGAAAGGAGTTAATAGATAAATATGAAGGCAGCACGAGAAAGTAAAAAACAATTCAATTACTTATCACTTCTAAAGGATATGACGGAGTTCGTGAAAACTTGTTCAACCCTTTTATACCCCCTTAAGGCTTGAAAAAGGAAAAAACCTGAAAACAAGTTTTAGGCGATTATTACGCAAGCCCGTGAAAGTGAAAAGATATTTGATATTTGATCAGACCTGGAGGATATTGCAGAATTCGTGAAAAAGTATACAACCCCTTTACACCCCCTTAGGGGTCAAATTTCAAGAAATCCTTTTCTAGGTATTTATATGAAGAAGCCGTAGAATAAAAATGAATTATATATTTGGGAAGACCTAATAGATATGACGAAAATCGTGAAATTATATGCATTCCATTTTCACTGATAAATTTGTTCGCCCCCCCTTTCGAACGCCAATGAATATTTCAAATTTTTTTTTTCCAAATTACTTTTCTAGTTGATTTACATATATATACCGAGTTTCAACTTTGTAGCATAAGCCGTTCTATAGATAGGAAAAACATCCCCACCCCTGTACCATACTACCCCTATAAAAAATTATATTTTTCCAAGATGCTACTACTATAGCTCTATCTAAATACCTATATAGCTTTATATCATTATAGGTTTTCGAGATATAAAAATCGGAACTTTTTCCTTTTCACCCTCCCCCACCCTTACCCTCTACGCCCTCACTTTCTGCTGGGGGTCTATTAGGCCTACTTCTGGTAAAAATTTTAAGCATCTACTTTACACTGTTCTTGAGATATGAGACGTGATTTTTTAGAAAAATTCGTATCCCCTCCACTTTCATGATAAACAGCCCCCTTCAAAAATTTTACTTTCAGCAAACATCATTTGTCAACCTTTATACAGAAACCAAATTTTATTTGTCTAGTGGAATCGGTTCGTGATATATCGTAATCTAAAGTTTTTCACCCCCCACCGCCGTACGCCAATGCCCCACTCAAAAATTTTTTTCGGATCTGTTTCCCTAGTGTACCTACAGATATTCAGTAAGTTTCAATTTTGTGACGTTAACTGTTTAGGGGATATGGATTTTAGAATGTGTCGATCTCGGCTTTTTTGCGTTTCAGACGCATTATTTTTCCCCCCACTCCCACACCCCTTCACCCATACTGACAATTTTTATACAAATGTGTAAAACGTAATCTCTCTGGTCGCGTAATACTTGCCATTCATTCATAACATTATGAATTTATAAACATTATCAAACCATTAAAAACCGATCCATTAAAAGCAACTAGTCGAGTCTTCATGTTTTGAGTCTATTAGTGTTCGCCCGAAATGGATTGAATAATACACTTTTTCCCTCAAACTTCAAATATGGCCTTTTCTCGAACAAATTTTGAATCCAACAGGGTCGATAAAGCTTTTGATGTGAATGAAATTTTGTTCGAAACGAAAATCCATACCTATGGTACGGAACACAAAATTACTTGCCATGCTTTGGTCTCAGGTACTTGGCAATGTGTTTTGGAATGCTACGTAAACAGTAAGAAGTGCGTTGGTTGGTTTAATGGATGTTGGTAATGTATCGGCTTACGCAGTCAATTCTACCGAAATTGCGACTAGGAAGTTATGACTTTTTCAAGGCTGATGAAATCAACAATTCACATACTAGTTTGATTTGTTGGCAATCAAAGGGATAAATAGATGAATGATCTCGCAAAATACTAAGAATAATTCTGAAATGATTTTTTACATGTACGTTCATGAATCTACTCCTAAAGGATTAATTTTTAGTGAAAGGTTTAAGACCAGTCGATTCTATTCTCCACAATGATTTATTGATTTGCATGATCTTTTTATGAAAGTGGCTCTGGGTGATCAGTAAAAAAATAATGAAGGCTCTACTTTATCAGTGGAACAGTGCGCCAAAATACATAGGGCCGACGCTGACGACCCTACAAGTTTTCTTAGAAATGTGGTCTAAATAAATGTTTCGGGTTTTTTTAATATAGCGGCATTTTAACATGCACAACAACAATTAATTTTTTTTTAATTTCGATAAGAGCCATATCTTTCTGATGGCGCAATTTTCATTTGAATTTAAAATATTGTCAAGCATGCAAGTACCAACTATAAATTAGACAATAAAACATGAAGATTACATCGCAGTACAGGACTCAGTACTCAGTCGTTCAGTGCAATTTCGTCGCTAATCCAATAACTTTGACACGGCAGTTTGCTTGTACAATTTATGATTTATCATTTTACGTCGTCGTTTTATTTACTCTTTCGGAAAAAGTCGAAACATTGAAAACGAACGAGGGAACCCCCGAAAAGAAAATCAATAGGAAAAGTATTGTAACTCACAGGTTTCCATCAACATAAACTTTATCTTGAAATTACGTCTAAGTTCGCCAGCAGATAACGCCACTAATTCACCAACTAGATCACAACTGAGTATGAAGCCTGCAACCTTTAAATTTAAACCTATTCTTAGACTTCACGTGCACAAGGCTATCTGTGTTTTAAACACGTAATTTATGTTACTTTATTTCAACTTTGTGCACTAAACTTTTCCGTTTACTAGTTTACTTTTCGCGAAACTATAAAACTTTAATGGCAGTTAAATTTGAAACTCTTTAGTTGGCCGACAATTCCAAGGTCATGCGGGTGATTTATTTTCGGTACACGAATATGAAAAAGCCACGCCGTAGGTAAATTGTTGCTCGCGAAAATGGTAGCCTGACTATTTCCTGCAGGACTAATTCAAAATATCCGTTCGCAACAGTTTCACACGAAGTCTCTGTCTCAACTGAACTGTGGCGATTTAGCTGCGAAGGACGAAGGTGATGGCTGTGTATTTTGGTAACCACGGCCAAGGAGTTTGTTTGGAAATGTCGTGGTGAGCCCAAACAAACTGGAAGGGCTTCTGGAGAAGACAAGCCTTCGGAAAATTTGCTAGGAAAATTTATTGTTTCGGATTTGCGTGACTTGAAGGGAAATATTGCGATAGAAAGGAACCTGAACGAAGTGGTGAACCGGCTAGATTTGTTTCCGTGGCAACTAGTTCCTGGAAGTGTGTTTGGGAAATTGTTCGAAACTGTGAAACTTGGAAATTGATAGTCAACAGCAGAACAAATGGAGAAAATTTCATAATAACTGGAAAAACATCACGAACAAAAAACACCATAAATTTCTCTAAGAAAGCAGATCCTGGAAACTTAACTGGCCACCGAATTCCCCCTTCAAATTGATCCTGCACCGGTGTAATTGCTGAGAAAGTTAGAAGAATATGAAGGCTTCTCGATAGGTTGTGCATCATTTTTGCGATACAGTTTTCCGCCCCCATCGCTACACACTACTGAAAAACAAATTTTTTGTATTCAAGAGCAAGGACGCCGTATGAAGGGAAGCAGGGTGCATTTGCCCCCGCTTCCAATTGAGAATTGAAGAGAATGCAAACCTTTTATTTTGTTTTTCTACTAGATATTTTCAAGGCAGTCTTCAAAATCTACGTAGTCCTTGAACTATGCGTGCATTTGTGCATGCACTACACATCTTCCCATGTACGAAAAGCAGAACGGCACAGTACAGGCTTAGTACTGGTGCCAGAGTTGCCAGTACTGGCTAATGTTTCGGGCCCAGTATGCGGCCTAGACCAAATCATTGCCGGGCCAATGTCGATTTGATCAAACCGGTCCTACTCTTGGTGAACCGCTACGCTACCCACTATACCAATCTGACACATTCTCGTAATAGGGTTGAAACCGAATCAATTGATATGTTGAGAAACAAAAAATATTTCTACCAAGATGTGCCCAATACAGAGCCGACCGTCGAGCCAATGCTGAAAGAACTTAGACACCAATAATAAGCCAATTCTAGGGCCGACATAGGCCCAACAACTCGGACCAAAGTCGGCTTAGATCAAGTGCGAGTACTGATCACCAGGATTGGCCTGACACTGGTCTGGTGGTTTGTCAGTACCAAAACAATACCGATCGACAAGTCTTGGCGGACAATGCAATGCCAATTCTGGGTAGTGTACGGAACTCTGGTTGGACTCTGGCATTTCGCACATGGGTTAATACCGCCTTACATGCGTGTATGCGCATTAAAAAAAAACGTTGCCCCACCCCACTTGCGAGAACTGAAATTGCTTCCCTGTCCAAAGTAGGTCATCCAGGCAGCTACTACAGAAGTCTTTTGAAAAAATGCAGGGTTTTAGCATGCCGGGTGCCGGCCTATAAGACTGTGTCCGGCCAGAACACCGACTGTGGTGCTGATATTCGCCCTTTTGAGCAAAGTCAGCCTTTTAGACCGTTTTGGATCCAGCATCGGTCAGATCAGTCTCGCAGTGTGACTTGTAATGCCTTCCGCCCATCTGGAGTTGGTTTTCTCAATTGAGTCCAATCCCAGTAGCAGTTTACATCCAGAAAGAGGCACTCCCAGATTCCGATGTTCCTGTATAATCTTCTGGCATGTAGTGCCGTGCCGAGCGAGTTCATCAGCCATACAGTTGCCTGGAATATCTCTGTGCCCTGGCACTTAGCACAGAAGAATATTGAATTGTTATGCCATCTCCTTAAGAGATGATCGACATTCCACGGCGACCTTTAATGTTGTCGAGGCCGATTCCAAGGATTTTATTGCCGCTTGGCTGTTTGTGAAAATTCTGATATCCCTAGTAGATTTTTACATTACACCTCAGCCAGGACAAAGCCTCCAAGATCGCCATAAGCTCCGCCTGATAGACAGTACAGTGGTCCGAAAGGCGGAAAGAGCTGCTAATGTTAAGCATGCCAGAGAAACTTTTCCCCTACCGCGCCTTCATTTACGGAACCATCCGTATATATGGGGACGGACTTGGATTTTTTTTGTCAAAATCAAAACTGGTAGGGATGTAGTGTTTTCGGGAATATTATTGAAGTGAATTGTCGAGTGAGCAATGTCGAATGGCTGCACTGCTGCCATTTACTTACCAAAAATGTCTAGGGGGGTAGATTGAATAGCATGTCTAGTGCTGCATAGGGAGTTGTTCTCAGAGCTTTGCTGATGCATAAGAATGCTAATCTCTGTACCTTCTTCAGGGAGGTGCGGTTAACCGCTTTGTCTAAGGTCGTTCACCAATAGTCAATAACATTGGTTTTTCTTTTTCGAGATAACCAATGAAAATTGTCTCACGCGCAACCCAAAAACCTGACGTCATGTCCTTGCCTCCTGATGTGACTGCCTTCGCCTTCTTTGTAGCAGATTATCCCCTGTTAGTCCATTGTTTTAACTATTTCTTCGTCTCAGGTCTGAAGTAATGGACACATGTTTCGTCCATGGTTATGAATCGACGCATAAACTCGACTTTATTGCATCCTCACGACGCTGTTTTGTTCCATTCTGAGCAAACGCGGAAGCCATCCTCCCCACAGCTTTCTCATGCTCAAATTTTCAGTCAATATGTAATGTACAGCCATTTTTGAAATGCCTAGCATATCTGCTCGATCGCGCATTTTCAATCTACGGTCATCAAATACCATTTTCTGGATTTTCTTCACCATTTCTGGCTTGCTCATCGCATTTGGTCGACCACTGCGTAGTTCGTCTTGACAGCTCGTACGGTCTCGTTTAAACTCTGCCACCCAATATTTTTTATTGTAAGCGAAGAAGCACACTCTTCAGAGTGGAATCTAGTTCGGCTTTGATAATGGTTAGACTGAGACTTGAAAGTATCGTATCACATACGAATACCAATTTTTCCATGTTTAAAAATTCACTGAGAGCATTGCGTACTGATGGCTGCCAAATAAAGACTAAACAACGTAGCGTCTTCAAACTTAACCCTCGATATGGTGCTTTCTACTATTATATAATAATTTTTTTCAAAAAAAAATGCCATCTATACGTCAAGTCGAATACTTCTGGGACTGGTTATCATATCGATCCGATAAGTGAGGTTAAGTTGTTTTTTGCTTTTAAAATGTGAAATACCGCTTATACCCTTAAACTTAAAAATGCAAAGTTTTAGAGTAGCATTTTTTATTAAAATTCTTAGCGTAGAGCCCAGTATAATAAAAATACAAAAGTTTGATCCCGCATAGCGTATCGCCATTCAACCGGTATTCTAGCAAATTATTTCTCCTCCTAGTACTGAAACAAGCAGATCCCCAGCGGAAAAATTTCTAGTACTGATAAAACTCAGCTAATTTTAATCTATTCAGTACTGAACATGGGTAGTGCTGCAGAATAAATCATTGAATACGACCCTCCTACTATATTATTTTTGTGAAGTTTGTTGTGAGTTTATCGACAATGACTGTTCAGTATCCGTGAAATTTTCTGGCAGATAGAAGTAAAAAAATTATGTTTTCTTTAAGTTTTCCATATAATGTACACATGTTTTCAAACCTACAAAATTCTGGTACCAGGATTTGAAGTCGTGACCGCACCAGTCTAAAGGCAACATAATACCTACATAATACCAATGATTGTCAAATATTGTATATTCGTAATAAGTCAATCTTTGACGACTAGTGCAGTACTGATACAATAATGATTTTAAGATTTCGCAAACGTCATGTGGGTAAGAACTTCTTGATGTTTTTCGGCGTTTTTTGAGTGCCACTGTCGTACTTCTCATACCAAAATTAAGTGCAGTTTAAATTAAATAATTCTATTTAAATTCTAATATGTAATAGTTGTGGGTGGAAAATAAATTCGAGTAATCAAGAGAACGCAGAAATTTTTCCAACTTTTAATCACTAAATCAATTGTAAATAAAATAATTACAAGTACAATCAGTGCTTTAATAGACTTCCATAAAAGAATAATGCTACCAAACATGAAGCCCTACCTATGCATATCCATTCTATATATTATATTAACATAGCCAAATTATTGAAAATGAAATTTTTGTACCATGATATTCAGTGCTGATATAATACCGCTGCTACTTATTTTTCGACAAAATTGTAAACATAACACAAACATAGGCGCGTCGTGAGGGGGGCCAGGAGAGGCCGGACCCCCCCGATCCCAGAGAAATAATTCTGGCCCCTTCCAGAAAAATAATTACTTCCTTACCTACCGCAAACATTTTACTGGTCAATTGTTTTTTTGTCAAATGTTTTTTAACAATACAAACAATATAAAAGAATCTTTTAAAATTAACGAATCAAATCTCAACTAACTTTTGAAAATAACTAGACAGTTTTGAATTTTACAATCATTGTTCTTTCGACGAGAGCTTTACAAGATTTTTTCAATTTAGCAAAATAAATTGGAAATTGTTTTTTACGAAATTGTAACAAGATTTTCTTCAAGTTTATAAACTAGAGAAGATTTACTTTTGAATGTAACCAGCTTTTTTTGAGAATTTTTTTGAATTTTACTAGAACTTTAGAAGATGTTTTCAATTTTATAAATTAAAGTAGAAATTGAGAAAGTTTTCTAAACTTCCGATCGTTTCGTTTGCATTGCAACTGAAGAAAATACAAACGAATAGCGACGCGAATTATTACAAGAAAGATTTAAAAAGCTTTTCAATTTCAGAAGAATTTTTGAAATATACAAGACGATCTTTAATTGTCTTGTAAATTTAAAAAAAAGCTTCTTAAATTCAAAACACTGGTTCGTTGTACCTCTGAAAAATCTTTTCAAATTAAAAGATTCACTTATTTTAGCAAAACTAGCTTTCTGGATAAAATACTGTTTACTTTTAATTTTGTGTCCCGATAAAGAACAAATGAAACGCGATCGAAGAAAACGTTATTTTCGGTAATTGGATCAGCTACCCGAAGGAGTCGTCGGATAACGCTAATTAATGAACTCAGTCTTGCTTTTGGTATAAAACTAATTCCTGTAAAATTTTGAATCCCTGCTTTAACACGTACTCGAGTTATAGTGGATTCGGTAACCTGCATAAATTTTTCAAGGACTTTTGTAGGCTGCTACACTCATTCGATTTGTATCATATTCGAAACTTTCGCTTCAAACATTGTAAACTTTAAGTATGCAAAATTTCAAGTTCCTAACTTAAAGTATTCGAGCAATAATTGTGAATACGTGTTTTAAGGATTCTTGTATGGGAGGTACCCGAAGGATTAGAAGGATATCGGCCATTAAAGAACTTAGCCTTACTTTTTATATTTTTCTGGTGGTGCCAAAATTTCAACTTCCTAGGCCAACGCGTTCTTGAGTTATCGTGTAAACGGACGGACGGACAGCAAACTGATTTGGGGTTTTTGGACACAACTGAACACAAAATAATATTATACAGTAAAACCTTCGAGAGACGGAACCTTAGGGGACTACATTTTTTTCCGGCTCTCGCAAGTTTTCCGTCTTCCAGAGAACCGAATATGAAATATACTAATGATGTCCCAAAAAAAAAAAAATAGTAAGATTTACATTATGTTTATTCAAATTATGTTTTTTACAAGATCAGTTACTTACATACATATATATATATCTCAAGTAGAAAGAAAATTAAGTAAAGAAAATTCGCTTTTTAATAAAAATATCCAGAGTTAATTGTTTGGTTTGTTTAGATTTTTTTACAGATTTATTAAAACATATTTCTATATCTGCAGCTTTGCCATAGAATTCTTGGTCCCCATTCGCTTTTCCGAATTCTTTTAAAGCATGTATATAGACTGGAACCTGTTTTTGATTTAGAGGTTCAACTTCATCTGTTTCCATCATGATCTGTGTCATCGGCATAGACAGTATTCAAGTCCACAATATCACCAAGGTTAATTTCAATATTTTCCGTGACAGTTTCGTTATCATAGTCGATGTATGATGCAGCATTTACCATATTGTCATCACTATACATCAATCATATTGTTACATGTAAACCTGGCAACCGCGCAACCGTGCAACTCGATCGTTTCACATAATGAAAACAACAACAACCGAATAACTAGTTGCAAAATAGCCCAATCAGAAACCTAGCTGAAGATAAGCCGAAACAACACGATTGTATCTCTCTTCTTATCGAATGCTCTCCAATGTACTAGAACCCTGTACATAAACCACTGAACGAAGGTCAAAATCGAAGGCTCTGAAGCTTTCGAGAAGATTCCACAACTGAACGAACGTTCAAGTACACCGGTGAACATTCAAGACTGCAACCGCCTAGTATATAAGCAAGTGAAGCGTTGAGCGAAGAGACAGTAATTCTGATTACGGCGACTGTGACAGACAGCGGGTACACGCGACCGTGTTGAGAGAGAACGAAAGTGAACGAGTCAAGCGATATATGGTATAAGCGGGCGGTACTGCCATACAGTGCGAATTATTGTGCGATTATAATTCTGTGAATTTAAAGTGCGATTAATAAATAATCACTTATTTTTATTTTAACCGAATTGTGTTTTACTTGAAATCCCGGCGAACCCCTAGCTCGCAACAATATTCTAAATCTCCATGATTTCACTATTTCAATTTCCGTATTTTCCTCATTCTCAAATATAAATCCACAATTTTTAAAAGATTTTTTTACGGTTTCTTGCTTGACCATTTTCAATGATCGGTTAACAAACGTGATTGCTTCAAGAACGTAAATTTTCACAGCAATATCAGACGCCAGCTTGTACGAGTCAATATTTGCGATTACTTTTTGAAGCAAAAGTTTTCTGTAATTTACTTTGATATTTTGAATAATGTCGTTATCTAAGGGTTGTAAAACTGATGTAGTGCGTGGTGGTAGAAATATTAACTTAATGTTGGGTAAGTGATGAAACCGATGACAAGTAGCGTTATCAAGGAATAGAAGAATTTTGCGATTTTGTTTTCTCATAGTATTGTTGAGATTATTCCAAAATTCTTAAAAATTTCTCGCGTCATCCAAGCTTTTTTGTTCCATTTCCATTCTACAGGAAGTTGATTAATTTTAATCGCCTTGAAGCACCGTGGTTTTTGGCTCTTTCCAATGACCCATGGTTTCCACAATGTACCGTCTGCAAAAGTAATGAAAAGGATGGAAAGTCTTTCCTTCGAAAACCGACCACGTGAACATTTTTCAACCTTGATTTGCATATTTCTTGTAGGCATAGCTCTGCAAATCAAGGCTGCTTCATCAGCATTTGCAATATCTTTAGGATCATAATATCGAATGATCTCGCGTGTGAATCAATCTTGAACAACCCCGCTATCCACTTCGTTCGACTCTACACAAGACACATTGCAAGTGATGTTATTGTTCTTTTTAAAGCTTTGGAGCCACCCGTTGGATGCTGCGAATCCATCAATTTTCAAAAGTTTCGCTGTTTCTTTAGCCTTTGCTTGCAATATTGGTCCGGAAATGGGAATATTTTTAGCAGAAGTTGGAAGAAACCACTCAAAAACTGTTTTATTAATTTGGGGATATCATCCCTCTTTTTCTTGCTGGAGCACATATATTTTTCTTTGATTTGATCCTTATCTTTCATGATTTTGAAGATTTGTGTTTTTCCGCAATTAAACTTTTTTACAACTTCTGCGACGGTTCTTTTGTTTCCTTCTATCATGTTGATAACTTCAACCTTTTCTTTTAGAGATAAATTTCTTACTCTCTTAGACATAACGGTAAAGAAATAAACTCTTATTAACCGAAAGGGGATTGAAATGGGTGTGTATAAGACTTTTACAACTTTAAGTTAATAGTCCAAAAAGCACAAAAGATTAGGAACTTATTAATAGGGCTCAAAGTCTAAGAGGGCACGATGAAGATAATTGGCAAAAACAAATTTTTTTTATAACTTTAGAAAACTGGTTTTCTTATAACTTTTGAGACCACCAAACTTGAAAAATCTCAATATGAGAAAAACCACGACCGACTTGTTGGAAATCCGATTTAGGGAATACCTTCACATTCGCTTTCCTTGAACAACAGAGGAACCAGAAAATTTAGATAACAGCGACTAGGCGTATGATTCTTGAAATATATTCCGGCTCTCGCGGCTGCAGTTCCGCGTATTTCAGTCGCAATGTTCAAATTTTTTTTCTTCCGTCCACGTTTCGCAGGTTTTCGCAGAGTATTTATAAGCTGAAAAATCGTTCTGAGGGGAACATTTTTGCTTTTGGAAGGTTTTCGCCTTATACAGGTTCCGGCTTTCAGAGGTTTTACTGTATATAACTTTTTTTCATTCGTGGCTCGGTTCTATGCGTTACAAACTTTTCGGGTTGGATTAAACTTATAATACTCGCAGATTTCATCTAGAGTATAAAAATTGTTATACGGGGAGTCGTTATACTGGCATAAAGTAAACAAAGTTAAAAATATTCAACAAAATTTTAGTTTTTCAATACTGATCGGGTATTGGGAATCGAACCCAAATTTCTCGAGTGAAAGTCGGTTGTGGTTTCTTTAACACCTCAAAGACATATACATGTTGAGAATTAAATTGTGATAATAAACTAAGCTACGAAAAGTGAGTAAGTGTAGTCTTTTACTTTATTATTTCAATAATACAGTATTGTTATCGATTTTTAAAAAAAAAAAATTTGCTACCCTCAAAATTTTTTTTTTTACGTTTCATGACGAGTAGACACGAAAAAAGCAAAAAAAAATTTCAGTCCGTCTGTCCGCCGTACGCCGTACGCCGTACGCCGTACGTCTACCGGTGTACGCAAAATTGTTTGAAGGCTCGTAGCACCCAAACCCTTTGAGCTATTTAGCTGAATTTTTTTTTCCTGGGTAGAGTGGGTAGGCTCTCTGAAGTGACCAAATTTGGAGGGATGGGGGTGTAAGGGGGGAGGAGGGGGAAGTGTTTTAGACGGAAAATTTTGGTTTCTAGATCTCAGCAACCGCTTATGCTAGGCGGCTGAAATTTTAAATTTATATAGAGCTTCGGTAGTGGACCCATTTGCAAAAAAATTGCCGATATAGGTAAAGGGGTTCGGGAGTGGGGGAAAAAATAATGCGTCCGAAATGCAAAAAAGGTGAGATCGACACATTCTAAAATCCATATCTCCTAAACGGTTAATGTCACAAAATTGAAACTTAATGAATATCTGTAGGTATACTAGGAAAATAGATCGGAAACAAAAATTTGAGTGGGGGCAGTGACGTACGGGGTGGGGGGTGAAAAACTTTAGAATACGATATCTCATGAACTAATTGTACTAGATAAATAGAATTTGGTTTGTGTATAAAAGTTGACAAATGAAGTTAGCTGAAAGCCAAATTTTTTAAGGGGGCGGTGGAGCATGAAAGTGGAGGGGATAAGAATTTTTCAAAAAAATCACGTCTCATATCTCAAGAACCGTGTAAGATAGATGCTTAAAATTTTTACCAAAAGTAGGCCTAATAGACCCCTAGCGGAAAACAAAATTTAGGAAGTGTGGGTGTAGAGGTTGGGGGAGGGTGAAAAGGAAAAAGTTCCGATTTTAATATCTCGACAACCTATAATGATATAAAGCTGAAGTATTGGATAGAGCTATGTTAGTAGCATCTTGGAAAAATATAATTTTTTATAGGGGTAGTATGGTACAGGGGTGGGGGGTGTTTTTCCTATCTATAGAACGGCTTATGCTACAAAGTTGAAACTCAGTACCAGGGCCGGATTTACTTTTGAAGGGGCCCTGTGCTATTTCACTTTTGGGGGCCCCCTAATTTTTTTTCTAATCAGAAAAATATTTGCAAAGAAAATGTCTGTGTTTGTATCCCATTATTCCGAAAAAAAAATTTTCTTTACCAAAGATATCAGCTTTCTTCCATTGCATGCCAATACCACAACAGCAAAAACTTCGCAAGTTTTTACAAAAACTTTTTGCGAATGTCAGCACCGGATTTCGATTACTTATTGGAAAAAGTAACACCTTTAATAAAACGAAGAGATACCCAGATGCGAAAAGCAATTACACAGTGACGTGGCGTGATAATTCAACAATTCATTATTATTATTCTACCTACAAATTTACTAAGTAGTAAATGAATCTATTCCATTAGCTACTTTTAACATTACTGATATAAAAGCACCCAGCAATCACGAACGGGAACCAGGAGGCTATTTGGAACGTTATTTTTTAGGTTGTCAGTCGTAGTCACCTACATCGCATCTCATCATTAAACGCGATCCGGACTTCTATCAAAAAATTATAAAGTTTCGCCCAGAGTATTGGTAATTTTTTTTTATTTATTCACGTATTTTTTGGATAGAAGAGTCAATAGAAGTAAAACCGAATTCGATCTCATTAACCCTAAAAGTTTTTCGGAATTCTTGAAAAATGCTTGCATCAGTAGATTTTTCTTCGATTAAATTTAAAGCCTTTAGAAATAAAAGTGAATTGAATATCTCATTAGACCCAATATATGGAAATTCGTGAAAATTTACACAACCACTTTACACCCGCTGAGGGTTTGGATATCGAAAAATTGAAAAAAAAACATTTCTAGGCGCTTACATAAAGAGCCCGCATAAATAAAATTTATTTCGTCATGTCCAATATATATAACGAATTTTTTGGTGAATGTTTTCACAGTACATGTTGAAATGAAAATACTAGTTTTCCGGGTTCAATACTGTTCTTGTTTATTTTTGCGTGACGTTTCGGACTCGACTGAGTCCTTTATCAAACTGATCGACAATATTTTTACAAACTGTTTTAATATGAAAGCAGGTAGAAAAAAGGTTACAATATTTAAACAAACGAGTCAATTAAAAACAGAGGAGGAAATTACGTTAACAAGGGTAGTCATAAAACTATTAAAAGGAGCGGAGTTAATTAAAAGGATATATTGATGAAATCTAAGCTTAATTGGTTTTTGGGATCGATGATTTTTGAAGTTTTGTTGGTGTTTGGCTATCTCAATCGCTTCCCTTACAATTCTTTGATGGTATTGTTTTGTCTTGGCCAATATTTTAATGTTGTTAAAATGGATTGAGTGGTCTTCTACCGTTGCATGTTCCGCAATTGCCGATGAATGGACCTGGTTTTTTTGTGTACAGCGCTGATGTTCACGAATCCTTGTTCTGATGGTCCGTCCCGTTTCTCCTATGTAGACTTTGTTGCAAGACCCGCAAGGAACTTTATAAATACCCTCCATTTCCAATGGGATTTTATCCTTTAGGTTTCAAAGGATGCCTCGAATCGTGGTTGCCGTAGAGTAGTCATCCGTATATAACGAAATCGTGAAAATGTGGAAAAATTCTCTTTCACGGACATTTGTTTTACTCAACCTCTATGCCAATAAAAATCTGAATTTTTTTTCCTTTAATTACTTCAGTAGCATATGTACATACACGTACTAAGTTCCAACTTTCTTCTTCATAAGCCGTTTCTGAGATATAAAAAACCACCTTGCTACCCATATTAAAAAAATTTTTTTAGGATATCTCTTTATTGGCCCTATGTAGTCAATTTTAGCTTTCTATGGTTTGTGGTTTTTGAAAAATAAAAATCGATGTTATTTTCTTGCCACGCCCTCCCACCATTAGCCCCTTCACCAGTACCTCCAAAAAATTGTCCCTGTTAGAAGTCTACTGAGCCTAACTCCTGTAAAATTTCTAAGATTATTTATATGATACGGTTCTTGAGATATACAAATGAAATTTTATGAAAAATGGCTATATTTTAGCTTTAATCTCCTATTATCCCTTAAGACAACTACAAAGTTTCAATCTTCTGACATCAACCGGTCAGAAGATACGTGCGATACGATACGCGATTTTTTTGCGCGATTTAGAAAACGCATTTTAGATATATTTTTCAGCAAAATGTAAAGGAAGCAATGCCTCCCTTGTTTCCATGGACGCCACGCCACTGCAATTACGCCGGCTGAGCATTTAACTCTGACTTTGAGGTATTTAGCAACAGGTCAGTCAGTTAATTATTGAAAATAAATAATAAGTAATTTGTGTCTGTGTTTGTTAAGGTGATAGTTATAAATCCCTGATGTTATACATCCCTGATGACACAATTTCAACTATAATACCAGAGGTCTGCAGTGCAATTTTTGATGTCTTAAAAAACGAATATTTAAAGGTATGTGAAGACTATATTTTCATGTTTTGTATGCATTACAATTGTTACCATTAATAAAGTGAGAAATGAAATATATTATATGCATTAGAATTATTATGTTACTATAACATCGGTAAGAATTCTGTGTAGCAACTAAGTGAAAAAAATGATGAAGGGAATTTTACATATTTTGCATTTACCTTTAATAGCAGTCTGCTACGAAAATCGTAATGTACGAAAAAGTGGGAAAAGATCAAAAAAAAAAAGAATGCGCGAGTTGGATTCGCGAGAACACCATTTTTCTTCAGTCGCGGACAAATTTGTTTTTTCAATCGAATTGGGAAATTTTAGTTTTACTGTCGCGAGGATTTCCACTCGGCGGAAAATATGTCGGCAAAGGAAAAAAAACAAAAGATGCACCGACAACGGCAACAATGGCGACGACGACGGCAATTAAACAAGTAAACGTGCCGAATTCAAAAACCCACGCCGGCTTCTATCACCTTACTGTCCTGCTGCGTCCGGTGTTAGGTTGGTGGCAGTTGCGGGTGCTCCCAAATGTCAGCGAAGTGCTAACTTCTGAACGCACTCGCAACGCCCAGCAGGGAATACAAATCTTGCCCAGCCTGTATGCCTGTTCAACATAATTTGATTCCATTTTATTGAATATATGAAAATTTTAGGCCCCAGTGAAATTTGTTGGGGGCCCCTTAAAATTTGGGGGCCCTGTGCTGCAGAACTTTTTAGTCCTATGGGAAATCCGGCCCTGCTCAGTACGTTTATGTAAATTAACTAGAAAACTAATTTAAATAAAAAAAAATTTCAAATTTCCATTGGCGTTCAGAGGGGGGGCAAAATAAATGATCAGTGAAAATGGAATGCATATACTTTCACGATTTTCGTCATATCTATTAGGTCTTCCCAAATATTGAATTCATTTTTATTGTACGACTTCTTCATATAAATACCTAGAAAGTGTTTTCAGGGTTTTTTTAAATTCGACCCCTAAGGGGGTGCGAAGGTGGTTGTAAACTTTTTCACGAATTCTACTATATCCCCACGTCTTATCAGATATCGAATATATTTTCAGTTTCACGTGCTTACGTAATAATCGCCTAAAACTTGTTTTTAGGTTTTTTCCTTTTTCAGCCCCTAAGAGGGTATAAACGGGTTGAACACGTTTTCACGAGTTCCGTCATTTCTTTTAGAAGTGATAAGAAATTGAATTGGTTCCTACTTTCTCGTGCTGTCTTCATATTTATTTATTAACTCCTTTCAGGATTTTTGGATATTCAACCCCCAAGTGGGTGTAAGGAGGTTGCATATCTGGTGATATATCGAATTCATTTTTACTTCCTAAGGTTTCCTATGTAAAAAAGCCAAAAAGTCAATTTTAGTATTTTAGATATTCAATCCTCATGGGTGTAAGGAGGTTGTATGCTTTTCAAAGTTTCGACATATTTCTTAAGTTCGATGAGATATTAGATCGCTTTTCATTTCCACAGACTTTTCATATAATCGCCTACAAACCCATTTCTCAATTTTTGGATATTCAACCCACAAGGGTTTGTACATGTTTTCACAATTTTTGCCATTCCTAAGTTCTGATGAGATATAAAATTGATTATTACGGCCAACCAATTCACGATTTTTCGAATTTCCAGAACCAAGGGGGTGTGAACGGTTTGCTTACGTTTTCACAAATTTTTCAAAATCCGTCATATCTCATGAGATATCAAGTTGCTTCTTATGAAATCGTCTAAAAACCTGTTTCACAATTTTTTCGAAATTCAAACCCCAAGTGGAAGTAATGGGTTTGTATACGTTTTAACAATTCGTCATATCTCTTAAGTCTGATAAGGCAGCAAATTCGTTTGTTTGCTTTTAGTGTACATAATATACCGAAATTCGAATAGTCTACACGGGCTTTTTCAATGTTTAATCGGCTAAAAATCTCTATTTTAAATATTTTTATATTAAGAACAAAAATAATTTTCCAAAAAATCTAATAATCTCGAAGCAACTCATGATACACTCCGACTTTGACCGCTCCCGAACTTTGACCCGAAAAATAATAAAGTTTCGCCCAGACCATTGGCAGATTTTTTTAAATCTGTTTGCGGATTTGAATTTTATTTTAATTTTAATTTAAGTGGTCACTTGTAAAAATCTCATCCTATGCGCTCATACCCAGTATGGGGTACGTATGGGGTACGATCGTACCCCATACGTACCCTATACGTACTCCACGCCCCCAAAATGAACTTCCGCTCTCCTGGGCTCAAATTTTTGTTTTTATACTCTAGATGAAATCATATAGAGTATTATAAGTTTAATCCAGCCGAAAAGTTTGTAACGCATAGAACCAAGCCTCGGACGAAAAAAAGTTATATATTATTTTTTGTTTATTTGTGCCCAAAAACCTCAAATCCGCCTGACGTCCGTCCGTCCGTCCGTCCGTCCGTCCGTCCGTCCGTCCGTCCGTCCGTCCGTCCGTCTGTCCGTTAGCACGATAACTCAAGAACGCCTTCACCTAGGATCTTGAAATTTTGAATCTGGATGTTTCGTTGAATTTGTAAAGCTAAGTTCGTTAACGGGCAAAATCGTCCTACTCCTTCGGGTAGCTGCCATACAAAATGTCCTTAAAAAACGTGTTCAAGAATATTGGCCGATAACTTCAGAACGGTTTAAGCTACGTCTTTGAAATTTTGTACGTAGTATTTCTCCAATAGTTGAAGTTAAATGTATGATTATTAAGAAAATCCTATTAGTCCTTCGTGTAGCTGCCATACAAATATCCTGTCAAAACGTCTTCTTTTAATTTACGGAACTTACTATAACTCAAATAATCTTTTAGCTATAAATTGGAAATTTTGTACAAATTAGTTTTGAGTAAAAACGAAGTTCGAGTTTACTAATCAGCGAAATCCTTTTACTCCTTCTGGTAGCTGCCATACAAAATGTCCTTAAGACACGTGTTCAGCAATATTTTTCGATAACTTTTGAACGCTTCAAGCTACGAATTTGAAATTTTGTACACGTTCATTTTTAAATGGTTCCAAGGAAAAGGATAAATATGTAAGAAATCGAGTGAGTCCTTCCTGCACCTCCCATGTGAAAGTCCTTCAAAAAGGACATTTTTTTTCGATGACTTACCCAGTTCAAGATATGAAACTAAACACTGAAAATTGTCTTTTAGTTTTGAGTAGCAATCTAATGGCAGGCAGTCCTTAATAAAGGACATACAACATGCACACACGTAATTCTACTTTATCCCCAACTACAATATAAATCGGAGTTCAGTATTCATCTAGAGTATTATACGATTGGCTTGCAGCCGATCGTGACTGCAGTATGTTTTTAAATCTGTTTGCGGATTTGAATTTAATTTTAATTTTAATTTAAGTGGTCACTTGTAAAAATCTCAGCCTATGCGCTCATACCCCTTGGGGGGTACGTGGTGGGTACGTTTCGTACCCACCACGTACCCCACGCCCCCCGAATGAATTTCCGCTCTCCTGGGCTCAAATTTTTGTTTTTTTAAATCTGTTTGCGGATTTGAATTTAATTTTAATTTTAATTTAAGTGGTCACTTGTAAAAATCTCAGCCTATGCGCTCATACCCCTTGGGGGGTACGTGGTGGGTACGTTTTGTACCCACCACGTACCCCCCACGCCCCCCGAATGAATTTCCGCTCTCCTGGGCTCAAATTTTTGTTTTTTTAAATCTGTTTGCGGATTTGAATTTAATTTTAATTTTAATTTAAGTGGTCACTTGTAAAAATCTCAGCCTATGCGCTCATACCCCTTGGAGGGTACGTGGTGGGTACGTTTCGTACCCACCACGTACCCCCCACGCCCCCCGAATGAATTTCCGCTCTCCTGGGCTCAAATTTTTGCTTTTTTAAATCTGTTTGCGGATTTGAATTTAATTTTAATTTTAATTTAAGTGGTCACTTGTAAAAATCTCAGCCTATGCGCTCATACCCCTTGGGGGGTACGTGGTGGGTACGTTTCGTACCCACCACGTACCCCCACGCCTCCGAATGAATTTCCGCTCTCCTGGGCTCAAATTTTTGTTTTTTTAAATCTGTTTGCGGATTTGAATTTAATTTTAATTTTAATTTAATTGGTCACTTGTAAAAATCTCATCATATGCGCTCATACCCCTTGGGGGGTACATGGTGGGTACGTTTCGTACCCACCACGTACCCCCCACGCCCCCCTAATGAATTTCCGCTCTCCTGGGCTCAAATTTTTGTTTTTTTAAATCTGTTTGCGGATTTGAATTTAATTTGAATTTTAATTTAAGTGGTCACTTGTAAAAATCTCAGCCTATGCGCTCATACCCCTTGGGGGGTACGTGGTGGGTACGTTTCGTACCCACCACGTACCCCCCACGCCCCCCGAATGAATTTCCGCTCTCCTGGGCTCAAATTTTTGTTTTTTTAAATCTGTTTGCGGATTTGAATTTAATTTTAATTTTAATTTAAGTGGTCACTTGTAAAAATCTCAGCCTATGCGCTCATACCCTTTGGGGGATACGTGGTGGGTACGTTTCGTACCCCCCACACCCCCCGGATGAATTTATGCTCTCCTGGGCTCAAATTTTTGTTTTTTTAAATCTGTTTGCGGATTTGAATTTAATTTTAATTTTAATTTAAGTGGTCACTAGTAAAAATCTCAGCCTATGCGCTTATACCCCTTGGGGAGTACGTGGTGGGTACGTTTCGTACCCACCACGTACCCCCCACGCCCCCCGAATGAATTTCCGCTCTCCTGGGCTCAAATTTTTGTTTTTTTAAATCTGTTTGCGGATTTGAATTTAATTTTAATTTTAATTTAAGTGGTCACTTGTAAAAATCTCATCCTATGCGCTCATACCCCTTGCGGGGTACGTGGTGGGTACGTTTCGTACCCACCACGTACCCCCCACGCCCCCCGAATGAATTTCCGCTCTCCTGGGCTCAAATTTTTGTTTTTTTAAATCTGTTTGCGGATTTGAATTTAATTTTAATTTTAATTTAAGTGGTCACTTGTAAAAATCTCATCCTATGCGCTCATACCCCTTGGGGGGTACGTGGTGGGTACGTTTCGTACCCACCACGTACCCCCCACGCCCCCCGAATGAATTTCCGCTCTCCTGGGCTCAAATTTTTGTTTTTTTAAATCTGTTTGCGGATTTGAATTTAATTTTAATTTTAATTTAAGTGGTCACTTGTAAAAATCTCAGCCTATGCGCTCATACCCCTTGGGGGGTACGTGGTGGGTACGTTTCGTACCCACCACGTACCCCCCACGCTCCCCGAATGAATTTCCGCTCTCCTGGGCTCAAATTTTTGTTTTTTTAAATCTGTTTGCGGATTTGAATTTAATTTTAATTTTAATTTAAGTGGTCACTTGTAAAAATCTCAGCCTATGCGCTCATACCCTTTGGGGGGTACGTGGTGGGTACGTTTCGTACCCCCCACACCCCCCGGATGAATTTATGCTCTCCTGGGCTCAAATTTTTGTTTTTTTAAATCTGTTTGCGGATTTGAATTTAATTTTAATTTTAATTTAAGTGGTCACTAGTAAAAATCTCAGCCTATGCGCTTATACCCCTTGGGGGGTACGTGGTGGGTACGTTTCGTACCCACCACGTACCCCCCACGCTCCCCGAATGAATTTCCGCTCTCCTGGGCTCAAATTTTTGTTTTTTTAAATCTGTTTGCGGATTTGAATTTAATTTTAATTTTAATTTAAGTGGTCACTTGTAAAAATCTCAGCCTATGCGCTCATACCCCTTGGGGGGTACGTGGTGGGTACGTTTCGTACCCACCACGTACCCCCACGCCCCCGAATGAATTTCCGCTCTCCTGGGCTCAAATTTTTGTTTTTTTAAATCTGTTTGCGGATTTGAATTTAATTTTAATTTTAATTTAATTGGTCACTTGTACAAATCTAATCCTATGCGCTCATACCCCTTGGGGGGTACGTGGTGGGTACGTTTCGTACCCACCACGTACCCCCCACGCCCCCCTAATGAATTTCCGCTCTCCTGGGCTCAAATTTTTGTTTTTTTAAATCTGTTTGCGGATTTGAATTTAATTTGAATTTTAATTTAAGTGGTCACTTGTAAAAATCTCATCCTATGCGCTCATACCCCTTGGGGGGTACGTGGTGGGTACGTTTCGTACCCACCACGTACCCCCCACGCCCCCCGAATGAATTTCCGCTCTCCTGGGCTCAAATTTTTGTTTTTTTAAATCTGTTTGCGGATTTGAATTTAATTTTAATTTTAATTTAAGTGGTCACTTGTAAAAATCTCAGCCTATGCGCTCATACCCCTTGGGGGGTACGTGGTGGGTACGTTTCGTACCCACCACGTACCCCCCACGCCCCCCGAATGTATTTCCGCTCTCCTGGGCTCAAATTTTTGTTTTTTTAAATCTGTTTGCGGATTTGAATTTAATTTTAATTTTAATTTAAGTGGTCACTTGTAAAAATCTCATCCTATGCGCTCATACCCGGTATGGGGTACGTATGGGTACGATCGTACCCCATACGTACCCTATACGTACTCCACGCCCCCAAAATGAATTTCCGCTCTCCTGGGCTCAAATTTTTGTTTTTTTAAATCTGTTTGCGGATTTGAATTTAATTTTAATTTTAATTTAAGTGGTCACTTGTAAAAATCTCAGCCTATGCACTCATACCCCTTGGGAGGTACATGGTGGGTACGTTTCGTACCCACCACGTACCCCCCACGCCCCCCGAATGAATTTCCGCTCTCCTGGGCTCAAATTTTTGTTTTTTTAAATCTGTTTGCGGATTTGAATTTAATTTTAATTTTAATTTAAGTGGTCACTTGTAAAAATCTCAGCCTATGCGCTCATACCCCTTGGGGGGTACGTGGTGGGTACGTTTCGTACCCACCACGTACGTTTCGTACCCACCACGTACCCCCCACGCCCCCCGAATGAATTTCCGCTCTCCTGGGCTCAAATTTTTGTTTTTTTAAATCTGTTTGCGGATTTGAATTTAATTTCAATTTTAATTTAAGTGGTCACTTGTAAAAATCTCAACCTATGCGCTCATACCCCTTGGGAGGTACATGGTGGGTACGTTTCGTACCCACCACGTACCCCCCACGCCCCCCGAATGAATTTCCGCTCTCCTGGGCTCAAATTTTTGTTTTTTTAAATCTGTTTGCGGATTTGAATTTAATTTTAATTTTAATTTAAGTGGTCACTTGTAAAAATCTCAGCCTATGCGCTCATACCCCTTGGGGGGTACGTGGTGGGTACGTTTCGTACCCACCACGTACGTTTCGTACCCACCACGTACCCCCCACGCCCCCCGAATGAATTTCCGCTCTCCTGGGCTCAAATTTTTGTTTTTTTAAATCTGTTTGCGGATTTGAATTTAATTTTAATTTTAATTTAAGTGGTCACTTGTAAAAATCTCATCCTATGCGCTCATACCCCTTGGGGGGTACGTGGTGGGTACGTTTCGTACCCACCACGTACCCCCCACGCCCCCCGAATGAATTTCCGCTCTCCTGGGCTCAAATTTTTGTTTTTTTAAATCTGTTTGCGGATTTGAATTTAATTTTAATTTTAATTTAAGTGGTCACTTGTAAAAATCTCAGCCTATGCGCTTATACCCCTTGGGGGGTACGTGGTGGGTACGTTTCGTACCCACCACGTACCCCCCACGCCCCCCGAATGAATTTCCGCTCTCCTGGGCTCAAATTTTTGTTTTTTTTAAATCTGTTTGCGGATTTGAATTTAATTTTAATTTTAATTTAAGTGGTCACTTGTAAAAATCTCAGCCTATGCGCTCATACCCCTTGGGGGGTACGTAGTGTGTACGTTTCGTACCCACCACGTACCCCCCACGCCCCCCGAATGAATTTCCGCTCTCCTGGGCTCAAATTTTTGTTTTTTTAAATCTGTTTGCGGATTTGAATTTAATTTTAATTTTAATTTAAGTGGTCACTTGTAAAAATCTCATCCTATGCGCTCATACCCCTTGGGGGGTACGTGGTGGGTACGTTTCGTACCCACCACGTACCCCCCACGCCCCCCGAATGAATTTCCGCTCTCCTGGGCTCAAATTTTTGTTTTTTTAAATCTGTTTGCGGATTTGAATTTAATTTTAATTTTAATTTAAGTGGTCACTTGTAAAAATCTCAGCCTATGCGCTCATACCCCTTGGGGGGTACGTGGTGGGTACGTTTCGTACCCACCACGTACCCCCCACGCCCCTCGAATGAATTTCCGCTCTCCTGGGCTCAAATTTTTGTTTTTTTAAATCTGTTTGCGGATTTGAATTTAATTTTAATTTTAATTTAAGTGGTCACTTGTAAAAATCTCAGCCTATGCGCTCATGCCCCTTAGGGGGTACGTGGTGGGTACGTTTCGTACCCACCACGTACCCCCCACGCCCCCCGAATGAATTTCCGCTCTACTGGGCTCAAATTTTTTTTTTTTTAAATCTGTTTGCGGATTTGAATTTAATTTTAATTTTAATTTAAGTGGTCACTTGTAAAAATCTCAGCCTATGCGCTCATACCCCTTGGGGGGTACGTGGTGGGTACGTTTCGTACCCACCACGTACCCCCCACGCCCCCCGAATGAATTTCCGCTCTCCTGGGCTCAAATTTTTGTTTTTTTAAATATGTTTGCGGATTTGAATTTAATTTTAATTTTAATTTAAGTGGTCACTTGTAAAAATCTCATCCTATGCGCTCATACCCCTTGGGGTGTACATGGTGGGTACGTTTCGTACCCACCACGTACCCCCCACGCCCCCCGAATGAATTTCCGCTCTCCTGGGCTCAAATTTTTGTTTTTTTAAATCTGTTTGCGGATTTGAATTTAATTTTAATTTTAATTTAAGTGGTCACTTGTAAAAATCTCAGCCTATGCGCTCATACCCCTTGGGGGGTACGTGGTGGGTACGTTTCGTACCCACCACGTACCCCCCACGCCCCCCGAATGAATTTCCGCTCTCCTGGGCTCAAATTTTTGTTTTTTTAAATCTGTTTGCGGATTTGAATTTAATTTTAATTTTAATTTAAGTGGTCACTTGTAAAAATCTCAGCCTATGCGCTCATACCCCTTGGGGGGTACGTGGTGGGTACGTTTCGTACCCACCACGTACCCCCCACGCCCCCCGAATGAATTTCCGCTCTCCTGGGCTCAAATTTTTGTTTTTTTAAATATGTTTGCGGATTTGAATTTAATTTTAATTTTAATTTAAGTGGTCACTTGTAAAAATCTCATCCTATGCGCTCATACCCCTTGGGGTGTACATGGTGGGTACGTTTCGTACCCACCACGTACCCCCCACGCCCCCCGAATGAATTTCCGCTCTCCTGGGCTCAAATTTTTGTTTTTTTAAATCTGTTTGCGGATTTGAATTTAATTTTAATTTTAATTTAAGTGGTCACTTGTAAAAATCTCAGCCTATGCGCTCATACCCCTTGGGGGGTACGTGGTGGGTACGTTTCGTACCCACCACGTACCCCCCACGCCCCCCGAATGAATTTCCGCTCTCCTGGGCTCAAATTTTTGTTTTTTTAAATCTGTTTGCGGATTTGAATTTAATTTTAATTTTAATTTAAGTGGTCACTTGTAAAAATCTCAGCCTATGCGCTCATGCCCCTTAGGGGGTACGTGGTGGGTACGTTTCGTACCCACCACGTACCCCCCACGCCCCCCGAATGAATTTCCGCTCTACTGGGCTCAAATTTTTTTTTTTTTAAATCTGTTTGCGGATTTGAATTTAATTTTAATTTTAATTTAAGTGGTCACTTGTAAAAATCTCAGCCTATGCGCTCATACCCCTTGGGGGGTACGTGGTGGGTACGTTTCGTACCCACCACGTACCCCCCACGCCCCCCGAATGAATTTCCGCTCTCCTGGGCTCAAATTTTTGTTTTTTTAAATATGTTTGCGGATTTGAATTTAATTTTAATTTTAATTTAAGTGGTCACTTGTAAAAATCTCATCCTATGCGCTCATACCCCTTGGGGTGTACATGGTGGGTACGTTTCGTACCCACCACGTACCCCCCACGCCCCCCGAATGAATTTCCGCTCTCCTGGGCTCAAATTTTTGTTTTTTTAAATCTGTTTGCGGATTTGAATTTAATTTTAATTTTAATTTAAGTGGTCACTTGTAAAAATCTCAGCCTATGCGCTCATACCCCTTGGGGGGTACGTGGTGGGTACGTTTCGTACCCACCACGTACCCCCCACGCCCCCCGAATGAATTTCCGCTCTCCTGGGCTCAAATTTTTGTTTTTTTAAATCTGTTTGCGGATTTGAATTTAATTTTAATTTTAATTTAAGTGGTCACTTGTAAAAATCTCAGCCTATGCGCTCATACCCCTTGGGGGGTACGTGGTGGGTACGTTTCGTACCCACCACGTACCCCCCACGCCCCCCGAATGAATTTCCGCTCTCCTGGGCTCAAATTTTTGTTTTTTTAAATATGTTTGCGGATTTGAATTTAATTTTAATTTTAATTTAAGTGGTCACTTGTAAAAATCTCATCCTATGCGCTCATACCCCTTGGGGTGTACATGGTGGGTACGTTTCGTACCCACCACGTACCCCCCACGCCCCCCGAATGAATTTCCGCTCTCCTGGGCTCAAATTTTTGTTTTTTTAAATCTGTTTGCGGATTTGAATTTAATTTTAATTTTAATTTAAGTGGTCACTTGTAAAAATCTCAGCCTATGCGCTCATACCCCTTGGGGGGTACGTGGTGGGTACGTTTCGTACCCACCACGTACCCCCCACGCCCCCCGAATGAATTTCCGCTCTCCTGGGCTCAAATTTTTGTTTTTTTAAATCTGTTTGCGGATTTGAATTTAATTTTAATTTTAATTTAAGTGGTCACTTGTAAAAATCTCAACCTATGCGCTCATACCTCTTGGGGGGTACAGGGTACGTTACGTACCCACCACGTACTCCCCACGCCCCCCGAATGAATTTCCGCTCTCCTGGGCTCAAATTTTTGTTTTTTTAAATCTGTTTGCGGATTTGAATTTAATTTTAATTTTAATTTAAGTGGTCACTTGTAAAAATCTCATCCTATGCGCTCATACCCCTTGGGGTGTACATGGTGGGTACGTTTCGTACCCACCACGTACCCCCCACGCCCCCCGAATGAATTTCCGCTCTCCTGGGCTCAAATTTTTGTTTTTTTAAATCTGTTTGCGGATTTGATTTTAATTTTAATTTTAATTTAAGTGGTCACTTGTAAAAATCTCATCCGATGCGCTCATACCCCTTGGGGGGTACGTGGTGGGTACATTTCGTACCCACCACGTACCCCCCACGCCCCCCGAATGAATTTCCGCTCTCCTGGGCTCAAATTTTTGTTTTTTTAAATCTGTTTGCGGATTTGAATTTAATTTTAATTTTAATTTAAGTGGTCACTTGTAAAAATCTCAACCTATGCGCTCATACCTCTTGGGGGGTACAGGGTACGTTACGTACCCACCACGTACTCCCCACGCCCCCCGATTGAATTTCCGCTTTCCTGGGCTCAAATTTTTGTTTTTTTAAATCTGTTTGCGGATTTGAATTTAATTTTAATTTTAATTTAAGTGGTCACTTGTAAAAATCTCATCCTATGCGCTCATACCCCTTGGGGTGTACATGGTGGGTACGTTTCGTACCCACCACGTACCCCCCACGCCCCCTGAATGTATTTCCGCTCTCCTGGGCTAAAATTTTTGTTTTTTTAAATCTGTTTGCGGATTTAAATTTCATTTTAATTTTAATTTAAGTGGTCACTTGTAAAAATCTCATCCTATGCGCTCATACCCCTTGGGGGGTACGTGGTGGGTACGTTTCGTACCCACCACGTACCCCCCACGCCCCCCGAATGAATTTCCGCTCTCCTGGGCTCAAATTTTGGTTTTTTTAAATCTGTTTGCGGATTTGAATTTAATTTTAATTTTAATTTAAGTGGTCACTTGTAAAAATCTGAACCTATGCGCTCATACCCCTTGGGGGGTACAGGGTACGTTTCGTACCCACTACGTACTCCCCACGCCCCCCGAATGAATTTCCGCTCTCCTGGGCTCAAATTTTTGTTTTTTTAAATCTGTTTGCGGATTTGAATTTAATTTTAATTTTAATTTAAGTGGTCACTTGTAAAAATCTCATCCTATGCGCTCATACCCCTTGGGGTGTACATGGTGGGTACGTTTCGTACCCACCACGTACCCCCCACGCCCCCTGAATGTATTTCCGCTCTCCTGGGCTAAAATTTTTGTTTTTTTAAATCTGTTTGCGGATTTGAATTTAATTTTAATTTTAATTTAAGTGGTCACTTGTAAAAATCTCATCCTATGCGCTCATACCCCTTGGGGTGTACATGGTGGGTACGTTTCGTACCCACCACGTACCCCCCACGCCCCCCGAATGTATTTGCGCTCTCCTGGGCTCAAATTTTTGTTTTTTTAAATCTGTTTGCGGATTTGAATTTAATTTTAATTTTAATTTAAGTGGTCACTTGTAAAAATCTCAGCCTATGCGCTCATACCCCTTGGGGGGTACAGGGTACGTTTCGTACCCACTACGTACTCCCCACGCCCCCCGAATGAATTTCCGCTCTCCTGGGCTCAAATTTTTGTTTTTTTAAATCTGTTTGCGGATTTGAATTTAATTTTAATTTTAATTTAAGTGGTCACTTGTAAAAATCTCATCCTATGCGCTCATATCCCTTGGGGTGTACATGGTGGGTACGTTTCGTACCCACCACGTACCCCCCACGCCCCCTGAATGTATTTCCGCTCTCCTGGGCTCAAATTTTTGTTTTTTTAAATCTGTTTGCGGATTTGAATTTAATTTTAATTTTAATTTAAGTGGTCACTTGTAAAAATCTCATCCTATGCGCTCATACCCCTTGGGGTGTACATGGTGGGTACGTTTCGTACCCACCACGTACCCCCCACGCCCCCCGAATGTATTTGCGCTCTCCTGGGCTCAAATTTTTGTTTTTTTAAATCTGTTTGCGGATTTGAATTTAATTTTAATTTTAATTTAAGTGGTCACTTGTAAAAATCTCAGCCTATGCGCTCATACCCCTTGGGGGGTACGTGGTGGGTACGTTTCGTACCCACCACGTACCCCCCACACCCCCCGAATGAATTTCCGTTCTCCTGGGCTCAAATTTTTGTTTTTTTAAATCTGTTTGCGGATTTGAATTTAATTTTAATTTTAATTTAAGTGGTCACTTGTAAAAATCTCAGCCTATGCGCTCATACCCCTTGGGGGGTACGTGGTGGGTACGTTTCGTACCCACCACGTACCCTTCCCGCCCCCCGAATGAATTTCCGCTCTCCTGGGCTCAAATTTTTGTTTTTTTAAATCTGTTTTCGTATTTGAATTTAATTTTAATTTTAATTTAAGTGGTCACTTGTAAAAATCTCAGCCTATGCGCTCATACCCCTTGGGGGGTACGTGGTGGGTACGTTTCGTACCCACCACGTACCCCCCACGCCCCCCAAATGAATTTCCGCTCTCCTGGGCTCAAATTTTTGTTTTTTTGAATCTGTTTGCGGATTTGAATTTAATTTTAATTTTAATTTAAGTGGTCACTTGTAAAAATCTCAGCCTATGCGCTCATACCCCTTGGGGGGTACGTGGTGGGTACGTTTCGTACCCACCACGTACCCCCCACGCCCCCCGAATGAATTTCCGTTCTCCTGGGCTCAAATTTTTGTTTTTTTAAATCTGTTTGCGGATTTGAATTTAATTTTAATTTTAATTTAAGTGGTCACTTGTAAAAATCTCAGCCTATGCGCTCATACCCCTTGGGGGGTACGTGGTGGGTACGTTTCGTACCCACCACGTACCCTTCCCGCCCCCCGAATGAATTTCCGCTCTCCTGGGCTCAAATTTTTGTTTTTTTAAATCTGTTTTCGTATTTGAATTTAATTTTAATTTTAATTTAAGTGGTCACTTGTAAAAATCTCAGCCTATGCGCTCATACCCCTTGGGGGGTACGTGGTGGGTACGTTTCGTACCCACCACGTACCCCCCACGCCCCCCGAATGAATTTCCGCTCTCCTGGGCTCAAATTTTTGTTTTTTTAAATCTGTTTGCAGATTTGAATTTCATTTTAATTTTAATTTAAGTGGTCACTTGTAAAAATCCCAGCCTATGCGCTCATACCTCTTGGGGGGTACGTGGTAGGTACGTTTCGTACCCACCACGTACCCCCCACGCCCCCCGAATGAATTTCCGCTCTCCTGGGCTCAAATTTTTGTTTTTTTAAATCTGTTTGCGGATTTGAATTTCATTTTAATTTTAATTTAAGTGGTCACTTGTAAAAATCCCAGCCTATGCGCTCATACCTCTTGGGGGGTACGTGGTGGGTACGTTTCGTACCCACCACGTACCCCCCACGCCCCCCGAATGAATTTCCGCTCTCCTGGGCTCAAATTTTTGTTTTTTTTAAATCTGTTTGCGGATTTGAATTTAATTTTAATTTTAATTTAAGTGGTCACTTGTAAAAATCTCAGCCTATGCGCTCATACCCCTTGGGGGGTACGTGGTGGGTACGTTTCGTACCCACCACGTACCCCCCACGCCCCCCGAATGAATTTCCGCTCTCCTGGGCTCAAATTTTTGTTTTTTTAAATCTGTTTGCGGATTTGAATTTAATTTTAATTTTAATTTAAGTGGTCACTTGTAAAAATCTCAGCCTATGCGCTCATACCCCTTGGGGGGTACGTGGTGGGTACGTTTCGTACCCACCACGTACCCCCCACGCCCCCCGAATGAATTTCCGCTCTCCTGGGCTCAAATTTTTGTTTTTTTAAATCTGTTTGCGTATTTGAATTTAATTTTAATTTTAATTTAAGTGGTCACTTGTAAAAATCTCAGCCTATGCGCTCATACCCCTTGGGGGGTACGTGGTGGGTACGTTTCGTACCCACCACGTACCCCCCACGCCCCCCGAATGAATTTCCGCTCTCCTGGGCTCAAATTTTTGTTTTTTTAAATCTGTTTGCGGATTTGAATTTAATTTTAATTTTAATTTAAGTGGTCACTTGTAAAAATCTCAGCCTATGCGCTCATACCCCTTGGGGGGTACGTGGTGGGTACGTTTCGTACCCACCACGTACCCCCCACGCCCCCCGAATGAATTTCCGCTCTCCTGGGCTCAAATTTTTGTTTTTTTAAATCTGTTTGCGGATTTGAATTTAATTTTAATTTTAATTTAAGTGGTCACTTGTAAAAATCTCAGCCTATGCGCTCATACCCCTTGGGGGGTACGTGGTGGGTACGTTTCGTACCCACCACGTACCCCCCACGCCCCCCGAATGAATTTCCGCTCTCCTGGGCTCAAATTTTTGTTTTTTTAAATCTGTTTGCGTATTTGAATTTAATTTTAATTTTAATTTAAGTGGTCACTTGTAAAAATCTCAGCCTATGCGCTCATACCCCTTGGGGGGTACGTGGTGGGTACGTTTCGTACCCACCACGTACCCCCCACGCCCCCCGAATGAATTTCCGCTCTCCTGGGCTCAAATTTTTGTTTTTTTAAATCTGTTTGCGGATTTGAATTTAATTTTAATTTTAATTTAAGTGGTCACTTGTAAAAATCTCAGCCTATGCGCTCATACCCCTTGGGGGGTACGTGGTGGGTACGTTTCGTACCCACCACGTACCCCCCACGCCCCCCGAATGAATTTCCGCTCTCCTGGGCTCAAATTTTTGTTTTTTTAAATCTGTTTGCGGATTTGAATTTAATTTTAATTTTAATTTAAGTGGTCACTTGTAAAAATCTCAGCCTATGCGCTCATACCCCTTGGGGGGTACGTGGTGGGTACGTTTCGTACCCACCACGTACCCCCCACGCCCCCCGAATGAATTTCCGCTCTCCTGGGCTCAAATTTTTGTTTTTTTAAATCTGTTTGCGGATTTGAATTTAATTTTAATTTTAATTTAAGTGGTCACTTGTAAAAATCTCAGCCTATGCGCTCATACCCCTTGGGGGGTACGTGGTGGGTACGTTTCGTACCCACCACGTACCCCCCACGCCCCCCGAATGAATTTCCGCTCTCCTGGGCTCAAATTTTTGTTTTTTTAAATCTGTTTGCGTATTTGAATTTAATTTTAATTTTAATTTAAGTGGTCACTTGTAAAAATCTCAGCCTATGCGCTCATACCCCTTGGGGGGTACGTGGTGGGTACGTTTCGTACCCACCACGTACCCCCCACGCCCCCCGAATGAATTTCCGCTCTCCTGGGCTCAAATTTTTGTTTTTTTAAATCTGTTTGCGTATTTGAATTTAATTTTAATTTTAATTTAAGTGGTCACTTGTAAAAATCTCAGCCTATGCGCTCATACCCCTTGGGGGGTACGTGGTGGGTACGTTTCGTACCCACCACGTACCCCCCACGCCCCCCGAATGAATTTCCGCTCTCCTGGGCTCAAATTTTTGTTTTTTTAAATCTGTTTGCGGATTTGAATTTAATTTTAATTTTAATTTAAGTGGTCACTTGTAAAAATCTCAGCCTATGCGCTCATACCCCTTGGGGGGTACGTGGTGGGTACGTTTCGTACCCACCACGTACCCCCCACGCCCCCCGAATGAATTTCCGCTCTCCTGGGCTCAAATTTTTGTTTTTTTAAATCTGTTTGCGTATTTGAATTTAATTTTAATTTTAATTTAAGTGGTCACTTGTAAAAATCTCAGCCTATGCGCTCATACCCCTTGGGGGGTACGTGGTGGGTACGTTTCGTACCCACCACGTACCCCCCACGCCCCCCGAATGAATTTCCGCTCTCCTGGGCTCAAATTTTTGTTTTTTTAAATCTGTTTGCGGATTTGAATTTCATTTTAATTTTAATTTAAGTGGTCACTTGTAAAAATCTCAGCGTATGCGCTCATACCCCTTGGGGGGTACGTGGTGGGTACGTTTCGTACCCACCACGTACCCCCCACGCCCCCAAAATGAATTTCCGCTCTCCTGGGCTAAAATTTTTGTTTTTTTGAATCTGTTTGCGGATTTGAATTTAATTTTAATTTTAATTTAAGTGGTCACTTGTAAAAATCTCAGCCTATGCGCCCATACCCCTTGGGAGGTACGTGGTGGGTACGTTTCGTACCCACCACGTACCCCCCACGCCCCCCGAATGAATTTCCGCTCTCCTGGGCTCAAATTTTTGTTTTTTTAAATCTGTTTGCGGATTTGAATTTAATTTTAATTTTAATTTAAGTGGTCACTTGTAAAAATCTCAGCCTATGCGCTCATACCCCTTGGGGGGTACGTGGTGGGTACGTTTCGTACCCACCACGTACCCCCCACGCCCCCCGAATGAATTTCCGCTCTCCTGGGCTCAAATTTTTGTTTTTTTAAATCTGTTTGCGGATTTGAATTTAATTTTAATTTTAATTTAAGTGGTCACTTGTAAAAATCTCAGCCTATGCGCTCATACCCCTTGGGGGGTACGTGGTGGGTACGTTTCGTACCCACCACGTACCCCCCACGCCCCCCGAATGAATTTCCGCTCTCCTGGGCTCAAATTTTTGTTTTTTTAAATCTGTTTGCGGATTTGAATTTCATTTTAATTTTAATTTAAGTGGTCACTTGTAAAAATCTCAACCTATGCGCTCATACCTCTTGGGGCGTACAGGGTACGTTACGTACCCACCACGTACTCCCCACGCCCCCCGAATGAATTTCCGCTCTCCTGGGCTCAAATTTTGGTTTTTTTAAATCTGTTTGCGGATTTGAATTTAATTTTAATTTTAATTTAAGTGGTCACTTGTAAAAATATCATCCTATGCGCTCATACCCCTTGGGGGGTACGTGGTGGGTACGTTTCGTACCCACCACGTACCCCCCACGCCCCCCGAATGAATTTCCGCTCTCCTGGGCTCAAATTTTTGTTTTTTTAAATCTGTTTGCGGATTTGAATTTAATTTTAATTTTAATTTAAGTGGTCACTTGTAAAAATCTCATCCTATGCGCTCATACCCCTTGGGGTGTACATGGTGGGTACGTTTCGTACCCACCACGTACCCCCCACGCCCCCCGAATGTATTTCCGCTCTCCTGGGCTCAAATTTTTGTTTTTTTAAATCTGTTTGCGGATTTGAATTTAATTTTAATTTTAATTTAAGTGGTCACTTGTAAAAATCTCATCCTATGCGCTCATACCCCTTGGGGTGTACATGGTGGGTACGTTTCGTACCCACCACGTACCCCCCACGCCCCCCGAATGAATTTCCGCTCTCCTGGGCTCAAATTTTTGTTTTTTTAAATCTGTTTGCGGATTTGAATTTAATTTTAATTTTAATTTAAGTGGTCACTTGTAAAAATCTCAGCCTATGCGCTCATACCCCTTGGGGGGTACGTGGTGGGTACGTTTCGTACCCACCACGTACCCCCCACGCCCCCCGAATGAATTTCCGCTCTCCTGGGCTCAAATTTTTGTTTTTTTAAATCTGTTTGCGGATTTGAATTTAATTTTAATTTTAATTTAAGTGGTCACTTGTAAAAATCTCAGCCTATGCGCTCATACCCCTTGGGGGGTACGTGGTGGGTACGTTTCGTACCCACCACGTACCCCCCACGCCCCCCGAATGAATTTCCGCTCTCCTGGGCTCAAATTTTTGTTTTTTTAAATCTGTTTGCGGATTTGAATTTAATTTTAATTTTAATTTAAGTGGTCACTTGTAAAAATCTCAGCCTATGCGCTCATACCCCTTGGGGGTACGTGGTGGGTACGTTTCGTACCCACCACGTACCCCCCACGCCCCCCGAATGAATTTCCGCTCTCCTGGGCTCAAATTTTTGTTTTTTTAAATCTGTTTGCGTATTTGAATTTAATTTTAATTTTAATTTAAGTGGTCACTTGTAAAAATCTCAGCCTATGCGCTCATACCCCTTGGGGGGTACGTGGTGGGTACGTTTCGTACCCACCACGTACCCCCCACGCCCCCCGAATGAATTTCCGCTCTCCTGGGCTCAAATTTTTGTTTTTTTAAATCTGTTTGCGTATTTGAATTTCATTTTAATTTTAATTTAAGTGGTCACTTGTAAAAATCTCAGCGTATGCGCTCATACCCCTTGGGGGGTACGTGGTGGGTACGTTTCGTACCCACCACGTACCCCCCACGCCCCCAAAATGAATTTCCGCTCTCCTGGGCTAAAATTTTTGTTTTTTTGAATCTGTTTGCGGATTTGAATTTAATTTTAATTTTAATTTAAGTGGTCACTTGTAAAAATCTCAGCCTATGCGCCCATACCCCTTGGGAGGTACGTGGTGGGTACGTTTCGTACCCACCACGTACCCCCCACGCCCCCCGAATGAATTTCCGCTCTCCTGGGCTCAAATTTTTGTTTTTTTAAATCTGTTTGCGGATTTGAATTTAATTTTAATTTTAATTTAAGTGGTCACTTGTAAAAATCTCAGCCTATGCGCTCATACCCCTTGGGGGGTACGTGGTGGGTACGTTTCGTACCCACCACGTACCCCCACGCCCCCCGAATGAATTTCCGCTCTCCTGGGCTCAAATTTTTGTTTTTTTAAATCTGTTTGCGGATTTGAATTTAATTTTAATTTTAATTTAAGTGGTCACTTGTAAAAATCTCAGCCTATGCGCTCATACCCCTTGGGGGGTACGTGGTGGGTACGTTTCGTACCCACCACGTACCCCCCACGCCCCCCGAATGAATTTCCGCTCTCCTGGGCTCAAATTTTTGTTTTTTTAAATCTGTTTGCGGATTTGAATTTCATTTTAATTTTAATTTAAGTGGTCACTTGTAAAAATCTCAACCTATGCGCTCATACCTCTTGGGGCGTACAGGGTACGTTACGTACCCACCACGTACTCCCCACGCCCCCCGAATGAATTTCCGCTCTCCTGGGCTCAAATTTTGGTTTTTTTAAATCTGTTTGCGGATTTGAATTTAATTTTAATTTTAATTTAAGTGGTCACTTGTAAAAATATCATCCTATGCGCTCATACCCCTTGGGGGGTACGTGGTGGGTACGTTTCGTACCCACCACGTACCCCCCACGCCCCCCGAATGAATTTCCGCTCTCCTGGGCTCAAATTTTTGTTTTTTTAAATCTGTTTGCGGATTTGAATTTAATTTTAATTTTAATTTAAGTGGTCACTTGTAAAAATCTCATCCTATGCGCTCATACCCCTTGGGGTGTACATGGTGGGTACGTTTCGTACCCACCACGTACCCCCCACGCCCCCCGAATGTATTTCCGCTCTCCTGGGCTCAAATTTTTGTTTTTTTAAATCTGTTTGCGGATTTGAATTTAATTTTAATTTTAATTTAAGTGGTCACTTGTAAAAATCTCATCCTATGCGCTCATACCCCTTGGGGTGTACATGGTGGGTACGTTTCGTACCCACCACGTACCCCCCACGCCCCCCGAATGAATTTCCGCTCTCCTGGGCTCAAATTTTTGTTTTTTTAAATCTGTTTGCGGATTTGAATTTAATTTTAATTTTAATTTAAGTGGTCACTTGTAAAAATCTCATTCTATGCGCTCATGCCCCTTGGCGTGTACATGGTGGGTACGTTTCGTACCCACCACGTACCCCCCACGCCCCCTGAATGTATTTCCGCTCTCCTGGGCTCAAATTTTTGTTTTTTTAAATCTGTTTGCGGATTTGAATTTAATTTTAATTTTAATTTAAGTGGTCACTTGTAAAAATCTCATCCTATGCGCTCATACCCCTTGGGGTGTACATGGTGGGTACGTTTCGTACCCACCACGTACCCCCCACGCCCCCCGAATGTATTTCCGCTCTCCTGGGCTCAAATTTTTGTTTTTTTAAATCTGTTTGCGGATTTGAATTTAATTTTAATTTTAATTTAAGTGGTCACTTGTAAAAATCTCATCCTATGCGCTCATACCCCTTGGGGTGTACATGGTGGGTACGTTTCGTACCCACCACGTACCCCCCACGCCCCCCGAATGAATTTCCGCTCTCCTGGGCTCAAATTTTTGTTTTTTTAAATCTGTTTGCGGATTTGAATTTAATTTTAATTTTAATTTAAGTGGTCACTTGTAAAAATCTCAGCCTATGCGCTCATACCCCTTGGGGGGTAAGTGGTGGGTACGTTTCGTACCCACCACGTACCCCCCACGCCCCCCGAATGAATTTCCGCTCTCATGGGCTCAAATTTTTGTTTTTTTAAATCTGTTTGCGTATTTGAATTTAATTTTAATTTTAATTTAAGTGGTCACTTGTAAAAATCTCAGCCTATGCGCTCATACCCCTTGGGGGGTACGTGGTGGGTACGTTTCGTACCCACCACGTACCCCCCACGCCCTCCGAATGAATTTCCGCTCTCCTGGGCTCAAATTTTTGTTTTTTTAAATCTGTTTGCGGATTTGAATTTAATTTTAATTTTAATTTAAGTGGTCACTTGTAAAAATCTCAGCCTATGCGCTCATACCCCTTGGGGGTTACGTGGTGGGTACGTTTCGTACCCACCACGTACCCCCCACGCCCCCCGAATGAATTTCCGCTCTCCTGGGCTCAAATTTTTGTTTTTTTAAATCTGTTTGCGGATTTGAATTTAATTTTAATTTTAATTTAAGTGGTCACTTGTAAAAATCTCAGCCTATGCGCTCATACCCCTTGGGGGGTACGTGGTGGGTACGGTTCGTACCCACCACGTACCCCCCACGCCCCCCGAATGAATTTCCGCTCTCCTGGGCTCAAATTTTTGTTTTTTTAAATCTGTTTGCGGATTTGAATTTAATTTTAATTTTAATTTAAGTGGTCACTTGTAAAAATCTCAGCCTATGCGCTCATACCCCTTGGGGGGTACGTGGTGGGTACGTTTCGTACCCACCACGTACCCCCCACGCCCCCCGAATGAATTTCCGCTCTCCTGGGCTCAAATTTTTGTTTTTTTAAATCTGTTTGCGGATTTGAATTTAGTTTTAATTTTAATTTAAGTGGTCACTTGTAAAAATCTCAGCCTATGCGCTCATACCCCTTGGGGGGTACGTGGTGGGTACGTTTCGTACCCACCACGTACCCCCCACGCCCCCCGAATGAATTTCCGCTCTCCTGGGCTCAAATTTTTGTTTTTTTAAATCTGTTTGCGGATTTGAATTTAATTTTAATTTTAATTTAAGTGGTCACTTGTAAAAATCTCAGCCTATGCGCTCATACCCCTTGGGGGTTACGTGGTGGGTACGTTTCGTACCCACCACGTACCCCCCACGCCCCCCGAATGAATTTCCGCTCTCCTGGGCTCAAATTTTTGTTTTTTTAAATCTGTTTGCGGATTTGAATTTAATTTTAATTTTAATTTAAGTGGTCACTTGTAAAAATCTCAGCCTATGCGCTCATACCCCTTGGGGGGTACGTGGTGGGTACGTTTCGTACCCACCACGTACCCCCCACGCCCCCCGAATGAATTTCCGCTCTCCTGGGCTCAAATTTTTGTTTTTTTAAATCTGTTTGCGGATTTGAATTTAATTTTAATTTTAATTTAAGTGGTCACTTGTAAAAATCTCAGCCTATGCGCTCATACCCCTTGGGGGGTACGTGGTGGGTACGTTTCGTACCCACCACGTACCCCCCACGCCCCCCGAATGAATTTCCGCTCTCCTGGGCTCAAATTTTTGTTTTTTTAAATCTGTTTGCGGATTTGAATTTAATTTTAATTTTAATTTAAGTGGTCACTTGTAAAAATCTCAGCCTATGCGCTCATACCCCTTGGGGGTTACGTGGTGGGTACGTTTCGTACCCACCACGTACCCCCCACGCCCCCCGAATGAATTTCCGCTCTCCTGGGCTCAAATTTTTGTTTTTTTAAATCTGTTTGCGGATTTGAATTTAATTTTAATTTTAATTTAAGTGGTCACTTGTAAAAATCTCAGCCTATGCGCTCATACCCCTTGGGGGGTACGTGGTGGGTACGTTTCGTACCCACCACGTACCCCCCACGCCCCCCGAATGAATTTCCGCTCTCCTGGGCTCAAATTTTTGTTTTTTTAAATCTGTTTGCGGATTTGAATTTAATTTTAATTTTAATTTAAGTGGTCACTTGTAAAAATCTCAGCCTATGCGCTCATACCCCTTGGGGGGTACGTGGTGGGTACGTTTCGTACCCACCACGTACCCCCCACGCCCCCCGAATGAATTTCCGCTCTCCTGGGCTCAAATTTTTGTTTTTTTAAATCTGTTTGCGGATTTGAATTTAATTTTAATTTTAATTTAAGTGGTCACTTGTAAAAATCTCAGCCTATGCGCTCATACCCCTTGGGGGGTACGTGGTGGGTACGTTTCGTACCCACCACGTACCCCCCACGCCCCCAAAATGAATTTCCGCTCTCCTGGGCTCAAATTTTTGTTTTTTTGAATCTGTTTGCGGATTTGAATTTAATTTTAATTTTAATTTAAGTGGTCACTTGTAAAAATCTCAGCCTATGCGCCCATACCCCTTGGGAGGTACGTGGTGGGTACGTTTCGTACCCACCACGTACCCCCCACGCCCCCCGAATGAATTTCCGCTCTCCTGGGCTCAAATTTTTGTTTTTTTAAATCTGTTTGCGGATTTGAATTTAATTTTAATTTTAATTTAAGTGGTCACTTGTAAAAATCTCAGCCTATGCGCTCATACCCCTTGGGGGGTACGTGGTGGGTACGTTTCGTACCCACCACGTACCCCCCACGCCCCCCGAATGAATTTCCGCTCTCCTGGGCTCAAATTTTTGTTTTTTTAAATCTGTTTGCGGATTTGAATTTCATTTTAATTTTAATTTAAGTGGTCACTTGTAAAAATCTCAGCGTATGCGCTCATACCCCTTGGGGGGTACGTGGTGGGTACGTTTCGTACCCACCACGTACCCCCCACGCCCCCAAAATGAATTTCCGCTCTCCTGGGCTCAAATTTTTGTTTTTTTAAATCTGTTTGCGGATTTGAATTTAATTTTAATTTTAATTTAAGTGGTCACTTGTAAAAATCTCAGCCTATGCGCTCATACCCCTTGGGGGTTACGTGGTGGGTACGTTTCGTACCCACCACGTACCCCCCACGACCCCCGAATGAATTTCCGCTCTCCTGGGCTCAAATTTTTGTTTTTTTAAATCTGTTTGCGGATTTGAATTTAATTTTAATTTTAATTTAAGTGGTCACTTGTAAAAATCTCAGCCTATGCGCTCATACCCCTTGGGGGGTACGTGGTGGGTACGTTTCGTACCCACCACGTACCCCCCACGCCCCCCGAATGAATTTCCGCTCTCCTGGGCTCAAATTTTTGTTTTTTTAAATCTGTTTGCGGATTTGAATTTAATTTTAATTTTAATTTAAGTGGTCACTTGTAAAAATCTCAGCCTATGCGCTCATACCCCTTGGGGGGTACGTGGTGGGTACGTTTCGTACCCACCACGTACCCCCCACGCCCCCCGAATGAATTTCCGCTCTCCTGGGCTCAAATTTTTGTTTTTTTAAATCTGTTTGCGGATTTGAATTTAATTTTAATTTTAATTTAAGTGGTCACTTGTAAAAATCTCAGCCTATGCGCTCATACCCCTTGGGGGGTACGTGGTGGGTACGTTTCGTACCCACCACGTACCCCCCACGCCCCCAAAATGAATTTCCGCTCTCCTGGGCTCAAATTTTTGTTTTTTTGAATCTGTTTGCGGATTTGAATTTAATTTTAATTTTAATTTAAGTGGTCACTTGTAAAAATCTCAGCCTATGCGCCCATACCCCTTGGGAGGTACGTGGTGGGTACGTTTCGTACCCACCACGTACCCCCCACGCCCCCCGAATGAATTTCCGCTCTCCTGGGCTCAAATTTTTGTTTTTTTAAATCTGTTTGCGGATTTGAATTTAATTTTAATTTTAATTTAAGTGGTCACTTGTAAAAATCTCAGCCTATGCGCTCATACCCCTTGGGGGGTACGTGGTGGGTACGTTTCGTACCCACCACGTACCCCCCACGCCCCCCGAATGAATTTCCGCTCTCCTGGGCTCAAATTTTTGTTTTTTTAAATCTGTTTGCGGATTTGAATTTCATTTTAATTTTAATTTAAGTGGTCACTTGTAAAAATCTCAGCGTATGCGCTCATACCCCTTGGGGGGTACGTGGTGGGTACGTTTCGTACCCACCACGTACCCCCCACGCCCCCAAAATGAATTTCCGCTCTCCTGGGCTCAAATTTTTGTTTTTTTAAATCTGTTTGCGGATTTGAATTTAATTTTAATTTTAATTTAAGTGGTCACTTGTAAAAATCTCAGCCTATGCGCTCATACCCCTTGGGGGGTACGTGGTGGGTACGTTTCGTACCCACCACGTACCCCCCACGCCCCCCGAATGAATTTCCGCTCTCCTGGGCTCAAATTTTTGTTTTTTTAAATCTGTTTGCGGATTTGAATTTAATTTTAATTTTAATTTAAGTGGTCACTTGTAAAAATCTCAGCCTATGCGCTCATACCCCTTGGGGGGTACGTGGTGGGTACGTTTCGTACCCACCACGTACCCCCCACGCCCCCCGAATGAATTTCCGCTCTCCTGGGCTCAAATTTTTGTTTTTTTAAATCTGTTTGCGGATTTGAATTTAATTTTAATTTTAATTTAAGTGGTCACTTGTAAAAATCTCAGCCTATGCGCTCATACCCCTTGGGGGGTACGTGGTGGGTACGTTTCGTACCCACCACGTACCCCCCACGCCCCCCGAATGAATTTCCGCTCTCCTGGGCTCAAATTTTTGTTTTTTTAAATCTGTTTGCGGATTTGAATTTAATTTGAATTTTAATTTAAGTGGTCACTTGTAAAAATCTCAGCGTATGCGCTCATACCCCTTGGGGGGTACGTGGTGGGTACGTTTCGTACCCACCACGTACCCCCCACGCCCCCAAAATGAATTTCCGCTCTCCTGGGCTCAAATTTTTGTTTTTTTGAATCTGTTTGCGGATTTGAATTTAATTTTAATTTTAATTTAAGTGGTCACTTGTAAAAATCTCAGCCTATGCGCCCATACCCCTTGGGAGGTACGTGGTGGGTACGTTTCGTACCCACCACGTACCCCCCACGCCCCCCGAATGAATTTCCGCTCTCCTGGGCTCAAATTTTTGTTTTTTTAAATCTGTTTGCGGATTTGAATTTAATTTTAATTTTAATTTAGTGGTCACTTGTAAAAATCTCAGCCTATGCGCTCATACCCCTTGGGGGGTACGTGGTGGGTACGTTTCGTACCCACCACGTACCCCCCACGCCCCCCGAATGAATTTCCGCTCTCCTGGGCTCAAATTTTTGTTTTTTTAAATCTGTTTGCGGATTTGAATTTAATTTTAATTTTAATTTAAGTGGTCACTTGTAAAAATCTCAGCCTATGCGCTCATACCCCTTGGGGGGTACGTGGTGGGTACGTTTCGTACCCACCACGTACCCCCCACGCCCCCCGAATGAATTTCCGCTCTCCTGGGCTCAAATTTTTGTTTTTTTAAATCTGTTTGCGGATTTGAATTTAATTTGAATTTTAATTTAAGTGGTCACTTGTAAAAATCTCAGCGTATGCGCTCATACCCCTTGGGGGGTACGTGGTGGGTACGTTTCGTACCCACCACGTACCCCCCACGCCCCCAAAATGAATTTCCGCTCTCCTGGGCTCAAATTTTTGTTTTTTTGAATCTGTTTGCGGATTTGAATTTAATTTTAATTTTAATTTAAGTGGTCACTTGTAAAAATCTCAGCCTATGCGCCCATACCCCTTGGGAGGTACGTGGTGGGTACGTTTCGTACCCACCACGTACCCCCCACGCCCCCCGAATGAATTTCCGCTCTCCTGGGCTCAAATTTTTGTTTTTTTAAATCTGTTTGCGGATTTGAATTTAATTTTAATTTTAATTTAGTGGTCACTTGTAAAAATCTCAGCCTATGCGCTCATACCCCTTGGGGGGTACGTGGTGGGTACGTTTCGTACCCACCACGTACCCCCCACGCCCCCCGAATGAATTTCCGCTCTCCTGGGCTCAAATTTTTGTTTTTTAAATCTGTTTGCGGATTTGAATTTAATTTTAATTTTAATTTAAGTGGTCACTTGTAAAAATCTCATCCTATGCGCTCATACCCCTTGGGGTGTACATGGTGGGTACGTTTCGTACCCACCACGTACCCCCCACGCCCCCCGAATGTATTTCCGCTCTCCTGGGCTCAAATTTTTGTTTTTTTAAATCTGTTTGCGGATTTGAATTTAATTTTAATTTTAATTTAAGTGGTCACTTGTAAAAATCTCATCCTATGCGCTCATACCCCTTGGGGTGTACATGGTGGGTACGTTTCGTACCCCCCACGCCCCCCGAATGAATTTCCGCTCTCCTGGGCTCAAATTTTTGTTTTTTTAAATCTGTTTACGGATTTGAATTTAATTTTAATTTTAATTTAAGTGGTCACTTGTAAAAATCTCATTCTATGCGCTCATGCCCCTTGGGGTGTACATGGTGGGTACGTTTCGTACCCACCACGTACCCCCCACGCCCCCTGAATGTATTTCCGCTCTCCTGGGCTCAAATTTTTGTTTTTTTAAATCTGTTTGCGGATTTGAATTTAATTTTAATTTTAATTTAAGTGGTCACTTGTAAAAATCTCATCCTATGCGCTCATACCCCTTGGGGTGTACATGGTGGGTACGTTTCGTACCCACCACGTACCCCCCACGCCCCCCGAATGTATTTCCGCTCTCCTGGGCTCAAATTTTTGTTTTTTTAGATCTGTTTGCGGATTTGAATTTAATTTTAATTTTAATTTAAGTGGTCACTTGTAAAAATCTCATCCTATGCGCTCATACCCCTTGGGGTGTACATGGTGGGTACGTTTCGTACCCACCACGTACCCCCCACGCCCCCCGAATGAATTTCCGCTCTCCTGGGCTCAAATTTTTGTTTTTTTAAATCTGTTTGCGGATTTGAATTTAATTTTAATTTTAATTTAAGTGGTCACTTGTAAAAATCTCAGCCTATGCGCTCATACCCCTTGGGGGGTACGTGGTGGGTACGTTTCGTACCCACCACGTACCCCCCACGCCCCCCGAATGAATTTCCGCTCTCCTGGGCTCAAATTTTTGTTTTTTTAAATCTGTTTGCGGATTTGAATTTAATTTTAATTTTAATTTAAGTGGTCACTTGTAAAAATCTCAGCCTATGCGCTCATACCCCTTGGGGGGTACGTGGTGGGTACGTTTCGTACCCACCACGTACCCCCCACGCCCCCCGAATGAATTTCCGCTCTCCTGGGCTCAAATTTTTGTTTTTTTAAATCTGTTTGCGGATTTGAATTTAATTTTAATTTTAATTTAAGTGGTCACTTGTAAAAATCTCAGCCTATGCGCTCATACCCCTTGGGGGTTACGTGGTGGGTACGTTTCGTACCCACCACGTACCCCCCACGCCCCCCGAATGAATTTCCGCTCTCCTGGGCTCAAATTTTTGTTTTTTTAAATCTGTTTGCGGATTTGAATTTAATTTTAATTTTAATTTAAGTGGTCACTTGTAAAAATCTCAGCCCATGCGCTCATACCCCTTGGGGGGTACGTGGTGGGTACGTTTCGTACCCACCACGTACCCCCCACGCCCCCCGAATGAATTTCCGCTCTCCTGGGCTCAAATTTTTGTTTTTTTAAATCTGTTTGCGGATTTGAATTTCATTTTAATTTTAATTTAAGTGGTCACTTGTAAAAATCTCAACCTATGCGCTCATGCCTCTTGGGGCGTACAGGGTACGTTACGTACCCACCACGTACTCCCCACGCCCCCCGAATGAATTTCCGCTCTCCTGGGCTCAAATTTTGGTTTTTTTAAATCTGTTTGCGGATTTGAATTTAATTTTAATTTTAATTTAAGTGGTCACTTGTAAAAATATCATCCTATGCGCTCATACCCCTTGGGGGGTACGTGGTGGGTACGTTTCGTACCCACCACGTACCCCCCACGCCTCCCGAATGAATTTCCGCTCTCCTGGGCTCAAATTTTTGTTTTTTTAAATCTGTTTGCGGATTTGAATTTAATTTTAATTTTAATTTAAGTGGTCACTTGTAAAAATCTCATCCTATGCGCTCATACCCCTTGGGGTGTACATGGTGGGTACGTTTTGTACCCACCACGTACCCCCCACGCCCCCCGAATGTATTTCCGCTCTCCTGGGCTCAAATTTTTGTTTTTTTAAATCTGTTTGCGGATTTGAATTTAATTTTAATTTTAATTTAAGTGGTCACTTGTAAAAATCTCATCCTATGCGCTCATACCCCTTGGGGTGTACATGGTGGGTACGTTTCGTACCCACCACGTACCCCCCACGCCCCCCGAATGAATTTCCGCTCTCCTGGGCTCAAATTTTTGTTTTTTTAAATCTGTTTGCGGATTTGAATTTAATTTTAATTTTAATTTAAGTGGTCACTTGTAAAAATCTCATTCTATGCGCTCATGCCCCTTGGGGTGTACATGGTGGGTACGTTTCGTACCCACCACGTACCCCCCACGCCCCCTGAATGTATTTCCGCTCTCCTGGGCTCAAATTTTTGTTTTTTTAAATCTGTTTGCGGATTTGAATTTAATTTTAATTTTAATTTAAGTGGTCACTTGTAAAAATCTCATCCTATGCGCTCATACCCCTTGGGGTGTACATGGTGGGTACGTTTCGTACCCACCACGTACCCCCCACGCCCCCCGAATGTATTTCCGCTCTCCTGGGCTCAAATTTTTGTTTTTTTAAATCTGTTTGCGGATTTGAATTTAATTTTAATTTTAATTTAAGTGGTCACTTGTAAAAATCTCATCCTATGCGCTCATACCCCTTGGGGTGTACATGGTGGGTACGTTTCGTACCCACCACGTACCCCCCACGCCCCCCGAATGAATTTCCGCTCTCCTGGGCTCAAATTTTTGTTTTTTTAAATCTGTTTGCGGATTTGAATTTAATTTTAATTTTAATTTAAGTGGTCACTTGTAAAAATCTCAGCCTATGCGCTCATACCCCTTGGGGGGTACGTGGTGGGTACGTTTCGTACCCACCACGTACCCCCCACGCCCCCCGAATGAATTTCCGCTCTCCTGGGCTCAAATTTTTGTTTTTTTAAATCTGTTTGCGGATTTGAATTTAATTTTAATTTTAATTTAAGTGGTCACTTGTAAAAATCTCAGCCTATGCGCCCATACCCCTTGGGGGGTACGTGGTGGGTACGTTTCATACCCACCACGTACCCCCCACGCCCCCCGAATGAATTTCCGCTCTCCTGGGCTCAAATTTTTGTTTTTTTAAATCTGTTTGCGGATTTGAATTTCATTTTAATTTTAATTTAAGTGGTCACTTGTAAAAATCCCCCCTTGAAAGGTACGTGGTGGGTACGTTTCGTACCCACCACGTACCCCCCACGCCCCCCGAATGAATTTCCGCTCTCCTGGGCTCAAATTTTTGTTTTTTTAAATCTGTTTGCGGATTTGAATTTAATTTTAATTTTAATTTAAGTGGTCACTTGTAAAAATCTCAGCCTATGCGCTCATACCCCTTGGGGGGTACGTGGTGGGTACGTTTCGTACCCACCACGTACCCCCCACGCCCCCCGAATGAATTTCCGCTCTCCTGGGCTCAAATTTTTGTTTTTTTAAATCTGTTTGCGGATTTGAATTTAATTTTAATTTTAATTTAAGTGGTCACTTGTAAAAATCTCAGCCTATGCGCCCATACCCCTTGGGAGGTACGTGGTGGGTACGTTTCGTACCCACCACGTACCCCCCACGCCCCCCGAATGAATTTCCGCTCTCCTGGGCTCAAATTTTTGTTTTTTTAAATCTGTTTGCGGATTTGAATTTAATTTTAATTTTAATTTAAGTGGTCACTTGTAAAAATCTCAGCCTATGCGCTCATACCCCTTGGGGTGTACATGGTTGGTTACGTTTCGTACCCACCACGTACCCCCCACGCCCCCTGAATGTATTTCCGCTCTCCTGGGCTCAAATTTTTGTTTTTTTAAATCTGTTTGCGGATTTGAATTTAATTTTAATTTTAATTTAAGTGGTCACTTGTAAAAATCTCATCCTATGCGCTCATACCCCTTGGGGTGTACATGGTGGGTACGTTTCGTACCCACCACGTACCCCCCACGCCCCCCGAATGTATTTCCGCTCTCCTGGGCTCAAATTTTTGTTTTTTTAAATCTGTTTGCGGATTTGAATTTAATTTTAATTTTAATTTAAGTGGTCACTTGTAAAAATCTCATCCTATGCGCTCATACCCCTTGGGGTGTACATGGTGGGTACGTTTCGTACCCACCACGTACCCCCCACGCCCCCCGAATGAATTTCCGCTCTCCTGGGCTCAAATTTTTGTTTTTTTAAATCTGTTTGCGGATTTGAATTTAATTTTAATTTTAATTTAAGTGGTCACTTGTAAAAATCTCAGCCTATGCGCTCATACCCCTTGGGGGGTACGTGGTGGGTACGTTTCGTACCCACCACGTACCCCCCACGCCCCCCGAATGAATTTCCGCTCTCCTGGGCTCAAATTTTTGTTTTTTTAAATCTGTTTGCGGATTTGAATTTCATTTTAATTTTAATTTAAGTGGTCACTTGTAAAAATCTCAGCCTATGCGCTCATACCTCTTGGGGCGTACAGGGTACGTTACGTACCCACCACGTACTCCCCACGCCCCCCGAATGAATTTCCGCTCTCCTGGGCTCAAATTTTGGTTTTTCTAAATCTGTTTGCGGATTTGAATTTAATTTTAATTTTAATTTAAGTGGTCACTTGTAAAAATATCATCCTATGCGCTCATACCCCTTGGGGGGTACGTGGTGGGTACGTTTCGTACCCACCACGTACCCCCCACGCCCCCCGAATGAATTTCCGCTCTCCTGGGCTCAAATTTTTGTTTTTTAAATCTGTTTGCGGATTTGAATTTAATTTTAATTTTAATTTAAGTGGTCACTTGTAAAAATCTCATCCTATGCGCTCATACCCCTTGGGGTGTACATGGTGGGTACGTTTCGTACCCACCACGTACCCCCCACGCCCCCCGAATGTATTTCCGCTCTCCTGGGCTCAAATTTTTGTTTTTTTAAATCTGTTTGCGGATTTGAATTTAATTTTAATTTTAATTTAAGTGGTCACTTGTAAAAATCTCATCCTATGCGCTCATACCCCTTGGGGTGTACATGGTGGGTACGTTTCGTACCCCCCACGCCCCCCGAATGAATTTCCGCTCTCCTGGGCTCAAATTTTTGTTTTTTTAAATCTGTTTACGGATTTGAATTTAATTTTAATTTTAATTTAAGTGGTCACTTGTAAAAATCTCATTCTATGCGCTCATGCCCCTTGGGGTGTACATGGTGGGTACGTTTCGTACCCACCACGTACCCCCCACGCCCCCTGAATGTATTTCCGCTCTCCTGGGCTCAAATTTTTGTTTTTTTAAATCTGTTTGCGGATTTGAATTTAATTTTAATTTTAATTTAAGTGGTCACTTGTAAAAATCTCATCCTATGCGCTCATACCCCTTGGGGTGTACATGGTGGGTACGTTTCGTACCCACCACGTACCCCCCACGCCCCCCGAATGTATTTCCGCTCTCCTGGGCTCAAATTTTTGTTTTTTTAAATCTGTTTGCGGATTTGAATTTAATTTTAATTTTAATTTAAGTGGTCACTTGTAAAAATCTCATCCTATGCGCTCATACCCCTTGGGGTGTACATGGTGGGTACGTTTCGTACCCACCACGTACCCCCCACGCCCCCCGAATGAATTTCCGCTCTCCTGGGCTCAAATTTTTGTTTTTTTAAATCTGTTTGCGGATTTGAATTTAATTTTAATTTTAATTTAAGTGGTCACTTGTAAAAATCTCAGCCTATGCGCTCATACCCCTTGGGGGGTACGTGGTGGGTACGTTTCGTACCCACCACGTACCCCCCACGCCCCCCGAATGAATTTCCGCTCTCCTGGGCTCAAATTTTTGTTTTTTTAAATCTGTTTGCGTATTTGAATTTAATTTTAATTTTAATTTAAGTGGTCACTTGTAAAAATCTCAGCCTATGCGCTCATACCCCTTGGGGGGTACGTGGTGGGTACGTTTCGTACCCACCACGTACCCCCCACGCCCCCCGAATGAATTTCCGCTCTCCTGGGCTCAAATTTTTGTTTTTTTAAATCTGTTTGCGGATTTGAATTTAATTTTAATTTTAATTTAAGTGGTCACTTGTAAAAATCTCAGCCTATGCGCTCATACCCCTTGGGGGTTACGTGGTGGGTACGTTTCGTACCCACCACGTACCCCCCACGCCCCCCGAATGAATTTCCGCTCTCCTGGGCTCAAATTTTTGTTTTTTTAAATCTGTTTGCGGATTTGAATTTAATTTTAATTTTAATTTAAGTGGTCACTTGTAAAAATCTCAGCCCATGCGCTCATACCCCTTGGGGGGTACGTGGTGGGTACGTTTCGTACCCACCACGTACCCCCCACGCCCCCCGAATGAATTTCCGCTCTCCTGGGCTCAAATTTTTGTTTTTTTAAATCTGTTTGCGGATTTGAATTTAATTTTAATTTTAATTTAAGTGGTCACTTGTAAAAATCTCAGCCTATGCGCTCATACCCCTTGGGGGGTACGTGGTGGGTACGTTTCGTACCCACCACGTACCCCCCACGCCCCCCGAATGAATTTCCGCTCTCCTGGGCTCAAATTTTTGTTTTTTTAAATCTGTTTGCGGATTTGAATTTCATTTTAATTTTAATTTAAGTGGTCACTTGTAAAAATCTCAACCTATGCGCTCATGCCTCTTGGGGCGTACAGGGTACGTTACGTACCCACCACGTACTCCCCACGCCCCCCGAATGAATTTCCGCTCTCCTGGGCTCAAATTTTGGTTTTTTTAAATCTGTTTGCGGATTTGAATTTAATTTTAATTTTAATTTAAGTGGTCACTTGTAAAAGTCTCATCCTATGCGCTCATACCCCTTGGGGGGTACGTGGTGGGTACGTTTCGTACCCACCACGTACCCCCCACGCCTCCCGAATGAATTTCCGCTCTCCTGGGCTCAAATTTTTGTTTTTTTAAATCTGTTTGCGGATTTGAATTTAATTTTAATTTTAATTTAAGTGGTCACTTGTAAAAATCTCATCCTATGCGCTCATACCCCTTGGGGTGTACATGGTGGGTACGTTTTGTACCCACCACGTACCCCCCACGCCCCCCGAATGTATTTCCGCTCTCCTGGGCTCAAATTTTTGTTTTTTTAAATCTGTTTGCGGATTTGAATTTAATTTTAATTTTAATTTAAGTGGTCACTTGTAAAAATCTCATCCTATGCGCTCATACCCCTTGGGGTGTACATGGTGGGTACGTTTCGTACCCACCACGTACCCCCCACGCCCCCCGAATGAATTTCCGCTCTCCTGGGCTCAAATTTTTGTTTTTTTAAATCTGTTTGCGGATTTGAATTTAATTTTAATTTTAATTTAAGTGGTCACTTGTAAAAATCTCATTCTATGCGCTCATGCCCCTTGGGGTGTACATGGTGGGTACGTTTCGTACCCACCACGTACCCCCCACGCCCCCTGAATGTATTTCCGCTCTCCTGGGCTCAAATTTTTGTTTTTTTAAATCTGTTTGCGGATTTGAATTTAATTTTAATTTTAATTTAAGTGGTCACTTGTAAAAATCTCATCCTATGCGCTCATACCCCTTGGGGTGTACATGGTGGGTACGTTTCGTACCCACCACGTACCCCCCACGCCCCCCGAATGTATTTCCGCTCTCCTGGGCTCAAATTTTTGTTTTTTTAAATCTGTTTGCGGATTTGAATTTAATTTTAATTTTAATTTAAGTGGTCACTTGTAAAAATCTCATCCTATGCGCTCATACCCCTTGAAAGGTACGTGGTGGGTACGTTTCGTACCCACCACGTACCCCCCACGCCCCCCGAATGAATTTCCGCTCTCCTGGGCTCAAATTTTTGTTTTTTTAAATCTGTTTGCGGATTTGAATTTAATTTTAATTTTAATTTAAGTGGTCACTTGTAAAAATCTCAGCCTATGCGCTCATACCCCTTGGGGGGTACGTGGTGGGTACGTTTCGTACCCACCACGTACCCCCCACGCCCCCCGAATGAATTTCCGCTCTCCTGGGCTCAAATTTTTGTTTTTTTAAATCTGTTTGCGGATTTGAATTTAATTTTAATTTTAATTTAAGTGGTCACTTGTAAAAATCTCAGCCTATGCGCCCATACCCCTTGGGAGGTACGTGGTGGGTACGTTTCGTACCCACCACGTACCCCCCACGCCCCCCGAATGAATTTCCGCTCTCCTGGGCTCAAATTTTTGTTTTTTTTAATCTGTTTGCGGATTTGAATTTAATTTTAATTTTAATTTAAGTGGTCACTTGTAAAAATCTCAGCCTATGCGCTCATACCCCTTGGGGTGTACATGGTTGGTTACGTTTCGTACCCACCACGTACCCCCCACGCCCCCTGAATGTATTTCCGCTCTCCTGGGCTCAAATTTTTGTTTTTTTAAATCTGTTTGCGGATTTGAATTTCATTTTAATTTTAATTTAAGTGGTCACTTGTAAAAATCTCATCCTATGCGCTCATACCCCTTGGAAGGTACGTGGTGGGTACGTTTCGTACCCACCACGTACCCCCCACGCCCCCCGAATGAATTTCCGCTCTCCTGGGCTCAAATTTTTGTTTTTTTAAATCTGTTTGCGGATTTGAATTTAATTTTAATTTTAATTTAAGTGGTCACTTGTAAAAATCTCATCCTATGCGCTCATACCCCTTGGGGTGTACATGGTGGGTACGTTTCGTACCCACCACGTACCCCCCACGCCCCCTGAATGTATTTCCGCTCTCCTGGGCTCAAATTTTTGTTTTTTTAAATCTGTTTGCGGATTTGAATTTAATTTTAATTTTAATTTAAGTGGTCACTTGTAAAAATCTCATCCTATGCGCTCATACCCCTTGGGGTGTACATGGTGGGTACGTTTCGTACCCACCACGTACCCCCCACGCTCCCCGAATGAATTTCCGCTCTCCTGGGCTCAAATTTTTGTTTTTTTAAATCTGTTTGCGGATTTGAATTTAATTTTAATTTTAATTTAAGTGGTCACTTGTAAAAATCTCAGCCTATGCGCTCATACCCCTTGGGGGGTACGTGGTGGGTACGTTTCGTACCCACCACGTACCCCCCACGCCCCCCAAATGAATTTCCGCTCTCCTGGGCTCAAATTTTTGTTTTTTTGAATCTGTTTGCGGATTTGAATTTAATTTTAATTTTAATTTAAGTGGTCACTTGTAAAAATCTCAGCCTATGCGCTCATACCCCTTGGGGGGTACGTGGTGGGTACGTTTCGTACTTTCCACGTACCCCCCACGCCCCCCGAATGAATTTCCGCTCTCCTGGGCTCAAATTTTTGTTTTTTTAAATCTGTTTGCGGATTTGAATTTAATTTTAATTTTAATTTAAGTGGTCACTTATAAAAATCTCAGCCTATGCGCTCATACCCCTTGGGGGGTTCGTGGTGGGTACGTTTCGTACCCACCACGCCCCCCGAATGAATTTCCGCTCTCCTGGGCTCAAATTTTTGTTTTTTTAAATCTGTTTGTGGATTTGAATTTAATTTTAATTTTAATTTAAGTGGTCACTTGTAAAAATCTCATCCTATGCGCTCATACCCCTTGGGGTGTACATGGTGGGTACGTTTCGTACCCACCACGTACCCCCCACGCCCCCTGAATGTATTTCCGCTCTCCTGGGCTCAAATTTTTGTTTTTTTAAATCTGTTTGCGGATTTGAATTTAATTTTAATTTTAATTTAAGTGGTCACTTGTAAAAATCTCATCCTATGCGCTCATACCCCTTGGGGTGTACATGGTGGGTACGTTTCGTACCCACCACGTACCCCCCACGCTCCCCGAATGAATTTCCGCTCTCCTGGGCTCAAATTTTTGTTTTTTTAAATCTGTTTGCGGATTTGAATTTAATTTTAATTTTAATTTAAGTGGTCACTTGTAAAAATCTCAGCCTATGCGCTCATACCCCTTGGGGGGTACGTGGTGGGTACGTTTCGTACCCACCACGTACCCCCCACGCCCCCCAAATGAATTTCCGCTCTCCTGGGCTCAAATTTTTGTTTTTTTGAATCTGTTTGCGGATTTGAATTTAATTTTAATTTTAATTTAAGTGGTCACTTGTAAAAATCTCAGCCTATGCGCTCATACCCCTTGGGGGGTACGTGGTGGGTACGTTTCGTACTTACCACGTACCCCCCACGCCCCCCGAATGAATTTCCGCTCTCCTGGGCTCAAATTTTTGTTTTTTTAAATCTGTTTGCGGATTTGAATTTAATTTTAATTTTAATTTAAGTGGTCACTTATAAAAATCTCAGCCTATGCGCTCATACCCCTTGGGGGGTTCGTGGTGGGTACGTTTCGTACCCACCACGCCCCCCGAATGAATTTCCGCTCTCCTGGGCTCAAATTTTTGTTTTTTTAAATCTGTTTGCGGATTTGAATTTAATTTTAATTTTAATTTAAGTGGTCACTTGTAAAAATCTCAGCCTATGCGCTCATACCCCTTGGGGGGTACGTGGTGGGTACGTTTCGTACCCACCACGTACCCCCCACGCCCCCCGAATGAATTTCCGCTCTCCTGGGCTCAAATTTTTGTTTTTTTAAATCTGTTTGCGGATTTGAATTTAATTTTAATTTTAATTTAAGTGGTCACTTGTAAAAATCTCAGCCTAAGCGCTCATACCCCTTGGGGGGTTCGTGGTGGGTACGTTTCGTACCCACCACGTACCCCCCACGCCCCCCGAATGAATTTCCGCTCTCCTGGGCTCAAATTTTTGTTTTTTTAAATCTGTTTGCGGATTTGAATTTAATTTTAATTTTAATTTAAGTGGTCACTTGTAAAAATCTCAGCCTATGCGCTCATACCTCTTGGGGGGTACGTGGTAGGTACGTTTCGTACCCACCACGTACCCCCCACGACCCCGAATGAATTTCCGCTCTCTTGGGCTTAAATTTTTGTTTTTTTTAAATCTGTTTGCGGATTTGAATTTAATTTTAATTTTAATTTAAGTGGTCACTTGTAAAAATCTCATCCTATGCGCTCATACCCAGTATGGGGTACGTATGGGGTACGATCGTACCCCATGCGTTCCCTATACGTACTCCACGCCCCCAAAATGAACTTCCGCTCTCCTGGGCTCAAATTTTTGTTTTTTTGAATCTGTTTGCGGATTTGAATTTAATTTTAATTTTAATTTAAGTGGTCACTTGTAAAAATCTCAGCCTATGCGCTCATACCCCTTGGGGGGTACGTGGTGGGTACGTTTCGTACCCACCACGTACCCCCCACGCCCCCCGAATGAATTTCCGCTCTCCTGGGCTCAAATTTTTGTTTTTTTAAATCTGTTTGCGGATTTGAATTTAATTTTAATTTTAATTTAAGTGGTCACTTGTAAAAATCTCAGCCTATGCGCTCATACCCCTTGGGGGGTACGTGGTGGGTACGTTTCGTACCCACCACGTACCCCCCACGCCCCCCGAATGAATTTCCGCTCTCCTGGGCTCAAATTTTTGTTTTTTTAAATCTGTTTGCGGATTTGAATTTAATTTTAATTTTAATTTAAGTGGTCACTTGTAAAAATCTCTGCCTATGCGCTCATACCCCTTGGGGGGTACGTGGTGGGTACGTTTCGTACCCACCACGTACCCCCCACGCCCCCCGAATGAATTTCCGCTCTCCTGGGCTCAAATTTTTGTTTTTTTAAATCTGTTTGCGGATTTGAATTTAATTTTAATTTTAATTTAAGTGGTCACTTGTAAAAATCTCATCCTATGCGCTCATACCCAGTATGGGGTACGTATGGGGTACGATCGTACCCCATACGTTCCTTATACGTACTCCACGCCCCCAAAATGAACTTCCGCTCTCCTGGGCTCAAATTTTTGTTTTTTTGAATCTGTTTGCGGATTTGAATTTAATTTTAATTTTAATTTAAGTGGTCACTTGTAAAAATCTCAGCCTATGCGCTCATACCCCTTGGGGGGTACGTGGTGGGTACGTGGTGGGTACGTTTCGTACCCACCACGTACCCCCCACGCCCCCCGAATGAACTTCCGCTCTCCTGGGCTCAAATTTTTGTTTTTTTGAATCTGTTTGCGGATTTGAATTTAATTTTAATTTTAATTTAAGTGGTCACTTGTAAAAATCTCAGCCTATGCGCTCATACCCCTTGGGGGGTACGTGGTGGGTACGTTTCGTACCCACCACGTACCCCCCACGCCCCCCGAATGAATTTCCGCTCTCCTGGGCTCAAATTTTTGTTTTTTTAAATCTGTTTGCGGATTTGAATTTCATTTTAATTTTAATTTAAGTGGTCACTTGTAAAAATCTCATCCTATGCGCTCATACCCCTTGGAAGGTACGTGGTGGGTACGTTTCGTACCCACCACGTACCCCCCACGCCCCCCGAATGAATTTCCGCTCTCCTGGGCTCAAATTTTTGTTTTTTTAAATCTGTTTGCGGATTTGAATTTAATTTTAATTTTAATTTAAGTGGTCACTTGTAAAAATCTCATCCTATGCGCTCATACCCCTTGGGGTGTACATGGTGGGTACGTTTCGTACCCACCACGTACCCCCCACGCCCCCTGAATGTATTTCCGCTCTCCTGGGCTCAAATTTTTGTTTTTTTAAATCTGTTTGCGGATTTGAATTTAATTTTAATTTTAATTTAAGTGGTCACTTGTAAAAATCTCATCCTATGCGCTCATACCCCTTGGGGTGTACATGGTGGGTACGTTTCGTACCCACCACGTACCCCCCACGCTCCCCGAATGAATTTCCGCTCTCCTGGGCTCAAATTTTTGTTTTTTTAAATCTGTTTGCGGATTTGAATTTAATTTTAATTTTAATTTAAGTGGTCACTTGTAAAAATCTCATCCTATGCGCTCATACCCAGTATGGGGTACGTATGGGGTACGATCGTACCCCATACGTTCCTTATACGTACTCCACGCCCCCAAAAAGAACTTCCGCTCTCCTGGGCTCAAATTTTTGTTTTTTTGAATCTGTTTGCGGATTTGAATTTAATTTTAATTTTAATTTAAGTGGTCACTTGTAAAAATCTCAGCCTATGCGCTCATACCCCTTGGGGGGTACGTGGTGGGTACGTGGTGGGTACGTTTCGTACCCACCACGTACCCCCCACGCCCCCCGAATGAACTTCCGCTCTCCTGGGCTCAAATTTTTGTTTTTTTGAATCTGTTTGCGGATTTGAATTTAATTTTAATTTTAATTTAAGTGGTCACTTGTAAAAATCTCAGCCTATGCGCTCATACCCCTTGGGGGGTACGTGGTGGGTACGTTTCGTACCCACCACGTACCCCCCACGCCCCCCGAATGAATTTCCGCTCTCCTGGGCTCAATTTTTGTTTTTTTAAATCTGTTTGCGGATTTGAATTTCATTTTAATTTTAATTTAAGTGGTCACTTGTAAAAATCTCATCCTATGCGCTCATACCCCTTGGAAGGTACGTGGTGGGTACGTTTCGTACCCACCACGTACCCCCCACGCCCCCCGAATGAATTTCCGCTCTCCTGGGCTCAAATTTTTGTTTTTTTAAATCTGTTTGCGGATTTGAATTTAATTTTAATTTTAATTTAAGTGGTCACTTGTAAAAATCTCATCCTATGCGCTCATACCCCTTGGGGTGTACATGGTGGGTACGTTTCGTACCCACCACGTACCCCCCACGCCCCCTGAATGTATTTCCGCTCTCCTGGGCTCAAATTTTTGTTTTTTTAAATCTGTTTGCGGATTTGAATTTAATTTTAATTTTAATTTAAGTGGTCACTTGTAAAAATCTCATCCTATGCGCTCATACCCCTTGGGGTGTACATGGTGGGTACGTTTCGTACCCACCACGTACCCCCCACGCTCCCCGAATGAATTTCCGCTCTCCTGGGCTCAAATTTTTGTTTTTTTAAATCTGTTTGCGGATTTGAATTTAATTTTAATTTTAATTTAAGTGGTCACTTGTAAAAATCTCAGCCTATGCGCTCATACCCCTTGGGGGGTACGTGGTGGGTACGTTTCGTACCCACCACGTACCCCCCACGCCCCCCAAATGAATTTCCGCTCTCCTGGGCTCAAATTTTTGTTTTTTTGAATCTGTTTGCGGATTTGAATTTAATTTTAATTTTAATTTAAGTGGTCACTTGTAAAAATCTCAGCCTATGCGCTCATACCCCTTGGGGGGTACGTGGTGGGTACGTTTCGTACTTACCACGTACCCCCCACGCCCCCCGAATGAATTTCCGCTCTCCTGGGCTCAAATTTTTGTTTTTTTAAATCTGTTTGCGGATTTGAATTTAATTTTAATTTTAATTTAAGTGGTCACTTATAAAAATCTCAGCCTATGCGCTCATACCCCTTGGGGGGTTCGTGGTGGGTACGTTTCGTACCCACCACGCCCCCCGAATGAATTTCCGCTCTCCTGGGCTCAAATTTTTGTTTTTTTAAATCTGTTTGCGGATTTGAATTTAATTTTAATTTTAATTTAAGTGGTCACTTGTAAAAATCTCATCCTATGCGCTCATACCCCTTGGGGTGTACATGGTGGGTACGTTTCGTACCCACCACGTACCCCCCACGCCCCCTGAATGTATTTCCGCTCTCCTGGGCTCAAATTTTTGTTTTTTTAAATCTGTTTGCGGATTTGAATTTAATTTTAATTTTAATTTAAGTGGTCACTTGTAAAAATCTCATCCTATGCGCTCATACCCCTTGGGGTGTACATGGTGGGTACGTTTCGTACCCACCACGTACCCCCCACGCTCCCCGAATGAATTTCCGCTCTCCTGGGCTCAAATTTTTGTTTTTTTAAATCTGTTTGCGGATTTGAATTTAATTTTAATTTTAATTTAAGTGGTCACTTGTAAAAATCTCAGCCTATGCGCTCATACCCCTTGGGGGGTACGTGGTGGGTACGTTTCGTACCCACCACGTACCCCCCACGCCCCCCAAATGAATTTCCGCTCTCCTGGGCTCAAATTTTTGTTTTTTTGAATCTGTTTGCGGATTTGAATTTAATTTTAATTTTAATTTAAGTGGTCACTTGTAAAAATCTCAGCCTATGCGCTCATACCCCTTGGGGGGTACGTGGTGGGTACGTTTCGTACTTACCACGTACCCCCCACGCCCCCCGAATGAATTTCCGCTCTCCTGGGCTCAAATTTTTGTTTTTTTAAATCTGTTTGCGGATTTGAATTTAATTTTAATTTTAATTTAAGTGGTCACTTGTAAAAATCTCAGCCTATGCGCTCATACCCCTTGGGGGGTACGTGGTGGGTACGTTTCGTACCCACCACGTACCCCCCACGCCCCCCGAATGAATTTCCGCTCTCCTGGGCTCAAATTTTTGTTTTTTTAAATCTGTTTGCGGATTTGAATTTAATTTTAATTTAAGTGGTCACTTGTAAAAATCTCTGCCTATGCGCTCATACCCCTTGGGGGGTACGTGGTGGGTACGTTTCGTACCCACCACGTACCCCCCACGCCCCCCGAATGAATTTCCGCTCTCCTGGGCTCAAATTTTTGTTTTTTTAAATCTGTTTGCGGATTTGAATTTAATTTTAATTTTAATTTAAGTGGTCACTTGTAAAAATCTCAGCCTATGCGCTCATACCCCTTGGGGGGTACGTGGTGGGTACGTTTCGTACCCACCACGTACCCCCCACGCCCCCCGAATGAATTTCCGCTCTCCTGGGCTCAAATTTTTGTTTTTTTAAATCTGTTTGCGGATTTGAATTTAATTTTAATTTTAATTTAAGTGGTCACTTGTAAAAATCTCTGCCTATGCGCTCATACCCCTTGGGGGGTACGTGGTGGGTACGTTTCGTACCCACCACGTACCCCCCACGCCCCCCGAATGAATTTCCGCTCTCCTGGGCTCAAATTTTTGTTTTTTTAAATCTGTTTGCGGATTTGAATTTAATTTTAATTTTAATTTAAGTGGTCACTTGTAAAAATCTCATCCTATGCGCTCATACCCAGTATGGGGTACGTATGGGGTACGATCGTACCCCATACGTTCCTTATACGTACTCCACGCCCCCCGAATGAACTTCCGCTCTCCTGGGCTCAAATTTTTGTTTTTTTGAATCTGTTTGCGGATTTGAATTTAATTTTAATTTTAATTTAAGTGGTCACTTGTAAAAATCTCAGCCTATGCGCTCATACCCCTTGGGGGGTACGTGGTGGGTACGTTTCGTACCCACCACGTACCCCCCACGCCCCCCGAATGAATTTCCGCTCTCCTGGGCTCAAATTTTTGTTTTTTTAAATCTGTTTGCGGATTTGAATTTAATTTTAATTTTAATTTAAGTGGTCACTTGTAAAAATCTCAGCCTATGCGCTCATACCCCTTGGGGGGTACGTGGTGGGTACGTTTCGTACCCACCACGTACCCCCCACGCCCCCCGAATGAATTTCCGCTCTCCTGGGCTCAAATTTTTGTTTTTTTGAATCTGTTTGCGGATTTGAATTTAATTTTAATTTTAATTTAAGTGGTCACTTGTAAAAATCTCAGCCTATGCGCTCATACCCAGTATGGGGTACGTGGTGGGTACGTTTCGTACCCACCACGTACCCCCCACGCCTCCCGAATGAATTTCCGCTCTCCTGGGCTCAAATTTTTGTTTTTTTAAATCTGTTTGCGGATTTGAATTTAATTTTAATTTTAATTTAAGTGGTCACTTGTAAAAATATCAGCCTATGCGCTCATACCCCTTGGGGGGTACGTGGTGGGTACGTTTCGTACCCACCACGTACCCCCCACGCCCCCCGAATGAATTTCCGCTCTCCTGGGCTCAAATTTTTGTTTTTTTAAATCTGTTTGCGGATTTGAATTTCATTTTAATTTTAATTTAATTGTTCACTTGTAAAAATCTCAGCCTATGCGCTCATACCCCTTGGGGGGTACGTGGTGGGTACGTTTCGTACCCACCACGTACCCCCCATGCCCCCCGAATGAATTTCCGCTCTCCTGGGCTCAAATTTTTGTTTTTTTAAATCTGTTTGCGGATTTGAATTTAATTTTAATTTTAATTTAAGTGGTCACTTGTAAAAATCTCAGCCTATGCGCTCATACCCCTTGGGGGGTACGTGGTGGGTAAGTTTCGTACCCACCACGTACCCCCCACGCCCCCCGAATGAATTTCCGCTCTCCTGGGCTCAAATTTTTGTTTTTTTAAATTTGTTTGCGGATTTGAATTTCATTTTAATTTTAATTTAATTGGTCACTTGTAAAAATCTCAGCCTATGCGCTCATACCCCTTGGGGGGTACGTGGTGGGTACGTTTCGTACCCACCACGTACCCCCCACGCCCCCCGAATGAATTTCCGCTCTCCTGGGCTCAAATTTTTGTTTTTTTAAATCTGTTTGCGGATTTGAATTTAATTTTAATTTTAATTTAAGTGGTCACTTGTAAAAATATCAGCCTATGCGCTCATACCCCTTGGGGGGTACGTGGTGGGTACGTTTCGTACCCACCACGTACCCCCCACGCCCCCCGAATGAATTTCCGCTCTCCTGGGCTCAAATTTTTGTTTTTTTAAATCTGTTTGCGGATTTGAATTTCATTTTAATTTTAATTTAATTGTTCACTTGTAAAAATCTCAGCCTATGCGCTCATACCCCTTGGGGGGTACGTGGTGGGTACGTTTCGTACCCACCACGTACCCCCCACGCCCCCCGAATGAATTTCCGCTCTCCTGGGCTCAAATTTTTGTTTTTTTAAATCTGTTTGCGGATTTGAATTTAATTTTAATTTTAATTTAAGTGGTCACTTGTAAAAATCTCAGCCTATGCGCTCATACCCCTTGGGGGGTACGTGGTGGGTACGTTTCGTACCCACCACGTACCTCCCACGCCCCCCAAATGAATTTCCGCTCTCCTGGGCTCAAATTTTTGTTTTTTTAAATCTGTTTGCGGATTTGAATTTAATTTTAATTTTAATTTAAGTGGTCACTTGTAAAAATCTCATCCTATGCGCTCATACCCAGTATGGGGTACGTATGGGGAACGATCGTACCCCATACGTTCCCTATACGTACTCCACGCCCCCCGAATGAATTTCCGCTCTCCTGGGCTCAAATTTTTGTTTTTTTAAATCTGTTTGCGGATTTGAATTTAATTTTAATTTTAATTTAAGTGGTCACTTGTAAAAATTTCAGCCTATGCGCTCATACCCCTTGGGGGGTACGTGGTGGGTACGTTTCGTACCCACCACGTACCTCCCACGCCCCCCAAATGAATTTCCGCTCTCCTGGGCTCAAATTTTTGTTTTTTTAAATCTGTTTGCGGATTTGAATTTAATTTTAATTTTAATTTAAGTGGTCACTTGTAAAAATCTCATCCTATGCGCTCATACCCAGTATGGGGTACGTATGGGGAACGATCGTACCCCATACGTTCCCTATACGTACTCCACGCCCCCAAAATGAATTTCCGCTCTCCTGGGCTCAAATTTTTGTTTTTTTAAATCTGTTTGCGGATTTGAATTTAATTTTAATTTTAATTTAAGTGGTCACTTGTAAAAATCTCAGCCTATGCGCTCATACCCCTTGGGGGGTACGTGGTGGGTACGTTTCGTACCCACCACGTACCCCCCACGCCCTCCGAATGAATTTCCGCTCTCCTGGGCTCAAATTTTTGTTTTTTTAAATCTGTTTGCGGATTTGAATTTAATTTTAATTTTAATTTAAGTGGTCACTTGTAAAAATCTCAGCCTATGCGCTCATACCCCTTGGGGGGTACGTGGTGGGTACGTTTCGTACCCACCACGTACCCCCCACGCCCCCCGAATGAATTTCCGCTCTCCTGGGCTCAAATTTTTGTTTTTTTAAATCTGTTTGCGGATTTGAATTTAATTTTAATTTTAATTTAAGTGGTCACTTGTAAAAATCTCAGCCTATGCGCTCATACCCCTTGGGGGGTACGTGGTGGGTACGTTTCGTACCCACCACGTACCCCCCACGCCCCCCGAATGAATTTCCGCTCTCCTGGGCTCAAATTTTTGCTTTTTTAAATCTGTTTGCGGATTTGAATTTAATTTTAATTTTAATTTAAGTGGTCACTTGTAAAAATCTCAGCCTATGCGCTCATACCCCTTGGGGGGTACGTGGTGGGTACGTTTCGTACCCACCACGTACCCCCCATGCCCCCCGAATGAATTTCCGCTCTCCTGGGCTCAAATTTTTGTTTTTTTAAATCTGTTTGCGGATTTGAATTTAATTTTAATTTTAATTTAAGTGGTCACTTGTAAAAATCTCAGCCTATGCGCTCATACCCCTTGGGGGGTACGTGGTGGGTAAGTTTCGTACCCACCACGTACCCCCCACGCCCCCCGAATGAATTTCCGCTCTCCTGGGCTCAAATTTTTGTTTTTTTAAATTTGTTTGCGGATTTGAATTTCATTTTAATTTTAATTTAATTGGTCACTTGTAAAAATCTCAGCCTATGCGCTCATACCCCTTGGGGGGTACGTGGTGGGTACGTTTCGTACCCACCACGTACCCCCCACGCCCCCCAAATGAATTTCCGCCCTCCTGGGCTCAAATTTTTGTTTTTTTAAATCTGTTTGCGGATTTGAATTTAATTTTAATTTTAATTTAAGTGGTCACTTGTAAAAATCTCAGCCTATGCGCTCATACCCCTTGTGGGGTACGTGGTGGGTACGTTTCGTACCCACCACGTACCCCCCACGCCCCCCGAATGAATTTCCGCTCTCCTGGGCTCAAATTTTTGTTTTTTTAAATCTGTTTGCGGATTTGAATTTAATTTTAATTTTAATTTAAGTGGTCACTTGTAAAAATCTCAGCCTATGCGCTCATACCCCTTGGGGGGTACGTGGTGGGTACGTTTCGTACCCACCACGTACCCCCCACGCCCCCCGAATGAATTTCCGCTCTCCTGGGCTCAAATTTTTGTTTTTTTAAATCTGTTTGTGGATTTGAATTTAATTTTAATTTTAATTTAAGTGGTCACTTGTAAAAATCTCATCCTATGCGCTCATACCCAGTATGGGGTACGTATGGGGTACGATCGTACCCCATACGTTCCCTATACGTACTCCACGCCCCCAAAATGAATTTCCGCTCTCCTGGGCTCAAATTTTTGTTTTTTTAAATCTGTTTGCGGATTTGAATTTAATTTTAATTTTAATTTAAGTGGTCACTTGTAAAAATCTCAGCCTATGCGCTCATACCCCTTGGGGGGTACGTGGTGGGTACGTTTCGTACCCACCACGTACCCCCCACGCCCCCCGAATGAATTTCCGCTCTCCTGGGCTCAAATTTTTGTTTTTTTAAATCTGTTTGCGGATTTGAATTTAATTTTAATTTTAATTTAAGTGGTCACTTGTAAAAATCTCATCCTATGCGCTCATACCCAGTATGGGGTACGTATGGGGTACGATCGTACCCCATACGTTCCCTATACGTACTCCACGCCCCCAAAATGAATTTCCGCTCTCCTGGGCTCAAATTTTTGTTTTTTTAAATCTGTTTGCGGATTTGAATTTAATTTTAATTTTAATTTAAGTGGTCACTTGTAAAAATCTCAGCCTATGCGCTCATACCCCTTGGGGGGTACGTGGTGGGTACGTTTCGTACCCACCACGTACCCCCCACGCCCCCCGAATGAATTTCCGCTCTCCTGGGCTCAAATTTTTGTTTTTTTAAATCTGTTTGCGGATTTGAATTTAATTTTAATTTTAATTTAAGTGGTCACTTGTAAAAATCTCAGCCTATGCGCTCATACCCCTTGGGGGGTACGTGGTGGGTACGTTTCGTACCCACCACGTACCCCCCACGCCCCCCGAATGAATTTCCGCTCTCCTGGGCTCAAATTTTTGTTTTTTTGAATCTGTTTGCGGATTTGAATTTAATTTTAATTTTAATTTAAGTGGTCACTTGTAAAAATCTCATCCTATGCGCTCATACCCAGTATGGGGTACGTATGGGGTACGATCGTACCCCATACGTTCCCTATACGTACTCCACGCCCCCAAAATGAATTTCCGCTCTCCTGGGCTCAAATTTTTGTTTTTTTAAATCTGTTTGCGGATTTGAATTTAATTTTAATTTTAATTTAAGTGGTCACTTGTAAAAATCTCAGCCTATGCGCTCATACCCCTTGGGGGGTACGTGGTGGGTACGTTTCGTACCCACCACGTACCCCCCACGCCCCCCGAATGAATTTCCGCTCTCCTGGGCTCAAATTTTTGTTTTTTTAAATCTGTTTGCGGATTTGAATTTAATTTTAATTTTAATTTAAGTGGTCACTTGTAAAAATCTCAGCCTATGCGCTCATACCCCTTGGGGGGTACGTGGTGGGTACGTTTCGTACCCACCACGTACCCCCCACGCCCCCCGAATGAATTTCCGCTCTCCTGGGCTCAAATTTTTGTTTTTTTGAATCTGTTTGCGGATTTGAATTTAATTTTAATTTTAATTTAAGTGGTCACTTGTAAAAATCTCAGCCTATGCGCTCATACCCAGTATGGGGTACGTGGTGGGTACGTTTCGTACCCACCACGTACCCCCCACGCCCCCCGAATGAATTTCCGCTCTCCTGGGCTCAAATTTTTGTTTTTTTAAATCTGTTTGCGGATTTGAATTTAATTTTAATTTTAATTTAAGTGGTCACTTGTAAAAATCTCAGCCTATGCGCTCATACCCCTTGGGGGGTACGTGGTGGGTACGTTTCGTACCCACCACGTACCCCCCACGCCCCCCAAATGAATTTCCGCTCTCCTGGGCTCAAATTTTTGTTTTTTTAAATCTGTTTGCGGATTTGAATTTAATTTTAATTTTAATTTAAGTGGTCACTTGTAAAAATCTCAGCCTATGCGCTCATACCCCTTGGGGGGTACGTGGTGGGTACGTTTCGTACCCACCACGTACCCCCCACGCCCCCCAAATGAATTTCCGCTCTCCTGGGCTCAAATTTTTGTTTTTTTAAATCTGTTTGCGGATTTGAATTTAATTTTAATTTTAATTTAAGTGGTCACTTGTAAAAATCTCATCCTATGCGCTCATACCCAGTATATGGTACGTATGGGGTACGATCGTACCCCATACGTTCCCTATACGTACTCCACGCCCCCAAAATGAATTTCCGCTCTCCTGGGCTCAAATTTTTGTTTTTTTAAATCTGTTTGCGGATTTGAATTTAATTTTAATTTTAATTTTAGTGGTCACTTGTAAAAATCTCAGCCTATGCGCTCATACCCCTTGAGGGGTACGTGGTGGGTACGTTTCGTACCCACCACGTACCCCCCACGCCCCCCAAATGAATTTCCGCTCTCCTGGGCTCAAATTTTTGTTTTTTTAAATCTGTTTGCGGATTTGAATTTAATTTTAATTTTAATTTAAGTGGTCACTTGTAAAAATCTCATCCTATGCGCTCATACCCAGTATGGGGTACGTATGGGGTACGATCGTACCCCATACGTTCCCTATACGTACTCCACGCCCCCAAAATGAATTTCCGCTCTCCTGGGCTCAAATTTTTGTTTTTTTAAATCTGTTTGCGGATTTGAATTTAATTTTAATTTTAATTTAAGTGGTCACTTGTAAAAATCTCAGCCTATGCGCTCATACCCCTTGGGGGGTACGTGGTGGGTACGTTTCGTACCCACCACGTACCCCCCACGCCCCCCGAATGAATTTCCGCTCTCCTGGGCTCAAATTTTTGTTTTTTTAAATCTGTTTGCGGATTTGAATTTAATTTTAATTTTAATTTAAGTGGTCACTTGTAAAAATCTCAGCCTATGCGCTCATACCCCTTGGGGGGTACGTGGTGGGTACGTTTCGTACCCACCACGTACCCCCCACGCCCCCCGAATGAATTTCCGCTCTCCTGGGCTCAAATTTTTGTTTTTTTGAATCTGTTTGCGGATTTGAATTTAATTTTAATTTTAATTTAAGTGGTCACTTGTAAAAATCTCAGCCTATGCGCTCATACCCCTTGGAGGGTACGTGGTGGGTACGTTTCGTACCCACCACGTACCCCCCACGCCCCCCGAATGAATTTCCGCTCTCCTGGGCTCAAATTTTTGTTTTTTTGAATCTGTTTGCGGATTTGAATTTAATTTTAATTTTAATTTAAGTGGTCACTTGTAAAAATCTCAGCCTATGCGCTCATACCCCTTGGGGGGTACGTGGTGGGTACGTTTCGTACCCACCACGTACCCCCCACGCCCCCCGAATGAATTTCCGCTCTCCTGGGCTCAAATTTTTGTTTTTTTAAATCTGTTTGCGGATTTGAATTTAATTTTAATTTTAATTTAAGTGGTCACTTGTAAAAATCTCAGCCTATGCGCTCATACCCCTTGGGGGGTACGTGGTGGGTACGTTTCGTACCCACCACGTACCCCCCACGCCCCCCAAATGAATTTCCGCTCTCCTGGGCTCAAATTTTTGTTTTTTTAAATCTGTTTGCGGATTTGAATTTAATTTTAATTTTAATTTAAGTGGTCACTTGTAAAAATCTCAGCCTATGCGCTCATACCCCTTGGGGGGTACGTGGTGGGTACGTTTCGTACCCACCACGTACCCCCCACGCCCCCCAAATGAATTTCCGCTCTCCTGGGCTCAAATTTTTGTTTTTTTAAATCTGTTTGCGGATTTGAATTTAATTTTAATTTTAATTTAAGTGGTCACTTGTAAAAATCTCAGCCTATGCGCTCATACCCCTTGGGGGGTACGTGGTGGGTACGTTTCGTACCCACCACGTACCCCCCACGCCCCCCAAATGAATTTCCGCTCTCCTGGGCTCAAATTTTTGTTTTTTTAAATCTGTTTGCGGATTTGAATTTAATTTTAATTTTAATTTAAGTGGTCACTTGTAAAAATCTCATCCTATGCGCTCATACCCAGTATATGGTACGTATGGGGTACGATCGTACCCCATACGTTCCCTATACGTACTCCACGCCCCCAAAATGAATTTCCGCTCTCCTGGGCTCAAATTTTTGTTTTTTTAAATCTGTTTGCGGATTTGAATTTAATTTTAATTTTAATTTAAGTGGTCACTTGTAAAAATCTCAGCCTATGCGCTCATACCCCTTGGGGGGTACGTGGTGGGTACGTTTCGTACCCACCACGTACCCCCCACGCCCCCCAAATGAATTTCCGCTCTCCTGGGCTCAAATTTTTGTTTTTTTAAATCTGTTTGCGGATTTGAATTTAATTTTAATTTTAATTTAAGTGGTCACTTGTAAAAATCTCATCCTATGCGCTCATACCCAGTATATGGTACGTATGGGGTACGATCGTACCCCATACGTTCCCTATACGTACTCCACGCCCCCAAAATGAATTTCCGCTCTCCTGGGCTCAAATTTTTGTTTTTTTAAATCTGTTTGCGGATTTGAATTTAATTTTAATTTTAATTTAAGTGGTCACTTGTAAAAATCTCAGCCTATGCGCTCATACCCCTTGGGGGGTACGTGGTGGGTACGTTTCGTACCCACCACGTACCCCCCACGCCCCCCGAATGAATTTCCGCTCTCCTGGGCTCAAATTTTTGTTTTTTTAAATCTGTTTGCGGATTTGAATTTAATTTTAATTTTAATTTTAGTGGTCACTTGTAAAAATCTCAGCCTATGCGCTCATACCCCTTGAGGGGTACGTGGTGGGTACGTTTCGTACCCACCACGTACCCCCCACGCCCCCCGAATGAATTTCCGCTCACCTGGGCTCAAATTTTTGTTTTTTTAAATCTGTTTGCGGATTTGAATTTAATTTTAATTTTAATTTAAGTGGTCACTTGTAAAAATCTCAGCCTATGCGCTCATACCCCTTGGGGGGTACGTGGTGGGTACGTTTCGTACCCACCACGTACCCCCCACGCCCCCCGAATGAATTTCCGCTCTCCTGGGCTCAAATTTTTGTTTTTTTAAATCTGTTTGCGGATTTGAATTTAATTTTAATTTTAATTTAAGTGGTCACTTGTAAAAATCTCAGCCTATGCGCTCATACCCCTTGGGGGGTACGTGGTGGGTACGTTTCGTACCCACCACGTACCCCCCACGCCCCCCGAATGAATTTCCGCTCTCCTGGGCTCAAATTTTTGTTTTTTTAAATCTGTTTGCGGATTTGAATTTAATTTTAATTTTAATTTAAGTGGTCACTTGTAAAAATCTCAGCCTATGCGCTCATACCCCTTGGGGGGTACGTGGCGGGTACGTTTCGTACCCACCACGTACCCCCCACGCCCCCCAAATGAATTTCCGCTCTCCTGGGCTCAAATTTTTGTTTTTTTAAATCTGTTTGCGGATTTGAATTTAATTTTAATTTTAATTTAAGTGGTCACTTGTAAAAATCTCAGCCTATGCGCTCATACCCCTTGGGGGGTACGTGGTGGGTACGTTTCGTACCCACCACGTACCCCCCACGCCCCCCGAATGAATTTCCGCTCTCCTGGGCTCAAATTTTTGTTTTTTTAAATCTGTTTGCGGATTTGAATTTAATTTTAATTTTAATTTAAGTGGTCACTTGTAAAAATCTCAGCCTATGCGCTCATACCCCTTGGGGGGTACGTGGTGGGTACGTTTCGTACCCACCACGTACCCCCCACGCCCCCCGAATGAATTTCCGCTCTCCTGGGCTCAAATTTTTGTTTTTTTAAATCTGTTTGCGGATTTGAATTTAATTTTAATTTTAATTTAAGTGGTCACTTGTAAAAATCTCAGCCTATGCGCTCATACCCCTTGGGGGGTACGTGGTGGGTACGTTTCGTACCCACCACGTACCCCCCACGCCCCCCGAATGAATTTCCGCTCTCCTGGGCTCAAATTTTTGTTTTTTTAAATCTGTTTGCGGATTTGAATTTAATTTTAATTTTAATTTAAGTGGTCACTTGTAAAAATCTCAGCCTATGCGCTCATACCCCTTGGGGGGTACGTGGTGGGTACGTTTCGTACCCACCACGTACCCCCCACGCCCCCCAAATGAATTTCCGCTCTCCTGGGCTCAAATTTTTGTTTTTTTAAATCTGTTTGCGGATTTGAATTTAATTTTAATTTTAATTTAAGTGGTCACTTGTAAAAATCTCAGCCTATGCGCTCATACCCCTTGGGGGGTACGTGGTTTGTACGTTTCGTACCCACCACGTACCCCCCACGCCCCCCGAATGAATTTCCGCTCTCCTGGGCTCAAATTTTTGTTTTTTTAAATCTGTTTGCGGATTTGAATTTCATTTTAATTTTAATTTAATTGGTCACTTGTAAAAATCTCAGCCTATGCGCTCATACCCCTTGGGGGGTACGTGGTGGGTACGTTTCGTACCCACCACGTACCCCCCACGCCCCCCGAATGAATTTCCGCTCTCCTGGGCTCAAATTTTTGTTTTTTTAAATCTGTTTGCGGATTTGAATTTCATTTTAATTTTAATTTAATTGGTCACTTGTAAAAATCTCAGCCTATGCGCTCATACCCCTTGGGGGGTACGTGGTGGGTACGTTTCGTACCCACCACGTACTCCCCACGCCCCCCGAATGAATTTCCGCTCTCCTGGGCTCAAACTTTTGTTTTTTTGAATCTGTTTGCGGATTTGAATTTAATTTTAATTTTAATTTAAGTGGTCACTTGTAAAAATCTCAGCCTATGCGCTCATACCCCTTGGGGGGTACGTGGTGGGTACGTTTCGTACCCACCACGTACCCCCCACGCCCCCCGAATGAATTTCCGCTCTCCTGGGCTCAAATTTTTGTTTTTTTAAATCTGTTTGCGGATTTGAATTTAATTTTAATTTTAATTTAAGTGGTCACTTGTAAAAATCTCAGCCTATGCGCTCATACCCCTTGGGGGGTACGTGGTGGGTACGTTTCGTACCCACCACGTACCCCCCACGCCCCCCGAATGAATTTCCGCTCTCCTGGGCTCAAATTTTTGTTTTTTTAAATCTGTTTGCGGATTTGAATTTAATTTTAATTTTAATTTAAGTGGTCACTTGTAAAAATCTCAGCCTATGCGCTCATACCCCTTGGGGGGTACGTGGTGGGTACGTTTCGTACCCACCACGTACCCCCCACGCCCCCCAAATGAATTTCCGCTCTCCTGGGCTCAAATTTTTGTTTTTTTAAATCTGTTTGCGGATTTGAATTTAATTTTAATTTTAATTTAAGTGGTCACTTGTAAAAATCTCAGCCTATGCGCTCATACCCCTTGGGGGGTACGTGGTGGGTACGTTTCGTACCCACCACGTACCCCCCACGCCCCCCGAATGAATTTCCGCTCTCCTGGGCTCAAATTTTTGTTTTTTTAAATCTGTTTGCGGATTTGAATTTCATTTTAATTTTAATTTAATTGGTCACTTGTAAAAATCTCAGCCTATGCGCTCATACCCCTTGGGGGGTACGTGGTGGGTACGTTTCGTACCCACCACGTACCCCCCACGCCCCCCGAATGAATTTCCGCTCTCCTGGGCTCAAATTTTTGTTTTTTTAAATCTGTTTGCGGATTTGAATTTCATTTTAATTTTAATTTAATTGGTCACTTGTAAAAATCTCAGCCTATGCGCTCATACCCCTTGGGGGGTACGTGGTGGGTACGTTTCGTACCCACCACGTACTCCCCACGCCCCCCGAATGAATTTCCGCTCTCCTGGGCTCAAACTTTTGTTTTTTTGAATCTGTTTGCGGATTTGAATTTAATTTTAATTTTAATTTAAGTGGTCACTTGTAAAAATCTCAGCCTATGCGCTCATACCCAGTATGGGGTACGTGGTGGGTACGTTTCGTACCCACCACGTACCCCCCACGCCCCCCGAATGAATTTCCGCTCTCCTGGGCTCAAATTTTTGTTTTTTTAAATCTGTTTGCGGATTTGAATTTAATTTTAATTTTAATTTAAGTGGTCACTTGTAAAAATCTCAGCCTATGCGCTCATACCCCTTGGGGGGTACGTGGTGGGTACGTTTCGTACCCACCACGTACCCCCCACGCCCCCCGAATGAATTTCCGCTCTCCTGGGCTCAAATTTTTGTTTTTTTAAATCTGTTTGCGGATTTGAATTTAATTTTAATTTTAATTTAAGTGGTCACTTGTAAAAATCTCAGCCTATGCGCTCATACCCCTTGGGGGGTACGTGGTGGGTACGTTTCGTACCCACCACGTACCCCCCACGCCCCCCGAATGAATTTCCGCTCTCCTGGGCTCAAATTTTTGTTTTTTTAAATCTGTTTGCGGATTTGAATTTAATTTTAATTTTAATTTAAGTGGTCACTTGTAAAAATCTCAGCCTATGCGCTCATACCCCTTGGGGGGTACGTGGTGGGTACGTTTCGTACCCACCACGTACCCCCACGCCCCCCGAATGAATTTCCGCTCTCCTGGGCTCAAATTTTTGTTTTTTTGAATCTGTTTGCGGATTTGAATTTAATTTTAATTTTAATTTAAGTGGTCACTTGTAAAAATCTCAGCCTATGCGCTCATACCCAGTATGGGGTACGTGGTGGGTACGTTTCGTACCCACCACGTACCCCCCACGCCCCCCGAATGAATTTCCGCTCTCCTGGGCTCAAATTTTTGTTTTTTTAAATCTGTTTGCGGATTTGAATTTAATTTTAATTTTAATTTAAGTGGTCACTTGTAAAAATCTCAGCCTATGCGCTCATACCCCTTGGGGGGTACGTGGTGGGTACGTTTCGTACCCACCACGTACCCCCCACGCCCCCCGAATGAATTTCCGCTCTCCTGGGCTCAAATTTTTGTTTTTTTAAATCTGTTTGCGGATTTGAATTTAATTTTAATTTTAATTTAAGTGGTCACTTGTAAAAATCTCAGCCTATGCGCTCATACCCTTGGGGGGTACGTGGTGGGTACGTTTCGTACCCACCACGTACCCCCCACGCCCCCCAAATGAATTTCCGCTCTCCTGGGCTCAAATTTTTGTTTTTTTAAATCTGTTTGCGGATTTGAATTTAATTTTAATTTTAATTTAAGTGGTCACTTGTAAAAATCTCAGCCTATGCGCTCATACCCCTTGGGGGGTACGTGGTGGGTACGTTTCGTACCCACCACGTACCCCCCACGCCCCCCGAATGAATTTCCGCTCTCCTGGGCTCAAATTTTTGTTTTTTTAAATCTGTTTGCGGATTTGAATTTCATTTTAATTTTAATTTAATTGGTCACTTGTAAAAATCTCAGCCTATGCGCTCATACCCCTTGGGGGGTACGTGGTGGGTACGTTTCGTACCCACCACGTACCCCCCACGCCCCCCGAATGAATTTCCGCTCTCCTGGGCTCAAATTTTTGTTTTTTTAAATCTGTTTGCGGATTTGAATTTCATTTTAATTTTAATTTAATTGGTCACTTGTAAAAATCTCAGCCTATGCGCTCATACCCCTTGGGGGGTACGTGGTGGGTACGTTTCGTACCCACCACGTACTCCCCACGCCCCCCGAATGAATTTCCGCTCTCCTGGGCTCAAACTTTTGTTTTTTTGAATCTGTTTGCGGATTTGAATTTAATTTTAATTTTAATTTAAGTGGTCACTTGTAAAAATCTCAGCCTATGCGCTCATACCCAGTATGGGGTACGTGGTGGGTACGTTTCGTACCCACCACGTACCCCCCACGCCCCCCGAATGAATTTCCGCTCTCCTGGGCTCAAATTTTTGTTTTTTTAAATCTGTTTGCGGATTTGAATTTAATTTTAATTTTAATTTAAGTGGTCACTTGTAAAAATCTCAGCCTATGCGCTCATACCCCTTGGGGGGTACGTGGTGGGTACGTTTCGTACCCACCACGTACCCCCCACGCCCCCCGAATGAATTTCCGCTCTCCTGGGCTCAAATTTTTGTTTTTTTAAATCTGTTTGCGGATTTGAATTTAATTTTAATTTTAATTTAAGTGGTCACTTGTAAAAATCTCAGCCTATGCGCTCATACCCCTTGGGGGGTACGTGGTGGGTACGTTTCGTACCCACCACGTACCCCCCACGCCCCCCGAATGAATTTCCGCTCTCCTGGGCTCAAATTTTTGTTTTTTTAAATCTGTTTGCGGATTTGAATTTAATTTTAATTTTAATTTAAGTGGTCACTTGTAAAAATCTCAGCCTATGCGCTCATACCCCTTGGGGGGTACGTGGTGGGTACGTTTCGTACCCACCACGTACCCCCCACGCCCCCCGAATGAATTTCCGCTCTCCTGGGCTCAAATTTTTGTTTTTTTGAATCTGTTTGCGGATTTGAATTTAATTTTAATTTTAATTTAAGTGGTCACTTGTAAAAATCTCAGCCTATGCGCTCATACCCAGTATGGGGTACGTGGTGGGTACGTTTCGTACCCACCACGTACCCCCCACGCCCCCCGAATGAATTTCCGCTCTCCTGGGCTCAAATTTTTGTTTTTTTAAATCTGTTTGCGGATTTGAATTTAATTTTAATTTTAATTTAAGTGGTCACTTGTAAAAATCTCAGCCTATGCGCTCATACCCCTTGGGGGGTACGTGGTGGGTACGTTTCGTACCCACCACGTACCCCCCACGCCCCCCGAATGAATTTCCGCTCTCCTGGGCTCAAATTTTTGTTTTTTTAAATCTGTTTGCGGATTTGAATTTAATTTTAATTTTAATTTAAGTGGTCACTTGTAAAAATCTCAGCCTATGCGCTCATACCCCTTGGGGGGTACGTGGTGGGTACGTTTCGTACCCACCACGTACCCCCCACGCCCCCCGAATGAATTTCCGCTCTCCTGGGCTCAAATTTTTGTTTTTTTAAATCTGTTTGCGGATTTGAATTTAATTTTAATTTTAATTTAAGTGGTCACTTGTAAAAATCTCAGCCTATGCGCTCATACCCCTTGGGGGGTACGTGGTGGGTACGTTTCGTACCCACCACGTACCCCCCACGCCCCCCAAATGAATTTCCGCTCTCCTGGGCTCAAATTTTTGTTTTTTTAAATCTGTTTGCGGATTTGAATTTAATTTTAATTTTAATTTAAGTGGTCACTTGTAAAAATCTCAGCCTATGCGCTCATACCCCTTGGGGGGTACGTGGTGGGTACGTTTCGTACCCACCACGTACCCCCCACGCCCCCCGAATGAATTTCCGCTCTCCTGGGCTCAAATTTTTGTTTTTTTAAATCTGTTTGCGGATTTGAATTTAATTTTAATTTTAATTTAAGTGGTCACTTGTAAAAATCTCATCCTATGCGCTCATACCCAGTATATGGTACGTATGGGGTACGATCGTACCCCATACGTTCCCTATACGTACTCCACGCCCCCAAAATGAATTTCCGCTCTCCTGGGCTCAAATTTTTGTTTTTTTAAATCTGTTTGCGGATTTGAATTTAATTTTAATTTTAATTTAAGTGGTCACTTGTAAAAATCTCAGCCTATGCGCTCATACCCCTTGGGGGGTGCGTGGTGGGTACGTTTCGTACCCACCACGTACCCCCCACGCCCCCCGAATGAATTTCCGCTCTCCTGGGCTCAAATTTTTGTTTTTTTAAATCTGTTTGCGGATTTGAATTTAATTTTAATTTTAATTTAAGTGGTCACTTGTAAAAATCTCAGCCTATGCGCTCATACCCCTTGGGGGGTACGTGGTGGGTACGTTCCGTACCCACCACGTACCCCCCACGCCCCCCGAATGAATTTCCGCTCTCCTGGGCTCAAATTTTTGTTTTTTTGAATCTGTTTGCGGATTTGAATTTAATTTTAATTTTAATTTAAGTGGTCACTTGTAAAAATCTCAGCCTATGCGCTCATACCCAGTATGGGGTACGTGGTGGGTACGTTTCGTACCCACCACGTACCCCCCACGCCCCTCGAATGAATTTCCGCTCTCCTGGGCTCAAATTTTTGTTTTTTTAAATCTGTTTGCGGATTTGAATTTAATTTTAATTTTAATTTAAGTGGTCACTTGTAAAAATCTCAGCCTATGCGCTCATACCCCTTGGGGGGTACGTGGTGGGTACGTTTCGTACCCACCACGTACCCCCCACGCCCCCCGAATGAATTTCCGCTCTCCTGGGCTCAAATTTTTGTTTTTTTAAATCTGTTTGCGGATTTGAATTTAATTTTAATTTTAATTTAAGTGGTCACTTGTAAAAATCTCAGCCTATGCGCTCATACCCCTTGGGGGGTACGTGGTGGGTACGTTTCGTACCCACCACGTACCCCCCACGCCCCCCGAATGAATTTCCGCTCTCCTGGGCTCAAATTTTTGTTTTTTTAAATCTGTTTGCGGATTTGAATTTAATTTTAATTTTAATTTAAGTGGTCACTTGTAAAAATCTCAGCCTATGCGCTCATACCCCTTGGGGGGTACGTGGTGGGTACGTTTCGTACCCACCACGTACCCCCCACGCCCCCCAAATGAATTTCCGCTCTCCTGGGCTCAAATTTTTGTTTTTTTAAATCTGTTTGCGGATTTGAATTTAATTTTAATTTTAATTTAAGTGGTCACTTGTAAAAATCTCAGCCTATGCGCTCATACCCCTTGGGGGGTACGTGGTGGGTACGTTTCGTACCCACCACGTACCCCCCACGCCCCCCGAATGAATTTCCGCTCTCCTGGGCTCAAATTTTTGTTTTTTTAAATCTGTTTGCGGATTTGAATTTAATTTTAATTTTAATTTAAGTGGTCACTTGTAAAAATCTCAGCCTATGCGCTCATACCCCTTGGGGGGTACGTGGTGGGTACGTTTCGTACCCACCACGTACCCCCACGCCCCCCGAATGAATTTCCGCTCTCCTGGGCTCAAATTTTTGTTTTTTTAAATCTGTTTGCGGATTTGAATTTAATTTTAATTTTAATTTAAGTGGTCACTTGTAAAAATCTCAGCCTATGCGCTCATACCCCTTGGGGGGTACGTGGTGGGTACGTTTCGTACCCACCACGTACCCCCCACGCCCCCCAAATGAATTTCCGCTCTCCTGGGCTCAAATTTTTGTTTTTTTAAATCTGTTTGCGGATTTGAATTTAATTTTAATTTTAATTTAAGTGGTCACTTGTAAAAATCTCAGCCTATGCGCTCATACCCCTTGGGGGGTACGTGGTGGGTACGTTTCGTACCCACCACGTACCCCCCACGCCCCCCGAATGAATTTCCGCTCTCCTGGGCTCAAATTTTTGTTTTTTTAAATCTGTTTGCGGATTTGAATTTCATTTTAATTTTAATTTAAGTGGTCACTTGTAAAAATCTCATCCTGTGCGCTCATACCCAGTATATGGTACGTATGGGGTACGATCGTACCCCATACGTTCCCTATACGTACTCCACGCCCCCAAAATGAATTTCCGCTCTCCTGGGCTCAAATTTTTGTTTTTTTAAATCTGTTTGCGGATTTGAATTTAATTTTAATTTTAATTTAAGTGGTCACTTGTAAAAATCTCAGCCTATGCGCTCATACCCCTTGGGGGGTACGTGGTGGGTACGTTTCGTACCCACCACGTACCCCCCACGCCCCCCGAATGAATTTCCGCTCTCCTGGGCTCAAATTTTTGTTTTTTTAAATCTGTTTGCGGATTTGAATTTAATTTTAATTTTAATTTAAGTGGTCACTTGTAAAAATCTCAGCCTATGCGCTCATACCCCTTGGGGGGTACGTGGTGGGTACGTTTCGTACCCACCACGTACCCCCCACGCCCCCCGAATGAATTTCCGCTCTCCTGGGCTCAAATTTTTGTTTTTTTGAATCTGTTTGCGGATTTGAATTTAATTTTAATTTTAATTTAAGTGGTCACTTGTAAAAATCTCAGCCTATGCGCTCATACCCAGTATGGGGTACGTGGTGGGTACGTTTCGTACCCACCACGTACCCCCCACGCCCCCCGAATGAATTTCCGCTCTCCTGGGCTCAAATTTTTGTTTTTTTAAATCTGTTTGCGGATTTGAATTTAATTTTAATTTTAATTTAAGTGGTCACTTGTAAAAATCTCAGCCTATGCGCTCATACCCCTTGGGGGGTACGTGGTGGGTACGTTTCGTACCCACCACGTACCCCCCACGCCCCCCGAATGAATTTCCGCTCTCCTGGGCTCAAATTTTTGTTTTTTTAAATCTGTTTGCGGATTTGAATTTAATTTTAATTTTAATTTAAGTGGTCACTTGTAAAAATCTCAGCCTATGCGCTCATACCCCTTGGGGGGTACGTGGTGGGTACGTTTCGTACCCACCACGTACCCCCCACGCCCCCCGAATGAATTTCCGCTCTCCTGGGCTCAAATTTTTGTTTTTTTAAATCTGTTTGCGGATTTGAATTTAATTTTAATTTTAATTTAAGTGGTCACTTGTAAAAATCTCAGCCTATGCGCTCATACCCCTTGGGGGGTACGTGGTGGGTACGTTTCGTACCCACCACGTACCCCCCACGCCCCCCAAATGAATTTCCGCTCACCTGGGCTCAAATTTTTGTTTTTTTAAATCTGTTTGCGGATTTGAATTTAATTTTAATTTTAATTTAAGTGGTCACTTGTAAAAATCTCAGCCTATGCGCTCATACCCCTTGGGGGGTACGTGGTGGGTACGTTTCGTACCCACCACGTACCCCCCACGCCCCCCGAATGAATTTCCGCTCTCCTGGGCTCAAATTTTTGTTTTTTTAAATCTGTTTGCGGATTTGAATTTCATTTTAATTTTAATTTAAGTGGTCACTTGTAAAAATCTCATCCTATGCGCTCATACCCAGTATATGGTACGTATGGGGTACGATCGTACCCCATACGTTCCCTATACGTACTCCACGCCCCCAAAATGAATTTCCGCTCTCCTGGGCTCAAATTTTTGTTTTTTTAAATCTGTTTGCGGATTTGAATTTAATTTTAATTTTAATTTAAGTGGTCACTTGTAAAAATCTCAGCCTATGCGCTCATACCCCTTGGGGGGTACGTGGTGGGTACGTTTCGTACCCACCACGTACCCCCCACGCCCCCCAAATGAATTTCCGCTCTCCTGGGCTCAAATTTTTGTTTTTTTAAATCTGTTTGCGGATTTGAATTTAATTTTAATTTTAATTTAAGTGGTCACTTGTAAAAATCTCATCCTATGCGCTCATACCCAGTATATGGTACGTATGGGGTACGATCGTACCCCATACGTTCCCTATACGTACTCCACGCCCCCAAAATGAATTTCCGCTCTCCTGGGCTCAAATTTTTGTTTTTTTAAATCTGTTTGCGGATTTGAATTTAATTTTAATTTTAATTTAAGTGGTCACTTGTAAAAATCTCAGCCTATGCGCTCATACCCCTTGGGGGGTACGTGGTGGGTACGTTTCGTACCCACCACGTACCCCCCACGCCCCCCGAATGAATTTCCGCTCTCCTGGGCTCAAATTTTTGTTTTTTTAAATCTGTTTGCGGATTTGAATTTAATTTTAATTTTAATTTAAGTGGTCACTTGTAAAAATCTCAGCCTATGCGCTCATACCCCTTGGGGGGTACGTGGTGGGTACGTTTCGTACCCACCACGTACCCCCACGCCCCCCGAATGAATTTCCGCTCTCCTGGGCTCAAATTTTTGTTTTTTTAAATCTGTTTGCGGATTTGAATTTAATTTGAATTTTAATTTAAGTGGTCACTTGTAAAAATCTCAGCCTATGCGCTCATACCCCTTGGGGGGTACGTGGTGGGTACGTTTCGTACCCACCACGTACCCTTCACGCCCCCCAAATGAATTTCCGCTCTCCTGGGCTCAAATTTTTGTTTTTTTAAATCTGTTTGCGGATTTGAATTTAATTTTAATTTTAATTTAAGTGGTCACTTGTAAAAATCTCAGCCTATGCGCTCATACCCCTTGGGGGTACGTGGTGGGTACGTTTCGTACCCACCACGTACCCCCCACGCCCCCCAAATGAATTTCCGCTCTCCTGGGCTCAAATTTTTGTTTTTTTAAATCTGTTTGCGGATTTGAATTTAATTTTAATTTTAATTTAAGTGGTCACTTGTAAAAATCTCATCCTATGCGCTCATACCCAGTATATGGTACGTATGGGGTACGATCGTACCCCATACGTTCCCTATACGTACTCCACGCCCCCAAAATGAATTTCCGCTCTCCTGGGCTCAAATTTTTGTTTTTTTAAATCTGTTTGCGGATTTGAATTTAATTTTAATTTTAATTTAAGTGGTCACTTGTAAAAATCTCAGCCTATGCGCTCATACCCCTTGGGGGGTACGTGGTGGGTACGTTTCGTACATACCACGTACCCCCCACGCCCCCCGAATGAATTTCCGCTCTCCTGGGCTCAAATTTTTGTTTTTTTAAATCTGTTTGCGGATTTGAATTTAATTTTAATTTTAATTTAAGTGGTCACTTGTAAAAATCTCATCCTATGCGCTCATACCCAGTATATGGTACGTATGGGGTACGATCGTACCCCATACGTTCCCTATACGTACTCCACGCCCCCAAAATGAATTTCCGCTCTCCTGGGCTCAAATTTTTGTTTTTTTAAATCTGTTTGCGGATTTGAATTTAATTTTAATTTTAATTTAAGTGGTCACTTGTAAAAATCTCAGCCTATGCGCTCATACCCCTTGGGGGGTACGTGGTGGGTACGTTTCGTACCCACCACGTACCCCCCACGCCCCCCGAATGAATTTCCGCTCTCCTGGGCTCAAATTTTTGTTTTTTTAAATCTGTTTGCGGATTTGAATTTAATTTTAATTTTAATTTAAGTGGTCACTTGTAAAAATCTCAGCCTATGCGCTCATACCCCTTGGAGGGTACGTGGTGGGTACGTTTCGTACCCACCACGTACCCCCCACGCCCCCCGAATGAATTTCCGCTCTCCTGGGCTCAAATTTTTGTTTTTTTAAATCTGTTTGCGGATTTGAATTTAATTTTAATTTTAATTTAAGTGGTCACTTGTAAAAATCTCAGCCTATGCGCTCATACCCCTTGGGGGGTACGTGGTGGGTACGTTTCGTACCCACCACGTACCCCCCACGCCCCCCAAATGAATTTCCGCTCTCCTGGGCTCAAATTTTTGTTTTTTTAAATCTGTTTGCGGATTTGAATTTAATTTTAATTTTAATTTAAGTGGTCAGTTGTAAAAATGTCAGCCTATGCGCTCATACCCCTTGGGGGGTACGTGGTGGGTACGTTTCGTACCCACCACGTACCCCCCACGCCCCCCGAATGAATTTCCGCTCTCCTGGGCTCAAATTTTTGTTTTTTTAAATCTGTTTGCGGATTTGAATTTAATTTTAATTTTAATTTAAGTGGTCACTTGTAAAAATCTCATCCTATGCGCTCATACCCAGTATATGGTACGTATGGGGTACGATCGTACCCCATACGTTCCTTATACGTACTCCACGCCCCCAAAATGAATTTCCGCTCTCCTGGGCTCAAATTTTTGTTTTTTTAAATCTGTTTGCGGATTTGAATTTAATTTTAATTTTAATTTAAGTGGTCACTTGTAAAAATCTCAGCCTATGCGCTCATACCCCTTAGGGGGTACGTGGTGGGTACGTTTCGTACCCACCACGTACCCCCCACGCCCCCCGAATGAATTTCCGCTCTCCTGGGCTCAAATTTTTGTTTTTTTAAATCTGTTTGCGGATTTGAATTTCATTTTAATTTTAATTTAAGTGGTCACTTGTAAAAATCTCATCCTATGCGCTCATACCCAGTATATGGTACGTATGGGGTACGATCGTACCCCATACGTTCCTTATACGTACTCCACGCCCCCAAAATGAATTTCCGCTCTCCTGGGCTCAAATTTTTGTTTTTTTAAATCTGTTTGCGGATTTGAATTTAATTTTAATTTTAATTTAAGTGGTCACTTGTGAAAATCTCAGCCTATGCGCTCATACCCCTTGGGGGGTACGTGGTGGGTACGTTTCGTACCCACCACGTACCCCCCACGCCCCCCAAATGAATTTCCGCTCTCCTGGGCTCAAATTTTTGTTTTTTTAAATCTGTTTGCGGATTTGAATTTAATTTTAATTTTAATTTAAGTGGTCACTTGTAAAAATCTCAGCCTATGCGCTCATACCCCTTGGGGGGTACGTGGTGGGTACGTTTCGTACCCACCACGTACCCCCCACGCCCCCCAAATGAATTTCCGCTCTCCTGGGCTCAAATTTTTGTTTTTTTAAATCTGTTTGCGGATTTGAATTTCATTTTAATTTTAATTTAAGTGGTCACTTGTAAAAATCTCATCCTATGCGCTCATACCCAGTATATGGTACGTATGGGGTACGATCGTACCCCATACGTTCCCTATACGTACTCCACGCCCCCAAAATGAATTTCCGCTCTCCTGGGCTCAAATTTTTGTTTTTTTAAATCTGTTTGCGGATTTGAATTTAATTTTAATTTTAATTTAAGTGGTCACTTGTAAAAATCTCAGCCTATGCGCTCATACCCCTTGGGGGTACGTGGTGGGTACGTTTCGTACCCACCACGTACCCCCCACGCCCCCCAAATGAATTTCCGCTCTCCTGGGCTCAAATTTTTGTTTTTTTAAATCTGTTTGCGGATTTGAATTTAATTTTAATTTTAATTTAAGTGGTCACTTGTAAAAATCTCAGCCTATGCGCTCATACCCCTTGGGGGTACGTGGTGGGTACGTTTCGTACCCACCACGTACCCCCCACGCCCCCCAAATGAATTTCCGCTCTCCTGGGCTCAAATTTTTGTTTTTTTAAATCTGTTTGCGGATTTGAATTTAATTTTAATTTTAATTTAAGTGGTCACTTGTAAAAATCTCAGCCTATGCGCTCATACCCCTTGGGGGGTACGTGGTGGGTACGTTTCGTACCCACCACGTACCCCCCACGCCCCCCGAATGAATTTCCGCTCTCCTGGGCTCAAATTTTTGTTTTTTTAAATCTGTTTGCGGATTTGAATTTAATTTTAATTTTAATTTAAGTGGTCACTTGTAAAAATCTCATCCTATGCGCTCATACCCAGTATATGGTACGTATGGGGTACGATCGTACCCCATACGTTCCCTATACGTACTCCACGCCCCCAAAATGAATTTCCGCTCTCCTGGGCTCAAATTTTTGTTTTTTTAAATCTGTTTGCGGATTTGAATTTAATTTTAATTTTAATTTAAGTGGTCACTTGTAAAAATCTCAGCCTATGCGCTCATACCCCTTAGGGGGTACGTGGTGGGTACGTTTCGTACCCACCACGTACCCCCCACGCCCCCCGAATGAATTTCCGCTCTCCTGGGCTCAAATTTTTGTTTTTTTAAATCTGTTTGCGGATTTGAATTTAATTTTAATTTTAATTTAAGTGGTCACTTGTAAAAATCTCAGCCTATGCGCTCATACCCCTTGGAGGGTACGTGGTGGGTACGTTTCGTACCCACCACGTACCCCCCACGCCCCCCGAATGAATTTCCGCTCTCCTGGGCTCAAATTTTTGTTTTTTTAAATCTGTTTGCGGATTTGAATTTAATTTTAATTTTAATTTAAGTGGTCACTTGTAAAAATCTCAGCCTATGCGCTCATACCCCTTGGGGGGTACGTGGTGGGTACGTTTCGTACCCACCACGTACCCCCCACGCCCCCCAAATGAATTTCCGCTCTCCTGGGCTCAAATTTTTGTTTTTTTAAATCTGTTTGCGGATTTGAATTTAATTTTAATTTTAATTTAAGTGGTCAGTTGTAAAAATCTCAGCCTATGCGCTCATACTCCACGCCCCCAAAATGAATTTCCGCTCTCCTGGGCTCAAATTTTTGTTTTTTTAAATCTGTTTGCGGATTTGAATTTAATTTTAATTTTAATTTAAGTGGTCACTTGTGAAAATCTCAGCCTATGCGCTCATACCCCTTGGGGGGTACGTGGTGGGTACGTTTCGTACCCACCACGTACCCCCCACGCCCCCCAAATGAATTTCCGCTCTCCTGGGCTCAAATTTTTGTTTTTTTAAATCTGTTTGCGGATTTGAATTTAATTTTAATTTTAATTTAAGTGGTCACTTGTAAAAATCTCAGCCTATGCGCTCATACCCCTTGGGGGGTACGTGGTGGGTACGTTTCGTACCCCATACGTTCCCTATACGTACTCCACGCCCCCAAAATGAATTTCCGCTCTCCTGGGCTCAAATTTTTGTTTTTTTAAATCTGTTTGCGGATTTGAATTTAATTTTAATTTTAATTTAAGTGGTCACTTGTAAAAATCTCAGCCTATGCGCTCATACCCCTTGGGGGTACGTGGTGGGTACGTTTCGTACCCACCACGTACCCCCCACGCCCCCCAAATGAATTTCCGCTCTCCTGGGCTCAAATTTTTGTTTTTTTAAATCTGTTTGCGGATTTGAATTTAATTTTAATTTTAATTTAAGTGGTCACTTGTAAAAATCTCAGCCTATGCGCTCATACCCCTTGGGGGTACGTGGTGGGTACGTTTCGTACCCACCACGTACCCCCCACGCCCCCCAAATGAATTTCCGCTCTCCTGGGCTCAAATTTTTGTTTTTTTAAATCTGTTTGCGGATTTGAATTTAATTTTAATTTTAATTTAAGTGGTCACTTGTAAAAATCTCAGCCTATGCGCTCATACCCCTTGGGGGGTACGTGGTGGGTACGTTTCGTACCCACCACGTACCCCCCACGCCCCCCGAATGAATTTCCGCTCTCCTGGGCTCAAATTTTTGTTTTTTTAAATCTGTTTGCGGATTTGAATTTAATTTTAATTTTAATTTAAGTGGTCACTTGTAAAAATCTCATCCTATGCGCTCATACCCAGTATATGGTACGTATGGGGTACGATCGTACCCCATACGTTCCCTATACGTACTCCACGCCCCCAAAATGAATTTCCGCTCTCCTGGGCTCAAATTTTTGTTTTTTTAAATCTGTTTGCGGATTTGAATTTAATTTTAATTTTAATTTAAGTGGTCACTTGTAAAAATCTCAGCCTATGCGCTCATACCCCTTGGGGGGTACGTGGTGGGTACGTTTCGTACCCACCACGTACCCCCCACGCCCCCCGAATGAATTTCCGCTCTCCTGGGCTCAAATTTTTGTTTTTTTAAATCTGTTTGCGGATTTGAATTTAATTTTAATTTTAATTTAAGTGGTCACTTGTAAAAATCTCATCCTATGCGCTCATACCCAGTATATGGTACGTATGGGGTACGATCGTACCCCATACGTTCCCTATACGTACTCCACGCCCCCAAAATGAATTTCCGCTCTCCTGGGCTCAAATTTTTGTTTTTTTAAATCTGTTTGCGGATTTGAATTTAATTTTAATTTTAATTTAAGTGGTCACTTGTAAAAATCTCAGCCTATGCGCTCATACCCCTTGGGGGGTACGTGGTGGGTACGTTTCGTACCCACCACGTACCCCCCACGCCCCCCGAATGAATTTCCGCTCTCCTGGGCTAAAATTTTTGTTTTTTTAAATCTGTTTGCGGATTTGAATTTCATTTTAATTTTAATTTAAGTGGTCACTTGTAAAAATCTCATCCTATGCGCTCATACCCAGTATATGGTACGTATGGGGTACGATCGTACCCCATACGTTCCCTATACGTACTCCACGCCCCCAAAATGAATTTCCGCTCTCCTGGGCTCAAATTTTTGTTTTTTTAAATCTGTTTGCGGATTTGAATTTAATTTTAATTTTAATTTAAGTGGTCACTTGTAAAAATCTCAGCCTATGCGCTCATACCCCTTGGGGGGTACGTGGTGGGTACGTTTCGTACCCACCACGTACCCCCCGCGCCCCCCAAATGAATTTCCGCTCTCCTGGGCTCAAATTTTTGTTTTTTTAAATCTGTTTGCGGATTTGAATTTAATTTTAATTTTAATTTAAGTGGTCACTTGTAAAAATCTCATCCTATGCGCTCATACCCAGTATATGGTACGTATGGGGTACGATCGTACCCCATACGTTCCCTATACGTACTCCACGCCCCAAAATTAATTTCCGCTCTCCTGGGCTCAAATTTTTGTTTTTTTAAATCTGTTTGCGGATTTGAATTTCATTTTAATTTTAATTTAAGTGGTCACTTGTAAAAATCTCAGCCTATGCGCTCATACCCCTTGGGGGGTACGTGGTGGGTACGTTTCGTACCCACCACGTACCCCCCACGCCCCCCGAATGAATTTCCGCTCTCCTGGGCTCAAATTTTTGTTTTTTTAAATCTGTTTGCGGATTTGAATTTAATTTTAATTTTAATTTAAGTGGTCACTTGTAAAAATCTCAGCCGTTTCGTACCCACCACGTACCCCCCACGCCCCCCAAATGAATTTCCGCTCTCCTGGGCTCAAATTTTTGTTTTTTTAAATCTGTTTGCGGATTTGAATTTAATTTTAATTTTAATTTAAGTGGTCACTTGTAAAAATCTCATCCTATGCGCTCATACCCCTTGGGGGGTACGTGGTGGGTACGTTTCGTACCCACCACGTACCTCCCACGCCCCCCGAATGAATTTCCGCTCTCCTGGGCTCAAATTTTTGTTTTTTTAAATCTGTTTGCGGATTTGAATTTCATTTTAATTTTAATTTAAGTGGTCACTTGTAAAAATCTCATCCTATGCGCTCATACCCAGTATATGGTACGTATGGGGTACGATCGTACCCCATACGTTCCCTATACGTACTCCACGCCCCCAAAATGAATTTCCGCTCTCCTGGGCTCAAATTTTTGTTTTTTTAAATCTGTTTGCGGATTTGAATTTAATTTTAATTTTAATTTAAGTGGTCACTTGTAAAAATCTCAGCCTATGCGCTCATACCCCTTGGGGGGTACGTGGTGGGTACGTTTCGTACCCACCACGTACCCCCCACGCCCCCCGAATGAATTTCCGCTCTCCTGGGCTCAAATTTTTGTTTTTTTAAATCTGTTTGCGGATTTGAATTTAATTTTAATTTTAATTTAAGTGGTCACTTGTAAAAATCTCAGCCTATGCGCTCATACCCCTTGGGGGGTACGTGGTGGGTACGTTTCGTACCCACCACGTACCCCCCACGCCCCCCAAATGAATTTCCGCTCTCCTGGGCTCAAATTTTTGTTTTTTTAAATCTGTTTGCGGATTTGAATTTCATTTTAATTTTAATTTAAGTGGTCACTTGTAAAAATCTCATCCTATGCGCTCATACCCAGTATATGGTACGTATGGGGTACGATCGTACCCCATACGTTCCCTATACGTACTCCACGCCCCCAAAATGAATTTCCGCTCTCCTGGGCTCAAATTTTTGTTTTTTTAAATCTGTTTGCGGATTTGAATTTAATTTTAATTTTAATTTAAGTGGTCACTTGTAAAAATCTCAGCCTATGCGCTCATACCCCTTGGGGGGTACGTGGTGGGTACGTTTCGTACCCACCACGTACCCCCCACGCCCCCCGAATGAATTTCCGCTCTCCTGGGCTCAAATTTTTGTTTTTTTAAATCTGTTTGCGGATTTGAATTTAATTTTAATTTTAATTTAAGTGGTCACTTGTAAAAATCTCAGCCTATGCGCTCATACCCCTTGGGGGGTACGTGGTGGGTACGTTTCGTACCCACCACGTACCCCCCACGCCCCCCGAATGAATTTCCGCTCTCCTGGGCTCAAATTTTTGTTTTTTTAAATCTGTTTGCGGATTTGAATTTCATTTTAATTTTAATTTAAGTGGTCACTTGTAAAAATCTCATCCTATGCGCTCATACCCAGTATATGGTACGTATGGGGTACGATCGTACCCCATACGTTCCCTATACGTACTCCACGCCCCCAAAATGAATTTCCGCTCTCCTGGGCTCAAATTTTTGTTTTTTTAAATCTGTTTGCGGATTTGAATTTAATTTTAATTTTAATTTAAGTGGTCACTTGTAAAAATCTCATCCTATGCGCTCATACCCAGTATATGGTACGTATGTGGTACGATCGTACCCCATACGTTCCCTATACGTACTCCACGCCCCCAAAATGAATTTCCGCTCTCCTGGGCTAAAATTTTTGTTTTTTTAAATCTGTTTGCGGATTTGAATTTAATTTTAATTTTAATTTAAGTGGTCACTTGTAAAAATCTCAGCCTATGCGCTCATACCCCTTGGGGGGTACGTGGTGGGTACGTTTCGTACCCACCACGTACCCCCCACGCCCCCCGAATGAATTTCCGCTCTCCTGGGCTCAAATTTTTGTTTTTTTAAATCTGTTTGCGGATTTGAATTTAATTTTAATTTTAATTTAAGTGGTCACTTGTAAAAATCTCAGCCTATGCGCTCATACCCCTTGGGGGGTACGTGGTGGGTACGTTTCGTACCCACCACGTACCCCCCACGCCCCCCAAATGAATTTCCGCTCTCCTGGGCTCAAATTTTTGTTTTTTTAAATCTGTTTGCGGATTTGAATTTAATTTTAATTTTAATTTAAGTGGTCACTTGTAAAAAACTCAGCCTATGCGCTCATACCCCTTGGGGGGTACGTGGTGGGTACGTTTCGTACCCACCACGTACCCCCCACGCCCCCCAAATGAATTTCCGCTCTCCTGGGCTCAAACTTTTGTTTTTTTAAATCTGTTTGCGGATTTGAATTTAATTTTAATTTTAATTTAAGTGGTCACTTGTAAAAATCTCAGCCTATGCGCTCATACCCCTTGGGGGGTACGTGGTGGGTACGTTTCGTACCCACCACGTACCCCCCACGCCCCCCGAATGAATTTCCGCTCTCCTGGGCTCAAATTTTTGTTTTTTTAAATCTGTTTGCGGATTTGAATTTAATTTTAATTTTAATTTAAGTGGTCACTTGTAAAAATCTCATCCTATGCGCTCATACCCAGTATATGGTACGTATGGGGTACGATCGTACCCCATACGTTCCCTATACGTACTCCACGCCCCCAAAATGAATTTCCGCTCTCCTGGGCTCAAATTTTTGTTTTTTTAAATCTGTTTGCGGATTTGAATTTAATTTTAATTTTAATTTAAGTGGTCACTTGTAAAAATCTCAGCCTATGCGCTCATACCCCTTGGGGGGTACGTGGTGGGTACGTTTCGTACCCACCACGTACCCCCCACGCCCCCCGAATGAATTTCCGCTCTCCTGGGCTCAAATTTTTGTTTTTTTAAATCTGTTTGCGGATTTGAATTTAATTTTAATTTTAATTTAAGTGGTCACTTGTAAAAATCTCAGCCTATGCGCTCATACCCCTTGGGGGGTACGTGGTGGGTACGTTTCGTACCCACCACGTACCCCCCACGCCCCCCAAATGAATTTCCGCTCTCCTGGGCTCAAATTTTTGTTTTTTTAAATCTGTTTGCGGATTTGAATTTAATTTTAATTTTAATTTAAGTGGTCACTTGTAAAAATCTCAGCCTATGCGCTCATACCCCTTGGGGGGTACGTGGTGGGTACGTTTCGTACCCACCACGTACCCCCCACGCCCCCCGAATGAATTTCCGCTCTCCTGGGCTCAAATTTTTGTTTTTTTAAATCTGTTTGCGGATTTGAATTTCATTTTAATTTTAATTTAATTGGTCACTTGTAAAAATCTCAGCCTATGCGCTCATACCCCTTGGGGGGTACGTGGTGGGTACGTTTCGTACCCACCACGTACCCCCCACGCCCCCCGAATGAATTTCCGCTCTCCTGGGCTCAAATTTTTGTTTTTTTAAATCTGTTTGCGGATTTGAATTTCATTTTAATTTTAATTTAATTGGTCACTTGTAAAAATCTCAGCCTATGCGCTCATACCCCTTGGGGGGTACGTGGTGGGTACGTTTCGTACCCACCACGTACCCCCCACGCCCCCCGAATGAATTTCCGCTCTCCTGGGCTCAAATTTTTGTTTTTTTGAATCTGTTTGCGGATTTGAATTTAATTTTAATTTTAATTTAAGTGGTCACTTGTAAAAATCTCAGCCTATGCGCTCATACCCCTTGGGGGGTACGTGGTGGGTACGTTTCGTACCCACCACGTACCCCCCACGCCCCCCGAATGAATTTCCGCTCTCCTGGGCTCAAATTTTTGTTTTTTTAAATCTGTTTGCGGATTTGAATTTCATTTTAATTTTAATTTAATTGGTCACTTGTAAAAATCTCAGCCTATGCGCTCATACCCCTTGGGGGGTACGTGGTGGGTACGTTTCGTACCCACCACGTACCCCCCACGCCCCCCGAATGAATTTCCGCTCTCCTGGGCTCAAATTTTTGTTTTTTTAAATCTGTTTGCGGATTTGAATTTCATTTTAATTTTAATTTAATTGGTCACTTGTAAAAATCTCAGCCTATGCGCTCATACCCCTTGGGGGGTACGTGGTGGGTACGTTTCGTACCCACCACGTACCCCCCACGCCCCCCGAATGAATTTCCGCTCTCCTGGGCTCAAATTTTTGTTTTTTTAAATCTGTTTGCGGATTTGAATTTCATTTTAATTTTAATTTAATTGGTCACTTGTAAAAATCTCAGCCTATGCGCTCATACCCCTTGGGGGGTACGTGGTGGGTACGTTTCGTACCCACCACGTACCCCCCACGCCCCCCGAATGAATTTCCGCTCTCCTGGGCTCAAATTTTTGTTTTTTTAAATCTGTTTGCGGATTTGAATTTCATTTTAATTTTAATTTAATTGGTCACTTGTAAAAATCTCAGCCTATGCGCTCATACCCCTTGGGGGGTACGTGGTGGGTACGTTTCGTACCCACCACGTACCCCCCACGCCCCCCGAATGAATTTCCGCTCTCCTGGGCTCAAATTTTTGTTTTTTTGAATCTGTTTGCGGATTTGAATTTAATTTTAATTTTAATTTAAGTGGTCACTTGTAAAAATCTCAGCCTATGCGCTCATACCCAGTATGGGGTACATGGTGGGTACGTTTCGTACCCACCACGTACCCCCCACGCCCCCCGAATGAATTTCCGCTCTCCTGGGCTCAAATTTTTGTTTTTTTAAATCTGTTTGCGGATTTGAATTTCATTTTAATTTTAATTTAAGTGGTCACTTGTAAAAATCTCAGCCTATGCGCTCATACCCCTTGGGGGGTACGTGGTGGGTACGTTTCGTACCCACCACGTACCCCCCACGCCCCCCAAATGAATTTCCGCTCTCCTGGGTTCAAATTTTTGTTTTTTTAAATCTGTTTGCGGATTTGAATTTAATTTTAATTTTAATTTAAGTGGTCACTTGTAAAAATCTCATCCTATGCGCTCATACCCAGTATATGGTACGTATGGGGTACGATCGTACCCCATACGTTCCCTATACGTACTCCACGCCCCCAAAATGAATTTCCGCTCTCCTGGGCTCAAATTTTTGTTTTTTTAAATCTGTTTGCGGATTTGAATTTAATTTTAATTTTAATTTAAGTGGTCACTTGTAAAAATCTCAGCCTATGCGCTCATACCCAGTATATGGTACGTATGGGGTACGATCGTACCCCATACGTTCCCTATACGTACTCCACGCCCCCAAAATGAATTTCTGCTCTCCTGGGCTCAAATTTTTGTTTTTTTAAATCTGTTTGCGGATTTGAATTTAATTTTAATTTTAATTTAAGTGGTCACTTGTAAAAATCTCAGCCTATGCGCTCATACCCCTTGGGGGGTACGTGGTGGGTACGTTTCGTACCCACCACGTACCCCCCACGCCCCCCAAATGAATTTCCGCTCTCCTGGGCTCAAATTTTTGTTTTTTTAAATCTGTTTGCGGATTTGAATTTAATTTTAATTTTAATTTAAGTGGTCACTTGTAAAAATCTCATCCTATGCGCTCATACCCAGTATATGGTACGTATGGGGTACGATCGTACCCCATACGTTCCCTATACGTACTCCACGCCCCCAAAATGAATTTCCGCTCTCCTGGGCTCAAATTTTTGTTTTTTTAAATCTGTTTGCGGATTTGAATTTAATTTTAATTTTAATTTAAGTGGTCACTTGTAAAAATCTCAGCCTATGCGCTCATACCCCTTGGGGGGTACGTGGTGGGTACGTTTCGTACCCACCACGTACCCCCCACGCCCCCCGAATGAATTTCCGCTCTCCTGGGCTCAAATTTTTGTTTTTTTAAATCTGTTTGCGGATTTGAATTTAATTTTAATTTTAATTTAAGTGGTCACTTGTAAAAATCTCAGCCTATGCGCTCATACCCCTTGGGGGGTACGTGGTGGGTACGTTTCGTACCCACCACGTACCCCCCACGTACCCCCCACGCCCCCCAAATGAATTTCCGCTCTCCTGGGCTCAAATTTTTGTTTTTTTAAATCTGTTTGCGGATTTGAATTTAATTTTAATTTTAATTTAAGTGGTCACTTGTAAAAATCTCAGCCTATGCGCTCATACCCCTTGGGGGGTACGTGGTGGGTACGTTTCGTACCCACCACGTACCCCCCACGCCCCCCGAATGAATTTCCGCTCTCCTGGGCTCAAATTTTTGTTTTTTTAAATCTGTTTGCGGATTTGAATTTCATTTTAATTTTAATTTAATTGGTCACTTGTAAAAATCTCAGCCTATGCGCTCATACCCCTTGGGGGGTACGTGGTGGGTACGTTTCGTACCCACCACGTACCCCCCACGCCCCCCGAATGAATTTCCGCTCTCCTGGGCTCAAATTTTTGTTTTTTTAAATCTGTTTGCGGATTTGAATTTCATTTTAATTTTAATTTAATTGGTCACTTGTAAAAATCTCAGCCTATGCGCTCATACCCCTTGGGGGGTACGTGGTGGGTACGTTTCGTACCCACCACGTACCCCCCACGCCCCCCGAATGAATTTCCGCTCTCCTGGGCTCAAATTTTTGTTTTTTTGAATCTGTTTGCGGATTTGAATTTAATTTTAATTTTAATTTAAGTGGTCACTTGTAAAAATCTCAGCCTATGCGCTCATACCCCCACGCCCCCCGAATGAATTTCCGCTCTCCTGGGCTCAAATTTTTGTTTTTTTAAATCTGTTTGCGGATTTGAATTTCATTTTAATTTTAATTTAATTGGTCACTTGTAAAAATCTCAGCCTATGCGCTCATACCCCTTGGGGGGTACGTGGTGGGTACGTTTCGTACCCACCACGTACCCCCCACGCCCCCCGAATGAATTTCCGCTCTCCTGGGCTCAAATTTTTGTTTTTTTGAATCTGTTTGCGGATTTGAATTTAATTTTAATTTTAATTTAAGTGGTCACTTGTAAAAATCTCATCCTATGCGCTCATACCCAGTATATGGTACGTATGGGGTACGATCGTACCCCATACGTTCCCTATACGTACTCCACGCCCCCAAAATGAATTTCCGCTCTCCTGGGCTCAAATTTTTGTTTTTTTAAATCTGTTTGCGGATTTGAATTTAATTTTAATTTTAATTTAAGTGGTCACTTGTAAAAATCTCAGCCTATGCGCTCATACCCCTTGGGGGGTACGTGGTGGGTACGTTTCGTACCCACCACGTACCCCCCACGCCCCCCAAATGAATTTCCGCTCTCCTGGGCTCAAATTTTTGTTTTTTTAAATCTGTTTGCGGATTTGAATTTAATTTTAATTTTAATTTAAGTGGTCACTTGTAAAAATCTCATCCTATGCGCTCATACCCAGTATATGGTACGTATGGGGTACGATCGTACCCCATACGTTCCCTATACGTACTCCACGCCCCCAAAATGAATTTCCGCTCTCCTGGGCTCAAATTTTTGTTTTTTTAAATCTGTTTGCGGATTTGAATTTAATTTTAATTTTAATTTAAGTGGTCACTTGTAAAAATCTCAGCCTATGCGCTCATACCCAGTATATGGTACGTATGGGGTACGATCGTACCCCATACGTTCCCTATACGTACTCCACGCCCCCAAAATGAATTTCCGCTCTCCTGGGCTCAAATTTTTGTTTTTTTAAATCTGTTTGCGGATTTGAATTTAATTTTAATTTTAATTTAAGTGGTCACTTGTAAAAATCTCAGCCTATGCGCTCATACCCCTTGGGGGGTACGTGGTGGGTACGTTTCGTACCCACCACGTACCCCCCACGCCCCCCAAATGAATTTCCGCTCTCCTGGGCTCAAATTTTTGTTTTTTTAAATCTGTTTGCGGATTTGAATTTAATTTTAATTTTAATTTAAGTGGTCACTTGTAAAAATCTCATCCTATGCGCTCATACCCAGTATATGGTACGTATGGGGTACGATCGTACCCCATACGTTCCCTATACGTACTCCACGCCCCCAAAATGAATTTCCGCTCTCCTGGGCTCAAATTTTTGTTTTTTTAAATCTGTTTGCGGATTTGAATTTAATTTTAATTTTAATTTAAGTGGTCACTTGTAAAAATCTCAGCCTATGCGCTCATACCCCTTGGGGGGTACGTGGTGGGTACGTTTCGTACCCACCACGTACCCCCCACGCCCCCCGAATGAATTTCCGCTCTCCTGGGCTCAAATTTTTGTTTTTTTAAATCTGTTTGCGGATTTGAATTTAATTTTAATTTTAATTTAAGTGGTCACTTGTAAAAATCTCAGCCTATGCGCTCATACCCCTTGGGGGGTACGTGGTGGGTACGTTTCGTACCCACCACGTACCCCCCACGCCCCCCAAATGAATTTCCGCTCTCCTGGGCTCAAATTTTTGTTTTTTTAAATCTGTTTGCGGATTTGAATTTAATTTTAATTTTAATTTAAGTGGTCACTTGTAAAAATCTCAGCCTATGCGCTCATACCCCTTGGGGGGTACGTGGTGGGTACGTTTCGTACCCACCACGTACCCCCCATGCCCCCCGAATGAATTTCCGCTCTCCTGGGCTCAAATTTTTGTTTTTTTAAATCTGTTTGCGGATTTGAATTTCATTTTAATTTTAATTTAATTGGTCACTTGTAAAAATCTCAGCCTATGCGCTCATACCCCTTGGGGGGTACGTGGTGGGTACGTTTCGTACCCACCACGTACCCCCCACGCCCCCCGAATGAATTTCCGCTCTCCTGGGCTCAAATTTTTGTTTTTTTGAATCTGTTTGCGGATTTGAATTTAATTTTAATTTTAATTTAAGTGGTCACTTGTAAAAATCTCAGCCTATGCGCTCATACCCCTTGGGGGGTACGTGGTGGGTACGTTTCGTACCCACCACGTACCCCCCACGCCCCCCGAATGAATTTCCGCTCTCCTGGGCTCAAATTTTTGTTTTTTTAAATCTGTTTGCGGATTTGAATTTCATTTTAATTTTAATTTAATTGGTCACTTGTAAAAATCTCAGCCTATGCGCTCATACCCCTTGGGGGGTACGTGGTGGGTACGTTTCGTACCCACCACGTACCCCCCACGCCCCCCGAATGAATTTCCGCTCTCCTGGGCTCAAATTTTTGTTTTTTTAAATCTGTTTGCGGATTTGAATTTCATTTTAATTTTAATTTAAGTCGTCACTTGTAAAAATCTCATCCTATGCGCTCATACCCAGTATATGGTACGTATGGGGTACGATCGTACCCCATACGTTCCCTATACGTACTCCACGCCCCCAAAATGAATTTCCGCTCTCCTGGGCTCAAATTTTTGTTTTTTTAAATCTGTTTGCGGATTTGAATTTAATTTTAATTTTAATTTAACTGGTCACTTGTAAAAATCTCAGCCTATGCGCTCATACCCCTTGGGGGGTACGTGGTGGGTACGTTTCGTACCCACCACGTACCCCCCACGCCCCCCAAATGAATTTCCGCTCTCCTGGGCTCAAATTTTTGTTTTTTTAAATCTGTTTGCGGATTTGAATTTAATTTTAATTTTAATTTAAGTGGTCACTTGTAAAAATCTCATCCTATGCGCTCATACCCAGTATATGGTACGTATGGGGTACGATCGTACCCCATACGTTCCCTATACGTACTCCACGCCCCCAAAATGAATTTCCGCTCTCCTGGGCTCAAATTTTTGTTTTTTTAAATCTGTTTGCGGATTTGAATTTAATTTTAATTTTAATTTAAGTGGTCACTTGTAAAAATCTCAGCCTATGCGCTCATACCCCTTGGGGGGTACGTGGTGGGTACGTTTCGTACCCACCACGTACCCCCCACGCCCCCCGAATGAATTTCCGCTCTCCTGGGCTCAAATTTTTGTTTTTTTAAATCTGTTTGCGGATTTGAATTTAATTTTAATTTTAATTTAAGTGGTCACTTGTAAAAATCTCAGCCTATGCGCTCATACCCCTTGGGGGGTACGTGGTGGGTACGTTTCGTACCCACCACGTACCCCCCACGCCCCCCAAATGAATTTCCGCTCTCCTGGGCTCAAATTTTTGTTTTTTTAAATCTGTTTGCGGATTTGAATTTAATTTTAATTTTAATTTAAGTGGTCACTTGTAAAAATCTCAGCCTATGCGCTCATACCCCTTGGGGGGTACGTGGTGGGTACGTTTCGTACCCACCACGTACCCCCCACGCCCCCCGAATGAATTTCCGCTCTCCTGGGCTCAAATTTTTGTTTTTTTAAATCTGTTTGCGGATTTGAATTTCATTTTAATTTTAATTTAAGTGGTCACTTGTAAAAATCTCATCCTATGCGCTCATACCCAGTATATGGTACGTATGGGGTACGATCGTACCCCATACGTTCCCTATACGTACTCCACGCCCCCAAAATGAATTTCCGCTCTCCTGGGCTCAAATTTTTGTTTTTTTAAATCTGTTTGCGGATTTGAATTTCATTTTAATTTTAATTTAATTGGTCACTTGTAAAAATCTCAGCCTATGCGCTCATACCCCTTGGGGGGTACGTGGTGGGTACGTTTCGTACCCACCACGTACCCCCCACGCCCCCCGAATGAATTTCCGCTCTCCTGGGCTCAAATTTTTGTTTTTTTGAATCTGTTTGCGGATTTGAATTTAATTTTAATTTTAATTTAAGTGGTCACTTGTAAAAATCTCATCCTATGCGCTCATACCCAGTATGGGGTACGTGGTGGGTACGTTTCGTACCCACCACGTACCCCCCACGCCCCCCGAATGAATTTCCGCTCTCCTGGGCTCAAATTTTTGTTTTTTTAAATCTGTTTGCGGATTTGAATTTAATTTTAATTTTAATTTAAGTGGTCACTTGTAAAAATCTCAGCCTATGCGCTCATACCCCTTGGGGGGTACGTTTCGTACCCACCACGTACCCCCCACGCCCCCCGAATGAATTTCCGCTCTCCTGGGCTCAAATTTTTGTTTTTTTAAATCTGTTTGCGGATTTGAATTTAATTTTAATTTTAATTTAAGTGGTCACTTGTAAAAATCTCAGCCTATGCGCTCATACCCCTTGGGGGGTACGTGGTGGGTACGTTTCGTACCCACCACGTACCCCCCACGCCCCCCGAATGAATTTCCGCTCTCCTGGGCTCAAATTTTTGTTTTTTTGAATCTGTTTGCGGATTTGAATTTAATTTTAATTTTAATTTAAGTGGTCACTTGTAAAAATCTCAGCCTATGCGCTCATACCCAGTATGGGGTACGTGGTGGGTACGTTTCGTACCCACCACGTACCCCCCACGCCCCCCGAATGAATTTCCGCTCTCCTGGGCTCAAATTTTTGTTTTTTTAAATCTGTTTGCGGATTTGTATTTAATTTTAATTTTAATTTAAGTGGTCACTTGTAAAAATCTCAGCCTATGCGCTCATACCCCTTGGGGGGTACGTGGTGGGTACGTTTCGTACCCACCACGTACCCCCCACGCCCCCCGAATGAATTTCCGCTCTCCTGGGCTCAAATTTTTGTTTTTTTAAATCTGTTTGCGGATTTGAATTTAATTTTAATTTTAATTTAAGTGGTCACTTGTAAAAATCTCAGCCTATGCGCTCATACCCCTTGGGGGGTACGTGGTGGGTACGTTTCGTACCCACCACGTACCCCCCACGCCCCCCGAATGAATTTCCGCTCTCCTGGGCTCAAATTTTTGTTTTTTTAAATCTGTTTGCGGATTTGAATTTAATTTTAATTTTAATTTAAGTGGTCACTTGTAAAAATCTCAGCCTATGCGCTCATACCCCTTGGGGGGTACGTGGTGGGTACGTTTCGTACCCACCACGTACCCCCCACGCCCCCCAAATGAATTTCCGCTCTCCTGGGCTCAAATTTTTGTTTTTTTAAATCTGTTTGCGGATTTGAATTTAATTTTAATTTTAATTTAAGTGGTCACTTGTAAAAATCTCAGCCTATGCGCTCATACCCCTTGGGGGGTACGTGGTGGGTACGTTTCGTACCCACCACGTACCCCCCACGCCCCCCGAATGAATTTCCGCTCTCCTGGGCTCAAATTTTTGTTTTTTTAAATCTGTTTGCGGATTTGAATTTAATTTTAATTTTAATTTAAGTGGTCACTTGTAAAAATCTCATCCTATGCGCTCATACCCAGTATATGGTACGTATGGGGTACGATCGTACCCCATACGTTCCCTATACGTACTCCACGCCCCCAAAATGAATTTCCGCTCTCCTGGGCTCAAATTTTTATTTTTTTAAATCTGTTTGCGGATTTGAATTTAATTTTAATTTTAATTTAAGTGGTCACTTGTAAAAATCTCAGCCTATGCGCTCATACCCCTTGGGGGGTACGTGGTGGGTACGTTTCGTACCCACCACGTACCCCCCACGCCCCCCAAATGAATTTCCGCTCTCCTGGGCTCAAATTTTTGTTTTTTTAAATCTGTTTGCGGATTTGAATTTAATTTTAATTTTAATTTAAGTGGTCACTTGTAAAAATCTCAGCCTATGCGCTCATACCCCTTGGGGGGTACGTGGTGGGTACGTTTCGTACCCACCACGTACCCCCCACGCCCCCCAAATGAATTTCCGCTCTCCTGGGCTCAAATTTTTGTTTTTTTAAATCTGTTTGCGGATTTGAATTTAATTTTAATTTTAATTTAAGTGGTCACTTGTAAAAATCTCAGCCTATGCGCTCATACCCCTTGGGGGGTACGTGGTGGGTACGTTTCGTACCCACCACGTACCCCCCACGCCCCCCGAATGAATTTCCGCTCTCCTGGGCTCAAATTTTTGTTTTTTTAAATCTGTTTGCGGATTTGAATTTAATTTTAATTTTAATTTAAGTGGTCACTTGTAAAAATCTCATCCTATGCGCTCATACCCAGTATATGGTACGTATGGGGTAAGATCGTACCCCATACGTTCCCTATACGTACTCCACGCCCCCAAAATGAATTTCCGCTCTCCTGGGCTCAAATTTTTGTTTTTTTAAATCTGTTTGCGGATTTGAATTTAATTTTAATTTTAATTTAAGTGGTCACTTGTAAAAATCTCAGCCTATGCGCTCATACCCCTTGGGGGGTACGTGGTGGGTACGTTTCGTACCCACCACGTACCCCCCACGCCCCCCGAATGAATTTCCGCTCTCCTGGGCTCAAATTTTTGTTTTTTTAAATCTGTTTGCGGATTTGAATTTAATTTTAATTTTAATTTAAGTGGTCACTTGTAAAAATCTCAGCCTATGCGCTCATACCCCTTGGGGGGTACGTGGTGGGTACGTTTCGTACCCACCACGTACCCCCCACGCCCCCCGAATGAATTTCCGCTCTCCTGGGCTCAAATTTTTGTTTTTTTAAATCTGTTTGCGGATTTGAATTTAATTTTAATTTTAATTTAAGTGGTCACTTGTAAAAATCTCAGCCTATGCGCTCATACCCCTTGGGGGGTACGTGGTAAGTACGTTTCGTACCCACCACGTACCCCCCACGCCCCCCGAATGAATTTCCGCTCTCCTGGGCTCAAATTTTTGTTTTTTTAAATCTGTTTGCGGATTTGAATTTCATTTTAATTTTAATTTAATTGGTCACTTGTAAAAATCTCAGCCTATGCGCTCATACCCCTTGGGGGGTACGTGGTGGGTACGTTTCGTACCCACCACGTACCCCCCACGCCCCCCGAATGAATTTCCGCTCTCCTGGGCTCAAATTTTTTTTTTTTTAAATCTGTTTGCGGATTTGAATTTAATTTTAATTTTAATTTAAGTGGTCACTTGTAAAAATCTCAGCCTATGCGCTCATACCCCTTGGGGGGTACGTGGTGGGTACGTTTCGTACCCACCACGTACCCCCCACGCCCCCCAAATGAATTTCCGCTCTCTTGGGCTCAAATTTTTGTTTTTTTAAATCTGTTTGCGGATTTGAATTTAATTTTAATTTTAATTTAAGTGGTCACTTGTAAAAATCTCATCCTATGCGCTCATACCCAGTATGGGGTACGTATGGGGTACGATCGTACCCCATACGTTCCCTATACGTACTCCACGCCCCCAAAATGAATTTCCGCTCTCCTGGGCTCAAATTTTTATTTTTTTAAATCTGTTTGCGGATTTGAATTTAATTTTAATTTTAATTTAAGTGGTCACTTGTAAAAATCTCAGCCTATGCGCTCATACCCCTTGGGGGGTATGTGGTGGGTACGTTTCGTACCCACCACGTACCCCCCACGCCCCCCAAATGAATTTCCGCCCTCCTGGGCTCAAATTTTTGTTTTTTTAAATCTGTTTGCGGATTTGAATTTAATTTTAATTTTAATTTAAGTGGTCACTTGTAAAAATCTCAGCCTATGCGCTCATACCCCTTGGGGGGTACGTGGTGGGTACGTTTCGTACCCACCACGTACCCCCCACGCCCCCCGAATGAATTTCCGCTCTCCTGGGCTCAAATTTTTGTTTTTTTAAATCTGTTTGCGGATTTGAATTTAATTTTAATTTTAATTTAAGTGGTCACTTGTAAAAATCTCAGCCTATGCGCTCATACCCCTTGGGGGGTACGTGGTGGGTACGTTTCGTACCCACCACGTACCCCCCACGCCCCCCGAATGAATTTCCGCTCTCCTGGGCTCAAATTTTTGTTTTTTTAAATCTGTTTGCGGATTTGAATTTAATTTTAATTTTAATTTAAGTGGTCACTTGTAAAAATCTCAGCCTATGCGCTCATACCCCTTGGGGGGTACGTGGTGGGTACGTTTCGTACCCACCACGTACCCCCCACGCCCCCCGAATGAATTTCCGCTCTCCTGGGCTCAAATTTTTGTTTTTTTAAATCTGTTTGCGGATTTGAATTTAATTTTAATTTTAATTTAAGTGGTCACTTGTAAAAATCTCAGCCTATGCGCTCATACCCCTTGGGGGGTACGTGGTGGGTACGTTTCGTACCCACCACGTACCCCCCACGCCCCCCGAATGAATTTCCGCTCTCCTGGGCTCAAATTTTTGTTTTTTTAAATCTGTTTGCGGATTTGAATTTAATTTTAATTTTAATTTAAGTGGTCACTTGTAAAAATATCAGCCTATGCGCTCATACCCCTTGGGGGGTACGTGGTGGGTACGTTTCGTACCCACCACGTACCCCCCACGCCCCCCGAATGAATTTCCGCTCTCCTGGGCTCAAATTTTTGTTTTTTTAAATCTGTTTGCGGATTTGAATTTAATTTTAATTTTAATTTAAGTGGTCACTTGTAAAAATCTCAGCCTATGCGCTCATACCCCTTGGGGGGTACGTGGTGGGTACGTTTCGTACCCACCACGTACCCCCCACGCCCCCCGAATGAATTTCCGCTCTCCTGGGCTCAAATTTTTGTTTTTTTAAATCTGTTTGCGGATTTGAATTTAATTTTAATTTTAATTTAAGTGGTCACTTGTAAAAATCTCAGCCTATGCGCTCATACCCCTTGGGGGGTACGTGGTGGGTACGTTTCGTACCCACCACGTACCCCCCACGCCCCCCGAATGAATTTCCGCTCTCCTGGGCTCAAATTTTTGTTTTTTTAAATCTGTTTGCGGATTTGAATTTAATTTTAATTTTAATTTAAGTGGTCACTTGTAAAAATCTCAGCCTATGCGCTCATACCCCTTGGGGGGTACGTGGTGGGTACGTTTCGTACCCACCACGTACCCCCCACGCCCCCCGAATGAATTTCCGCTCTCCTGGGCTCAAATTTTTGTTTTTTTAAATCTGTTTGCGGATTTGAATTTAATTTTAATTTTAATTTAAGTGGTCACTTGTAAAAATCTCAGCCTATGCGCTCATACCCCTTGGGGGGTACGTGGTGGGTACGTTTCGTACCCACCACGTACCCCCCACGCCTCCCAAATGAATTTCCGCTCTCCTGGGCTCAAATTTTTGTTTTTTTAAATCTGTTTGCGGATTTGAATTTAATTTTAATTTTAATTTAAGTGGTCACTTGTAAAAATCTCATCCTATGCGCTCATACCCAGTATGGGGTACGTATGGGGTACGATCGTACCCCATACGTTCCCTATACGTACTCCACGCCCCCAAAATGAATTTCCGCTCTCCTGGGCTCAAATTTTTGTTTTTTTAAATCTGTTTGCGGATTTGAATTTAATTTTAATTTTAATTTAAGTGGTCACTTGTAAAAATCTCAGCCTATGCGCTCATACCCCTTGGGGGGTACGTGGTGGGTACGTTTCGTACCCACCACGTACCCCCCACGCCCCCCGAATGAATTTCCGCTCTCCTGGGCTCAAATTTTTGTTTTTTTAAATCTGTTTGCGGATTTGAATTTAATTTTAATTTTAATTTAAGTGGTCACTTGTAAAAATCTCAGCCTATGCGCTCATACCCCTTGGGGGGTACGTGGTGGGTACGTTTCGTACCCACCACGTACCCCCCACGCCCCCCGAATGAATTTCCGCTCTCCTGGGCTCAAATTTTTGTTTTTTTGAATCTGTTTGCGGATTTGAATTTAATTTTAATTTTAATTTAAGTGGTCACTTGTAAAAATCTCAGCCTATGCGCTCATACCCCTTGGGGGGTACGTGGTGGGTACGTTTCGTACCCACCACGTACCCCCCACGCCCCCCGAATGAATTTCCGCTCTCCTGGGCTCAAATTTTTGTTTTTTTAAATCTGTTTGCGGATTTGAATTTAATTTTAATTTTAATTTAAGTGGTCACTTGTAAAAATCTCATCCTATGCGCTCATACCCAGTATGGGGTACGTATGGGGTACGATCGTACCCCATACGTTCCCTATACGTACTCCACGCTTCCAAAATGAACTTCCGCTCTCCTGGGCTCAAATTTTTGTTTTTTTGAATCTGTTTGCGGATTTGAATTTAATTTTAATTTTAATTTAAGTGGTCACTTATAAAAATCTCAGCCTATGCGCTCATACCCCTTGGGGGTACGTGGTGGGTACGTTTCGTACCCACCACGTACCCCCCACGCCCCCCGAATGAATTTCCGCTCTCCTGGGCTCAAATTTTTGTTTTTTTAAATCTGTTTGCGGATTTGAATTTAATTTTAATTTTAATTTAAGTGGTCACTTGTAAAAATCTCAGCCTATGCGCTCATACCCCTTGGGGGGTACGTGGTGGGTACGTTTCGTACCCACCACGTACCCCCCACGCCCCCCGAATGAATTTCCGCTCTCCTGGGCTCAAATTTTTGTTTTTTTAAATCTGTTTGCGGATTTGAATTTCATTTTAATTTTAATTTAATTGGTCACTTGTAAAAATCTCAGCCTATGCGCTCATACCCCTTGGGGGGTACGTGGTGGGTACGTTTCGTACCCACCACGTACCCCCCACGCCCCCCGAATGAATTTCCGCTCTCCTGGGCTCAAATTTTTGTTTTTTTAAATCTGTTTGCGGATTTGAATTTAATTTTAATTTTAATTTAAGTGGTCACTTGTAAAAATCTCAGCCTATGCGCTCATACCCCTTGGGGGGTACGTGGTGGGTACGTTTCGTACCCACCACGTACCCCCCACGCCCCCCGAATGAATTTCCGCTCTCCTGGGCTCAAATTTTTGTTTTTTTAAATCTGTTTGCGGATTTGAATTTCATTTTAATTTTAATTTAATTGGTCACTTGTAAAAATCTCAGCCTATGCGCTCATACCCCTTGGGGGGTACGTGGTGGGTACGTTTCGTACCCACCACGTACCCCCCACGCCCCCCGAATGAATTTCCGCTCTCCTGGGCTCAAATTTTTGTTTTTTTAAATCTGTTTGCGGATTTGAATTTCATTTTAATTTTAATTTAATTGGTCACTTGTAAAAATCTCAGCCTATGCGCTCATACCCCTTGGGGGGTACGTGGTGGGTACGTTTCGTACCCACCACGTACCCCCCACGCCCCCCGAATGAATTTCCGCTCTCCTGGGCTCAAATTTTTGTTTTTTTAAATCTGTTTGCGGATTTGAATTTCATTTTAATTTTAATTTAATTGGTCACTTGTAAAAATCTCAGCCTATGCGCTCATACCCCTTGGGGGGTACGTGGTGGGTACGTTTCGTACCCACCACGTACCCCCCACGCCCCCCGAATGAATTTCCGCTCTCCTGGGCTCAAATTTTTGTTTTTTTAAATCTGTTTGCGGATTTGAATTTAATTTTAATTTTAATTTAAGTGGTCACTTGTAAAAATCTCAGCCTATGCGCTCATACCCCTTGGGGGGTACGTGGTGGGTACGTTTCGTACCCACCACGTACCCCCCACGCCCCCCGAATGAATTTCCGCTCTCCTGGGCTCAAATTTTTGTTTTTTTAAATCTGTTTGCGGATTTGAATTTAATTTTAATTTTAATTTAAGTGGTCACTTGTAAAAATCTCAGCCTATGCGCTCATACCCCTTGGGGGGTACGTGGTGGGTACGTTTCGTACCCACCACGTACCCCCCACGCCCCCCAAATGAATTTCCGCTCTCCTGGGCTCAAATTTTTGTTTTTTTAAATCTGTTTGCGGATTTGAATTTAATTTTAATTTTAATTTAAGTGGTCACTTGTAAAAATCTCATCCTATGCGCTCATACCCAGTATGGGGTACGTATGGGGTACGATCGTACCCCATACGTTCCCTATACGTACTCCACGCCCCCAAAATGAATTTCCGCTCTCCTGGGCTCAAATTTTTGTTTTTTTAAATCTGTTTGCGGATTTGAATTTAATTTTAATTTTAATTTAAGTGGTCACTTGTAAAAATCTCAGCCTATGCGCTCATACCCCTTGGGGGGTACGTGGTGGGTACGTTTCGTACCCACAACGTACCCCCCACGCCCCCCAAATGAATTTCCGCTCTCCTGGGCTCAAATTTTTGTTTTTTTAAATCTGTTTGCGGATTTGAATTTAATTTTAATTTTAATTTAAGTGGTCACTTGTAAAAATCTCAGCCTATGCGCTCATACCCCTTGGGGGGTACGTGGTGGGTACGTTTCGTACCCACCACGTACCCCCCACGCCCCCCGAATGAATTTCCGCTCTCCTGGGCTCAAATTTTTGTTTTTTTAAATCTGTTTGCGGATTTGAATTTCATTTTAATTTTAATTTAATTGGTCACTTGTAAAAATCTCAGCCTATGCGCTCATACCCCTTGGGGGGTACGTGGTGGGTACGTTTCGTACCCACCACGTACCCCCCACGCCCCCCGAATGAATTTCCGCTCTCCTGGGCTCAAATTTTTGTTTTTTTAAATCTGTTTGCGGATTTGAATTTCATTTTAATTTTAATTTAATTGGTCACTTGTAAAAATCTCAGCCTATGCGCTCATACCCCTTGGGGGGTACGTGGTGGGTACGTTTCGTACCCACCACGTACCCCCCACGCCCCCCGAATGAATTTCCGCTCTCCTGGGCTCAAATTTTTGTTTTTTTAAATCTGTTTGCGGATTTGAATTTCATTTTAATTTTAATTTAATTGGTCACTTGTAAAAATCTCAGCCTATGCGCTCATACCCCTTGGGGGGTACGTGGTGGGTACGTTTCGTACCCACCACGTACCCCCCACGCCCCCCGAATGAATTTCCGCTCTCCTGGGCTCAAATTTTTGTTTTTTTAAATCTGTTTGCGGATTTGAATTTAATTTTAATTTTAATTTAAGTGGTCACTTGTAAAAATCTCAGCCTATGCGCTCATACCCCTTGGGGGGTACGTGGTGGGTACGTTTCGTACCCACCACGTACCCCCCACGCCCCCCGAATGAATTTCCGCTCTCCTGGGCTCAAATTTTTGTTTTTTTAAATCTGTTTGCGGATTTGAATTTAATTTTAATTTTAATTTAAGTGGTCACTTGTAAAAATCTCAGCCTATGCGCTCATACCCCTTGGGGGGTACGTGGTGGGTACGTTTCGTACCCACCACGTACCCCCCACGCCCCCCGAATGAATTTCCGCTCTCCTGGGCTCAAATTTTTGTTTTTTTAAATCTGTTTGCGGATTTGAATTTAATTTTAATTTTAATTTAAGTGGTCACTTGTAAAAATCTCAGCCTATGCGCTCATACCCCTTGGGGGGTACGTGGTGGGTACGTTTCGTACCCACCACGTACCCCCCACGCCCCCCAAATGAATTTCCGCTCTCCTGGGCTCAAATTTTTGTTTTTTTAAATCTGTTTGCGGATTTGAATTTAATTTTAATTTTAATTTAAGTGGTCACTTGTAAAAATCTCAGCCTATGCGCTCATACCCCTTGGGGGGTACGTGGTGGGTACGTTTCGTACCCACCACGTACCCCCCACGCCCCCCGAATGAATTTCCGCTCTCCTGGGCTCAAATTTTTGTTTTTTTAAATCTGTTTGCGGATTTGAATTTCATTTTAATTTTAATTTAATTGGTCACTTGTAAAAATCTCAGCCTATGCGCTCATACCCCTTGGGGGGTACGTGGTGGGTACGTTTCGTACCCACCACGTACCCCCCACGCCCCCCGAATGAATTTCCGCTCTCCTGGGCTCAAATTTTTGTTTTTTTAAATCTGTTTGCGGATTTGAATTTCATTTTAATTTTAATTTAATTGGTCACTTGTAAAAATCTCAGCCTATGCGCTCATACCCCTTGGGGGGTACGTGGTGGGTACGTTTCGTACCCACCACGTACCCCCCACGCCCCCCGAATGAATTTCCGCTCTCCTGGGCTCAAATTTTTGTTTTTTTAAATCTGTTTGCGGATTTGAATTTCATTTTAATTTTAATTTAATTGGTCACTTGTAAAAATCTCAGCCTATGCGCTCATACCCCTTGGGGGTACGTGGTGGGTACGTTTCGTACCCACCACGTACCCCCCACGCCCCCCGAATGAATTTCCGCTCTCCTGGGCTCAAATTTTTGTTTTTTTAAATCTGTTTGCGGATTTGAATTTAATTTTAATTTTAATTTAAGTGGTCACTTGTAAAAATCTCAGCCTATGCGCTCATACCCCTTGGGAGGTACGTGGTGGGTACGTTTCGTACCCACCACGTACCCCCCACGCCCCCCGAATGAATTTCCGCTCTCCTGGGCTCAAATTTTTGTTTTTTTAAATCTGTTTGCGGATTTGAATTTAATTTGAATTTTAATTTAAGTGGTCACTTGTAAAAATCTCAGCCTATGCGCTCATACCCCTTGGGGGGTACGTGGTGGGTACGTTTCGTACCCACCACGTACCCCCCACGCCCCCCAAATGAATTTCCGCCCTCCTGGGCTCAAATTTTTGTTTTTTTAAATCTGTTTGCGGATTTGTATTTAATTTTAATTTTAATTTAAGTGGTCACTTGTAAAAATCTCAGCCTATGCGCTCATACCCCTTGGGGGGTACGTGGTGGGTACGTTTTGTACCCACCACGTACCCCCCACGCCCCCCGAATGAATTTCCGCTCTCCTGGGCTCAAATTTTTGTTTTTTTAAATCTGTTTGCGGATTTGAATTTAATTTTAATTTTAATTTAAGTGGTCACTTGTAAAAATCTCAGCCTATGCGCTCATACCCCTTGGGGGGTACGTGGTGGGTACGTTTCGTACCCACCACGTACCCCCCACGCCCCCCGAATGAATTTCCGCTCTCCTGGGCTCAAATTTTTGTTTTTTTAAATCTGTTTGCGGATTTGAATTTAATTTTAATTTTAATTTAAGTGGTCACTTGTAAAAATCTCAGCCTATGCGCTCATACCCCTTGGGGGGTACGTGGTGGGTACGTTTCGTACCCACCACGTACCCCCCACGCCCCCCGAATGAATTTCCGCTCTCCTGGGCTCAAATTTTTGTTTTTTTAAATCTGTTTGCGGATTTGAATTTAATTTTAATTTTAATTTAAGTGGTCACTTGTAAAAATCTCAGCCTATGCGCTCATACCCCTTGGGGGGTACGTGGTGGGTACGTTTCGTACCCACCACGTACCCCCCACGCCCCCCGAATGAATTTCCGCTCTCCTGGGCTCAAATTTTTGTTTTTTTAAATCTGTTTGCGGATTTGAATTTAATTTTAATTTTAATTTAAGTGGTCACTTGTAAAAATATCAGCCTATGCGCTCATACCCCTTGGGGGGTACGTGGTGGGTACGTTTCGTACCCACCACGTACCCCCCACGCCCCCCGAATGAATTTCCGCTCTCCTGGGCTCAAATTTTTGTTTTTTTAAATCTGTTTGCGGATTTGAATTTAATTTTAATTTTAATTTAAGTGGTCACTTGTAAAAATCTCAGCCTATGCGCTCATACCCCTTGGGGGGTACGTGGTGGGTACGTTTCGTACCCACCACGTACCCCCCACGCCCCCCGAATGAATTTCCGCTCTCCTGGGCTCAAATTTTTGTTTTTTTAAATCTGTTTGCGGATTTGAATTTAATTTTAATTTTAATTTAAGTGGTCACTTGTAAAAATCTCAGCCTATGCGCTCATACCCCTTGGGGGGTACGTGGTGGGTACGTTTCGTACCCACCACGTACCCCCCACGCCCCCCGAATGAATTTCCGCTCTCCTGGGCTCAAATTTTTGTTTTTTTAAATTTGTTTGCGGATTTGAATTTAATTTTAATTTTAATTTAATTGGTCACTTGTAAAAATCTCAGCCTATGCGCTCATACCCCTTGGGGGGTACGTGGTGGGTACGTTTCGTACCCACCACGTACCCCCCACGCCCCCCAAATGAATTTCCGCCCTCCTGGGCTCAAATTTTTGTTTTTTTAAATCTGTTTGCGGATTTGAATTTAATTTTAATTTTAATTTAAGTGGTCACTTGTAAAAATCTCAGCCTATGCGCTCATACCCCTTGGGGGGTACGTGGTGGGTACGTTTCGTACCCACCACGTACCCCCCACGCCCCCCGAATGAATTTCCGCTCTCCTGGGCTCAAATTTTTGTTTTTTTAAATCTGTTTGCGGATTTGAATTTAATTTTAATTTTAATTTAAGTGGTCACTTGTAAAAATCTCAGCCTATGCGCTCATACCCCTTGGGGGGTACGTGGTGGGTACGTTTCGTACCCACCACGTACACCCCACGCCCCCCGAATGAATTTCCGCTCTCCTGGGCTCAAATTTTTGTTTTTTTGAATCTGTTTGCGGATTTGAATTTAATTTTAATTTTAATTTAAGTGGTCACTTGTAAAAATCTCATCCTATGCGCTCATACCCAGTATGGGGTACGTATGGGGTACGATCGTACCCCATACGTTCCCTATACGTACTCCACGCTTCCAAAATGAACTTCCGCTCTCCTGGGCTCAAATTTTTGTTTTTTTGAATCTGTTTGCGGATTTGAATTTAATTTTAATTTTAATTTAAGTGGTCACTTATAAAAATCTCAGCCTATGCGCTCATACCCCTTGGGGGTACGTGGTGGGTACGTTTCGTACCCACCACGTACCCCCCACGCCCCCCGAATGAATTTCCGCTCTCCTGGGCTCAAATTTTTGTTTTTTTAAATCCGTTTGCGGATTTGAATTTAATTTTAATTTTAATTTAAGTGGTCACTTGTAAAAATCTCAGCCTATGCGCTCATACCCCTTGGGGGGTACGTGGTGGGTACGTTTCGTACCCACCACGTACCCCCCACGCCCCCCGAATGAATTTCCGCTCTCCTGGGCTCAAATTTTTGTTTTTTTAAATCTGTTTGCGGATTTGAATTTAATTTTAATTTTAATTTAAGTGGTCACTTGTAAAAATCTCAGCCTATGCGCTCATACCCCTTGGGGGGTACGTGGTGGGTACGTTTCGTACCCACCACGTACCCCCCACGCCCCCCGAATGAATTTCCGCTCTCCTGGGCTCAAATTTTTGTTTTTTTAAATCTGTTTGCGGATTTGAATTTAATTTTAATTTTAATTTAAGTGGTCACTTGTAAAAATCTCATCCTATGCGCTCATACCCAGTATGGGGTACGTATGGGGTACGATCGTACCCCATACGTTCCCTATACGTACTCCACGCTTCCAAAATGAACTTTCGCTCTCCTGGGCTCAAATTTTTGTTTTTTTGAATCTGTTTGCGGATTTGAATTTAATTTTAATTTTAATTTAAGTGGTCACTTATAAAAATCTCAGCCTATGCGCTCATACCCCTTGGGGGTACGTGGTGGGTACGTTTCGTACCCACCACGTACCCCCCACGCCCCCCGAATGAATTTCCGCTCTCCTGGGCTCAAATTTTTGTTTTTTTAAATCTGTTTGCGGATTTGAATTTAATTTTAATTTTAATTTAAGTGGTCACTTGTAAAAATCTCAGCCTATGCGCTCATACCCCTTGGGGGGTACGTGGTGGGTACGTTTCGTACCCACCACGTACCCCCCACGCCCCCCGAATGAATTTCCGCTCTCCTGGGCTCAAATTTTTGTTTTTTTAAATCTGTTTGCGGATTTGAATTTAATTTGAATTTTAATTTAAGTGGTCACTTGTAAAAATCTCAGCCTATGCGCTCATACCCCTTGGGGGGTACGTGGTGGGTACGTTTCGTACCCACCACGTACCCCCCACGCCCCCCGAATGAATTTCCGCTCTCCTGGGCTCAAATTTTTGTTTTTTTAAATCTGTTTGCGGATTTGAATTTAATTTTAATTTTAATTTAAGTGGTCACTTGTAAAAATCTCATCCTATGCGCTCATACCCAGTATGGGGTACGTATGGGGTACGATCGTACCCCATACGTTCCCTATACGTACTCCACGCCCCCAAAATGAACTTCCGCTCTCCTGGGCTCAAATTTTTGTTTTTTTGAATCTGTTTGCGGATTTGAATTTAATTTTAATTTTAATTTAAGTGGTCACTTGTAAAAATCTCAGCCTATGCGCTCATACCCCTTGGGGGGTACGTGGTGGGTACGTTTCGTACCCACCACGTACCCCCCACGCCCCCCGAATGAATTTCCGCTCTCCTGGGCTCAAATTTTTGTTTTTTTAAATCTGTTTGCGGATTTGAATTTAATTTTAATTTTAATTTAAGTGGTCACTTGTAAAAATCTCAGCCTATGCGCTCATACCCCTTGAGGGGTACGTGGTGGGTACGTTTCGTACCCACCACGTACCCCCACGCCCCCCGAATGAATTTCCGCTCTCCTGGGCTCAAATTTTTGTTTTTTTAAATCTGTTTGCGGATTTGAATTTAATTTTAATTTTAATTTAAGTGGTCACTTGTAAAAATCTCAGCCTATGCGCTCATACCCCTTGGGGGGTACGTGGTGGGTATGTTTCGTACCCACCACGTACCCCCCACGCCCCCCGAATGAATTTCCGCTCTCCTGGGCTCAAATTTTTGTTTTTTTAAATCTGTTTGCGGATTTGAATTTAATTTTAATTTTAATTTAAGTGGTCACTTGTAAAAATCTCATCCTATGCGCTCATACCCAGTATGGGGTACGTATGGGGTACGATCGTACCCCATACGTTCCCTATACGTACTCCACGCTTCCAAAATGAACTTCCGCTCTGCTGGGCTCAAATTTTTGTTTTTTTGAATCTGTTTGCGGATTTGAATTTAATTTTAATTTTAATTTAAGTGGTCACTTGTAAAAATCTCAGCCTATGCGCTCATACCCCTTGGGGGTACGTGGTGGGTACGTTTCGTACCCACCACGTACCCCCCACGCCCCCCGAATGAATTTCCGCTCTCCTGGGCTCAAATTTTTGTTTTTTTAAATCTGTTTGCGGATTTGAATTTAATTTTAATTTTAATTTAAGTGGTCACTTGTAAAAATCTCAGCCTATGCGCTCATACCCCTTGGGGGGTACGTGGTGGGTATGTTTCGTACCCACCACGTACCCCCCACGCCCCCCGAATGAATTTCCGCTCTCCTGGGCTCAAATTTTTGTTTTTTTAAATCTGTTTGCGGATTTGAATTTCATTTTAATTTTAATTTAATTGGTCACTTGTAAAAATCTCAGCCTATGCGCTCATACCCCTTGGGGGGTACGTGGTGGGTACGTTTCGTACCCACCACGTACCCCCCACGCCCCCCGAATGAATTTCCGCTCTCCTGGGCTCAAATTTTTGTTTTTTTAAATCTGTTTGCGGATTTGAATTTAATTTTAATTTTAATTTAAGTGGTCACTTGTAAAAATCTCAGCCTATGCGCTCATACCCCTTGGGGAGTACGTGGTGGGTACGTTTCGTACCCACCACGTACCCCCCACGCCCCCCGAATGAATTTCCGCTCTCCTGGGCTCAAATTTTTGTTTTTTTAAATCTGTTTGCGGATTTGAATTTAATTTTAATTTTAATTTAAGTGGTCACTTGTAAAAATCTCAGCCTATGCGCTCATACCCCTTGGGGGGTACGTGGTGGGTATGTTTCGTACCCACCACGTACCCCCCACGCCCCCCGAATGAATTTCCGCTCTCCTGAGCTCAAATTTTTGTTTTTTTAAATCTGTTTGCGGATTTGAATTTAATTTTAATTTTAATTTAAGTGGTCACTTGTAAAAATCTCAGCCTATGCGCTCATACCCCTTGCGGGGTACGTGGTGGGTACGTTTCGTACCCACCACGTACCCCCCACGCCCCCCAAATGAATTTCCGCTCTCCTGGGCTCAAATTTTTGTTTTTTTAAATCTGTTTGCGGATTTGAATTTAATTTTAATTTTAATTTAAGTGGTCACTTGTAAAAATCTCAGCCTATGCGCTCATACCCCTTGCGGGGTACGTGGTGGGTACGTTTCGTACCCACCACGTACCCCCCACGCCCCCCAAATGAATTTCCGCTCTCCTGGGCTCAAATTTTTGTTTTTTTAAATCTGTTTGCGTATTTGAATTTAATTTTAATTTTAATTTAAGTGGTCACTTGTAAAAATCTCAGCCTATGCGCTCATACCCCTTGGGGGGTACGTGGTGGGTACGTTTCGTACCCACCACGTACCCCCCACGTACCCCCCACGCCCCCCGAATGAATTTCCGCTCTCCTGGGCTCAAATTTTTGTTTTTTTAAATCTGTTTGCGGATTTGAATTTAATTTTAATTTTAATTTAAGTGGTCACTTGTAAAAATCTCAGCCTATGCGCTCATACCCCTTGGGGGGTACGTGGTGGGTACGTTTCGTACCCACCACGTACCCCCCACGCCCCCCAAATGAATTTCCGCTCTCCTGGGCTCAAATTTTTGTTTTTTTAAATCTGTTTGCGGATTTGAATTTAATTTTAATTTTAATTTAAGTGGTCACTTGTAAAAATCTCAGCCTATGCGCTCATACCCCTTGCGGGGTACGTGGTGGGTACGTTTCGTACCCACCACGTACCCCCCACGCCCCCCGAATGAATTTCCGCTCTCCTGGGCTCAAATTTTTGTTTTTTTAAATCTGTTTGCGGATTTGAATTTAATTTTAATTTTAATTTAAGTGGTCACTTGTAAAAATCTCAGCCTATGCGCTCATACCCCTTGGGGGGTAGGTGGTGGGTACGTTTCGTACCCACCACGTACCCCCCACGCCCCCCGAATGAATTTCCGCTCTCCTGGGCTCAAATTTTTGTTTTTTTAAATCTGTTTGCGGATTTGAATTTAATTTTAATTATAATTTAAGTGGTCACTTGTAAAAATCTCAGCCTATGCGCTCATACCCAGTATGGGGTACGTGGTGGGTACGTTTCGTACCCACCACGTACCCCCCACGCCCCCCGAATGAATTTCCGCTCTCCTGGGCTCAAATTTTTGTTTTTTTAAATCTGTTTGCGGATTTGAATTTAATTTTAATTTTAATTTAAGTGGTCACTTGTAAAAATCTCAGCCTATGCGCTCATACCCCTTGCGGGGTACGTGGTGGGTACGTTTCGTACCCACCACGTACCCCCCACGCCCCCCAAATGAATTTCCGCTCTCCTGGGCTCAAATTTTTGTTTTTTTAAATCTGTTTGCGGATTTGAATTTAATTTTAATTTTAATTTAAGTGGTCACTTGTAAAAATCTCAGCCTATGCGCTCATACCCCTTGCGGGGTACGTGGTGGGTACGTTTCGTACCCACCACGTACCCCCCACGTACCCCCCACGCCCCCCGAATGAATTTCCGCTCTCCTGGGCTCAAATTTTTGTTTTTTTTAATCTGTTTGCGGATTTGAATTTAATTTTAATTTTAATTTAAGTGGTCACTTGTAAAAATCTCAGCCTATGCGCTCATACCCCTTGGGGGGTACGTGGTGGGTACGTTTCGTACCCACCACGTACCCCCCACGCCCCCCAAATGAATTTCCGCTCTCCTGGGCTCAAATTTTTGTTTTTTTAAATCTGTTTGCGGATTTGAATTTAATTTTAATTTTAATTTAAGTGGTCACTTGTAAAAATCTCAGCCTATGCGCTCATACCCCTTGCGGGGTACGTGGTGGGTACGTTTCGTACCCACCACGTACCCCCCACGCCCCCCAAATGAATTTCCGCTCTCCTGGGCTCAAATTTTTGTTTTTTTAAATCTGTTTGCGGATTTGAATTTAATTTTAATTTTAATTTAAGTGGTCACTTGTAAAAATCTCAGCCTATGCGCTCATACCCCTTGCGGGGTACGTGGTGGGTACGTTTCGTACCCACCACGTACCCCCCACGTACCCCCCACGCCCCCCGAATGAATTTCCGCTCTCCTGGGCTCAAATTTTTGTTTTTTTAAATCTGTTTGCGGATTTGAATTTAATTTTAATTTTAATTTAAGTGGTCACTTGTAAAAATCTCAGCCTATGCGCTCATACCCCTTGGGGGGTACTTGGTGGGTACGTTTCGTACCCACCACGTACCCCCCACGCCCCCCAAATGAATTTCCGCTCTCCTGGGCTCAAATTTTTGTTTTTTTAAATCTGTTTGCGGATTTGAATTTAATTTTAATTTTAATTTAAGTGGTCACTTGTAAAAATCTCAGCCTATGCGCTCATACCCCTTGCGGGGTACGTGGTGGGTACGTTTCGTACCCACCACGTACCCCCCACGCCCCCCGAATGAATTTCCGCTCTCCTGGGCTCAAATTTTTGTTTTTTTAAATCTGTTTGCGGATTTGAATTTAATTTTAATTTTAATTTAAGTGGTCACTTGTAAAAATCTCAGCCTATGCGCTCATACCCCTTGGGGGGTAGGTGGTGGGTACGTTTCGTACCCACCACGTACCCCCCACGCCCCCCGAATGAATTTCCGCTCTCCTGGGCTCAAATTTTTGTTTTTTTAAATCTGTTTGCGGATTTGAATTTCATTTTAATTTTAATTTAAGTGGTCACTTGTAAAAATCTCAGCCTATGCGCTCATACCCCTTGGGGGGTACGTGGTGGGTACGTTTCGTACCCACCACGTACCCACCACGTACCCCCCACGCCCCCCGAATGAATTTCCGCTCTCCTGGGCTCAAATTTTTGTTTTTTTAAATCTGTTTGCGGATTTGAATTTAATTTTAATTTTAATTTAAGTGGTCACTTGTAAAAATCTCAGCCTATGCGCTCATACCCCTTGGGGGGTACGTGGTGGGTATGTTTCGTACCCACCACGTACCCCCCACGCCCCCCGAATGAATTTCCGCTCTCCTGGGCTCAAATTTTTGTTTTTTTAAATCTGTTTGCGGATTTGAATTTCATTTTAATTTTAATTTAATTGGTCACTTGTAAAAATCTCAGCCTATGCGCTCATACCCCTTGGGGGGTACGTGGTGGGTACGTTTCGTACCCACCACGTACCCCCCACGCCCCCCGAATGAATTTCCGCTCTCCTGGGCTCAAATTTTTGTTTTTTTAAATCTGTTTGCGGATTTGAATTTAATTTTAATTTTAATTTAAGTGGTCACTTGTAAAAATCTCAGCCTATGCGCTCATACCCCTTGGGGGGTACGTGGTGGGTACGTTTCGTACCCACCACGTACCCCCCACGCCCCCCAAATGAATTTCCGCTCTCCTGGGCTCAAATTTTTGTTTTTTTAAATCTGTTTGCGGATTTGAATTTCATTTTAATTTTAATTTAATTGGTCACTTGTAAAAATCTCAGCCTATGCGCTCATACCCCTTGGGGGGTACGTGGTGGGTACGTTTCGTACCCACCACGTACCCCCCACGCCCCCCGAATGAATTTCCGCTCTCCTGGGCTCAAATTTTTGTTTTTTTAAATCTGTTTGCGGATTTGAATTTAATTTTAATTTTAATTTAAGTGGTCACTTGTAAAAATCTCAGCCTATGCGCTCATACCCCTTGCGGGGTACGTGGTGGGTACGTTTCGTACCCACCAGGTACCCCCCACGCCCCCCAAATGAATTTCCGCTCTCCTGGGCTCAAATTTTTGTTTTTTTAAATCTGTTTGCGGATTTGAATTTAATTTTAATTTTAATTTAAGTGGTCACTTGTAAAAATCTCAGCCTATGCGCTCATACCCCTTGCGGGGTACGTGGTGGGTACGTTTCGTACCCACCACGTACCCCCCACGCCCCCCGAATGAATTTCCGCTCTCCTGGGCTCAAATTTTTGTTTTTTTAAATCTGTTTGCGGATTTGAATTTAATTTTAATTTTAATTTAAGTGGTCACTTGTAAAAATCTCAGCCTATGCGCTCATACCCCTTGGGGGGTAGGTGGTGGGTACGTTTCGTACCCACCACGTACCCCCCACGCCCCCCGAATGAATTTCCGCTCTCCTGGGCTCAAATTTTTGTTTTTTTAAATCTGTTTGCGGATTTGAATTTCATTTTAATTTTAATTTAAGTGGTCACTTGTAAAAATCTCAGCCTATGCGCTCATACCCCTTGGGGGGTACGTGGTGGGTACGTTTCGTACCCACCACGTACCCCCCACGTACCCCCCACGCCCCCCGAATGAATTTCCGCTCTCCTGGGCTCAAATTTTTGTTTTTTTAAATCTGTTTGCGGATTTGAATTTAATTTTAATTTTAATTTAAGTGGTCACTTGTAAAAATCTCAGCCTATGCGCTCATACCCCTTGGGGGGTACGTGGTGGGTATGTTTCGTACCCACCACGTACCCCCCACGCCCCCCGAATGAATTTCCGCTCTCCTGGGCTCAAATTTTTGTTTTTTTAAATCTGTTTGCGGATTTGAATTTCATTTTAATTTTAATTTAATTGGTCACTTGTAAAAATCTCAGCCTATGCGCTCATACCCCTTGGGGGGTACGTGGTGGGTACGTTTCGTACCCACCACGTACCCCCCACGCCCCCCGAATGAATTTCCGCTCTCCTGGGCTCAAATTTTTGTTTTTTTAAATCTGTTTGCGGATTTGAATTTAATTTTAATTTTAATTTAAGTGGTCACTTGTAAAAATCTCAGCCTATGCGCTCATACCCCTTGGGGGGTACGTGGTGGGTACGTTTCGTACCCACCACGTACCCCCCACGCCCCCAAATGAATTTCCGCTCTCCTGGGCTCAAATTTTTGTTTTTTTAAATCTGTTTGCGGATTTGAATTTCATTTTAATTTTAATTTAATTGGTCACTTGTAAAAATCTCAGCCTATGCGCTCATACCCCTTGGGGGGTACGTGGTGGGTACGTTTCGTACCCACCACGTACCCCCCACGCCCCCCGAATGAATTTCCGCTCTCCTGGGCTCAAATTTTTGTTTTTTTAAATCTGTTTGCGGATTTGAATTTAATTTTAATTTTAATTTAAGTGGTCACTTGTAAAAATCTCAGCCTATGCGCTCATACCCCTTGCGGGGTACGTGGTGGGTACGTTTCGTACCCACCACGTACCCCCCACGCCCCCCAAATGAATTTCCGCTCTCCTGGGCTCAAATTTTTGTTTTTTTAAATCTGTTTGCGGATTTGAATTTAATTTTAATTTTAATTTAAGTGGTCACTTGTAAAAATCTCAGCCTATGCGCTCATACCCCTTGCGGGGTACGTGGTGGGTACGTTTCGTACCCACCACGTACCCCCCACGTACCCCCCACGCCCCCCGAATGAATTTCCGCTTTCCTGGGCTCAAATTTTTGTTTTTTTAAATCTGTTTGCGGATTTGAATTTAATTTTAATTTTAATTTAAGTGGTCACTTGTAAAAATCTCAGCCTATGCGCTCATACCCCTTGGGGGGTACGTGGTGGGTACGTTTCGTACCCACCACGTACCCCCCACGCCCCCCAAATGAATTTCCGCTCTCCTGGGCTCAAATTTTTGTTTTTTTAAATCTGTTTGCGGATTTGAATTTAATTTTAATTTTAATTTAAGTGGTCACTTGTAAAAATCTCAGCCTATGCGCTCATACCCCTTGCGGGGTACGTGGTGGGTACGTTTCGTACCCACCACGTACCCCCCACGCCCCCCGAATGAATTTCCGCTCTCCTGGGCTCAAATTTTTGTTTTTTTAAATCTGTTTGCGGATTTGAATTTAATTTTAATTTTAATTTAAGTGGTCACTTGTAAAAATCTCAGCCTATGCGCTCATACCCCTTGCGGGGTACGTGGTGGGTACGTTTCGTACCCACCACGTACCCCCCACGCCCCCCAAATGAATTTCCGCTCTCCTGGGCTCAAATTTTTGTTTTTTTAAATCTGTTTGCGGATTTGAATTTAATTTTAATTTTAATTTAAGTGGTCACTTGTAAAAATCTCAGCCTATGCGCTCATACCCCTTGGGGGGTACGTGGTGGGTACGTTTCGTACCCACCACGTACCCCCCACGCCCCCCGAATGAATTTCCGCTCTCCTGGGCTCAAATTTTTGTTTTTTTAAATCTGTTTGCGGATTTGAATTTAATTTTAATTTTAATTTAAGTGGTCACTTGTAAAAATCTCAGCCTATGCGCTCATACCCCTTGGGGGGTACGTGGTGGGTACGTTTCGTACCCACCACGTACCCCCCACGCCCCCCGAATGTATTTCCGCTCTCCTGGGCTCAAATTTTTGTTTTTTTAAATCTGTTTGCGGATTTGAATTTAATTTTAATTTTAATTTAAGTGGTCACTTGTAAAAATCTCATCCTATGCGCTCATACCCCTTGGGGTGTACATGGTGGGTACGTTTCGTACCCACCACGTACCCCCCACGCCCCCCGAATGAATTTCCGCTCTCCTGGGCTCAAATTTTTGTTTTTTTAAATCTGTTTGCGGATTTGAATTTAATTTTAATTTTAATTTAAGTGGTCACTTGTAAAAATCTCAGCCTATGCGCTCATACCCCTTGGGGGGTAGGTGGTGGGTACGTTTCGTACCCACCACGTACCCCCCACGCCCCCCGAATGAATTTCCGCTCTCCTGGGCTCAAATTTTTGTTTTTTTAAATCTGTTTGCGGATTTGAATTTAATTTTAATTTTAATTTAAGTGGTCACTTGTAAAAATCTCATCCTATGCGCTCATACCCAGTATGGGGTACGTATGGGGTACGATCGTACCCCATACGTTCCCTATACGTACTCCACGCTTCCAAAATGAACTTCCGCTCTCCTGGGCTCAAATTTTTGTTTTTTTGAATCTGTTTGCGGATTTGAATTTAATTTTAATTTTAATTTAAGTGGTCACTTGTAAAAATCTCAGCCTATGCGCTCATACCCAGTATGGGGTACGTGGTGGGTACGTTTCGTACCCACCACGTACCCCCCACGCCCCCCGAATGAATTTCCGCTCTCCTGGGCTCAAATTTTTGTTTTTTTAAATCTGTTTGCGGATTTGAATTTAATTTTAATTTTAATTTAAGTGGTCACTTGTAAAAATCTCAGCCTATGCGCTCATACCCCTTGGGGGGTACGTGGTGGGTACATTTCGTACCCACCACGTACCCCCCACGCCCCCCGAATGAATTTCCGCTCTCCTGGGCTCAAATTTTTGTTTTTTTAAATCTGTTTGCGGATTTGAATTTAATTTTAATTTTAATTTAAGTGGTCACTTGTAAAAATCTCATCCTATGCGCTCATACCCAGTATGGGGTACGTATGGGGTACGATCGTACCCCATACGTTCCCTATACGTACTCCACGCTTCCAAAATGAACTTCCGCTCTCCTGGGCTCAAATTTTTGTTTTTTTGAATCTGTTTGCGGATTTGAATTTAATTTTAATTTTAATTTAAGTGGTCACTTGTAAAAATCTCAGCCTATGCGCTCATACCCCTTGGGGGTACGTGGTGGGTACGTTTCGTACCCACCACGTACCCCCCACGCCCCCCGAATGAATTTCCGCTCTCCTGGGCTCAAATTTTTGTTTTTTTAAATCTGTTTGCGGATTTGAATTTAATTTTAATTTTAATTTAAGTGGTCACTTGTAAAAATCTCAGCCTATGCGCTCATACCCCTTGGGGGGTACGTGGTGGGTACGTTTCGTACCCACCACGTACCCCCCACGCCCCCCGAATGAATTTCCGCTCTCCTGGGCTCAAATTTTTGTTTTTTTAAATCTGTTTGCGGATTTGAATTTCATTTTAATTTTAATTTAAGTGGTCACTTGTAAAAATCTCAGCCTATGCGCTCATACCCCTTGGGGGGTACGTGGTGGGTACGTTTCGTACCCACCACGTACCCCCCACGCCCCCCGAATGAATTTCCGCTCTCCTGGGCTCAAATTTTTGTTTTTTTAAATCTGTTTGCGGATTTGAATTTAATTTTAATTATAATTTAAGTGGTCACTTGTAAAAATCTCAGCCTATGCGCTCATACCCCTTGGGGGGTACGTGGTGGGTATGTTTCGTACCCACCACGTACCCCCCACGCCCCCCGAATGAATTTCCGCTCTCCTGGGCTCAAATTTTTGTTTTTTTAAATCTGTTTGCGGATTTGAATTTCATTTTAATTTTAATTTAATTGGTCACTTGTAAAAATCTCAGCCTATGCGCTCATACCCCTTGGGGGGTACGTGGTGGGTACGTTTCGTACCCACCACGTACCCCCCACGCCCCCCGAATGAATTTCCGCTCTCCTGGGCTCAAATTGTTGTTTTTTTAAATCTGTTTGCGGATTTGAATTTAATTTTAATTTTAATTTAAGTGGTCACTTGTAAAAATCTCATCCTATGCGCTCATACCCAGTATGGGGTACGTATGGGGTACGATCGTACCCCATACGTTCCCTATACGTACTCCACGCTTCCAAAATGAACTTCCGCTCTCCTGGGCTTAAATTTTTGTTTTTTTGAATCTGTTTGCGGATTTGAATTTAATTTTAATTTTAATTTAAGTGGTCACTTGTAAAAATCTCATCCTATGTGCTCATACCCAGTATGGGGTACGTATGGGGTACGATCGTACCCCATACGTTCCCTATACGTACTCCACGCTTCCAAAATGAACTTCCGCTCTCCTGGGCTCAAATTTTTGTTTTTTTGAATCTGTTTGCGGATTTGAATTTAATTTTAATTTTAATTTAAGTGGTCACTTGTAAAAATCTCAGCCTATGCGCTCATACCCAGTATGGGGTACGTGGTGGGTACGTTTCGTACCCACCACGTACCCCCCACGCCCCCCGAATGAATTTCCGCTCTCCTGGGCTCAAATTTTTGTTTTTTTAAATCTGTTTGCGGATTTGAATTTAATTTTAATTTTAATTTAAGTGGTCACTTGTAAAAATCTCAGCCTATGCGCTCATACCCCTTGGGGGGTACGTGGTGGGTACATTTCGTACCCACCACGTACCCCCCACGCCCCCCGAATGAATTTCCGCTCTCCTGGGCTCAAATTTTTGTTTTTTTAAATCTGTTTGCGGATTTGAATTTAATTTTAATTTTAATTTAAGTGGTCACTTGTAAAAATCTCATCCTATGCGCTCATACCCAGTATGGGGTACGTATGGGGTACGATCGTACCCCATACGTTCCCTATACGTACTCCACGCTTCCAAAATGAACTTCCGCTCTCCTGGGCTCAAATTTTTGTTTTTTTGAATCTGTTTGCGGATTTGAATTTAATTTTAATTTTAATTTAAGTGGTCACTTGTAAAAATCTCAGCCTATGCGCTCATACCCCTTGGGGGTACGTGGTGGGTACGTTTCGTACCCACCACGTACCCCCCACGCCCCCCGAATGAATTTCCGCTCTCCTGGGCTCAAATTTTTGTTTTTTTAAATCTGTTTGCGGATTTGAATTTAATTTTAATTTTAATTTAAGTGGTCACTTGTAAAAATCTCAGCCTATGCGCTCATACCCCTTGGGGGGTACGTGGTGGGTACGTTTCGTACCCACCACGTACCCCCCACGCCCCCCGAATGAATTTCCGCTCTCCTGGGCTCAAATTTTTGTTTTTTTAAATCTGTTTGCGGATTTGAATTTCATTTTAATTTTAATTTAAGTGGTCACTTGTAAAAATCTCAGCCTATGCGCTCATACCCCTTGGGGGGTACGTGGTGGGTACGTTTCGTACCCACCACGTACCCCCCACGCCCCCCGAATGAATTTCCGCTCTCCTGGGCTCAAATTTTTGTTTTTTTAAATCTGTTTGCGGATTTGAATTTAATTTTAATTTTAATTTAAGTGGTCACTTGTAAAAATCTCAGCCTATGCGCTCATACCCCTTGGGGGGTACGTGGTGGGTATGTTTCGTACCCACCACGTACCCCCCACGCCCCCCGAATGAATTTCCGCTCTCCTGGGCTCAAATTTTTGTTTTTTTAAATCTGTTTGCGGATTTGAATTTCATTTTAATTTTAATTTAATTGGTCACTTGTAAAAATCTCAGCCTATGCGCTCATACCCCTTGGGGGGTACGTGGTGGGTACGTTTCGTACCCACCACGTACCCCCCACGCCCCCCGAATGAATTTCCGCTCTCCTGGGCTCAAATTTTTGTTTTTTTAAATCTGTTTGCGGATTTGAATTTAATTTTAATTTTAATTTAAGTGGTCACTTGTAAAAATCTCAGCCTATGCGCTCATACCCCTTGGGGGGTACGTGGTGGGTACGTTTCGTACCCACCACGTACCCCCCACGCCCCCCAAATGAATTTCCGCTCTCCTGGGCTCAAATTTTTGTTTTTTTAAATCTGTTTGCGGATTTGAATTTCATTTTAATTTTAATTTAATTGGTCACTTGTAAAAATCTCAGCCTATGCGCTCATACCCCTTGGGGGGTACGTGGTGGGTACGTTTCGTACCCACCACGTACCCCCCACGCCCCCCGAATGAATTTCCGCTCTCCTGGGCTCAAATTTTTGTTTTTTTAAATCTGTTTGCGGATTTGAATTTAATTTTAATTTTAATTTAAGTGGTCACTTGTAAAAATCTCAGCCTATGCGCTCATACCCCTTGGGGGGTACGTGGTGGGTACGTTTCGTACCCACCACGTACCCCCCCCGCCCCCCAAATGAATTTCCGCTCTCCTGGGCTCAAATTTTTGTTTTTTTAAATCTGTTTGCGGATTTGAATTTAATTTTAATTTTAATTTAAGTGGTCACTTGTAAAAATCTCAGCCTATGCGCTCATACCCCTTGGGGGGTACGTGGTGGGTACGTTTCGTACCCACCACGTACCCCCCACGCCCCCCGAATGAATTTCCGCTCTCCTGGGCTCAAATTTTTGTTTTTTTAAATCTGTTTGCGGATTTGAATTTAATTTTAATTTTAATTTAAGTGGTCACTTGTAAAAATCTCAGCCTATGCGCTCATACCCCTTGGGGGGTACGTGGTGGGTACGTTTTGTACCCACCACGTACCCCCCACGCCCCCCGAATGAATTTCCGCTCTCCTGGGCTCAAATTTTTGTTTTTTTAAATCTGTTTGCGGATTTGAATTTAATTTTAATTTTAATTTAAGTGGTCATTTGTAAAAATCTCAGCCTATGCGCTCATACCCCTTGGGGGGTACGTGGTGGGTACGTTTCGTACCCACCACGTACCCCCCACGCCCCCCGAATGAATTTCCGCTCTCCTGGGCTCAAATTTTTGTTTTTTTAAATCTGTTTGCGGATTTGAATTTAATTTTAATTTTAATTTAAGTGGTCACTTGTAAAAATCTCATCCTATGCGCTCATACCCAGTATGGGGTACGTATGGGGTACGATCGTACCCCATACGTTCCCTATACGTACTCCACGCCCCCAAAATGAATTTCCGCTCTCCTGGGCTCAAATTTTTGTTTTTTTAAATCTGTTTGCGGATTTGAATTTAATTTTAATTTTAATTTAAGTGGTCATTTGTAAAAATCTCAGCCTATGCGCTCATACCCCTTGGGGGGGGTACGTCGTGGGTACGTTTCGTACCCACCACGTACCCCCCACGCCCCCCGAATGAATTTCCGCTCTCCTGGGCTCAAATTTTTGTTTTTTTAAATCTGTTTGCGGATTTGAATTTAATTTTAATTTTAATTTAAGTGGTCACTTGTAAAAATCTCAGCCTATGCGCTCATACCCCTTGGGGGGTACGTGGTGGGTACGTTTTGTACCCACCACGTACCCCCCACGCCCCCCGAATGAATTTCCGCTCTCCTGGGCTCAAATTTTTGTTTTTTTAAATCTGTTTGCGGATTTGAATTTAATTTTAATTTTAATTTAAGTGGTCATTTGTAAAAATCTCAGCCTATGCGCTCATACCCCTTGGGGGGTACGTGGTGGGTACGTTTCGTACCCACCACGTACCCCCCACGCCCCCCGAATGAATTTCCGCTCTCCTGGGCTCAAATTTTTGTTTTTTTAAATCTGTTTGCGGATTTGAATTTAATTTTAATTTTAATTTAAGTGGTCACTTGTAAAAATCTCAGCCTATGCGCTCATACCCCTTGGGGGGTACGTGGTGGGTACGTTTCGTACCCACCACGTACCCCCCACGCCCCCCGAATGAATTTCCGCTCTCCTGGGCTCAAATTTTTGTTTTTTTAAATCTGTTTGCGGATTTGAATTTCATTTTAATTTTAATTTAATTGGTCACTTGTAAAAATCTCAGCCTATGCGCTCATACCCCTTGGGGGGTACGTGGTGGGTACGTTTCGTACCCACCACGTACCCCCCACGCCCCCCGAATGAATTTCCGCTCTCCTGGGCTCAAATTTTTGTTTTTTTAAATCTGTTTGCGGATTTGAATTTAATTTTAATTTTAATTTAAGTGGTCACTTGTAAAAATCTCATCCTATGCGCTCATACCCAGTATGGGTTACGTATGGGGTACGATCGTACCCCATACGTTCCCTATACGTACTCCACGCCCCCAAAATGAATTTCCGCTCTCCTGGGCTCAAATTTTTGTTTTTTTAAATCTGTTTGCGGATTTGAATTTAATTTTAATTTTAATTTAAGTGGTCACTTGTAAAAATCTCAGCCTATGCGCTCATACCCCTTGGGGGGTACGTGGTGGGTACGTTTCGTACCCACCACGTACCCCCCACGCCCCCCAAATGAATTTCCGCTCTCCTGGGCTCAAATTTTTGTTTTTTTAAATCTGTTTGCGGATTTGAATTTAATTTTAATTTTAATTTAAGTGGTCACTTGTAAAAATCTCAGCCTATGCGCTCATACCCCTTGGGGGGTACGTGGTGGGTACGTTTCGTACCCACCACGTACCCCCCACGCCCCCCGAATGAATTTCCGCTCTCCTGGGCTCAAATTTTTGTTTTTTTAAATCTGTTTGCGGATTTGAATTTAATTTTAATTTTAATTTAAGTGGTCACTTGTAAAAATCTCAGCCTATGCGCTCATACCCCTTGGGGGGTACGTGGTGGGTACGTTTCGTACCCACCACGTACCCCCCACGCCCCCCGAATGAATTTCCGCTCTCCTGGGCTCAAATTTTTGTTTTTTTAAATCTGTTTGCGGATTTGAATTTAATTTTAATTTTAATTTAAGTGGTCACTTGTAAAAATCTCAGCCTATGCACTCATACCCCTTGGGGGGTACGTGGTGGGTACGTTTCGTACCCACCACGTACCCCCCACGCCCCCCGAATGAATTTCCGCTCTCCTGGGCTCAAATTTTTGTTTTTTTAAATCTGTTTGCGGATTTGAATTTAATTTTAATTTTAATTTAAGTGGTCACTTGTAAAAATCTCAGCCTATGCGCTCATACCCCTTGGGGGGTACGTGGTGGGTACGTTTCGTACCCACCACGTACCCCCCACGCCCTCCGAATGAATTTCCGCTCTCCTGGGCTCAAATTTTTGTTTTTTTAAATCTGTTTGCGGATTTGAATTTCATTTTAATTTTAATTTAAGTGGTCACTTGTAAAAATCTCAGCCTATGCGCTCATACCCCTTGGGGGGTACGTGGTGGGTACGTTTCGTACCCATCACGTACCCCCCACGCCCCCCGAATGAATTTCCGCTCTCCTGGGCTCAAATTTCTGTTTTTTTAAATCTGTTTGCGGATTTGAATTTCATTTTAATTTTAATTTAATTGGTCACTTGTAAAAATCTCAGCCTATGCGCTCATACCCCTTGGGGGGTACGTGGTGGGTACGTTTCGTACCCACCACGTACCCCCCACGCCCCCCGAATGAATTTCCGCTCTCCTGGGCTCAAATTTTTGTTTTTTTAAATCTGTTTGCGGATTTGAATTTAATTTTAATTTTAATTTAAGTGGTCACTTGTAAAAATATCAGCCTATGCGCTCATACCCCTTGGGGGGTACGTGGTGGGTACGTTTCGTACCCACCACGTACCCCCCACGCCCCTCGAATGAATTTCCGCTCTCCTGGGCTCAAATTTTTGTTTTTTTAAATCTGTTTGCGGATTTGAATTTCATTTTAATTTTAATTTAATTGGTCACTTGTAAAAATCTCAGCCTATGCGCTCATACCCCTTGGGGGGTACGTGGTGGGTACGTTTCGTACCCACCACGTACTCCCCACGCCCCCCAAATGAATTTCCGCTCTCCTGGGCTCAAATTTTTGTTTTTTTAAATCTGTTTGCGGATTTGAATTTAATTTTAATTTTAATTTAAGTGGTCACTTGTAAAAATCTCAGCCTATGCGCTCATACCCCTTGGGGGGTACGTGGTGGGTACGTTTCGTACCCACCACGTACCCCCCACGCCCCCCGAATGAATTTCCGCTCTCCTGGGCTCAAATTTTTGTTTTTTTAAATCTGTTTGCGGATTTGAATTTAATTTTAATTTTAATTTAATTGGTCACTTGTAAAAATCTCAGCCTATGCGCTCATACCCCTTGGGGGGTACGTGGTGGGTACGTTTCGTACCCACCACGTACTCCCCACGCCCTCCAAATGAATTTCCGCTCTCCTGGGCTCAAATTTTTGTTTTTTTAAATCTGTTTGCGGATTTGAATTTAATTTTAATTTTAATTTAAGTGGTCACTTGTAAAAATCTCAGCCTATGCGCTCATACCCCTTGGGGGGTACGTGGTGGGTACGTTTTGTACCCACCACGTACCCCCCACGCCCCCCGAATGAATTTCCGCTCTCCTGGGCTCAAATTTTTGTTTTTTTAAATCTGTTTGCGGATTTGAATTTCATTTTAATTTTAATTTAATTGGTCACTTGTAAAAATCTCAGCCTATGCGCTCATACCCCTTGGGGGGTACGTGGTGGGTACGTTTCGTACCCACCACGTACCCCCCACGCCCCCCGAATGAATTTCCGCTCTCCTGGGCTCAAATTTTTGTTTTTTTAAATCTGTTTGCGGATTTGAATTTAATTTTAATTTTAATTTAAGTGGTCACTTGTAAAAATATCAGCCTATGCGCTCATATCCCTTGGGGGGTACGTGGTGGGTACGTTTCGTACCCACCACGTACCCCCCACGCCCCCCGAATGAATTTCCGCTCTCCTGGGCTCAAATTTTTGTTTTTTTAAATCTGTTTGCGGATTTGAATTTAATTTTAATTTTAATTTAATTGGTCACTTGTAAAAATCTCAGCCTATGCGCTCATACCCCTTGGGGGGTACGTGGTGGGTACGTTTCGTACCCACCACGTACTCCCCACGCCCTCCAAATGAATTTCCGCTCTCCTGGGCTCAAATTTTTGTTTTTTTAAATCTGTTTGCGGATTTGAATTTAATTTTAATTTTAATTTAAGTGGTCACTTGTAAAAATCTCAGCCTATGCGCTCATACCCCTTGGGGGGTACGTGGTGGGTACGTTTCGTACCCACCACGTACCCCCCACGCCCCCCGAATGAATTTCCGCTCTCCTGGGCTCAAATTTTTGTTTTTTTAAATCTGTTTGCGGATTTGAATTTAATTTTAATTTTAATTTAAGTGGTCATTTGTAAAAATCTCAGCCTATGCGCTCATACCCCTTGGGGGGTACGTGGTGGGTACGTTTCGTACCCACCACGTACCCCCCACGCCCCCCGAATGAATTTCCGCTCTCCTGGGCTCAAATTTTTGTTTTTTTAAATCTGTTTGCGGATTTGAATTTAATTTAAATTTTAATTTAAGTGGTCACTTGTAAAAATCTCAGCCTATGCGCTCATACCCCTTGGGGGGTACGTGGTGGGTACGTTTCGTACCCACCACGTACCCCCCACGCCCCCCGAATGAATTTCCGCTCTCCTGGGCTCAAATTTTTGTTTTTTTAAATCTGTTTGCGGATTTGAATTTAATTTTAATTTTAATTTAATTGGTCATTTGTAAAAATCTCAGCCTATGCGCTCATACCCCTTGGGGGGTACGTGGTGGGTACGTTTCGTACCCACCACGTACCCCCCACGCCCCCCGAATGAATTTCCGCTCTCCTGGGCTCAAATTTTTGTTTTTTTAAATCTGTTTGCGGATTTGAATTTAATTTTAATTTTAATTTAAGTGGTCATTTGTAAAAATCTCAGCCTATGCGCTCATACCCCTTGGGGGGTACGTGGTGGGTACGTTTTGTACCCACCACGTACCCCCCACGTACCCCCCACGCCCCCCGAATGAATTTCCGCTCTCCTGGGCTCAAATTTTTGTTTTTTTAAATCTGTTTGCGGATTTGAATTTAATTTTAATTTTAATTTAAGTGGTCATTTGTAAAAATCTCAGCCTATGCGCTCATACCCCTTGGGGGGTACGTGGTTGGTACGTTTCGTACCCACCACGTACCCCCCACGCCCCCCGAATGAATTTCCGCTCTCCTGGGCTCAAATTTTTGTTTTTTTAAATCTGTTTGCGGATTTGAATTTAATTTTAATTTTAATTTAAGTGGTCACTTGTAAAAATCTCAGCCTATGCGCTCATACCCCTTGGGGGGTACGTGGTGGGTACGTTTCGTACCCACCACGTACCCCCCACGCCCCCCGAATGAATTTCCGCTCTCCTGGGCTCAAATTTTTGTTTTTTTAAATCTGTTTGCGGATTTGAATTTAATTTTAATTTTAATTTAAGTGGTCACTTGTAAAAATCTCAGCCTATGCGCTCATACCCCTTGGGGGGTACGTGGTGGGTACGTTTCGTACCCACCACGTACCCCCCACGCCCCCCGAATGAATTTCCGCTCTCCTGGGCTCAAATTTTTGTTTTTTTAAATCTGTTTGCGGATTTGAATTTAATTTTAATTTTAATTTAAGTGGTCATTTGTAAAAATCTCAGCCTATGCGCTCATACCCCTTGGGGGGTACGTGGTGGGTACGTTTCGTACCCACCACGTACCCCCCACGCCCCCCGAATGAATTTCCGCTCTCCTGGGCTCAAATTTTTGTTTTTTTAAATCTGTTTGCGGATTTGAATTTAATTTTAATTTTAATTTAAGTGGTCACTTGTAAAAATCTCAGCCTATGCGCTCATACCCCTTGGGGGGTACGTGGTGGGTACGTTTCGTACCCACCACGTACCCCCCACGCCCCCCGAATGAATTTCCGCTCTCCTGGGCTCAAATTTTTGTTTTTTTAAATCTGTTTGCGGATTTGAATTTAATTTTAATTTTAATTTAAGTGGTCACTTGTAAAAATCTCATCCTATGCGCTCATACCCAGTATGGGGTACGTATGGGGTACGATCGTACCCCATACGTTCCCTATACGTACTCCACGCCCCCAAAATGAATTTTCGCTCTCCTGGGCTCAAATTTTTGTTTTTTTAAATCTGTTTGCGGATTTGAATTTAATTTTAATTTTAATTTAAGTGGTCACTTGTAAAAATCTCAGCCTATGCGCTCACACCCCTTGGGGGGTACGTGGTGGGTACGTTTCGTACCCACCACGTACCCCCCACGCCCCCCGAATGAATTTCCGCTCTCCTGGGCTCAAATTTTTGTTTTTTTAAATCTGTTTGCGGATTTGAATTTCATTTTAATTTTAATTTAATTGGTCACTTGTAAAAATCTCAGCCTATGCGCTCATACCCCTTGGGGGGTACGTGGTGGGTACGTTTCGTACCCACCACGTACCCCCCACGCCCCCCGAATGAATTTCCGCTCTCCTGGGCTCAAATTTTTGTTTTTTTAAATCTGTTTGCGGATTTGAATTTAATTTTAATTTTAATTTAAGTGGTCACTTGTAAAAATCTCAGCCTATGCGCTCATACCCCTTGGGGGGTACGTGGTGGGTACGTTTCGTACCCACCACGTACCCCCCACGCCCCCCGAATGAATTTCCGCTCTCCTGGGCTCAAATTTTTGTTTTTTTAAATCTGTTTGCGGATTTGAATTTCATTTTAATTTTAATTTAATTGGTCACTTGTAAAAATCTCAGCCTATGCGCTCATACCCCTTGGGGGGTACGTGGTGGGTACGTTTCGTACCCACCACGTACCCCCCACGCCCCCCGAATGAATTTCCGCTCTCCTGGGCTCAAATTTTTGTTTTTTTAAATCTGTTTGCGGATTTGAATTTAATTTTAATTTTAATTTAAGTGGTCATTTGTAAAAATCTCAGCCTATGCGCTCATACCCCTTGGGGGGTACGTGGTGGGTACGTTTCGTACCCACCACGTACCCCCACGCCCCCCGAATGAATTTCCGCTCTCCTGGGCTCAAATTTTTGTTTTTTTAAATCTGTTTGCGGATTTGAATTTAATTTTAATTTTAATTTAAGTGGTCACTTGTAAAAATCTCAGCCTATGCGCTCATACCCCTTGGGGGGTACGTGGTGGGTACGTTTCGTACCCACCACGTACCCCCCACGCCCCCCGAATGAATTTCCGCTCTCCTGGGCTCAAATTTTTGTTTTTTTAAATCTGTTTGCGGATTTGAATTTAATTTTAATTTTAATTTAAGTGGTCATTTGTAAAAATCTCAGCCTATGCGCTCATACCCCTTGGGGGGTACGTGGTGGGTACGTTTCGTACCCACCACGTACCCCCCACGCCCCCCGAATGAATTTCCGCTCTCCTGGGCTCAAATTTTTGTTTTTTTAAATCTGTTTGCGGATTTGAATTTAATTTTAATTTTAATTTAAGTGGTCACTTGTAAAAATCTCATCCTATGCGCTCATACCCAGTATGGGGTACGTATGGGGTACGATCGTACCCCATACGTTCCCTATACGTACTCCACGCCCCCAAAATGAATTTCCGCTCTCCTGGGCTCAAATTTTTGTTTTTTTAAATCTGTTTGCGGATTTGAATTTAATTTTAATTTTAATTTAAGTGGTCATTTGTAAAAATCTCAGCCTATGCGCTCATACCCCTTCGGGGGTACGTGGTGGGTACGTTTCGTACCCACCACGTACCCCCCACGCCCCCGAATGAATTTCCGCTCTCCTGGGCTCAAATTTTTGTTTTTTTAAATCTGTTTGCGGATTTGAATTTAATTTTAATTTTAATTTAAGTGGTCACTTGTAAAAATCTCAGCCTATGCGCTCATACCCCTTGGGGGGTACGTGGTGGGTACGTTTCGTACCCACCACGTACCCCCCACGCCCCCCGAATGAATTTCCGCTCTCCTGGGCTCAAATTTTTGCTTTTTTAAATCTGTTTGCGGATTTGAATTTCATTTGAATTTTAATTTAATTGGTCACTTGTAAAAATCTCAGCCTATGCGCTCATACCCCTTGGGGGGTACGTGGTGGGTACGTTTCGTACCCACCACGTACCCCCCACGCCCCCCGAATGAATTTCCGCTCTCCTGGGCTCAAATTTTTGTTTTTTTAAATCTGTTTGCGGATTTGAATTTAATTTTAATTTTAATTTAAGTGGTCACTTGTAAAAATCTCAGCCTATGCGCTCATACCCCTTGGGGGGTACGTGGTGGGTACGTTTCGTACCCACCACGTACCCCCCACGCCCCCCGAATGAATTTCCGCTCTCCTGGGCTCAAATTTTTGTTTTTTTAAATCTGTTTGCGGATTTGAATTTCATTTTAATTTTAATTTAATTGGTCACTTGTAAAAATCTCAGCCTATGCGCTCATACCCCTTGGGGGGTACGTGGTGGGTACGTTTCGTACCCACCACGTACCCCCCACGCCCCCCGAATGAATTTCCGCTCTCCTGGGCTCAAATTTTTGTTTTTTTAAATCTGTTTGCGGATTTGAATTTAATTTTAATTTTAATTTAAGTGGTCATTTGTAAAAATCTCAGCCTATGCGCTCATACCCCTTGGGGGGTACGTGGTGGGTACGTTTCGTACCCACCACGTACCCCCCACGCCCCCCGAATGAATTTCCGCTCTCCTGGGCTCAAATTTTTGTTTTTTTAAATCTGTTTGCGGATTTGAATTTAATTTTAATTTTAATTTAAGTGGTCACTTGTAAAAATCTCAGCCTATGCGCTCATACCCCTTGGGGGGTACGTGGTGGGTACGTTTCGTACCCACCACGTACCCCCCACGCCCCCCGAATGAATTTCCGCTCTCCTGGGCTCAAATTTTTGTTTTTTTAAATCTGTTTGCGGATTTGAATTTAATTTTAATTTTAATTTAAGTGGTCATTTGTAAAAATCTCAGCCTATGCGCTCATACCCCTTGGGGGGTACGTGGTGGGTACGTTTCGTACCCACCACGTACCCCCCACGCCCCCCGAATGAATTTCCGCTCTCCTGGGCTCAAATTTTTGTTTTTTTAAATCTGTTTGCGGATTTGAATTTAATTTTAATTTTAATTTAAGTGGTCACTTGTAAAAATCTCAGCCTATGCGCTCATACCCCTTGGGGGGTACGTGGTGGGTACGTTTCGTACCCACCACGTACCCCCCACGCCCCCCGAATGAATTTCCGCTCTCCTGGGCTCAAATTTTTGTTTTTTTAAATCTGTTTGCGGATTTGAATTTAATTTTAATTTTAATTTAAGTGGTCATTTGTAAAAATCTCAGCCTATGCGCTCATACCCCTTGGGGGGTACGTGGTGGGTACGTTTCGTACCCACCACGTACCCCCCACGCCCCCCGAATGAATTTCCGCTCTCCTGGGCTCAAATTTTTGTTTTTTTAAATCTGTTTGCGGATTTGAATTTAATTTTAATTTTAATTTAAGTGGTCACTTGTAAAAATCTCATCCTATGCGCTCATACCCCTTGGGGGGTACGTGGTGGGTACGTTTCGTACCCACCACGTACCCCCACGCCCCCGAATGAATTTCCGCTCTCCTGGGCTCAAATTTTTGTTTTTTTAAATCTGTTTGCGGATTTGAATTTAATTTTAATTTTAATTTAAGTGGTCATTTGTAAAAATCTCTGCCTATGCGCTCATACCCCTTGGGGGGTACGTGGTGGGTACGTTTCGTACCCACCACGTACCCCCCACGCCCCCCGAATGAATTTCCGCTCTCCTGGGCTCAAATTTTTGTTTTTTTAAATCTGTTTGCGGATTTGAATTTAATTTTAATTTTAATTTAAGTGGTCACTTGTAAAAATCTCATCCTATGCGCTCATACCCCTTGGGGGGTACGTGGTGGGTACGTTTCGTACCCACCACGTACCCCCCACGCCCCCGAATGAATTTCCGCTCTCCTGGGCTCAAATTTTTGTTTTTTTAAATCTGTTTGCGGATTTGAATTTAATTTTAATTTTAATTTAAGTGGTCACTTGTAAAAATCTCAGCCTATGCGCTCATACCCCTTGGGGGGTACGTGGTGGGTACGTTTCGTACCCACCACGTACCCCCCACGCCCCCCGAATGAATTTCCGCTCTCCTGGGCTCAAATTTTTGTTTTTTTAAATCTGTTTGCGGATTTGAATTTAATTTTAATTTTAATTTAAGTGGTCATTTGTAAAAATCTCTGCCTATGCGCTCATACCCCTTGGGGGGTACGTGGTGGGTACGTTTCGTACCCACCACGTACCCCCCACGCCCCCCGAATGAATTTCCGCTCTCCTGGGCTAAAATTTTTGTTTTTTTAAATCTGTTTGCGGATTTGAATTTAATTTTAATTTTAATTTAAGTGGTCACTTGTAAAAATCTCAGCCTATGCGCTCATACCCCTTGGGGGGTACGTGGTGGGTACGTTTCGTACCCACCACGTACCCCCCACGCCCCTCGAATGAATTTCCGCTCTCCTGGGCTCAAATTTTTGTTTTTTTAAATCTGTTTGCGGATTTGAATTTTAATTTAAGTGGTCACTTGTAAAAATCTCAGCCTATGCGCTCATACCCCTTGGGGGGTACGTGGTGGGTACGTTTCGTACCCACCACGTACCCCCCACGCCCCCCGAATGAATTTCCGCTCTCGTGGGCTCAAATTTTTGTTTTTTTAAATCTGTTTGCGGATTTGAATTTAATTTTAATTTTAATTTAAGTGGTCATTTGTAAAAATCTCAGCCTATGCGCTCATACCCCTTGGGGGGTACGTGGTGGGTACGTTTCGTACCCACCACGTACCCCCCACGCCCCCCGAATGAATTTCCGCTCTCCTGGGCTCAAATTTTTGTTTTTTTAAATCTGTTTGCGGATTTGAATTTCATTTTAATTTTAATTTAATTGGTCACTTGTAAAAATCTCAGCCTATGCGCTCATACCCCTTGGGGGGTACGTGGTGGGTACGTTTCGTACCCACCACGTACCCCCCACGCCCCCCAAATGAATTTCCGCTCTCCTGGGCTCAAATTTTTGTTTTTTTAAATCTGTTTGCGGATTTGAATTTAATTTTAATTTTAATTTAAGTGGTCACTTGTAAAAATCTCAGCCTATGCGCTCATACCCCTTGGGGGGTACGTGGTGGGTACGTTTCGTACCCACCACGTACCCCCCACGCCCCCCGAATGAATTTCCGCTCTCCTGGGCTCAAATTTTTGTTTTTTTAAATCTGTTTGCGGATTTGAATTTAATTTTAATTTTAATTTAAGTGGTCACTTGTAAAAATCTCAGCCTATGCGCTCATACCCCTTGGGGGGTACGTGGTGGGTACGTTTCGTACCCACCACGTACCCCCCACGCCCCCCGAATGAATTTCCGCTCTCCTGGGCTCAAATTTTTGTTTTTTTAAATCTGTTTGCGGATTTGAATTTAATTTTAATTTTAATTTAAGTGGTCACTTGTAAAAATCTCAGCCTATGCGCTCATACCCCTTGGGGGGTACGTGGTGGGTACGTTTCGTACCCACCACGTACCCCCCACGCCCCCCGAATGAATTTCCGCTCTCCTGGGCTCAAATTTTTGTTTTTTTAAATCTGTTTGCGGATTTGAATTTAATTTTAATTTTAATTTAAGTGGTCACTTGTAAAAATCTCAGCCTATGCGCTCATACCCCTTGGGGGGTACGTGGTGGGTACGTTTCGTACCCACCACGTACCCCCCACGCCCCCCGAATGAATTTCCGCTCTCCTGGGCTCAAATTTTTGTTTTTTTAAATCTGTTTGCGGATTTGAATTTAATTTTAATTTTAATTTAAGTGGTCACTTGTAAAAATCTCAGCCTATGCGCTCATACCCCTTGGAGGGTACGTGGTGGGTACGTTTCGTACCCACCACGTACCCCCCACGCCCCCCGAATGAATTTCCGCTCTCCTGGGCTCAAATTTTTGTTTTTTTAAATCTGTTTGCGGATTTGAATTTAATTTTAATTTTAATTTAAGTGGTCACTTGTAAAAATCTCAGCCTATGCGCTCATACCCCTTGGGGGGTACGTGGTGGGTACGTTTCGTACCCACCACGTACCCCCCACGCCCCCCGAATGAATTTCCGCTCTCCTGGGCTCAAATTTTTGTTTTTTTAAATCTGTTTGCGGATTTGAATTTAATTTTAATTTTAATTTAAGTGGTCACTTGTAAAAATCTCAGCCTATGCGCTCATACCCCTTGGGGGGTACGTGGTGGGTACGTTTCGTACCCACCACGTACCCCCCACGCCCCCCGAATGAATTTCCGCTCTCCTGGGCTCAAATTTTTGTTTTTTTAAATCTGTTTGCGGATTTGAATTTCATTTTAATTTTAATTTAATTGGTCACTTGTAAAAATCTCAGCCTATGCGCTCATACCCCTTGGGGGGTACGTGGTGGGTACGTTTCGTACCCACCACGTACCCCCCACGCCCCCCGAATGAATTTCCGCTCTCCTGGGCTCAAATTTTTGTTTTTTTAAATCTGTTTGCGGATTTGAATTTAATTTTAATTTTAATTTAAGTGGTCACTTGTAAAAATCTCAGCCTATGCGCTGATACCCCTTGGGGGGTACGTGGTGGGTACGTTTCGTACCCACCACGTACCCCCCACGCCCCCCGAATGAATTTCCGCTCTCCTGGGCTCAAATTTTTGTTTTTTTAAATCTGTTTGCGGATTTGAATTTAATTTTAATTTTAATTTAAGTGGTCACTTGTAAAAATCTCAGCCTATGCGCTCATACCCCTTGGGGGGTACGTGGTGGGTACGTTTCGTACCCACCACGTACCCCCCACGCCCCCCGAATGAATTTCCGCTCTCCTGGGCTCAAATTTTTGTTTTTTTAAATCTGTTTGCGGATTTGAATTTAATTTTAATTTTAATTTAAGTGGTCACTTGTAAAAATCTCAGCCTATGCGCTCATACCCCTTGGGGGGTACGTGGTGGGTACGTTTCGTACCCACCACGTACCCCTCACGCCCCCCGAATGAATTTCCGCTCTCCTGGGCTCAAATTTTTGTTTTTTTAAATCTGTTTGCGGATTTGAATTTAATTTTAATTTTAATTTAAGTGGTCACTTGTAAAAATCTCAGCCTATGCGCTCATACCCCTTGGGGGGTACGTGGTGGGTACGTTTCGTACCCACCACGTACCCCCTACGCCCCCCGAATGAATTTCCGCTCTCCTGGGCTCAAATTTTTGTTTTTTTAAATCTGTTTGCGGATTTGAATTTCATTTTAATTTTAATTTAATTGGTCACTTGTAAAAATCTCAGCCTATGCGCTCATACCCCTTGGGGGGTACGTGGTGGGTACGTTTCGTACCCACCACGTACCCCCCACGCCCCCCGAATGAATTTCCGCTCTCCTGGGCTCAAATTTTTGTTTTTTTAAATCTGTTTGCGGATTTGAATTTAATTTTAATTTTAATTTAAGTGGTCACTTGTAAAAATATCAGCCTATGCGCTCATACCCCTTGGGGGGTACGTGGTGGGTACGTTTCGTACCCACCACGTACCCCCCACGCCCCCCGAATGAATTTCCGCTCTCCTGGGCTCAAATTTTTGTTTTTTTAAATCTGTTTGCGGATTTGAATTTCATTTTAATTTTAATTTAATTGGTCACTTGTAAAAATCTCAGCCTATGCGCTCATACCCCTTGGGGGGTACGTGGTGGGTACGTTTCGTACCCACCACGTACTCCCCACGCCCCCCAAATGAATTTCCGCTCTCCTGGGCTCAAATTTTTGTTTTTTTAAATCTGTTTGCGGATTTGAATTTAATTTTAATTTTAATTTAAGTGGTCACTTGTAAAAATCTCAGCCTATGCGCTCATACCCCCCACGCCCCCCGAATGAATTTCCGCTCTCCTGGGCTCAAATTTTTGTTTTTTTAAATCTGTTTGCGGATTTGAATTTAATTTTAATTTTAATTTAAGTGGTCACTTGTAAAAATCTCAGCCTATGCGCTCATACCCCTTGGGGGGTACGTGGTGGGTACGTTTCGTACCCACCACGTACCCCCCACGCCCCCCGAATGAATTTCCGCTCTCCTGGGCTCAAATTTTTGTTTTTTTAAATCTGTTTGCGGATTTGAATTTAATTTTAATTTTAATTTAAGTGGTCACTTGTAAAAATCTCAGCCTATGCGCTCATACCCCTTGGGAGGTACGTGGTGGGTACGTTTCGTACCCACCACGTACCCCCCACGCCCCCCGAATGAATTTCCGCTCTCCTGGGCTCAAATTTTTGTTTTTTTAAATCTGTTTGCGGATTTGAATTTAATTTTAATTTTAATTTAAGTGGTCACTTGTAAAAATCTCAGCCTATGCGCTCATACCCCTTGGGGGGTACGTGGTGGGTACGTTTCGTACCCACCACGTACCCCCCACGCCCCCCGAATGAATTTCCGCGCTCCTGGGCTCAAATTTTTGTTTTTTTAAATCTGTTTGCGGATTTGAATTTAATTTTAATTTTAATTTAATTGGTCACTTGTAAAAATCTCAGCCTATGCGCTCATACCCCTTGGGGGGTACGTGGTGGGTACGTTTCGTACCCACCACGTACCCCCCACGCCCCCCGAATGAATTTCCGCTCTCCTGGGCTCAAATTTTTGTTTTTTTAAATCTGTTTGCGGATTTGAATTTAATTTTAGTTTTAATTTAAGTGGTCACTTGTAAAAATCTCAGCCTATGCGCTCATACCCCTTGGGGGGTACGTGGTGGGTACGTTTCGTACCCACCACGTACCCCCCACGCCCCCCGAATGAATTTCCGCTCTCCTGGGCTCAAATTTTTGTTTTTTTAAATCTGTTTGCGGATTTGAATTTCATTTTAATTTTAATTTAATTGGTCACTTGTAAAAATCTCAGCCTATGCGCTCATACCCCTTGGGGGGTACGTGGTGGGTACGTTTCGTACCCACCACGTACCCCCCACGCCCCCCGAATGAATTTCCGCTCTCCTGGGCTCAAATTTTTGTTTTTTTAAATCTGTTTGCGGATTTGAATTTAATTTTAATTTTAATTTAAGTGGTCACTTGTAAAAATCTCAGCCTATGCGCTCATACCCCTTGGGGGGTACGTGGTGGGTACGTTTCGTACCCACCACGTACCCCCCACGCCCCCCGAATGAATTTCCGCTCTCCTGGGCTCAAATTTTTGTTTTTTTAAATCTGTTTGCGGATTTGAATTTAATTTTAATTTTAATTTAAGTGGTCACTTGTAAAAATCTCAGCCTATGCGCTCATACCCCTTGGGGGGTACGTGGTGGGTACGTTTCGTACCCACCACGTACCCCCCACGCCCCCCGAATGAATTTCCGCTCTCCTGGGCTCAAATTTTTGTTTTTTTAAATCTGTTTGCGGATTTGAATTTAATTTTAATTTTAATTTAAGTGGTCACTTGTAAAAATCTCAGCCTATGCGCTCATACCCCTTGGGGGGTACGTGGTGGGTACGTTTCGTACCCACCACGTACCTCACACGCCCCCCGAATGAATTTCCGCTCTCCTGGGCTCAAATTTTTGTTTTTTTAAATCTGTTTGCGGATTTGAATTTCATTTTAATTTTAATTTAATTGGTCACTTGTAAAAATCTCAGCCTATGCGCTCATACCCCTTGGGGGGTACGTGGTGGGTACGTTTCGTACCCACCACGTACCCCCCACGCCCCCCGAATGAATTTCCGCTCTCCTGGGCTCAAATTTTTGTTTTTTTAAATCTGTTTGCGGATTTGAATTTAATTTTAATTTTAAGTTAAGTGGTCACTTGTAAAAATCTCAGCCTATGCGCTCATACCCCTTGGGGGGTACGTGGTGGGTACGTTTCGTACCCACCACGTACCCCCCACGCCCCCCGAATGAATTTCCGCTCTCCTGGGCTCAAATTTTTGTTTTTTTAAATCTGTTTGCGGATTTGAATTTAATTTTAATTTTAATTTAAGTGGTCACTTGTAAAAATCTCAGCCTATGCGCTCATACCCCTTGGGGGGTACGTGGTGGGTACGTTTCGTACCCACCACGTACCTCCCACGCCCCCCGAATGAATTTCCGCTCTCCTGGGCTCAAATTTTTGTTTTTTTAAATCTGTTTGCGGATTTGAATTTAATTTTAATTTTAATTTAAGTGGTCACTTGTAAAAATCTCAGCCTATGCGCTCATACCCCTTAGGGGGTACGTGGTGGGTACGTTTCGTACCCACCACGTACCCCCCACGCCCCCCGAATGAATTTCCGCTCTCCTGGGCTCAAATTTTTGTTTTTTTAAATCTGTTTGCGGATTTGAATTTCATTTTAATTTTAATTTAAGTGGTCACTTGTAAAAATCTCAGCCTATGCGCTCATACCCCTTGGGGGGTACGTGGTGGGTACGTTTCGTACCCACCACGTACCCCCCACGCCCCCCGAATGAATTTCCGCTCTCCTGGGCTCAAATTTTTGTTTTTTTAAATCTGTTTGCGGATTTGAATTTAATTTTAATTTTAATTTAAGTGGTCACTCGTAAAAATCTCAGCCTATGCGCTCATACCCCTTGGGGGGTACGTGGTGGGTACGTTTCGTACCCACCACGTACCCCCCACGCCCCCCGAATGAATTTCCGCTCTCCTGGGCTCAAATTTTTGTTTTTTTAAATCTGTTTGCGGATTTGAATTTCATTTTAATTTTAATTTAATTGGTCACTTGTAAAAATCTCAGCCTATGCGCTCATACCCCTTGGGGGGTACGTGGTGGGTACGTTTCGTACCCACCACGTACCCCCCACGCCCCCCGAATGAATTTCCGCTCTCCTGGGCTCAAATTTTTGTTTTTTTAAATCTGTTTGCGGATTTGAATTTAATTTTAATTTTAATTTAAGTGGTCACTTGTAAAAATCTCAGCCTATGCGCTCATACCCCTTGGGGGGTACGTGGTGGGTACGTTTCGTACCCACCACGTACCCCCCACGCCCCCCGAATGAATTTCCGCTCTCTTGGGCTCAAATTTTTGTTTTTTTAAATCTGTTTGCGGATTTGAATTTAATTTTAATTTTAATTTAAGTGGTCACTTGTAAAAATCTCAGCCTATGCGCTCATACCCCTTGGGGGGTACGGGGTGGGTACGTTTCGTACCCACCACGTACCCCCCACGCCCCCCGAATGAATTTCCGCTCTCCTGGGCTCAAATTTTTGTTTTTTTAAATCTGTTTGCGGATTTGAATTTAATTTTAATTTTAATTTAATTGGTCACTTGTAAAAATCTCAGCCTATGCGCTCATACCCCTTGGGGGGTACGTGGTGGGTACGTTTCGTACCCACCACGTACCCCCCACGCCCCCCGAATGAATTTCCGCTCTCCTGGGCTCAAATTTTTGTTTTTTTAAATCTGTTTGCGGATTTGAATTTAATTTTAATTTTAATTTAAGTGGTCACTTGTAAAAATCTCAGCCTATGCGCTCATACCCCTTGGGGGGTACGTGGTGGGTACGTTTCGTACCCACCACGTACCCCCCACGCCCCCCGAATGAATTTCCGCTCTCCTGGGCTCAAATTTTTGTTTTTTTAAATCTGTTTGCGGATTTGAATTTCATTTTAATTTTAATTTAAGTGGTCACTTGTAAAAATCTCAGCCTATGCGCTCATACCCCTTGGGGGGTACGTGGTGGGTACGTTTCGTACCCACCACGTACCCCCCACGCCCCCCGAATGAATTTCCGCTCTCCTGGGCTCAAATTTTTGTTTTTTTAAATCTGTTTGCGGATTTGAATTTCATTTTAATTTTAATTTAATTGGTCACTTGTAAAAATCTCAGCCTATGCGCTCATACCCCTTAGGGGGTACGTGGTGGGTACGTTTCGTACCCACCACGTACCCCCCACGCCCCCCGAATGAATTTCCGCTCTCCTGGGCTCAAATTTTTGTTTTTTTAAATCTGTTTGCGGATTTGAATTTAATTTTAATTTTAATTTAAGTGGTCACTTGTAAAAATCTCAGCCTATGCGCTCATACCCCTTGGGGGGTACGTGGTGGGTACGTTTCGTACCCACCACGTACCCCCCACGCCCCCCGACTGAATTTCCGCTCTCCTGGGCTCAAATTTTTGTTTTTTTAAATCTGTTTGCGGATTTGAATTTCATTTTAATTTTAATTTAATTGGTCACTTGTAAAAATCTCAGCCTATGCGCTCATACCCCTTGGGGGGTACGTGGTGGGTACGTTTCGTACCCACCACGTACCCCCCACGCCCCCCGAATGAATTTCCGCTCTCCTGGGCTCAAATTTTTGTTTTTTTAAATCTGTTTGCGGATTTGAATTTAATTTTAATTTTAATTTAAGTGGTCACTTGTAAAAATCTCAGCCTATGCGCTCATACCCCTTGGGGGGTACGTGGTGGGTACGTTTCGTACCCACCACGTACCCCCCACGCCCCCCGAATGAATTTCCGCTCTCCTGGGCTCAAATTTTTGTTTTTTTAAATCTTTTTGCGGATTTGAATTTCATTTTAATTTTAATTTAATTGGTCACTTGTAAAAATCTCAGCCTATGCGCTCATACCCCTTGGGGGGTACGTGGTGGGTACGTTTCGTACCCACCACGTACCCCCCACGCCCCCCGAATGAATTTCCGCTCTCCTGGGCTCAAATTTTTGTTTTTTTAAATCTGTTTGCGGATTTGAATTTAATTTTAATTTTAATTTAAGTGGTCACTTGTAAAAATCTCAGCCTATGCACTCATACCCCTTGGGGGGTACGTGGTGGGTACGTTTCGTACCCACCACGTACCCCCCACGCCCCCCGAATGAATTTCCGCTCTCCTGGGCTCAAATTTTTGTTTTTTTAAATCTGTTTGCGGATTTGAATTTAATTTTAATTTTAATTTAAGTGGTCACTTGTAAAAATCTCAGCCTATGCGCTCATACCCCTTGGGGGGTACGTGGTGGGTACGTTTCGTACCCACCACGTACCCCCCACGCCCCCCGAATGAATTTCCGCTCTCCTGGGCTCAAATTTTTGTTTTTTTAAATCTGTTTGCGGATTTGAATTTAATTTTAATTTTAATTTAAGTGGTCACTTGTAAAAATCTCAGCCTATGCGCTCATACCCCTTGGGGGGTACGTGGTGGGTACGTTTCGTACCCACCACGTACCCCCCACGCCCCCCGAATGAATTTCCGCTCTCCTGGGCTCAAATTTTTGTTTTTTTAAATCTGTTTGCGGATTTGAATTTCATTTTAATTTTAATTTAATTGGTCACTTGTAAAAATCTCAGCCTATGCGCTCATACCCCTTGGGGGGTACGTTGTGGGTACGTTTCGTACCCACCACGTACCCCCCACCCCCCCCGAATGAATTTCCGCTCTCCTGGGCTCAAATTTTTGTTTTTTTAAATCTGTTTGCGGATTTGAATTTAATTTTAATTTTAATTTAAGTGGTCACTTGTAAAAATCTCAGCCTATGCGCTCATACCCCTTGGGGGGTACGTGGTGGGTACGTTTCGTACCCACCACGTACCCCCCACGCCCCCCGAATGAATTTCCACTCTCCTGGGCTCAAATTTTTGTTTTTTTAAATCTGTTTGCGGATTTGAATTTAATTTTAATTTTAATTTAAGTGGTCACTTGTAAAAATCTCAGCCTATGCGCTCATACCCCTTGGGGGGTACGTGGTGGGTACGTTTCGTACCCACCACGTACCCCCCACGCCCCCCGAATGAATTTCCGCTCTCCTGGGCTCAAATTTTTTTTTTTTAAATCTGTTTGCGGATTTGAATTTAATTTTAATTTTAATTTAAGTGGTCACTTGTAAAAATCTCAGCCTATGCGCTCATACCCCTTGGGGGGTACGTGGTGGGTACGTTTCGTACCCACCACGTACCCCCCACGACCCCCGAATGAATTTCCGCTCTCCTGGGCTCAAATTTTTGTTTTTTTAAATCTGTTTGCGGATTTGAATTTCATTTTAATTTTAATTTAAGTGGTCACTTGTAAAAATCTCAGCCTATGCGCTCATACCCCTTGGGGGTACGTGGTGGGTACGTTTCGTACCCACCACGTACCCCCCACGCCCCCCGAATGAATTTCCGCTCTCCTGGGCTCAAATTTTTGTTTTTTTAAATCTGTTTGCGGATTTGAATTTAATTTTAATTTTAATTTAAGTGGTCACTTGTAAAAATCTCAGCCTATGCGCTCATACCCCTTGGGGGGTACGTGGTGGGTACGTTTCGTACCCACCACGTACCCCCCACGCCCCCCGAATGAATTTCCGCTCTCCTGGGCTCAAATTTTTGTTTTTTTAAATCTGTTTGCGGATTTGAATTTAATTTTAATTTTAATTTAAGTGGTCACTTGTAAAAATCTCAGCCTATGCGCTCATACCCCTTGGGGGGTACGTGGTGGGTACGTTTCGTACCCACCACGTACCCCCCACGCCCCCCGAATGAATTTCCGCTCTCCTGGGCTCAAATTTTTGTTTTTTTAAATCTGTTTGCGGATTTGAATTTCATTTTAATTTTAATTTAATTGGTCACTTGTAAAAATCTCAGCCTATGCGCTCATACCCCTTGGGGGGTACGTGGTGGGTACGTTTCGTACCCACCACGTACCCCCCACGCCCCCCGAATGAATTTCCGCTCTCCTGGGCTCAAATTTTTGTTTTTTTAAATCTGTTTGCGGATTTGAATTTAATTTTAATTTTAATTTAAGTGGTCACTTGTAAAAATATCAGCCTATGCGCTCATACCCCTTGGGGGGTACGTGGTGGGTACGTTTCGTACCCACCACGTACCCCCCACGCCCCCCGAATGAATTTCCGCTCTCCTGGGCTCAAATTTTTGTTTTTTTAAATCTGTTTGCGGATTTGAATTTAATTTTAATTTTAATTTAAGTGGTCACTTGTAAAAATCTCAGCCTATGCGCTCATACCCCTTGGGGGGTACGTGGTGGGTACGTTTCGTACCCACCACGTACCCCCCACGCCCCCCGAATGAATTTCCGCTCTCCTGGGCTCAAATTTTTGTTTTTTTAAATCTGTTTGCGGATTTGAATTTCATTTTAATTTTAATTTAAGTGGTCACTTGTAAAAATCTCAGCCTATGCGCTCATACCCCTTGGGGGGTACGTGGTGGGTACGTTTCGTACCCACCACGTACCCCCCACGCCCCCCGAATGAATTTCCGCTCTCCTGGGCTCAAATTTTTGTTTTTTTAAATCTGTTTGCGGATTTGAATTTAATTTTAATTTTAATTTAAGTGGTCACTTGTAAAAATCTCAGCCTATGCGCTCATACCCCTTGGGGGGTACGTGGTGGGTACGTTTCGTACCCACCACGTACCCCCCACGCCCCCCGAATGAATTTCCGCTCTCCTGGGCTCAAATTTTTGTTTTTTTAAATCTGTTTGCGGATTTGAATTTCATTTTAATTTTAATTTAAGTGGTCACTTGTAAAAATCTCAGCCTATGCGCTCATACCCCTTGGGGGGTACGTGGTGGGTACGTTTCGTACCCACCACGTACCCCCCACGCCCCCCGAATGAATTTCCGCTCTCCTGGGCTCAAATTTTTGTTTTTTTAAATCTGTTTGCGGATTTGAATTTAATTTTAATTTTAATTTAAGTGGTCACTTGTAAAAATCTCAGCCTATGCGCTCATACCCCTTGGGGGGTACGTGGTGGGTACGTTTCGTACCCACCACGTACCCCCCACGCCCCCCGAATGAATTTCCGCTCTCCTGGGCTCAAATTTTTGTTTTTTTAAATCTGTTTGCGGATTTGAATTTCATTTTAATTTTAATTTAATTGGTCACTTGTAAAAATCTCAGCCTATGCGCTCATACCCCTTGGGGGGTACGTGGTGGGTACGTTTCGTACCCACCACGTACTCCCCACGCCCCCCGAATGAATTTCCGCTCTCCTGGGCTCAAATTTTTGTTTTTTTAAATCTGTTTGCGGATTTGAATTTAATTTTAATTTTAATTTAAGTGGTCACTTGTAAAAATATCAGCCTATGCGCTCATACCCCTTGGGGGGTACGTGGTGGGTACGTTTCGTACCCACCACGTACCCCCCACGCCCCCCGAATGAATTTCCGCTCTCCTGGGCTCAAATTTTTGTTTTTTTAAATCTGTTTGCGGATTTGAATTTAATTTTAATTTTAATTTAAGTGGTCACTTGTAAAAATCTCAGCCTATGCGCTCATACCCCTTGGGGGGTACGTGGTGGGTACGTTTCGTACCCACCACGTACCCCCCACGCCCCCCGAATGAATTTCCGCTCTCCTGGGCTCAAATTTTTGTTTTTTTAAATCTGTTTGCGGATTTGAATTTCATTTTAATTTTAATTTAAGTGGTCACTTGTAAAAATCTCAGCCTATGCGCTCATACCCCTTGGGGGGTACGTGGTGGGTACGTTTCGTACCCACCACGTACCCCCCACGCCCCCCGAATGAATTTCCGCTCTCCTGGGCTCAAATTTTTGTTTTTTTAAATCTGTTTGCGGATTTGAATTTAATTTTAATTTTAATTTAAGTGGTCACTCGTAAAAATCTCAGCCTATGCGCTCATACCCCTTGGGGGGTACGTGGTGGGTACGTTTCGTACCCACCACGTACCCCCCACGCCCCCCGAATGAATTTCCGCTCTCCTGGGCTCAAATTTTTGTTTTTTTAAATCTGTTTGCGGATTTGAATTTCATTTTAATTTTAATTTAATTGGTCACTTGTAAAAATCTCAGCCTATGCGCTCATACCCCTTGGGGGGTACGTGGTGGGTACGTTTCGTACCCACCACGTACCCCCCACGCCCCCCGAATGAATTTCCGCTCTCCTGGGCTCAAATTTTTGTTTTTTTAAATCTGTTTGCGGATTTGAATTTAATTTTAATTTTAATTTAAGTGGTCACTTGTAAAAATCTCAGCCTATGCGCTCATACCCCTTGGGGGGTACGGGGTGGGTACGTTTCGTACCCACCACGTACCCCCCACGCCCCCCGAATGAATTTCCGCTCTCCTGGGCTCAAATTTTTGTTTTTTTAAATCTGTTTGCGGATTTGAATTTAATTTTAATTTTAATTTAAGTGGTCACTTGTAAAAATCTCAGCCTATGCGCTCATACCCCTTGGGGGGTACGTGGTGGGTACGTTTCGTACCCACCACGTACCCCCCACGCCCCCCGAATGAATTTCCGCTCTCCTGGGCTCAAATTTTTGTTTTTTTAAATCTGTTTGCGGATTTGAATTTCATTTTAATTTTAATTTAAGTGGTCACTTGTAAAAATCTCAGCCTATGCGCTCATACCCCTTGGGGGGTACGTGGTGGGTACGTTTCGTACCCACCACGTACCCCCCACGCCCCCCGAATGAATTTCCGCTCTCCTGGGCTCAAATTTTTGTTTTTTTAAATCTGTTTGCGGATTTGAATTTCATTTTAATTTTAATTTAAGTGGTCACTTGTAAAAATCTCAGCCTATGCGCTCATACCCCTTGGGGGGTACGTGGTGGGTACGTTTCGTACCCACCACGTACCCCCCACGCCCCCCGAATGAATTTCCGCTCTCCTGGGCTCAAATTTTTGTTTTTTTAAATCTGTTTGCGGATTTGAATTTAATTTTAATTTTAATTTAAGTGGTCACTTGTAAAAATCTCAGCCTATGCGCTCATACCCCTTGGGGGGTACGTGGTGGGTACGTTTCGTACCCACCACGTACCCCCCACGCCCCCAGAATGAATTTCCGCTCTCCTGGGCTCAAATTTTTGTTTTTTTAAATCTGTTTGCGGATTTGAATTTAATTTTAATTTTAATTTAAGTGGTCACTTGTAAAAATCTCAGCCTATGCGCTCATACCCCTTGGGGGGTACGTGGTGGGTACGTTTCGTACCCACCACGTACCCCCCACGCCCCCCGAATGAATTTCCGCTCTCCTGGGCTCAAATTTTTGTTTTTTTAAATCTGTTTGCGGATTTGAATTTCATTTTAATTTTAATTTAAGTGGTCACTTGTAAAAATCTCAGCCTATGCGCTCATACCCCTTGGGGGGTACGTGGTGGGTACGTTTCGTACCCACCACGTACCCCCCACGCCCCCCGAATGAATTTCCGCTCTCCTGGGCTCAAATTTTTGTTTTTTTAAATCTGTTTGCGGATTTGAATTTAATTTTAATTTTAATTTAAGTGGTCACTTGTAAAAATCTCAGCCTATGCGCTCATACCCCTTGGGGGGTACGTGGTGGGTACGTTTCGTACCCACCACGTACCCCCCACGCCCCCCGAATGAATTTCCGCTCTCCTGGGCTCAAATTTTTGTTTTTTTAAATCTGTTTGCGGATTTGAATTTAATTTTAATTTTAATTTAAGTGGTCACTTGTAAAAATCTCAGCCTATGCGCTCATACCCCTTGGGGGGTACGTGGTGGGTACGTTTCGTACCCACCACGTACCCCCCACGCCCCCCGAATGAATTTCCGCTCTCCTGGGCTCAAATTTTTGTTTTTTTAAATCTGTTTGCGGATTTGAATTTCATTTTAATTTTAATTTAATTGGTCACTTGTAAAAATCTCAGCCTATGCGCTCATACCCCTTGGGGGGTACGTGGTGGGTACGTTTCGTACCCACCACGTACTCCCCACGCCCCCCGAATGAATTTCCGCTCTCCTGGGCTCAAATTTTTGTTTTTTTAAATCTGTTTGCGGATTTGAATTTAATTTTAATTTTAATTTAAGTGGTCAGTTGTAAAAATCTCAGCCTATGCGCTCATACCCCTTGGGGGGTACGTGGTGGGTACGTTTCGTACCCACCACGTACCCCCCACGCCCCCCGAATGAATTTCCGCTCTCCTGGGCTCAAATTTTTGTTTTTTTAAATCTGTTTGCGGATTTGAATTTAATTTTAATTTTAATTTAAGTGGTCACTTGTAAAAATCTCAGCCTATGCGCTCATACCCCTTGGGGGGTACGGGGTGGGTACGTTTCGTACCCACCACGTACCCCCCACGCCCCCGAATGAATTTCCGCTCTCCTGGGCTCAAATTTTTGTTTTTTTAAATCTGTTTGCGGATTTGAATTTAATTTTAATTTTAATTTAAGTGGTCACTTGTAAAAATCTCAGCCTATGCGCTCATACCCCTTGGGGGGTACGTGGTGGGTACGTTTCGTACCCACCACGTACCCCCCACGCCCCCCGAATGAATTTCCGCTCTCCTGGGCTCAAATTTTTGTTTTTTTAAATCTGTTTGCGGATTTGAATTTAATTTTAATTTTAATTTAAGTGGTCACTTGTAAAAATCTCAGCCTATGCGCTCATACCCCTTGGGGGGTACATGGTGGGTACGTTTCGTACCCACCACGTACCCCCCACGCCCCCCGAATGAATTTCCGCTCTCCTGGGCTCAAATTTTTGTTTTTTTAAATCTGTTTGCGGATTTGAATTTAATTTTAATTTTAATTTAAGTGGTCACTTGTAAAAATCTCAGCCTATGCGCTCATACCCCTTGGGGGGTACGTGGTGGGTACGTTTCGTACCCACCACGTACCCCCCACGCCCCCCGAATGAATTTCCGCTCTCCTGGGCTCAAATTTTTGTTTTTTTAAATCTGTTTGCGGATTTGAATTTCATTTTAATTTTAATTTAAGTGGTCACTTGTAAAAATCTCAGCCTATGCGCTCATACCCCTTGGGGGGTACGTGGTGGGTACGTTTCGTACCCACCACGTACCCCCCACGCCCCCCGAATGAATTTCCGCTCTCCTGGGCTCAAATTTTTGTTTTTTTAAATCTGTTTGCGGATTTGAATTTAATTTTAATTTTAATTTAAGTGGTCACTTGTAAAAATCTCAGCCTATGCGCTCATACCCCTTGGGGGGTACGTGGTGGGTACGTTTCGTACCCACCACGTACCCCCCACGCCCCCCGAATGAATTTCCGCTCTCCTGGGCTCAAATTTTTGTTTTTTTAAATCTGTTTGCGGATTTGAATTTCATTTTAATTTTAATTTAATTGGTCACTTGTAAAAATCTCAGCCTATGCGCTCATACCCCTTGGGGGGTACGTGGTGGGTACGTTTCGTACCCACCACGTACCCCCCACGCCCCCCGAATGAATTTCCGCTCTCCTGGGCTCAAATTTTTGTTTTTTTAAATCTGTTTGCGGATTTGAATTTAATTTTAATTTTAATTTAAGTGGTCACTTGTAAAAATATCAGCCTATGCGCTCATACCCCTTGGGGGGTACGTGGTGGGTACGTTTCGTACCCACCACGTACCCCCCACGCCCCCCGAATGAATTTCCGCTCTCCTGGGCTCAAATTTTTGTTTTTTTAAATCTGTTTGCGGATTTGAATTTAATTTTAATTTTAATTTAAGTGGTCACTTGTAAAAATCTCAGCCTATGCGCTCATACCCCTTGGGGGGTACGTGGTGGGTACGTTTCGTACCCACCACGTACCCCCCACGCCCCCCGAATGAATTTCCGCTCTCCTGGGCTCAAATTTTTGTTTTTTTAAATCTGTTTGCGGATTTGAATTTAATTTTAATTTTAATTTAAGTGGTCACTTGTAAAAATATCAGCCTATGCGCTCATACCCCTTGGGGGGTACGTGGTGGGTACGTTTCGTACCCACCACGTACCCCCCACGCCCCCCGAATGAATTTCCGCTCTCCTGGGCTCAAATTTTTGTTTTTTTAAATCTGTTTGCGGATTTGAATTTAATTTTAATTTTAATTTAAGTGGTCACTTGTAAAAATCTCAGCCTATGCGCTCATACCCCTTGGGGGGTACGGGGTGGGTACGTTTCGTACCCACCACGTACCCCCCACGCCCCCCGAATGAATTTCCGCTCTCCTGGGCTCAAATTTTTGTTTTTTTAAATCTGTTTGCGGATTTGAATTTAATTTTAATTTTAATTTAAGTGGTCACTTGTAAAAATCTCAGCCTATGCGCTCATACCCCTTGGGGGGTACGTGGTGGGTACGTTTCGTACCCACCACGTACCCCCCACGCCCCCCGAATGAATTTCCGCTCTCCTGGGCTCAAATTTTTGTTTTTTTAAATCTGTTTGCGGATTTGAATTTAATTTTAATTTTAATTTAAGTGGTCACTTGTAAAAATCTCAGCCTATGCGCTCATACCCCTTGGGGGGTACGTGGTGGGTACGTTTCGTACCCACCACGTACCCCCCACGCCCCCCGAATGAATTTCCGCTCTCCTGGGCTCAAATTTTTGTTTTTTTAAATCTGTTTGCGGATTTGAATTTCATTTTAATTTTAATTTAAGTGGTCACTTGTAAAAATCTCAGCCTATGCGCTCATACCCCTTGGGGGGTACGTGGTGGGTACGTTTCGTACCCACCACGTACCCCCCACGCCCCCCGAATGAATTTCCGCTCTCCTGGGCTCAAATTTTTGTTTTTTTAAATCTGTTTGCGGATTTGAATTTAATTTTAATTTTAATTTAAGTGGTCACTTGTAAAAATCTCAGCCTATGCGCTCATACCCCTTGGGGGGTACGTGGTGGGTACGTTTCGTACCCACCACGTACCCCCCACGCCCCCCGAATGAATTTCCGCTCTCCTGGGCTCAAATTTTTGTTTTTTTAAATCTGTTTGCGGATTTGAATTTCATTTTAATTTTAATTTAATTGGTCACTTGTAAAAATCTCAGCCTATGCGCTCATACCCCTTGGGGGGTACGTGGTGGGTACGTTTCGTACCCACCACGTACCCCCCACGCCCCCCGAATGAATTTCCGCTCTCCTGGGCTCAAATTTTTGTTTTTTTAAATCTGTTTGCGGATTTGAATTTAATTTTAATTTTAATTTAAGTGGTCACTTGTAAAAATCTCAGCCTATGCGCTCATACCCCTTGGGGGGTACGGGGTGGGTACGTTTCGTACCCACCACGTACCCCCCACGCCCCCCGAATGAATTTCCGCTCTCCTGGGCTCAAATTTTTGTTTTTTTAAATCTGTTTGCGGATTTGAATTTAATTTTAATTTTAATTTAAGTGGTCACTTGTAAAAATCTCAGCCTATGCGCTCATACCCCTTGGGTGGTACGTGGTGGGTACGTTTCGTACCCACCACGTACCCCCCACGCCCCCCGAATGAATTTCCGCTCTCCTGGGCTCAAATTTTTGTTTTTTTAAATCTGTTTGCGGATTTGAATTTAATTTTAATTTTAATTTAAGTGGTCACTTGTAAAATCTCAGCCTATGCGCTCATACCCCTTGGGGGGTACGTGGTGGGTACGTTTCGTACCCACCACGTACCCCCCACGCCCCCCGAATGAATTTACGCTCTCCTGGGCTCAAATTTTTGTTTTTTTAAATCTGTTTGCGGATTTGAATTTAATTTTAATTTTAATTTAAGTGGTCACTTGTAAAAATCTCAGCCTATGCGCTCATACCCCTTGGGGGGTACGTGGTGGGTACGTTTCGTACCCACCACGTACCCCCCACGCCCCCCGAATGAATTTCCGCTCTCCTGGGCTCAAATTTTTGTTTTTTTAAATCTGTTTGCGGATTTGAATTTAATTTTAATTTTAATTTAAGTGGTCACTTGTAAAAATCTCAGCCTATGCGCTCATACCCCTTGGGGGGTACGTGGTGGGTACGTTTCGTACCCACCACGTACCCCCCACGCCCCCCGAATGAATTTCCGCTCTCCTGGGCTCAAATTTTTGTTTTTTTAAATCTGTTTGCGGATTTGAATTTCATTTTAATTTTAATTTAAGTGGTCACTTGTAAAAATCTCAGCCTATGCGCTCATACCCCTTGGGGGGTACGTGGTGGGTACGTTTCGTACCCACCACGTACCCCCCACGCCCCCCGAATGAATTTCCGCTCTCCTGGGCTCAAATTTTTGTTTTTTTAAATCTGTTTGCGGATTTGAATTTAATTTTAATTTTAATTTAAGTGGTCACTTGTAAGAATCTCAGCCTATGCGCTCATACCCCTTGGGGGGTACGTGGTGGGTACGTTTCGTACCCACCACGTACCCCCCACGCCCCCCGAATGAATTTCCGCTCTCCTGGGCTCAAATTTTTGTTTTTTTAAATCTGTTTGCGGATTTGAATTTAATTTTAATTTTAATTTAAGTGGTCACTTGTAAAAATATCAGCCTATGCGCTCATACCCCTTGGGGGGTACGTGGTGGGTACGTTTCGTACCCACCACGTACCCCCCACGCCCCCCGAATGAATTTCCGCTCTCCTGGGCTCAAATTTTTGTTTTTTTAAATCTGTTTGCGGATTTGAATTTAATTTTAATTTTAATTTAAGTGGTCACTTGTAAAAATCTCAGCCTATGCGCTCATACCCCTTGGGGGGTACGTGGTGGGTACGTTTCGTACCCACCACGTACCCCCCACGCCCCCCGAATGAATTTCCGCTCTCCTGGGCTCAAATTTTTGTTTTTTTAAATCTGTTTGCGGATTTGAATTTCATTTTAATTTTAATTTAATTGGTCACTTGTAAAAATCTCAGCCTATGCGCTCATACCCCTTGGGGGGTACGTGGTGGGTACGTTTCGTACCCACCACGTACCCCCCACGCCCCCCGAATGAATTTCCGCTCTCCTGGGCTCAAATTTTTGTTTTTTTAAATCTGTTTGCGGATTTGAATTTAATTTTAATTTTAATTTAAGTGGTCACTTGTAAAAATCTCAGCCTATGCGCTCATACCCCTTGGGGGGTACGTGGTGGGTACGTTTCGTACCCACCACGTACCCCCCACGCCCCCCGAATGAATTTCCGCTCTCCTGGGCTCAAATTTTTGTTTTTTTAAATCTGTTTGCGGATTTGAATTTAATTTTAATTTTAATTTAAGTGGTCACTTGTAAAAATCTCAGCCTATGCGCTCATACCCCTTGGGGGGTACGTGGTGGGTACGTTTCGTACCCACCACGTACCCCCCACGCCCCCCGAATGAATTTCCGCTCTCCTGGGCTCAAATTTTTGTTTTTTTAAATCTGTTTGCGGATTTGAATTTCATTTTAATTTTAATTTAATTGGTCACTTGTAAAAATCTCAGCCTATGCGCTCATACCCCTTGGGGGGTACGTGGTGGGTACGTTTCGTACCCACCACGTACCCCCCACGCCCCCCGAATGAATTTCCGCTCTCCTGGGCTCAAATTTTTGTTTTTTTAAATCTGTTTGCGGATTTGAATTTAATTTTAATTTTAATTTAAGTGGTCACTTGTAAAAATCTCAGCCTATGCGCTCATACCCCTTGGGGGGTACGTGGTGGGTACGTTTCGTACCCACCACGTACCCCCCACGCCCCCCGAATGAATTTCCGCTCTCCTGGGCTCAAATTTTTGTTTTTTTAAATCTGTTTGCGGATTTGAATTTAATTTTAATTTTAATTTAAGTGGTCACTTGTAAAAATCTCAGCCTATGCGCTCATATCCCTTGGGGGGTACGTGGTGGGTACGTTTCGTACCCACCACGTACCCCCCACGCCCCCCGAATGAATTTCCGCTCTCCTGGGCTCAAATTTTTGTTTTTTTAAATCTGTTTGCGGATTTGAATTTAATTTTAATTTTAATTTAAGTGGTCACTTGTAAAAATCTCAGCCTATGCGCTCATACCCCTTGGGGGGTACGTGGTGGGTACGTTTCGTACCCACCACGTACCCCCCACGCCCCCCGAATGAATTTCCGCTCTCCTGGGCTCAAATTTTTGTTTTTTTAAATCTGTTTGCGGATTTGAATTTCATTTTAATTTTAATTTAATTGGTCACTTGTAAAAATCTCAGCCTATGCGCTCATACCCCTTGGGGTGTACGTGGTGGGTACGTTTCGTACCCACCACGTACCCCCCACGCCCCCCGAATGAATTTCCGCTCTCCTGGGCTCAAATTTTTGTTTTTTTAAATCTGTTTGCGGATTTGAATTTAATTTTAATTTTAATTTAAGTGGTCACTTGTAAAAATATCAGCCTATGCGCTCATACCCCTTGGGGGGTACGTGGTGGGTACGTTTCGTACCCACCACGTACCCCCCACGCCCCCCGAATGAATTTCCGCTCTCCTGGGCTCAAATTTTTGTTTTTTTAAATCTGTTTGCGGATTTGAATTTAATTTTAATTTTAATTTAAGTGGTCACTTGTAAAAATCTCAGCCTATGCGCTCATACCCCTTGGGGGGTACGTGGTGGGTACGTTTCGTACCCACCACGTACCCCCCACGCCCCCCGAATGAATTTCCGCTCTCCTGGGCTCAAATTTTTGTTTTTTTAAATCTGTTTGCGGATTTGAATTTAATTTGAATTTTAATTTAAGTGGTCACTTGTAAAAATCTCAGCCTATGCGCTCATACCCCTTGGGGGGTACGTGGTGGGTACGTTTCGTACCCACCACGTACCCCCCACGCCCCCCGAATGAATTTCCGCTCTCCTGGGCTCAAATTTTTGTTTTTTTAAATCTGTTTGCGGATTTGAATTTAATTTTAATTTTAATTTAAGTGGTCACTTGTAAAAATCTCAGCCTATGCGCTCATACCCCTTGGGGGGTACGTGGTGGGTACGTTTCGTACCCACCACGTACCCCCCACGCCCCCCGAATGAATTTCCGCTCTCCTGGGCTCAAATTTTTGTTTTTTTAAATCTGTTTGCGGATTTGAATTTCATTTTAATTTTAATTTAATTGGTCACTTGTAAAAATCTCAGCCTATGCGCTCATACCCCTTGGGGTGTACGTGGTGGGTACGTTTCGTACCCACCACGTACCCCCCACGCCCCCCGAATGAATTTCCGCTCTCCTGGGCTCAAATTTTTGTTTTTTTAAATCTGTTTGCGGATTTGAATTTAATTTTAATTTTAATTTAAGTGGTCACTTGTAAAAATATCAGCCTATGCGCTCATACCCCTTGGGGGGTACGTGGTGGGTACGTTTCGTACCCACCACGTACCCCCCACGCCCCCCGAATGAATTTCCGCTCTCCTGGGCTCAAATTTTTGTTTTTTTAAATCTGTTTGCGGATTTGAATTTAATTTGAATTTTAATTTAAGTGGTCACTTGTAAAAATCTCAGCCTATGCGCTCATACCCCTTGGGGGGTACGTGGTGGGTACGTTTCGTACCCACCACGTACCCCCCACGCCCCCCGAATGAATTTCCGCTCTCTTGGGCTCAAATTTTTGTTTTTTTAAATCTGTTTGCGGATTTGAATTTAATTTTAATTTTAATTTAAATGGTCACTTGTAAAAATCTCAGCCTATGCGCTCATACCCCTTGGGGGGTACGTGGTGGGTACGTTTCGTACCCACCACGTACCCCCCACGCCCCCCGAATGAATTTCCGCTCTACTGGGCTCAAATTTTTGTTTTTTTAAATCTGTTTGCGGATTTGAATTTAATTTTAATTTTAATTTAAGTGGTCACTTGTAAAAATCTCAGCCTATGCGCTCATACCCCTTGGGGGGTACGTGGTGGGTACGTTTCGTACCCACCACGTACCCCCCACGCCCCCCGAATGAATTTCCGCTCTCCTGGGCTCAAATTTTTGTTTTTTTAAATCTGTTTGCGGATTTGAATTTCATTTTAATTTTAATTTAATTGGTCACTTGTAAAAATCTCAGCCTATGCGCTCATACCCCTTGGGGGGTACGTGGTGGGTACGTTTCGTACCCACCACGTACCCCCCACGCCCCCCGAATGAATTTCCGCTCTCCTGGGCTCAAATTTTTGTTTTTTTAAATCTGTTTGCGGATTTGAATTTAATTTTAATTTTAATTTAAGTGGTCACTTGTAAAAATCTCAGCCTATGCGCTCATACCCCTTGGGGGGTACGTGGTGGGTACGTTTCGTACCCACCACGTACCCCCCACGCCCCCCGAATGAATTTCCGCTCTCCTGGGCTCAAATTTTTGTTTTTTTAAATCTGTTTGCGGATTTGAATTTAATTTTAATTTTAATTTAAGTGGTCACTTGTAAAAATCTCAGCCTATGCGCTCATACCCATTGGGGGGTACGTGGTGGGTACGTTTCGTACCCACCACGTACCCCCTACGCCCCCCGAATGAATTTCCGCTCTCCTGGGCTCAAATTTTTGTTTTTTTAAATCTGTTTGCGGATTTGAATTTAATTTTAATTTTAATTTAAGTGGTCACTTGTAAAAATCTCAGCCTATGCGCTCATACCCCTTGGGGGGTACGTGGTGGGTACGTTTCGTACCCACCACGTACCCCCCACGCCCCCCGAATGAATTTCCGCTCTCCTGGGCTCAAATTTTTGTTTTTTTAAATCTGTTTGCGGATTTGAATTTCATTTTAATTTTAATTTAATTGGTCACTTGTAAAAATCTCAGCCTATGCGCTCATACCCCTTGGGGGGTACGTGGTGGGTACGTTTCGTACCCACCACGTACCCCCCACGCCCCCCGAATGAATTTCCGCTCTCCTGGGCTCAAATTTTTGTTTTTTTAAATCTGTTTGCGGATTTGAATTTAATTTTAATTTTAATTTAAGTGGTCACTTGTAAAAATCTCAGCCTATGCGCTCATACCCCTTGGGGGGTACGTGGTGGGTACGTTTCGTACCCACCACGTACCCCCCACGCCCCCCGAATGAATTTCCGCTCTCCTGGGCTCAAATTTTTGTTTTTTTAAATCTGTTTGCGGATTTGAATTTAATTTGAATTTTAATTTAAGTGGTCACTTGTAAAAATCTCAGCCTATGCGCTCATACCCCTTGGGAGGTACGTGGTGGGTACGTTTCGTACCCACCACGTACCCCCCACGCCCCCCGAATGAATTTCCGCTCTCCTGGGCTCAAATTTTTGTTTTTTTAAATCTGTTTGCGGATTTGAATTTAATTTTAATTTTAATTTAAGTGGTCACTTGTAAAAATCTCAGCCTATGCGCTCATACCCCTTGGGGGGTACGTGGTGGGTACGTTTCGTACCCACCACGTACCCCCCACGCCCCCCGAATGAATTTCCGCTCTCCTGGGCTCAAATTTTTGTTTTTTTAAATCTGTTTGCGGATTTGAATTTAATTTTAATTTTAATTTAAGTGGTCACTTGTAAAAATCTCAGCCTATGCGCTCATACCCCTTGGGGGGTACGTGGTGGGTACGTTTCGTACCCACCACGTACCCCCCACGCCCCCCGAATGAATTTCCGCTCTCCTGGGCTCAAATTTTTGTTTTTTTAAATCTGTTTGCGGATTTGAATTTAATTTGAATTTTAATTTAAGTGGTCACTTGTAAAAATCTCAGCCTATGCGCTCATACCCCTTGGGGGGTACGTGGTGGGTACGTTTCGTACCCACCACGTACCCCCCACGCCCTCCGAATGAATTTCCGCTCTCCTGGGCTCAAATTTTTGTTTTTTTAAATCTGTTTGCGGATTTGAATTTAATTTGAATTTTAATTTAAGTGGTCACTTGTAAAAATCTCAGCCTATGCGCTCATACCCCTTGGGGGGTACGTGGTGGGTACGTTTCGTACCCACCACGTACCCCCCACGCCCCCCGAATGAATTTCCGCTCTCCTGGGCTCAAATTTTTGTTTTTTTAAATCTGTTTGCGGATTTGAATTTAATTTTAATTTTAATTTAAGTGGTCACTTGTAAAAATCTCAGCCTATGCGCTCATACCCCTTGGGGGGTACGTGGTGGGTACGTTTCGTACCCACCACGTACCCCCCACGCCCCCCGAATGAATTTCCGCTCTCCTGGGCTCAAATTTTTGTTTTTTTAAATCTGTTTGCGGATTTGAATTTAATTTGAATTTTAATTTAAGTGGTCACTTGTAAAAATCTCAGCCTATGCGCTCATACCCCTTGGGGGGTACGTGGTGGGTACGTTTCGTACCCACCACGTACCCCCCACGCCCCCCGAATGAATTTCCGCTCTCCTGGGCTCAAATTTTTGTTTTTTTAAATCTGTTTGCGGATTTGAATTTAATTTTAATTTTAATTTAAGTGGTCACTTGTAAAAATCTCAGCCTATGCGCTCATACCCCTTGGGGGGTACGTGGTGGGTACGTTTCGTACCCACCACGTACCCCCCACGCCCCCCGAATGAATTTCCGCTCTCCTGGGCTCAAATTTTTGTTTTTTTAAATCTGTTTGCGGATTTGAATTTAATTTTAATTTTAATTTAAGTGGTCACTTGTAAAAATCTCAGCCTATGCGCTCATACCCCTTGGGGGGTACGTGGTGGGTACGTTTCGTACCCACCACGTACCCCCCACGCCCCCCGAATGAATTTCCGCTCTCCTGGGCTCAAATTTTTGTTTTTTTAAATCTGTTTGCGGATTTGAATTTAATTTTAATTTTAATTTAAGTGGTCACTTGTAAAAATCTCAGCCTATGCGCTCATACCCCTTGGGGGGTACGTGGTGGGTACGTTTCGTACCCAGCACGTACCCCCCACGCCCCCCGAATGAATTTCCGCTCTCCTGGGCTCAAATTTTTGTTTTTTTAAATCTGTTTGCGGATTTGAATTTAATTTTAATTTTAATTTAAGTGGTCACTTGTAAAAATCTCAGCCTATGCGCTCATACCCCTTGGGGGGTACGTGGTGGGTACGTTTCGTACCCACCACGTACCCCCCACGCCCCCCGAATGAATTTCCGCTCTCCTGGGCTCAAATTTTTGTTTTTTTAAATCTGTTTGCGGATTTGAATTTAATTTTAATTTTAATTTAAGTGGTCACTTGTAAAAATCTCAGCCTATGCGCTCATACCCCTTGGGGGGTACGTGGTGGGTACGTTTCGTACCCACCACGTACCCCCCACGCCCCCCGAATGAATTTCCGCTCTCCTGGGCTCAAATTTTTGTTTTTTTAAATCTGTTTGCGGATTTGAATTTAATTTGAATTTTAATTTAAGTGGTCACTTGTAAAAATCTCAGCCTATGCGCTCATACCCCTTGGGGGGTACGTGGTGGGTACGTTTCGTACCCACCACGTACCCCCCACGCCCCCCGAATGAATTTCCGCTCTCCTGGGCTCAAATTTTTGTTTTTTTAAATCTGTTTGCGGATTTGAATTTAATTTTAATTTTAATTTAAGTGGTCACTTGTAAAAATCTCAGCCTATGCGCTCATACCCCTTGGGGGGTACGTGGTGGGTACCTTTCGTACCCACCACGTACCCCCCACGCCCCCCGAATGAATTTCCGCTCTCCTGGGCTCAAACTTTTGTTTTTTTAAATCTGTTTGCGGATTTGAATTTAATTTTAATTTTAATTTAAGTGGTCACTTGTAAAAATCTCAGCCTATGCGCTCATACCCCTTGGGGGGTACGTGGTGGGTACGTTTCGTACCCACCACGTACCCCCCACGCCCCCCGAATGAATTTCCGCTCTCCTGGGCTCAAATTTTTGTTTTTTTAAATCTGTTTGCGGATTTGAATTTAATTTGAATTTTAATTTAAGTGGTCACTTGTAAAAATCTCAGCCTATGCGCTCATACCCCTTGGGGGGTACGTGGTGGGTACGTTTCGTACCCACCACGTACCCCCCACGCCCCCCGAATGAATTTCCGCTCTCCTGGGCTCAAATTTTTGTTTTTTTAAATCTGTTTGCGGATTTGAATTTAATTTTAATTTTAATTTAAGTGGTCACTTGTAAAAATCTCAGCCTATGCGCTCATACCCCTTGGGGGGTACGTGGTGGGTACGTTTCGTACCCACCACGTACCCCCCACGCCCCCCGAATGAATTTCCGCTCTCCTGGGCTCAAATTTTTGTTTTTTTAAATCTGTTTGCGGATTTGAATTTAATTTTAATTTTAATTTAAGTGGTCACTTGTAAAAATCTCAGCCTATGCGCTCATACCCCTTGGGGGGTACGTGGTGGGTACGTTTCGTACCCACCACGTACCCCCCACGCCCCCCGAATGAATTTCCGCTCTCCTGGGCTCAAATTTTTGTTTTTTTAAATCTGTTTGCGGATTTGAATTTAATTTGAATTTTAATTTAAGTGGTCACTTGTAAAAATCTCAGCCTATGCGCTCATACCCCTTGGGGGGTACGTGGTGGGTACGTTTCGTACCCACCACGTACCCCCCACGCTCCCCGAATGAATTTCCGCTCTCCTGGGCTCAAATTTTTGTTTTTTTAAATCTGTTTGCGGATTTGAATTTAATTTGAATTTTAATTTAAGTGGTCACTTGTAAAAATCTCAGCCTATGCGCTCATACCCCTTGGGCGGTACGTGGTGGGTACGTTTTGTACCCACCACGTACCCCCCACGCCCCCCGAATGAATTTCCGCTCTCCTGGGCTCAAATTTTTGTTTTTTTAAATCTGTTTGCGGATTTGAATTTAATTTTAATTTTAATTTAAGTGGTCACTTGTAAAAATCTCAGCCTATGCGCTCATACCCCTTGGGGGGTACGTGGTGGGTACGTTTCGTACCCACCACGTACCCCCCACGCCCCCCGAATGAATTTCCGCTCTCCTGGGCTCAAATTTTTGTTTTTTTAAATCTGTTTGCGGATTTGAATTTAATTTGAATTTTAATTTAAGTGGTCACTTGTAAAAATCTCAGCCTATGCGCTCATACCCCTTGGGGGGTACGTGGTGGGTACGTTTCGTACCCACCACGTACCCCCCACGCCCCCCGAATGAATTTCCGCTCTCCTGGGCTCAAATTTTTGTTTTTTTAAATCTGTTTGCGGATTTGAATTTAATTTGAATTTTAATTTAAGTGGTCACTTGTAAAAATCTCATCCTATGCGCTCATACCCCTTGGGGGGTACGTGGTGGGTACGTTTCGTACCCACCACGTACCCCCCACGCCCCCCGAATGAATTTCCGCTCTCCTGGGCTCAAATTTTTGTTTTTTTAAATCTGTTTGCGGATTTGAATTTAATTTTAATTTTAATTTAAGTGGTCACTTGTAAAAATCTCAGCCTATGCGCTCATACCCCTTGGGGGGTACGTGGTGGGTACGTTTCGTACCCACCACGTACCCCCCACGCCCCCCGAATGAATTTCCGCTCTCCTGGGCTCAAATTTTTGTTTTTTTAAATCTGTTTGCGGATTTGAATTTAATTTTAATTTTAATTTAAGTGGTCACTTGTAAAAATCTCAGCCTATGCGCTCATACCCCTTGGGGGGTACGTGGTGGGTACGTTTCGTACCCACCACGTACCCCCCACGCTCCCCGAATGAATTTCCGCTCTCCTGGGCTCAAATTTTTGTTTTTTTAAATCTGTTTGCGGATTTGAATTTAATTTGAATTTTAATTTAAGTGGTCACTTGTAAAAATCTCAGCCTATGCGCTCATACCCCTTGGGGGGTACGTGGTGGGTACGTTTTGTACCCACCACGTACCCCCCACGCCCCCCGAATGAATTTCCGCTCTCCTGGGCTCAAATTTTTGTTTTTTTAAATCTGTTTGCGGATTTGAATTTAATTTTAATTTTAATTTAAGTGGTCACTTGTAAAAATCTCAGCCTATGCGCTCATACCCCTTGGGGGGTACGTGGTGGGTACGTTTCGTACCCACCACGTACCCCCCACGCCCCCCGAATGAATTTCCGCTCTCCTGGGCTCAAATTTTTGTTTTTTTAAATCTGTTTGCGGATTTGAATTTAATTTGAATTTTAATTTAAGTGGTCACTTGTAAAAATCTCAGCCTATGCGCTCATACCCCTTGGGGGGTACGTGGTGGGTACGTTTCGTACCCACCACGTACCCCCCACGCCCCCCGAATGAATTTCCGCTCTCCTGGGCTCAAATTTTTGTTTTTTTAAATCTGTTTGCGGATTTGAATTTAATTTGAATTTTAATTTAAGTGGTCACTTGTAAAAATCTCAGCCTATGCGCTCATACCCCTTGGGGGGTACGTGGTGGGTACGTTTCGTACCCACCACGTACCCCCCACGCCCCCCGAATGAATTTCCGCTCTCCTGGGCTCAAATTTTTGTTTTTTTAAATCTGTTTGCGGATTTGAATTTAATTTGAATTTTAATTTAAGTGGTCACTTGTAAAAATCTCAGCCTATGCGCTCATACCCCTTGGGGGGTACGTGGTGGGTACGTTTCGTACCCACCACGTACCCCCCACGCCCCCCGAATGAATTTCCGCTCTCCTGGGCTCAAATTTTTGTTTTTTTAAATCTGTTTGCGGATTTGAATTTAATTTTAATTTTAATTTAAGTGGTCACTTGTAAAAATCTCAGCCTATGCGCTCATACCCCTTGGGGGGTACGTGGTGGGTACGTTTCGTACCCACCACGTACCCCCCACGCCCCCCGAATGAATTTCCGCTCTCCTGGGCTCAAATTTTTGTTTTTTTAAATCTGTTTGCGGATTTGAATTTAATTTTAATTTTAATTTAAGTGGTCACTTGTAAAAATCTCAGCCTATGCGCTCATACCCCTTGGGGGGTACGTGGTGGGTACGTTTCGTACCCACCACGTACCCCCCACGCCCCCCGAATGAATTTCCGCTCTCCTGGGCTCAAATTTTTGTTTTTTTAAATCTGTTTGCGGATTTGAATTTAATTTTAATTTTAATTTAAGTGGTCACTTGTAAAAATCTCAGCCTATGCGCTCATACCCCTTGGGGGGTACGTGGTGGGTACGTTTCGTACCCACCACGTACCCCCCACGCCCCCCGAATGAATTTCCGCTCTCCTGGGCTCAAATTTTTGTTTTTTTAAATCTGTTTGCGGATTTGAATTTCATTTTAATTTTAATTTAAGTGGTCACTTGTAAAAATCTCAGCCTATGCGCTCATACCCCTTGGGGGGTACGTGGTGGGTACGTTTCGTACCCACCACGTACCCCCCACGCCCCCCGAATGAATTTCCGCTCTCCTGGGCTCAAATTTTTGTTTTTTTAAATCTGTTTGCGGATTTGAATTTAATTTTAATTTTAATTTAAGTGGTCACTTGTAAAAATCTCAGCCTATGCGCTCATACCCCTTGGGGGGTACGTGGTGGGTACGTTTCGTACCCACCACGTACCCCCCACGCCCCCCGAATGAATTTCCGCTCTCCTGGGCTCAAATTTTTGTTTTTTTAAATCTGTTTGCGGATTTGAATTTAATTTTAATTTTAATTTAAGTGGTCACTTGTAAAAATCTCAGCCTATGCGCTCATACCCTTGGGGGGTACGTGGTGGGTACGTTTCGTACCCACCACGTACCCCCACGCCCCCCGAATGAATTTCCGCTCTCCTGGGCTCAAATTTTTGTTTTTTTAAATCTGTTTGCGGATTTGAATTTCATTTTAATTTTAATTTAATTGGTCACTTGTAAAAATCTCAGCCTATGCGCTCATACCCCTTGGGGGGTACGTGGTGGGTACGTTTCGTACCCACCACGTACCCCCCACGCCCCCCGAATGAATTTCCGCTCTCCTGGGCTCAAATTTTTGTTTTTTAAATCTGTTTGCGGATTTGAATTTAATTTTAATTTTAATTTAAGTGGTCACTTGTAAAAATCTCAGCCTATGCGCTCATACCCCTTGGGGGGTACGTGGTGGGTACGTTTCGTACCCACCACGTACCCCCCACGCCCCCCGAATGAATTTCCGCTCTCCTGGGCTCAAATTTTTGTTTTTTTAAATCTGTTTGCGGATTTGAATTTAATTTTAATTTTAATTTAAGTGGTCACTTGTAAAAATCTCAGCCTATGCGCTCATACCCCTTGGGGGGTACGTGGTGGGTACGTTTCGTACCCACCACGTACCCCCCACGCCCCCCGAATGAATTTCCGCTCTCCTGGGCTCAAATTTTTGTTTTTTTAAATCTGTTTGCGGATTTGAATTTAATTTTAATTTTAATTTAAGTGGTCACTTGTAAAAATCTCAGCCTATGCGCTCATACCCCTTGGGGGGTACGTGGTGGGTACGTTTCGTACCCACCACGTACCCCCCACGCCCCCCGAATGAATTTCCGCTCTCCTGGGCTCAAATTTTTGTTTTTTTAAATCTGTTTGCGGATTTGAATTTCATTTTAATTTTAATTTAATTGGTCACTTGTAAAAATCTCAGCCTATGCGCTCATACCCCTTGGGGGGTACGTGGTGGGTACGTTTCGTACCCACCACGTACCCCCCACGCCCCCCGAATGAATTTCCGCTCTCCTGGGCTCAAATTTTGTTTTTTTAAATCTGTTTGCGGATTTGAATTTAATTTTAATTTTAATTTAAGTGGTCACTTGTAAAAATCTCAGCCTATGCGCTCATACCCCTTGGGGGGTACGTGGTGGGTACGTTTCGTACCCACCACGTACCCCCCACGCCCCCCGAATGAATTTCCGCTCTCCTGGGCTCAAATTTTTGTTTTTTTTAAATCTGTTTGCGGATTTGAATTTAATTTGAATTTTAATTTAAGTGGTCACTTGTAAAACTCTCAGCCTATGCGCTCATACCCCTTGGGGGGTACGTGGTGGGTACGTTTCGTACCCACCACGTACCCCCACGCCCCCCGAATGAATTTCCGCTCTCCTGGCTCAAATTTTTGTTTTTTTAAATCTGTTTGCGGATTTGAATTTAATTTTAATTTTAATTTAAGTGGTCACTTGTAAAAATCTCAGCCTATGCGCTCATACCCCTTGGGGGGTACGTGGT